>CM052897.1:14406369-14448182 GCA_028534135.1 Potos flavus
TGAATGACTACCCTATCCTTCCAGTGGCTGAGACCAAAAGCTTGGAATCATCCTTCTCTCTCATGACTGAGGACCAAGCCATCAGCAATCCCTGTCAGCTCTACCTTCCCAATATTTCTAAAATCTCTCATTTCTCATCAACTCCACTACTATCACCCTGATGAAACCACTGTCCTCTCTGATATGGACAGTTGCAGTCGTGTCTCCATGGGTCTCTATCCCTCTACAGTCTCTTTCCAACACAAAACCAAAGTGACCCATTTAAAGATAAAGCCATTTTTTCCTCCTTGGCTGAAAGCTCTCTCTCTAATGGTTCCACATCTCCCTAGTGAAGATGGTCTTTAGAATGACTTGAAAGGCCTGTGTTGTCTGACCTTCTCTCCAGGCTCTCTTCCCAAGCCATCCTGGCCAAAGTCGGAGCCCATATCAGGGCCTTTGCACTTGCTGTTCTTCAGCCAGAAGGCCTGGACACACCCAACAGTAAGGAAGGGATTGTCTCCTTTGTCCATTGCCGTACTCCCAATACCCAGAGCTCTGCCCGATTCACAGTAAGTCTTTAAATATCTGTCGATCACGTGTATAACTCCGGTAGAACGGAGGCAGTACTCTGCAGCTAAAAGCCCTAAGTGATACACAGCATCCATTGTTTGGCCTGTTGTCCTTTGTGCAGGAGCTTTTCTCTGCACGCCTTAGACTGTTAGTGACCTGTTTATATTTAATAGACGCTGGTTCATTCATGTAGGTAGTTGGCGTGATTTTCTCCGTCTCTAGCGGCCTCTTCCCTGCATGAGAGGGCTGACTCTGCCGTGGGGGATGTGTGTGCACGCGTGTTTGGGGTGGGGGTTCCTGGGCATATCCAGTGGCAGACTTCACTAAAAGCTTTCGCTGGAGCATATTCATGTTAAGGAACAGGCAGATTGGGTTTCTTCCCCAAAATGTCCAAATGAGGATGGCTTTCTCTACTTTGAGGATTCGACCACCCCTAAAGGAGCCTTATATTGTCCTGGACTGATTTTTGGAGCATTTTCCTCTGGTTTCAGTCCTGGGGCAAATCCTACCATCGCTGGTAAGGGTGAGGGATGCCGCTACTTGATGTTTTTCTATCACTTCCATCAGTGTCTGCCCTTCATCCCATGTTTGTCCCCAGAGGCCCCCAGAGGCAAGAACTCTGCTGTGTGTCTTGGGCGACGGTGATCTCCTTCCCTATTTTTTGTGTGTTCCCCCATCTACCTCGAACATTCCTGGTATTCACCATTTAAGACTGCAGATGCCCACTTCCCTGCTCCCTTTTCAATTCTCAGCAATTTTATGACTTTATTCTCCTTTCTTCTTCTTCTTCTTTTTTTTTTTTTTTTTGCTCTTCTCATGTCAATGAGTTTCCAGGAAAACGAGGTGGTAAGCTCAAATGCCCACTATGTCATCTTTAATCAGCAGACACACACGATATTGTAATTTTTGCTTCTTGCCACCCTCATTAGATGCTGGTTTTATTTTGCCACTCGCCTTCATTTTCTTTTGCCAGAAGCTTTTGTTCCTGGTGTTATGAAATTTTACAATGATATGTCTCTTGGTGGAGGCGTTTTTTATTCATTGTACTGAACAGAGTCCCTCCTTTACCTCTGGAAAAATTTCCACTATTTTTGATAGTTTTCTACTCACTGTTTTATCTTCCTGGAATTCCTATTTGTCAGAAATTTTACCTCCAGGATAGATTCACTACCTCTCTCATCTTTCTTTTTATCTTCTTCCTTTGAGCTTTCCTTATCTCCTTCTCCTTCAACTGAATTTATTTTGGCTATCCTACTTTTAATTTCCAAGAACTCTTTTAATTCTCTCTTTGTTCCTTGTTTTTGGCCTTTCTTGTTTTATGAATACAGTATTCTGTCTTCCCTCCTGCAAGATAATAGCCCTGCTTGGTGTTTGGTTTGTTTTCATCTATTTCCTTTGGATTTATTTTTTTTCTCTTTGCTTTGGATGGCTTTCCCAAATATTTGGAGATTCCTAACTGTATGCTTTGTTACAAAGATAGACTGAGGCATATAAAAATTTTAAGAGTTTGAGCAACAATCAATTTCAATTGGGTAGGGCCAATGAGCATGGTTGAGGTTAGCCTGGCTGGCAGGAGACCGGCAAAGGCTTACAGTGAGCAAACATGGAAGCGAAGAAGGGAAATGACCTGATTGGCTGTGGCTTGGTTGGCTGTCTGCGATTGGTTGTCCTTAGCAATTTGATTTCAGAACCGGAAGCATTTATAGGCTTAGATTTTGGTTTGCTTATGTAGGCCCCCATGGCGTTAGAGACACTTCAGTCCAATGGCCTCCTCGTGTAATTAATTAAGCAGCTATATTCAAGAGTAAGACCAGGTGTGAGTCTCATTTGTTGACTGATGGATTTCACTTTAGAATAATTTGGACCATTGGGCATTTGCGTGGAGGTCATTTCTCTGCGATCCTGAGTGGTGTGTATATCGCAGGACCCTCATTCCCACGTTGGGTGGCAGGAATAATGGCAAACATCAGCAATAAAGGGTCATTGTCTAAACACGGAGCCTCCTCCCCCCCCACCCCCGAAGATACTAAGCTATGCCGTTACCATATTTTACTGTTATTATCCTATAATCTGTGACCAACTTGAGGATGAGTACTGGTATTTACTTACCTTGATGTTCCTTGATGTCTCAATACATGCATGTGGAATGAATGAATGGATAAACTCAGCCTGGCAGAGATTTGCTCCTGGCCTTGCCCCGCACCTCGAATAACACGAGCCTAACAATATTGTGGGCAACTGATGACTGACTGTGTCTCAGGTCCCTGCCTGGGGCCCTGAGTGATCCATTCGGGTGGGGCAGCTCAGCCCTCTTATGACCAAGACAAGGGTGCTATGCGCCCAGAGGGCAGAGCCTCGCCCTTGCTGTGTCCTGTCCCTGCAATTCAGAAGCGAGGCTGAGTTTGTGAATGCATCCTTTTTGCCAAAACTGAGCATAGAGCTAATGGCTTCCAGCGATATAATCTCAAGCTACCCTCGCGTCTGTTCGCTCCGGATATTTTCCCTTTCATATTTTCCACATTTAAGAGCGATCAGTGTTGTATCAGCCCTGCCATTTTGCCATTTCACTAACTTGGAGAGCCACTTGTCATCTGAAAATGTGCCCTCTTTGAGACCAGTGGAGAACACGATGTTCCTTTCGATCTAGAAAAAGCACGATCCCTGTTCTCATTTCCCTCTTTAAGTCACTTTGTGTCAGATTTGTCCCAATGCCAAGATCATTAATATTTTAAATAGGCTTTCCTGAGACTTTTAAAAAGGACACATGGATGATGCCTTCCTATTTAAGCACATGTTACCCACTTGCCTCACATTAAGTCCGATGACGGATGAAGAGAAAAACATTCCCTTCAGAGTTTCACAATCTCCTGGAGGAAAAACACACAAACATAACTAAGTTTGGCAAATGTATTATTATTATTAACAGCTCAGAAACGGTATTTGGAGGACAGAGAATAAACTCATGGTCTTTCCGTGACCCCAGCTGGGTATCCACGAATGACTCTCAAATATGTAAGTAAAATTTAAAATCAGGAAAATTACCTTGCGTTTTTGCTTTTATCACTTCCACTTCAGATTTGTAAATTAACAAATGGAAATCCGAAGTGACAGGCAGGTGTGAAAGAGAACTCAAAGAAACAGCTGCTTTAAGGAATAATATTGAAAATGTATAAAAGCTGTTAATAAATAAAAAGAAGCCCATATGTGTATTTTAAAAATCCCAAACACTTCTCTCCTGGCTTCTTCACAATCCCTAAGTATAAATAGATTTTTTTTTTAATTAACCAAATCTGCCCAGATTTCTGCAGACCTTCAAGGAAGCGTAAAGAATAAGATATGAGTCGACGCGAAGGATTACGTTAGAAATGGTGGTTGTTAAAAAGGAAAGTGGAGCAGAGCATGAGCTAAGGCTCAGGAATGTGTCTGGGGAGCTAGTCGGTGGGGAGGCAGGTTTGACGCAAGAATAACTTGATTAAAACCGTCAGTGGAGCGCTTGGATTGTCCGAGATCTCCTGGGGAGTGCAGAGGTTGGGAAGGCTCCAGACCTCCTCAGTCCCCATCCACCACCGCCAACAAAGACCAAAGCAGCTCTGGGCATATCGCTCTCTGTCGTTAAAAGATTTTACTTATTCATTTGACAGAGAGAGCACATGCAGGGAGAGCAGCGGGCCGAGGGAGAAGCAGGCTCCCCTCTCGGCAGACAGCCCCGTGTGGGGCTCCATCGCAGGACTCTGGGATCATGACCTGAGCCACCCAGGCATCCCTAGGCATGTCTCTTTTCTAGACCGGACTTCGGCATGGGATTCTATTTGGGCCCAGGGTTTGGCAGTTCTGCAAAGTTTAAACGAGGGTGATTGCATCAGCACAAAGAACTGCCCCCGAGAGCAGAAGGTGCGCTCATACTGAGGCCCTAAATCCAGACTGAACCATGAAGGCGAGCGAGACAGACCGACCGACCTTGGGAGTCCTGGCAGGTGCTTGATAAAGTAAGTAGAACAAATCGATCCCAACAGTGTCTAGGGCTCCGGAGGAAAGGCCAGGGCAATCAGAAATCATTAAAGATCAGTATGGTAACCTGAGTGGCCATCTCAGGTCATTGCGAAGGATTGACCTAGAAATCCACGTAGGAACAATGCTCCAAGAGATCTAGCGGGTGAATATTTTAAACATCAGAAATTAAAGACAAGCTTTTCCAAGGATTTAAGGAGAACAAAAACATTGAGGGATGGCAGAACAAGACAAATTTGGGGTTTACCCTTTTATGTATAGCGACTAGCAAAGGAAGACTTTGGAGAAAACGTGCAGGAAGCTAGGGGCTGGGGGGGGGGGTCCGTGTTCCTGCAGGCGGGCCAGCTTGAACTTTCAAGGTCGGCTGACCTTCACCTGACCTTTAACATGGACCACACTGACCTTTCTTTTAGAAACCCAACACGGGTTTGTAAGAGGTACCGAAACGCTCTGTCAACCCCAAATCCCACAACTGCGAGGACCCTCCTGGGGAGCACTACTGATCTGAATTACATGAGGAATTTTCTGAAAGAGCAATGGCCTTGGACCTTTCCAGAGGGCACGGTTAGTGACAGAACATCAAAGTCTGTGCGTCAGATCACAAAAACAGGAGAAGCACAAGATACAAACTTGACGCTTAACCAAGATTTCAGATTTCTGGGTCTATCCACACACCTGATCTCCATTGAACTCCTTGTAGGTAGGATCCCAATCATTAGGTTTTAAATGAATAAATCAGCGTGCCAGGCACTGTGGCCGGCACTAGGAATACAGGGATAAGAACACAAGACTCGGGAATTTTTTTTTTTAAGACTTTATTTGAGAGATAGAGTGTGTGAGCATGAGAGAGCGAGCACAAGCAGGTGGTGTGGGGGAGGGGAGGCAGAGGCAGAAGCAGGCTCCCCGCTGAGCAGGGAGCCCGAAGCGGGGCTCGATCCCAGGATCAGGACCTGAGCCAAAGGCAGACGCTTCACCGACGGAGCCACCCAGGCGCCCCAAGACTTGTAGAATCCGAAGTCCTGGAGCTTGAAAGCAGAATGAAGGGAAATCAAGACATTGCCATTGACCGCAGCAAGCATGCAAGTAAAATGAGAAAGCAAGTCGCTGTAATAATTAAAAGTGTATTTAGAATCTAGTGGTGAAAAAAATCTGCATGTATCACTTGTGTTTAAGTTGAAAAGATGAAATCCTCTGGGCAAAGAGCCACTGACAGAACTATGAGCAAAATGTAATTATCTGCTACTTAAAGAGACATGCACCTGAACGTCCTGTGGCAACTTAAAGCTCTGTGAAAAGCACAGCTGCTAACAGCTTGGTCTCCTGCAAGATGTAATGAGGCCCTACGAGGTAAAACGTACTGTAATTCCTCTTGAGGCGTCGTCAAGGCCGATGGACACATCGCGTATACATGAGAACATTTGAATATTGGATTGTGTGATGGGAAAATGCACAATTTTCTTAGCAGTATGAGAAAAAAAAATAGGGGCACCTTAGGGGGCTCAGTCAGTTCAGAGGCTGCCTTGGGCTCGGCTCAGGATCCCAGGGTCCCGGGATCAGCCAGGCCAGGCAGCTGGCTCCCTGCTCGGCGGGGAGGCTGCTTCTCCCTCTGCCCCTCCCCCCCCCAAATAAGTAAATAAATAAGCAAATAAATAAAATATTAAAAAAATAATAAATTGGGTTCACCTTCTAGGCACCATTAATCATGGTTTCAACTAACAAAAATGAAGTGATAAAGTCCATTGCTGGCGATCAGGAGAAATGTGTATTCGTATTACAATGCCTAGTGACACCGTAAATGGGATTCATCTGTCCAGGGATAATAAGGAAATATTGCAACAAAAATTATGAAATTGTTCAAATCCTTTGTTCTGGTATCACTGCTGAATCTCAAGGAAACATCCTGGGGGAAAAAAGTTTTTTGTTTTTTGTTTTTTTTAAAACAATGTTCATACTGGTACTGTTTATAATTTCTTTAAAAATTAGAGAAACACTCCACATTCTCAGTGTGAAAGGAACCTCGACTTCTACAGCTGTTGCCACGAGAAGCCGGTGCCTGCGTCGGCCCACGAGAGAGAAACACCACCCAGAACTACCTTCCCCCCAAACTAGAAAAATGGACAAAATCTGGGAATCAGTCTATTTTCAGACACTGCGCAGCAGGCAGAGAGCGACCGGGATCCTTGAGAAAAGGGAACAGTTGCGCTGAGGCCTAGCACGGCCGAGGCTTTCTGTGTGGGGGTAACTCCCAGAGCGCAGCTCCTGAGGAGAATCCCGGACTCCAGCCACCAGTCTTCTGCTTTCAGGAGGTGGACGGACGCTCTGACAGGCCAACGTTTCCAGAGCTGGCAGAGCAGGGTGCCCCGGGGAGGAGAACCGTGTCGAAGAAGAGCCTCAGACATTTAGATAGGGGTCCTCTTGAGTCTTTGACTAAATGCCCGTGAGTGCACGTGTAGAGAAAAATCCCACAACCCCGGACGAGAACAACTCCCAAAAAAAGCACAGTAATCCCAGAGGCTACACTGTGCGGCGGATGATTTGCGCCTCCTGTAGCCAGAGAAAGAGCTCACTGAATATTCAGGGCACTAACGAGGATCCTTAGAAAGGCCACACCTGACAAATGGGGTTTCATTCGTTCCAGGATAAAAACTAGCCTGAAATCACCTTCCATGACTTTTTACTACTAAAACTCAGTCAGGAAAAGTTAGATGGCTTAATGAGCCATACATCTGTTAAGTAAAATGAATTTGTAATTAAAGGTCTTCCCCCCCCCAATGAAAATTCCAGATTCAGTTGGCTTCCCGGGTGAATGCGACTTAACATTCGAGAAAGAAATATGACCATTTCTACACAGATTCTTCCCGAAAATAGGAGAAGGAGCCCTTCTGAAGTCATGTGATGAGATCAGCATTCTCCCGACATCAAAGCCAGACGGACACATTACAAGAAAAGGAAACTACAGGCTAGTAGCTCCCATGAACTTAGATGCATGATAGCAAAGGGGCCGCCTCAGTGTGCTGAGAAAAGGCATCTGTAGATCTCGAGCTGGGATCATCCTTCAGCATCCAAAACAAATGCTTTCCTCCTAGCCACTTCTACTAAACCTTGCGCTGGAGTTCAGAGCCAGTGCAAGAAAAGAAACCAAAAACACGCTGGAGGAAATGACACTACACGATTACAAGACTTACTATGAAACTATAGGAATTATAATAGGATGATGTCAGTGGAACAGAATAGAATCCAGAGAGATACTTACAAACGCGTGGGTGGTCACTTGCTTTTTGACATAGCACCAAGGTGCGAAAAGCACACTCTTCAACAAATGGCATTCAAAAAACTGAATATCTGTATGCTCTTAACTCTGATCCTTCATACCATATACAAAACTAACTCTAAATGGATATAATCTTAAATGTGGGGGCTAAGACTTTAACACCTCTGTAAGAAAGTGCTGGAGAAAATCTTGGAGGCTTTAGGTAGGGGTAAAGACCTCTTACGTAGCACACAACCTACCACAAAATAAAAATTGAGAAATTGGACTTCATCAAAATTCAAATGTTTTCATCTTTGAAAGATGCTAGTAAAACAAAGAGGCAAGCCACAGCCTGGAAGAAAAGGTTTGCCAAATACATTTCTGATAATGGACTTCAATGCAAAATTTATAAAGAAATACCAACTTGATACCAAGAAGAACAAGCCAATTTTTAAAATTGGCCAAAGATTTGAATGAACACTTCTCCAGAGAAGATATGTAAATGTGTAAATAAAATGATATAAAGGGGTAAATAAAGACACAAAAATGTCTAGTTCATGTGTAGACAATGGGAAGAATCAGAAATGAATCCGAAAATGATTTTTCGGATTCACTGAAATACTTTTAAATAAGGTTTTTAAAAAATTTTTTTATTTATTTTTAAAAATATTTATTGGACAGCCCAAGCAGGGGGAGCGGCAGGTAGAGGGAAAAACAGACTCCCTGCCGAGCAGGGCGCCCGATGTGGGGCTCGATCCCAGGACCCTGGGATCATGACCTGAGCCGAAGGCAGACGCCTAACCGAGCCACACAGGTGCCCCAATAAGAGGTTTTTAAAAACCAACATTTTTATTAAAAAGCTGAAGTTCAAAATAGAGAATGGATAATCATCGATATGGGTGACAAGATGCCAAATTTCCAAAATGTACCTTGTGGCAACAGTCCAACATGTAAGCTCGAAAGTGAAAAATACAGATCCCAGAATGTCACAGAAATGTAATTTTAGAGTTTGCAAAATTTCACAGAGGATGCTCCCCTGACTCTTCTCTGGCTAATAATTTATAGCTCCAGGTTCATTCCTGGGAGGAGAATAAAGTCTGCTCTTTATTGAAGGAGCAGAGGAACCGGGAGCAGCCCCTGGTCCCGAAGAGATGACAGGCGCTGTGTTCTCCAAAGCAAGCAAATGTCTTTTCAGGAAGGATTTGGCATTTGGATCCCGCTGCTGCTGCTGGAGACCTCCATCTGCAGAGTAAGAATAGCGCAGCAGAATGCCGTCCCTGCTGCTCGGCGCGCGCGTTTGTATTGTATCAATCGCAGATCCAACGAGAATTCACTTGCTTTCATTCTTTTGCAAAATTGCAGGGATGCTCCGTGTCTGCCCGCGGGGTCGAGGTGGACAGCATCCAGCGTGGGGTGCCTGGCTTCAGGCTAAGTGCTGTCAGAACACCTGGGGGCTTGTTTGAAAATGTGCCCCTCAGTGGCAGGGACCGAACAAAACAGATCCTCGATTCTCTTACCCAGGTTTCTGTCTGAAAATACGCATTCCCGGTGAGGGATGGGCCTGAGCTGTGTACCGATGAGTGTCCTGCTCAAGAAGCGTCTCAGGATTAGCGTGACACAGAAAGAGCAGGAGGTTCTGACCTTGGCTCCCTTGTGTACTTAACCTCTCCGAGCCTCAGTTTCCCCATCCGTAAAATCAGGGTGGTGCAAGTGGACAGTTCTTCTCGGCAACCCTTGGACCAGATGTGTTTTAGAATTCAGAAATTTGCAAACTGCAGAAAAGTAATGCTGTGCCAATAGCCAGCATCGCCTAATGCCCCGGGAGAGTGAGGGGCTGGACACCATAGTAAAACACGTTAATATTTCCGCAGATGTGTGACTATTCACCGTAAGCAGGATAAATAAAGATGATTAGTCTCATGTTAGTTAAGGTCAGGTTTTGCTGCCAAGTGTGCTTGCTGTAAATCTATAAAAAGATTTTTGGTTTTCAAGGTTTATAGATTTCAAAACTGCAGATGAGGAGATGTGAAATTGTTATTATATTCAGGGCAACTGCTAGGCCGTAGGGCTTTCCTGTGGGGAGAACAAGATAACCATTTTGCCACGGAAACCACCCGCTTTTGTGTAAATTAGGGCAGTACCCCTTCTGGGCAATCACAGCCCCTATGCCCATAACTTGGCAAGTGCAGTAAGAGAAATACATCATTTCCTTCACAGTAAATGTCAGTTGTCAGCCCCATCCTTAACTAGGCACCTTTGTGCAGTGCACAATCTGTACAACCAGACACTACCACCAGTGGCCCTGATCATACCCACATCTCAGGGTTGCTGGAGGAATAAGCAGTAATGTAGGATATCCCCCTCCACACAGCTACAGCTCTACTTCAGATCATTTCTTGTGCTCTAGAGAAATGCTTTCCAGGTGTGACAGTGCACATGACTCACCTGGCTTCTCAAAATGCAGGAGGGCTGCGTGAAATACTGTGTTTCTAGCAAGCTCGCAAGTCACGTGCTGCTGGTTCACAAACCACACTTTGAGTAGTAAGGTTCTAGACCCACTTATCCATCTTCCTCTGG
This sequence comes from Potos flavus, assembly GCA_028534135.1. Lineage (NCBI taxonomy): Eukaryota > Metazoa > Chordata > Mammalia > Carnivora > Procyonidae > Potos > Potos flavus. The sequence goes on from CM052897.1 coordinate 14,416,754, forward strand.
ATGTCCCACATGATTAAGCATGTCCCATACTAAAGTTACGGCCTTTCCAGAAACCTGTTTCTGCTCTTGATTATCTGACCACCATTCATGGACCCAGTCTCCAGATATTGTCTCCCAAGCTGGCAATGTGCCAGTCCTCCCTGCTTCCTCAGTTCCTTTTCCTCACCCACACATCGATCAGTTGCTAAGAGCAACAGATTCTACCTCCTTGGTATGTCTCCCATTCATTTTTGAGCTGGACAATTCTTTATAGTGGAGATCTGTCCACTGGGGGCAGACTCAGCCCTGGTCAAGAACCGCTGCTCCCATCCCTTGCCTTCTCTCCATTTCTCCAGCTGCTGACTTGGACCACTTCTTTCCCAGGGATAGTCTGGTGTTTCATCTTTGTGTATATTTTAATTATCCTATAACAATCTGTTAACATTTCTGTGTTCTCCACTTGAGTATGAGTCCTAAGAATTCCCACACTCTTGGCATCCTTCATAGAGCCTGATAGAGGCAATGCTTAACACATATGAATGAATGAACGAACGAACAAATGAATGAATGAATGAATGATTCAATCCCCTCACAGCAGAAGGTTCCTAGCAGGAGGAAGCTCAGGGCTCCGCTCGCCGGGGGTCCGCCCCAGGATTAGAGGAACACCTGTGTGTGTCTGGAGAGGGCCCGATGGTGCAGAGGGAGCCGTGAGGACCAGACGACATCCAAAGCAGATTCTGCCTCCAAGATAATCCCGCCTGCCCTTTGGCCTCTCTCTCTCTTAACCTGTTTTTTCTGGCCTCTGTTCACTGCTTAGAAAGGTTGTTCATTCCACTGCTTCTCAACCCAGGGTGCGCGGGGCTATGTTGCTACGTGAGCAGCTGCTTGAACACGCTGTCTTCGTCCCGAATGGCTGGATTAGGGCTTATGTTGGAAACCCAGGTTGGCTGCTTCTGTGAGCAGACCATGAGATACCTGTGGCTTATGCATTGCATTTCGGGAGACTCACAGCCTCCTCCTAGGCCCCCGGTTTGAATTTCACTTTTGCCATTGGCTCTTAGTTGAAGTCCAACCTTTAGGAATCATTTGTCCACATTTGCTGATCATCGGTCCAGCCGTTTTGACGAGATACTGTAGTAGACAAGTGTAAGATAATAGAAAAAACGTATCTCGGTCCCTGGCTTGGTTCCTGGCCAGAGCTCCTGCAACCCTGGTAATTCCCCGAGGAATCAGGGCACACAGAGCATCTGTTGTACTATTTGGTCTTTGACCGGGTCCTTGACACAGAACTCCCACATCCCTTGGAATTCTCCGGATGGTAGCGGTGTTCTTTGCTCTACCAAGGTGATGCATGGTGGGCTCCTGGACGGGGGCTGGCCACCAGAAAGACCACACCATGATTAGACGCTTGGCATTTTTAGCCCCACCCCCCCATTCTCCAGGGAGGGCAGAGGGGCTAGAATTGGACTTACTGGTCGATCATGTCTAGGTGATGAAGCCTCCATAAAGATCCCGAAAGTTTGGGGTTCGGAGGGCTTCCGGGCTGGTGAACATGTGGGGGTGTTGGGAGAGTAGGGTGCCCAGAAAGAGCATGGGGACTGTGCCCCCTCCCCGTACCTTGCCCTGTGTGTCTCTTCCATCCCGATGTTCATCTGTATCCTTCAACCTCTTCTTCTATAATAAACTGATAAGCAGTTAGGAAAGTGTTTCTCTGAGTTCTGCGAGCCACTCTAGCAAATGAATCACACCTGAGGAGGGGGTGTGGGAACTTCTGCTTTAGAGCCAATGGGTCAAAAGCCCAGGTGACATCTGGGCTTGTGACTGGCATCCGAAGTTGGGGGGTGGGGGAGATGGTGTAGTCTTGTAGGACTCAGCCCCTCGCCTGCGGGATGTGGCACTCTTTCCAGGTAGAGAGTGTCAGAATTGAATAGGATTGTAGGACATCCCGCTGGTGTCGCCGAGAACTGCTTGTTGGGGGAGAACTGCCCCCCCCCCCCCGTCTGGTGTCAGGAGGGCGGGGTGTGGCTGCTGTGTGGGGGTAAAGGTGGCACACGGGAGGGGAGCTTGTTTTTCCGATCTCAACAACACGGGCAGAAACTTAATAGATGGTCTAGTTGTCTGTAACTATTTTAGTCTGAACTTGACCCTTTTTGTCTTCCAGCTCTTTGTCTCCGTAGTGTCTTTCAATTGTATTTAATCAGCTTTTGCCACTTGGGCTGAAGTTTTCATCTCTTCCCATGTCTGGCTGCAGGACCCTCATCCCCCCGGTCTGCATGTCTGTCTGCCTCCCGTCTTGGCCCACCAGTGAGGCCAATTCCAACGGGCCAGGAGTCAACCCGAGCTGGGCTTGAATTCTGGCTCTGTCACTTATTAGATGAGTGACTTAGCGGAAGCTGTTTCTTCCAGTCTTCTGCTTCCTAATCTGCAAAAAAGGGTGCAGGCATCGACCACGTTGGTTGGTATAAGGATGAAATGGAAAGCATTGAACACATTGCAATAAACTTTACGAGTTAATAAAAGTTAGCCACTTTTACGGCTAACTTTCTTTATGAAACTGTGTGTTTTTGGAAGAGACCGTATGAAGAGCGAACGTTTCCGAACCACCTAGAGTTGAGTCTGTGCTCGTTGTGTTAAGAAGCTAAGCGTACAGCGGCAACTCCTTGAGACGGAGCTCCTTCTTTCTTGCTTGATTTCTTCTTCAGGCTTTTCCCCTTCATCCTGTTGCCAGTTGGGTTCCAGGCACAAAGTTGTTTCTGGCTTGATTTATCAGGTCAAGATCCCAGACTGGACGCAGCCGGAAAAAAAAAAAAAATCTTCTCTAGCTGGTGGCTGGTCCAAACCAAGGTGAACGCCAAGCCTTTGCTATTCTTGAATAATGACACAGTCTATTGTTTCTTTAAAAACAAACACTGGAAATTAAAGAGCAGATTAATACAGAGACTGGTTTTCATTGCAGCCTCTCGTATTTCAAAATAATGGGGTTTTGGAGGAATTTGAAGGCTGCATTTCCTGGGTAGACCATTTGGAAGAGGAGGTGAAAGCACGGTTCCCACCTTGAATCTGAGCTGTTTCTTTCCCGCCTCTGCCTTCACCTTTGTACTTTCCTGTTTCCTTATTTCTTTCCTTCCATCTTCATTTTGTTCTAACGCTGTTCCCTCGGCATCCCTTCTCGAAGCAGTTGATGGCTCTGCGGTGTCCTCTAACTGCTTATCAACCTCTTTGGCATAAAGAGCCACAGAGAAGGATTTGGGTAGATCGTTAGAGAATGTCAAAGCTGGAAGGGCTCGGACGTCCCCTAACTTAAGGTTCTCAAACTGTGTTCCCTACAACCTGAGGGGTCCGTGGAGGTTCACGGGAACTTTATGGGGAAAAGAGGCTCAGGTGGTCCTGAAGCGTCTCTGCTTCACCTACTCTACATATGAGTGCTCAGCATACAAAACAATTCAAGAGGCTTATTTTTTAACCAAAAACCGCAGACCTAGCTCAGTTCTTATATTTTACAGGTGAGCGAAGCGAGGCCCCAACAGGACGTAATTACCTCGAGGTGCCACAGCGCTCCTTGGTGGATGAAGTAGGGCTAGCAACCTCAACTGAGAGAATAATTCAGAGATTACTGTTTTCTCCCATTTCAAAGAGGCGGGATGATTGTGAACAGTCCTCAGTCAGCTCCGTGTTTGGAATCAAGCTATTTCCATTCTGACTGTTCTGTCCAGGGGATACTATGGTGTGGGAGGATATTGGTGCTGGGAGAGGATCGTAAAACGGGGGACAGGTTGTTTCTCACGCCAGTCTTGCTGGAATCTTCCTTCTCGCTTCATATTGCAAACACTAGACCCAAGATGTCTGATAAACTCTCTGCGTTGAATGTAGACCGGACCCGTCTCCCCACTTCCTGTAAGCCACCCAGGACCCCAGCGGGCCACAGCCGTTGGCCACGATGTGCCAGCAGGAAGGTGGGGACCAGCTGTGCAGAGCTCAGAATCGCCCTGCGAGAGGGATTCCCCCAGAGATTTGTGCTCCGCCAAGCCCTTGGGGTCCTGCCCCCTCAAACGTCTTCTTGGCCAATGGTTCTTAGTCTTTTTGGATATTGTGATTTTTTGAGAAAATGTTTGAAAAGGCTTTCGGGGCTACCACGGAATTGCCAATATCTTATTTTCTCGATCAGTGTCTACTATCACAAAAGTTACGTGATCACAAGTTATGTCTCAAGGAAAGACACACCTTGAGAAAGGAGAGCTCTTTCCAAGAAAGGACACTTCGGCACTAGATGCTGAGGATCGTGCCTGCGGCCACTGTAGTTCACTGGGGGGTGGGTCGGTAATGACCTCACCTTGGCCTCCGTGTCTGCAGCTTCTGCAGTGTCAGCCAGAGGGCACCATTGGCGCCATCGGAAATACCCATTAGCTGGCCACTGCCGAGAGGGCATTGCAGTCTTACTCTGAGAATAAGCGAACGCTGGGCATGTTCTCATTCAGGCTTGCCTCCCAATGACATTTTCCACTGTCCTAGATAAGACAGGGACAGGCCCTGACCAAGGGATGTCCATTTACTACATTAAAAAGAAGTGCATTTTCCATTGATTTAAGACAACTGAGCTCCACGGTCTGGACATCTCCCAAGCAGAAGGGACCAGAGCAAGGACAGTAATGACACCAGGAATGAGTGGGAGCCGACCACAGGCGGGCAGACAATTACAAGCCCTATCTGGCATGGTTGAAAATGGGATACATTCTTAAATCTAATCTTCTCATGTGGAATGTTTAGATAACACACTAAAAGAAATTAGGATAGCATAAACAACTTTGAGTATGTTTCCTTTGGCACAATAGAAATAAGCAAATCATTTCTAGCAATAAAGCTAAAAAATGTCCGTCAAGGGAGCAGCGATGGGGCATCTGAAAAGGAATGGGTCTGGAGTTGGAAAATTGGGGTTCCCAGGGCAGGTCTGCAACTTCTGGAGGGTGGGCAGCTGCTTAGAGGCGTGTCGCTTCGTGGCCAAAGTGCAGGGTTCTGAAGGCACGCCAACCTGGGCTGGAATACCGGCTCTAGCACCAAAACCATTTAACCTTCCAGAAGACTCTTTCCTTATTTTTCCCATGGGTGGTGGGACGACATGATCATGGTGGGCCTCCTAGAGTATCACCCAACAGAATTTGTAGGCAAAACAGGAATGAAGAAAGCTCCCATTCATCCACTGAACAGGAAGGGTTCAGATCGGTAGTGGCCTTTACCATGGCCGAGACCGCCGGTGGGGCCGCATCGCTGTTTCTCCCTCTCCATCCTTTGTTGCACACGAGCAGGGCCCCCCACACGCTCAGGCACACAGCCCACCCAACCCCTACAGTCTTTTGTCAATGAGCCATGAACAAACCATACACATACACAGAGAGAAGCTTCTTTTTTTTTTTCTTCAATTTAATTGAAGTTACTTAGAAAAATAATCAGGCTTGAATGGCTTTTCCTGGAGGAAGGTTCATGAACATTTCACGCTTTTGTTGGCAATGTGGAATTCAGCTTTCTTGAACAGTACAGTAGGAGACAGGGAGAGTTTTCTAAAACGAGCCCTCTACTGCATACAAAGATGTAAGAAAAAAAAAATCACACTCCACAAAGATGTTAAGTTTTATGTGCATATATGCCATACCGAGCATGCTCCTGGGAAAGCAGTACGGGCAGCCACTTGTGTACCTGACAAAGAGCAGCAAACCGAAATTCGCCTGCGAACAGCCGAGGGGCAAGCTGGTTATCGTAGGTCCTGCCGCCTGTTCATAGGGTCCGGTCAGCTGATGGGAAAAGGCAGGAAGAAATGCTGGTTGTCGGAAACGGGGGGAGCCATGGGGTCAGTCCCGCTGACATAGGAGGGGGCCAGGGAGGGATTCCGGTCCCCGGGGAGATGGTCTGACACCCCCACCCCTACCCCCGGGGGACAGAGTCCCTTGGCTTCTTGCAGGTTCGAACAGGGCCTGTTCTACCTGAGTAATCGCTCCCTCAGCAGTGGTCTAGACCCCACCAGCTAAGGGCGCCAGTGACCTGCTTTTCGTTGTTTTTTTCCCTGGGAACTTTCTCCCAGCAAGTAGCCCCTTGTGCCTACACACGTCTGCTCTCAGGAGCATGGAGCTCATCTGGTGGACAGGGAGGAAGGACGGTCCCCTCTGACACCATAGGTGTCTGCCTTTCTTCCCAGACCAGCTGGGGAGGCGGGGAGGGAGACGGGGGGTGGGGGTGGTCCAGAGAAGCTGCAGGAATTCAAACTCTGTGGCTAATATTCTAGAATTTTCCAACTAAAGGGATAGGTTAAGCAGGAATGTCCTTGTAAATACTACCCCAACTGTACCTGGTTTTGAAAACACAGCAGCACCTTTGAAAAGCGGCTTAGAGGTGGGATACCTGCCTGTACTTTTCTCCAGCGAAGCATGCAATGAAAAGTGTTTTCGAACAGTTTTCTTTAAAAAAACAAAAACACAAAAATACAAGCTTTTGCTTTCCAGGCACATTTTTTACCCATGGATTCTTTTCCACCAAGGACACAGAATACTTTCTACATTCTGCAGAACAGTTGATTCCGTTTTTTTTTTTTTTTTTTTAAGTTTTTATGCCATTAGAAAATAAAACGTGAACACAAAACACAAGGAAAAAGTCCCTCATTGCAGAACTACACTGATGTCTTGTCCCCTAAAGGACAGTCTTTCTCGCTCGAGAGAAGACAGATGAAAGGCAGTACTCTGCTCACGGCCCTAGTGAGCTCACCCGACCCAACAAAGATGGTCGCCGGAACACAGAGCTTGGGAAATCTATGGGAATTTCCACTGGAAAACCAAAAGCACATGGTGAACAATCCCAAAGTCTGGAATTGAAGAAGCACTCCTCAAGGGTTGGGGTCCCTCTGCGTGCATTGAGCAACCTAAGACTTGAGGAGTAGGGGGACCATTCTGTGGCCTTATGTCCCCCCCCCCGCCCCCCCTTCCTCTGTCCACACCACCCAAGACCATCCCCTGCTCCCGTCGGGAGGGATGGAATCATTGTCCAGGATAGTATCCAGGATTAAAACCATTGCACTTAAGTAAAAGTTTAATTCATTTGATAGCGTACCTCTGTTGCTATAAACCAAATAGAGATGGATTGGTACTGTTTCATTGTTTTGTTTTGGAGAAAGGTCAGGGAAGTCGTTTTATCTTCGACAACCTCAGATATGCTAACTCGACCTAACCAAAGTATATTCAGTGGAACATCTCTGTGAGATCTGCAAAACAGTATCCTGGTCACATAAGCTCAGGAAATGCTACCAACTCAATGATGCTTTTGCGGGTTCATAATGGACAGTGAATATCCAAGGCTCTGAAAAGTCCTGCAAAAAGAAAATTGACTTAGCTTTGTTTCCCAAGGATATTTGACCTCAAAATGCTTTTTTTTCCCTCTTTCTTTCCTTTTTTTTCTTTTTTTTTGTATCACACTAACTTCACATCTCCTAGACCCTTTGTTCTGTGGAACACATATTAGGAAATGCTGGACAATGTTTCATTAGCAGAAGCCCTATTTCTGAGGACAGTGTCCCCTGCCTGGAAACAGGGCCCAGACTCCCAACTCCAGGGACAGCTGAGGCCTGTCACTCTATTCAGTAAAACACACGGCACACATCTCTGTCCACGGAGGGCACAGTCACTGTGCCCTTCACAAAGGGGAGAGAGCATGGAAGAAGGTACACAACATTTTATAATAAGCTTTGGCCACCCTCTCCAGTGCATATCTCACTCACATTCAATAAAATCATATTCTCAGTGAGATGTGGCAGCTGCTGCTGGGCCGGCCGTGAGCTTTACAGTTTTAATAGTTTCTGTGAATAAATTATTCATTTTTGTTTATTTAGAATATTCTCACCCCTTTGCTATATACTGCATCAAAAACAAAACAAAAAGCAAAACTTACCCACGCCCCATCCCACCCCACCCCCTATTATTAGAACTATAATTATTATTATATACAGGATCTGCTACCAACTCATTCACTAGTTGTAAGAGGGATGTGGCTCAAACTTCAACCGAGGCATCGAAATGGCTGGAAATGAGAAGCGTGTGCAGATGGTAATTAGCAAGGAACAGGAAGTGGAACGTTTCTGACCTTCCGGAGGAAAGGGGGCACAGATTACAGTCATGGAAGGCTGTCCTTGCGGCTCATGCGTGGTGCTTGCCAAGGTGCTGATGGTCTCAGTCCCTGGAGGATTGGGAGGGGTATGCGCGTGCGTATGTATGTGTACGTGTGGCCTACCTCTGACCCTCACCAGGGGGGAGATGCCAGACCACTCCAGATCCCCAGTGTACGAGGCCTGCCTGCCACAGCCTCTCACTCTTGCACGTGGCAAAGAGGAGAGAACACTTCCGCGCAGAGGCGTGGGTGCTGGGCTGACGGGGCAGGAAGAGGCGCTTGGCGAATGAGCCCCTTCCCTCCCCTTCCCTCCCCCAATGTGACATCATTGATCAGTCACAGCCCCGCTCCACGCCGAGCTTGGCAAATCCATTCTGGGGCTTAATCCACGGGCCTGGGCCAACGTGATGGGGAACACTTTTGTCTTCTCTTGTGTTGGGCGATGAGCCTGGATTACTCACCAAGTCAAGTGGCCTGTTCTAAGTGTGTGGTTTTCAAATTTGGGCCAGAGAAAAACACAGATTTGTCAGGGTCACGGACCTTCGGGGGTTGTTCAAAATGGTCCCAGCCTCTTGTAAAGTCCATGAATATGAGGGGTTTGCTAATGGTTGAGCTGGAAACTGTGTCCACATAAAGCTTCTTGAGGGCCGAGACTATTGGTTTCATTCAATGCTCTATCTGCAGGACCTACAGTGAGGCCCAGCACATAGTAGGCGCTCAATAAATACTTGTTGACTATAAAGCAATAGCCACTTCACCAGTGTAACTGGCACTGCCAGTTAGAAATTTCTGTAGAAAAGCCTGTTCTATCAGACTGCTAATTCTGGTGAAAAAGGGAAAAAAAAAAAAAAAAGCCACAATCAGCTCTTCTCCTTGGGTTAAAAAAAAAAAATTACTTTTTTTTCTTAGTGTAAGGGACTCTTGGGTTGCTTGGAATCTGTTTAGAATCGGTCCCTTGCAAAGGTGCCTTTTTCTATTTATTTCTCACCAATTTCCGAGAAGGGTGGCATTGACAGACATCACGATGGTTATTATTACACAGTTAACCCTATGAGCGGTTAGTGAGGAGAACATTCATGCCCCTGAACGAGCTGTAGCAAGCACAGAACAAAAACACACATTTCTTCTGCAAAGACGTTAGAATCTTGCTGCCACAGAAAGCAATCTCTACAGAGACCATGTTTAAATAACTATAAATAATATTAATTAGAATTTATGGGATGCACAATTCATGGAATTCACCAGAGCACAAGGAAACCTCTGAGACAGTGTTGCAGGGATTCACGTCTAAACACGAGGACACCCGTCCTTTTCCCTGGCAAAGACAGCCGTCCTTCCCTACTAAGGTTTTTAAATAATTCTCACCATGCTGCTCGCAGCATCATCCCCAAATTACTTTACAAAATAACCCAATATCCATAGAATTTCTTTCGACAAATAAAAATCTTAAATTAAAAAGCACGATTCGCTCTCCCTCTCCCCACCCCCCTTCATTCCAATTTCAGGTAGCTGGGCACGGAGTAATTGAACATTAAAAAATCGAGTTTGTAGACTTCGTACAGCTGCGTTTGGTGCTGGGCGCTTATGTTCTGGAAGAACTCTGTGGTCATTTCGTCAGTAGTTCTCGTCGACTTGGCGTAGGTGGGGAACTTCAGGTAGCTGCCCACGCCTGCCAGCCGCAGGACGTAGTTGGAGTCCTCCTCCAGCGTCTCGTACTTGCCCACGAGGTCGTAGTGGATGTGGCACGGGTGGCAGAGCGAGTGCACGGTCTGCCAGTGCTCGTTGAAGGGCTCCTCGCGCTGCGTGTGCGGGTCGATGAGATAGGCGACGAACTCCTCGAAGCGCACGTCGTCGCCGCGGCGCAGCGCCTCCTGCGTGGCGTTCTTGCGCTGGCGCCGGATGATCTTGGTGCCGTAGCGCTTGTGGAAGGACGTGTTGTACTTCTGCGTGAACTTGTTGCGGTAGGCCGACACCAGGCGCTCGAAGGGCTCGCGCACGAACAGGAACTTCATGTAGCTTTTCAAGCGGTGGTTGATCTCCGGGATGCTGTACTGGTTCAGGGTCTTGAGGTTGGCCGCCACGTGCGCCTCGTTGGCCGGGATCTCCATGGGGTCGCTGTACTTGCCCCGCCCGCTGAGCACCATCATGAGCCGCTTCCAGTTGGTGCACGCCACCTTGGGCACGTAGCAGTAGATGAGCTCGTGGTCCTCGTCCACCACCAGGTGCTTCAGGTCGTTGGGCGTCAGCACCCGCCGCTTGCGGCTCAGGGCGCTGTTGGCGCGACAGGTGTCCGTGACCTGGTCGCGCCTCATCTGGTGCAGGACGGCCGTGTTCGAGAGCTCCAGCTGCAGAGGGGACACAAGAGGGACACGAGTTCAGTACGGGCGCGGGAGAGTGGAACCTTCGGCGGCGGCCAGCGCGGCCCCGCCCCCGGGGCACAACAGGCCGATGACTGAGATGGCCATCTTCCTTCCCAACTCTCCACCAGCTGCCTCACCTCTTTGCGTTCTTTGTTCCACCATGTTTCCTTTGTGGACCAATAGTTACGATCAACTCTGTAGCTTAGGCATCACCCTCTACCGGCCTGGCATTTTACTAGAACTGCCCCTAGGCTGTTTTCCTTCTCTCTGTACAATCACCTTGAAAGGAGGCTGATTTAACAGCATCAAGGACCCGCCACCGTTACCAGGGAGCCTACCAGGCTACGCTGCCAGGCACCGGGGATGCGGTCATAAAAAATACAATGAGGTCACTGCTCTTGCGGAGCCAACAGTCAGCTGGAAAGAAAGAGGGAACCGAGGCTCAGAGAGGTTAAGTCACTAGCTTGAGATCACACAGCGAGTGAGCAACTGACCGGGTATTCGAACTCGGGTCCTCCTGGCAACTAAGGCCGCCCACTTTGCACCCTACCCTGAGGTCCAGAACTCCCATCTTCTTGACTGAGTCTGGCTTTTGATCAATCTACGTTAAAGCAAGGGGATCCAATTTCTCTGTAAGGTATCACTGTGAACATCAGTGGCTTTGGGCACCTTCTGGTGCCAGAGCCTCAATGTTCCTCTGGGAACCCACTTTCCTCCACTCCCGGTTCCTTTTCCCTCTCAAGCAGCTGTGTGGGGAGAACGGCAGCCTGGAGCTTGGGGACAGGGACGGCTAGACTGGGAAGGGAGGGTACAAAGGGAAGAAGACAGAGGGACGTACTCCCAGTAACGTCACCTCAATACCTTGGTCCATACATTGCTGAAACCAGACCCCTCAGCTCCTTGGCTTTTGTGACATTAGTTGGTACATCTGCTTTGGTGCGTAAAGCAGGGTGAGTCTGGATTCCTTTGTTTGGAACCCAAATATACGGGGACTGGCATTTACTACCCTTGAGCTTTTCTTCTCTGCCGTATTCATCCACTGACGTATCCATTCAAACATCTGTGCAGACCTCAGTGTACAGGGCGCTCGGCTCAGCACCCATGGAAGAGAGAACATTTTCCTAACAGGCTCACAGTCAAGGACGCATCAGACCGGAGAGCTAGCCGCCTTGGAAGGGCCCAAAGGGAAGATGTGTGTGCTCCTCTAAATTCTGGGAACAAAACTGTCTCCTCAAAGGCCATCCACTCCCCATGGGAGCCAGTCCACCCAGAGCAGGAAACGACGCCGCACCGCCCTGGTGTGCCGACCACCTTACTGTCGTTGGTTTAGTGCTGTGCCTCCCGCTACCCTCCTGAATGCGCAATGCGGCTCTTCTTTTAAATATCAAAGAGACTGATACTAACTATGGTTAAGGCTATGGAGAAACTGGGGCACCAGCACTAGGGAACAGCCAGTCTGCAGCTGCAGAGGACACGGTGTCCTGCTTGTCTTCCTGCCCCAAGAACACAGACCCCATCCGTGTACTTGTCTTTGACGTCCTCCATAGTCTTGCACCAACCTACCTTTCCGGTCCCATTTCTACCCCTCCCCCGTTCAGAACTAAAGGGAGCTCCAGAGAAATCAATGATCCACTCTTTTCCCTTTGTTTCTTAATGAAAAAAAATTTTTTTTAAATCCCAATATAATTAGCATACAGTGGAATATTAGCTTCAGATCTACAATGTATTCATTCGGTAATTCTCTAAATTACTCAGGGCTCATCATAAGCGTACTCTTGGCCCCCTTCACATGTCTCGCTCCCCACGCCACCTCCCCTCGGGTAACCACTAGTTCTCTATATTGAATAGTGTGTTTGCCTCTTTCTTTGTTTTGTTTCTGAAATCCCACATATGGGTGAAATCATATGGTATTTGTCTTTTTCTGACTTCTTTCACTTAGCATAATACCCCCTAGATCCAGCTGTGTTGTTGCAAATGGCAAGATTTTATCCTTGAAAAATTCCATTGTGTGTGTGTGTGTGTGTGTGTATCACATCTTCTTTATCCATTCATCTATCTTCAGACACTTAGGCTGCTTTCATATCTTGGCTATTGTAAATAATGCTGCAATAAACAGGGGCGCATGTATCCTTTTGAACTAGCGTTTTCATATTCTTTGGGTAAATACGCAGTAGTGCAATTACTGGATCATACGGAAATTCCGTTTTTACTTTTTTGAGTAACTTCCATACAAAAGTGGCCGCATCACTATGCATTCCCACCAACAGTGTACGAGGGTTCCTTTTTCTCTGCATCCTCGCCAACACTTGTTTCTTTGGATTTTAGCGACTGACAGGTGTGAGGTGATACGTCACTGTGGTTTCGATTTGCATTTCCCAGATGGTGAGTGATGTTGAGCGTCTTTTCAAGTGTCTGTTGGCCATCTGTTTGTCTTTGGAGAAATGTCTGTTCATGTCTCCTGTCCATTTTTAAGTGGATTATTTGGTTCTCATGGTGTTGTTTCGTAGAAATTCTTCATGTATTTTAGATATTAGCCCCTTATTGGATATATCATTTGTAAATATCTTCTCCCATTCAGTAGGTTGTCTTTTAGTTTTGTTGTTCCCTTGCTTACAAAGCTTTTTCTTTTCTTTTTTTCCTTTTTTTTGATATAGTCCCAAAAGTGTATTTTTGCTTTGGTTTCCCTTGCCTCAGGAGACAGATCTAGAAAAAAGTTGCTATGGCCGATGTCAGAGAAATTACTGCCTGTGCTCCGTTCTAGGATTTTTACGGTTTCTTTAATCCATTTTGAGTTTATTTTTGTGTATGGTGGGAGAAAGTGGTCCAGTTCCGTTCTTCTGCATGTAGCTGTCCAGTTTGCCAGCACCATTTGTTGAAGAGACTTTTTCCCGTGGCATATTCTGGCCTCCTTTGTCATAGACTAATTGAGCACATAATCATGGGTTTATTTCTGGGCTCTCTATGTGTCCGCTTTTGTGCCAGCTTTGATTACTAGAGCTTTGTAGTATATCTTGAAATCTGGGATTCTGAGGCCTCCAGTTTTGTTGTTTTTCAAGATTGCTTTGGCTACTCAAGGTCTTTTGTGGTTCCATACATGCTTTAGGATTACCTGGTCTAGTTCTGTGAAAAGTTCTGTTGGTATCTTGATAGGGATTGTATCGAATCTCTAGCTTGCTTTGGGTAGTATGGACATCAACCACATCTGTTCTCCTAATCCATGAGCATGAAATATCTTTCCACTTGTCTGTCATCTTCAATTTCTTTCATCAGTATGAAAAACTACAAGTTTTCAGAGTACAGGTCTTTTACTTCTTTGGGTAGGTTTATTTCTAGATATTTTATTCTTTTAGGTGCAACTGTAAGTGGGATTGTTGTCTTAATTTCTCTTTCTGCCACTTCATTATTGGTGTATAGAAGTGCAACAGGTTTCTGTATATTGATTTTGTATCCTAAAACTTTCCTGAATTAGTGTTATCAGTTCCAGTAGGTTTTTGGTGGAGTCTTGAGGGTTTTCTATATATAGTATCATGTCATCTGCAGCTAGTGAAAGGTTTACTACTTCTTTACTAATGTGGATGCCTTTTATTTTTTTCTCTTGTCTGATTGCTGTGTGCGGCTAACACTTCCAGTATCATGTTGAATAGAAGTGGTGAGAGTAGACGTCCCTGTCTTGTTCCTGATCTTAGGGAACCAGTTCTTAGTTGTTCACAATTGAGTATGTTGTTAGCTGTGGGTTTGTCATATATGGCCTTTATTGTGTTGACATATGTTCCTTCCAAACCTACTTTGTTGAGGGTTTTTATCACGAATGGATGTTGTAATTTGTCTAGTGCTTTTTCTGCATCTATGGAAATGATCATGTATGGTTCTTATCCTTTCTATTAAATTGGTGTGATGTATCATGTTGATTGATTTGCAAGTATTAAACCATCCTTGCATCCTAGGAATAAATCCCACTGGATTGTGGTGAATGATTTTTTTTTTGTCTTGTCGGATTTGATTTGCTAGTATTTTGTTGAGGATATTTGAATTGAATTCACCAGAGATATTAGTTCTCTCTCTTGCCTTTTTTTTTTTTTTTTGGTGTCTTTATCTGGTTTTGGTTCAAAGAATCCCCTTTAACATTTCTTGTAAGGCTGGTTTAGTGGTGACGAAGTCCTTTAACTTTTGTTTGGGAAACTCTCTCTCCCTCTGTTCTGATGGTAACCTTGCTGAGTAAAGTATTCTTTATCATGCCACTCTCTTCTGGCCTGCCAAGTTTCTGCTGGGGAAAAAAAAACAAAAAACAGCCTTATGGGGTTTTCCTTTTCTGTAACTGCTTTCTTTTGCTGCTTTTAACATTTTCTCTTTATCATTACTTTTTGCCATTTTTTAAATTTGAAAGATTTTTATTTATTTGATAGAGACAGCGAGAGGGAACACAAGCAGGGGGAGTGGTAGAGGAAGAAGCAGGCTTCTCACTGAGCAGGGAGCCCGATGGAGGGCTCAATCTCAGGACCTTGGGACCATGACCCAAGCTGAAGGCAGACGCTTAACCACTGAGCCACTCAGGCACCCCTACTTTTTGCCATTTTAAATTACTATGTGTCTTGGTGTGGATCTCCTTGAGTTGATTTTGTTGGGGGGCGGTGGTCTCTTTGTCTCTTGGATCTGGATATCTGTTTCCTTCCCCAGATTAGGGAAGTTTTCAGCTCCTATTTCTTCAGATAAATTTTCTGACCCCTTTTCTTCCTCTTCTGAGATTCCTATAATGCAAATGTTATTATGCTGGATTGTGTCACTGAGTTCCCTTAACCCAGTCTCACTTTCTATCATTCTTTTCTCTCTCTCCTGTTTAGCTTGATTGCTTTCCATTACTCTGTCCTCCAGCTTGCTGATCCATTCTTCCGCTTCCTCTAGTCTATTTATTCCCTTTAGTGTATTTTTAATCTCGGTTATTTTGTTCTTCCTCTCTGATTGGTTCTTTTTTACATTTTCTCTTTGTTGAGGGTCTCACTGAGACCCTCCACTCTTCTCAAGTCCAGTGAGGATCTTTATGACCATGACTTTAAATTCTCCGTCAGCTGTACAGCTGATCTCCCTTTTGTTCGGCTCTCTTGTTGTGATTTTTGTCCTCTTCTTTCCTGTGGGACACATTCCTCCGTCCCCTCATTTTGTCTAACTCTCTGTGGCTGTTTCTATGGATTAGGAAAGTGTCCCGCTCTCGAGAGTGGTGGCCTCACGAAGAAGAGGTCCTGTCGTGCCCAGCAGTGCGGTGCTCCCCGTCCAGCAGAACCCGGCACGTCAGGGGGGTCCTGTGTGCACTGCATGCACCTTACTGTTGTGGCTGAGCTGCTTCTGCCCCCAGCGCGTTCGTCTGCAATGGCTCTCTTGACCTGTTGTGGGCAGGGTTTGGTCCTCGTGGTGTTAGTGGGCCGGTCTGGGGCTGCCTTGGGCTTGAGTTGGGTCAGACCAGGCATTTGCCAGAGTTGCAGTAGCGCCGAACTGCAGGGACTCTCCTTGTGTTGTCCCTTGAGAAGCACTGGTTGCTGGACGAGGCCTGTGGACCAGTGTTGCCCAGCCCATTGCTGGGGCTGCAGTCAGACTGGCACATGTGGTCATCTCCTCTCCCCAGGGAAGGAGGCACTTTGGAGCAATGCTGGTCCATGTCGGGGCTGCTGGCACACGGCTAGGCTTGTGACATTACTCTGGATGGACTTCTGCTGATGCTGAGTTGGACGGGACAGGCCGGCAGGAGAACATGGGGCTAAGGCGCTGTGCGCGAGCTAGGTGGAGAGTGCTCAGGCTACGCTGGTTGCTGCAGGTGTCCGTGCATCGAAGCCAAGGAGGCAGGGAGGGAAATAGTGCCCGCCAGCTCTTCCGTTTTTGCAGAAGTCTCCTAAAGATCCCTGCCTCTCCAGCACACACTCTGAGATTAGTAAACAAATACACTGCCTTCCTGTATACCCCAGGCATTTTTTTTTTAAGCTGCTGGTTCTACGCTATAGCTCAGCGGGGTTGTTTGTTATATGTCTCTTTAAGAGGGTTGGGGGGCTCCATTTCCTATCACCCTCTGGCTCTCCCAGAGCTGAGCCTGCTAATTTTTAAAGTTGGAAGTGTTAAGCCCCACTGATTGTAAGAACTCATGAAGTCAAGTCCCTCTGGTTTTCAAAGTCAGTGTTACCGGGGTTTATCTTTCCAGTGTTGGTCCCCTGTGCCTGGGAAGCCTGGTGTGGGGTCTGCTCCTCTCCCTTTCCTGTGGTGGCCGTGTCCTTCCCTCCCACCGACAGTCTCCCAGCTCAGTTTGGTTCTTGACCATATCTCCACCCTTTCCCACCATTTTTGATGTGGCCTCTTCTCTACCTTTAGCTGTGGAGAGTCTGTTCTGCCAGTCACTGGGTCATTTTCTGGGTTATTTACACTGACTATGGGTGTTATCTAGGTATATCCGTGAGACAAGGTGAGCCTAGGATCCCCCTACTCTGCCATCTTCTCCAGAAGTTCCCTTCTTTTCCCTTTGGGCCCAACCATTCGCATTAAGGATTCTCCCCCTTCCACTTCTGTGGGAGTAAACTCGATGATCCTTCAAGTTCCAACGTACTCCCTTGCCAGACGAGTGGAAGAATCATTCTCTCCTCGGAAAACCCACTGCATTAAGCATCCTTTCCCCCCTGCCCCTCACTGTCTAGTTCATGCTTGGTTTTCTCAAGACTGGTGGCCACTTGCTTCACGGAGACTCAGGGCCCCAGAACCACCGCCCCACTCCAGGCCAGACCGTGGGTGACCTGAGTGCTGAGAATGCAGAGGGATTAGGGCACACCCCACCCCTCCCATCCACCTGGACAGCCAAGTCAGTAAAGCCACGAACCTGGGTATGACCCAAGAGGCTGGTCCTGGGTTTCCAATGAAGCACAGTCTCTACAGTTCATCCTAAAACATTCACAGGGCAACTGGGATGGGCCCGTATTAGGAAATTCGCTGAGTTTACTGGAGACCTGAGGGACAACTTGGTGGCCACCAGAGAAAGTCATTACACCCCGCATTATAGCCCTGAATCTGCCTCCCCTCATGGTCCCGAGGACAGCGGTGATCATCAGACAGCATGAGACAACGATAGTAGGAGGAGTTACTCTAAGGCTCTTTCAAAGGTTATTGTAATAGATCATCTCTAGTCTTCCTGGTAATTCTCTGAATTAGATGCTATCACACTGGAAATTTCCACACTCAAGGGAAGGAAGCAAACCAAGACAGTGCTAATGCAATGAAAATTCCACATGTGAAGAGTAAGGAGATTCTCTCACTACTTCTGGCCTCACAAACTACTGGAAAGGGCAGAGGAGTCATTCGTGCTGTCCCGATAGACATTCCCCTACATTGTCGCTCTTCCCATCAAGAAGTAGAGTCTACTTCTCCAGCCCCTGGACTCCCCCTGGCTGTGAGTTGCTGACTAGTCGAATGTGGTGGAAGCAATGACGAGCAGGTTCTGGGGCCAGGTATGAAACCCTGGAGTTCCTACACTTGGTTCTTCTGAAAGGCTGCCATACTTTCATACCACACCGGCATAAGGAGCCCCCTGTCTGACAGAGTGCCATGAAATGTAGACTTTGTCTTCCCATGGCTGTGTCTTCAGTGCTTAAAAAAGTGCCAGTCACATAGTAGATGTTCAATAAGTATCTGATGCGGTGAATGAATCAGTTAATAACCTCTTTAGAGGAATGCGATACGAAATCAGGAAGGTCCCTCTGTAGCAAATGAAACTTCCCGAATGTTCATAGATGCCAGAATATTCCTTAATAAAGGCTGTGCTACGATGAGTAGTGTCCCCCCCCCAAATTCATGTCTACCTGGAACCTTAAAATGGGACCTTACTTGGAAATAGGTATTTGGCAGATGCAATTAGTTGTGGTCATAATAAATTAGGGTGGTCTCTAATCCAATGATCGGTGTCCTAATTAGGAGAGAAAACGGACTCAGAGACACCCAGAGAGAAGGCCATGTGATGACGGAGGTAGAGGTTGGAGTGACGCATCTACCAATGAGAAGATGCCGAAGATTGTCAGCACCATCCAAAACCTGTCAAGAGGCAAGAAGGGTCTACCCAGTAGCCCTATGAAATAAATACAAGAGCCAAGGCTTCAGTCAATAACTTTGAGCAAATTGATATAAAGTATAAATGTGTAAGAGAAGATAACATCATACAAGAGGATATTTTTACATAGCAAAATAAGGAAAGAGTATTAGAGCATGAGTAAGAGAGGGGATGAGATTTGAAAACAGAAGATCTGGGCTTGTTCTCCTTTGGGCAAAACCATTAACCTTCCGAGCCTCTCTTCTCTTAGCTGCAAAATGGGGATCGTACCATTTCCTCTGCAGGGGTGTCAATTAAACCAGGTATGGGTTCAGCATTTAGAAAAGCAGATCAAGTCTAGTGCAGAATTTGGACAAGGTATGCTACACAGCAAGCAGTTAACATGTAGGCGTTTTTTCATGAAAGACAAAATAAGAAACCCAAAAGAGAGGGCCAGGAATCCCAAACACCAGTTTTACCAGCCCTGTAATTTTGTTGCAGGCAGTTCTAAGTCATGGAAGTCAATTAATATTTTGAATATGAAAAGTTCTGGCTTGCATGTCCTAACTTCTTTTTAAAAATTTTTTACTTAAGTTCAATTGTTAACATATAGGGTATTATTAGTTTCAGAGGTAGAATTCAGTGATTCATCAGTTGCATGTAACACCCAGTGCTCGTCCCATCACGTGCCCTCCTTAAGGGCCATCACCTGCTTACCCCATCCCGCCTACCTCCCCTCCAGCAACCCTCACTTTGTTTCCCATTTCCTGACTTCTTAGCAGAGAGTATTCATCATCTTAAGAGGAGCATTCATACCATTCAAATATCATCATCATCAACAACAAACTGTCCAAAAGAAAACAGAAGGACTAGGAAGGAGAAAGGACCCATGAGTTTGGCCTATTCAAATCGCTAGAGACTGTTCTGAAGGCAATAGATGACTGAACAAGCAGAGAAACCAGGGGATCTCCCCAGTTTTTTTTTCCCTAGCTCTTTCAGTTGGGAGACAATTCCCTGGCCCTCTGGGTCTCCAGGGAGGTAGCATGTCCATTAATATTGCAGTCAGGACCACAAAGCCATGAGAAATGGAAACAATACCACGGCGTCATTTTACGTCCAGTTACAGAGACAAAATTAACTCACTGGGGCTTTGAACTGTGGAATTTGAGGTTTCTTTCTCTTTCCATTTCCTTTTTCGCCACAGCAGTCGAGGCACAAATGGTGCACCTGCTGCAGTGAAGTCTGGCCAGTTCCCCTCAGGAGGGTTTTGGGGCACAGGTCAAGACACTAAGCAAGTTCTCAAATGCGGACTTCCCCTTGCAGGGGAAGAAATTCACCCGGGGCCTCTAGTGCTCCATTTTTTCATGAAATTGTTTACTTTGTTTTTTACTTGACAATAATTTTAGGGGCGCCTAGGTGGCTCAGTCGGTTAGGCATCTGATTCGTAATTTTAGCTCAAGTCATGACCTCCGGGTGGTGAGACCCAGCCTTGCGTCACTAGGCTCTGTGCTCAGCGGGCAGTCTGCTTCCCTCCTTCTCCCTCTCCCTCTGCCCCTCCCGCTGCCCCATCGTGGCCATGACGACGCAGGAGAGCTGACGGCAGCCCGGCCAGTTCCAGATCTCTCCATGCTTGTCGGTAGGACCCACAGCATGTGAGAAATTGTGATCAGGTAGACGGTGACTTCTAACCTTAGAAAATGCAAACCCGGTCGGGTCACTTCCGCACTTGCACCCAAGCAGGGCTCACGGGAGCCGCTGTAATGGCTGTAACTCTTCAGCGACTAACAGGTTCCCTGAGCATCAGGGAACTCTCCAGGGGGCCTACAGCTATGGGACATCAGGAAGACAAGGGACCGTGAAGGGGACTCCCTGCTGAAGAACATTTTCGTCCTTTGTCACTGAGACAGAACGTCTGTCTTTATCAGGGGATCTGATGACTGGCTGAGCTGGGAGATCCGTCTCCTTCCTCTTTCACTCCCTTTCTCTCTCCACTTCTTTTTTTCTTTCTCAAAGGTATTTGAAGAGAACACAACAAAGGACCACATTGAAAGAGGCAAAAGCAAATATGCTAACTATGAGGGCAGTTTAGCTGTGGGCTTCCTAGTAGCAGGGACAAAAGGGAAATGTGATTAAATCTCTTTGCCTTTGTGCTGAGTCATTCCAATTCCTCTGAGTGGAAAACATACAAGATTTTAAAGGACTCAGATTTCAGTGGAGGAGGGAGCTTCTTGGACTCAGCTGGCTCATGGCGGCGTATTCGGAGGGCCGCTTTCTTCCACTGACAGAAATACTAGTATTACCACTCTATACCTCATGCCTATAGACGGCTTCAGAACTTACAGGACACTTTTACACACACCATCCTGTTTAAAGAACACACAGGAACTTCTCCAGGGCCTAGTAAAAGAAGGTTTATATGTTGGCAGACCAAACGTGTCCAACCACGTGACGTCTTTTTTTTGGGTTACCCCCAGGTATCGAGAATACTTCATGTTCGTGGTTCCCAACCTGTAGCACGCGTGGGAGTCACTTGGAAGGCCCGTTAAAACAGTTTGCTGGGTCGCACCCCCCAGTTTCTGATTCAGTAGCTCAGGGACAGGGTCTGAGACCGCATTTCTAGCAAGTTCCCAGGCTTGTTTGCTTGGGCTGCTAACAAAATACCCCAGACTGGGTGGCTTAGTTAAGAAATTAATTTTCTCACGGATCTGGGGGGAGGGTTGGTTTCCTCTGAGGCCCCTCCCTTTGGCTTGCAGACATCTGCCTCCTGCGGCCTCCTCACCGGATGCCCTCAGTGCATATTTGCCTCTGGTGTCTCTTCCTCGTCTTGTGAGGACACCGGTTCTACTGGATTAGAACCCACCCTAATGGTCTCATTTTTTTTTTTTTTTTTTTTCCGGTTCCTGGAGCAAATGCCCATTTTATTTCTGCCTTCCCCCAGAATGTCTGAGGCACTTGTAATGGTCTCATTTTTATCTAATCGCCTCTTCAAAGGCCGTCGCTTCAAACATGGTCACATTCTGATTTACTTCAGCAGGTAAATTTGGGGTGGGGGGGGACACCATTCAGCCGGTAACACAGGTGACGCTGATGCTGCTGGTCCGGGGACCTTCCTTTGAGAACCACAGGGTTCTATTACGAGGAACTCACCAACTCACGGCTGCCCTCAAACTTGGTACACAGAACCCAGGTTCCTCGCCTGCTGCCAAGAGGCTCCTGGGCCCACCTCCGCTCTCAGCCTGGACTCCCTTCGTCTCCGTTTGATCAACCAAAAGTACAAATTAGGTCGGAGGAGGGCTGATTCCCGGAAGCCGTGACCATGGCTGGAGGCTCTGGGCTGCGCCCTGCCTTCTCATTTAGATGTCTATTTTTAATCTGGACGGTTAAAAAATGGCATCTATAATTAGTTTAAGTAGCAAATTGAGGGACTGTCTGACAAAGTCTTTAAAACTTCACTACGTTTCATCTTAAAAGGAAGAAAAACTGGTTTCCTTTCAATTAAAACATGGTCCGGGGTGTTTGCCATCTCTTTCAGACATCAGAACCCAACCAGAGGGAGCGGCTCTCCCGTTTTGCCGCCCCGGAGGGGAAGACACAGGGAAGCGGAAACCTGGAGGAAAAGGTAAAGTTGGAGGCACCAAGTGAGTGGGGTCGGGAGCAGTCTGCCATTAACCACTGTGAGCCTGGGCCCCGGGCTCAGTTTCTCCACTTGAAAATCCTCATACAAGACCCGGCCCCGCACTTCGCTGGCACCGGCCGTCATCCTGGCTAGCTGAGAACCGGAGGAGACAGAAACCTGATGATCTGGTTCCCTGAGATTCTACCACAGTTCTTTCTGGCAGAAAAATTCCTAAACGCTCATGGGAAGGGCTCGCCTGGAGGGATCACTGAAGGATCCGCAGCCCCAACAAACGAGAGGGGCGCGCTGATCCTAGCGACCAGTTGTGGAGCATTTACTATGCCCCAGGCACTGTTAATCCCCACACTCTAGCAGAGAGGTATCCTCCTAGTCCCAGCTTACGGAGGGAGGAAACTGAGGCACAGGGAGACTAAGTCACTCGCTCAAGATCAGGGAGCTGGGAGCTGGGGCTGTGCTCTGAGACCCTGCATTGCATGGCCTCCCAGAGTCTGCACGCTCCCCCCCGGGAGTTACCATCTGGAGGGTAGAGACGCTGCAGCCCAGGGTCTCTGAACCCCTCTGGAGTCCTGGGGCTCACCCCTGCAATTTGCTGTAAGCGCTCGGAGTGCGGCAGCTCCCAGAGC
Organism: Potos flavus; assembly: GCA_028534135.1. Taxonomy (NCBI): domain Eukaryota; kingdom Metazoa; phylum Chordata; class Mammalia; order Carnivora; family Procyonidae; genus Potos; species Potos flavus. Next base: position 14,439,539 of record CM052897.1, read on the forward strand.
GTTCTGAAGCTGCCCAGCTGGGGAACCACGGCCCGGCAGGCTCCAGCGCCCCCGGCTCTAAATGAAAGCACATCCGGGACCCAAGCAATGCCTGAGCGTGATCCTGGGCAAAATTCTTTCTCCCAGTCCTCAGATTTAAGGCGAAGGGGCTTTCTGTTCATTCAGCAGGGGCGGGGGTCAAAGGTCTAGAAGGCCACAGTCGTCAGACCTGTTTGGATGCATCCTTAGGGAACCAGGAGGAATTACATAATGCTTAAAAGCTTTCACGTTTAGAAAAGAGGAGAGAAATACTGAACCTTTAAAGAAACGGTCTGGGCTGAATCTGTCACAAAGCCTAAAGGGTCTACGGGTGCCAGGAAGTTGGTTGCTTAGGATGTGAACTTGTCACTGAGGAAGAGGGGCGGTTTGGTTACAAGGCCTGAAGGTCTGTAGGAGCTTCTCCTACCTTCCCGAAGCAACAGGAAGGAGGAAGGGGGCGCAGCTGGGGAGCATTTTGAGCTCTGGCAGGTGAGGGAGAGGCGCAAGAGACGCTGGGTGCCCGAGGGCCCGGTGCTCGCCTCCAGAAGCAGAACCGCAGCCAGGCTCCGCTGACGAGGCCGCGGGGCGCTAAGGGCTCTGAGGGGATTTTAACCTCCGGAGCTCTGTGGGCAGGAACAAGCAGGCAGAGGTTTCAGGCTAATGGTTAAATGACTTATTTTGTATGCAGGGTTTAAATCTGTGACCCGGCCGGGGGTCACAAACTCGAACCGCCCTCCAGAGCCAGCCAGAAGGCCCCGGGCCGCTGAAAGTAAGTGATGCCTCTTCAGTCTGGCTCCTGTTGCCAGGAGGGAATGGGAACCTGGTGTTTCAAGATGTTTCCATTTCTCAACAGGAGCCAGAAAACCAGATTTTATGTGAAATCTTGGCATTCTTAAATGTTAGCTACAATTAAAAAAAAAATTTCTTAATACGTGGGCCAAACCGTGCTTGTTTGGGCCGGGTTTGCTACGGGCCACCAGCTGGCGCCCTCGCCCAGGCATCTGAGGACAGCGGGGCTGGGAAGGAGCAGGCTGCTCGAAGCGGCACCGTCCTGGCCCCAGTGGGTCAGCCCAGCGGAACCCAGGAGCAGTTGGGGGGTGGGGAGGAACCCCAGGCGGAACCAGCCAGACTGCAGGCAGGAGCCCCAGGGAGCACTTCAGAAAGTTCTCCATCAGCAGGAGTGGTTAAGGGAAACCACCGGAACCTCCGCTCCCCCGGCCCCTTTCCCGGTTAGTGCTCGCCCACCTCCTTCTGATGCTCTTATCCCAAGGTACCTATTCCGTGTGGCTCTCCCTTCCAGAATGCAAGCTCTGGGAGGGCAGGTAGCTTTCACTTTCTCGTTTACTCCTGTCTCCCCAGGAGCCCGGCACGCACCGGACCCTCCAAGCTGTCGAACGACTGCGTGAGTGCAGGCGGGCACGAATGACGTGGGGATGGCAGGGACTGTGGAGGCCACAGAATGGCCGATGCAGCTGCGGGGCCTTCCAGGTGCCTAAAGCTGCAGCCCCTCCTCATCTTCCCACAGAGGTTTCTGGCACAGCCCCTGGAGCGGCAGCGCCGGGACTCGGGGCGCCGGCTGGAAACAGACTCCGGAGAGCTGCGACAGCCTTTGCGACTGGCACTTTCCACCCATCTGGTGAGGCCAGGAAGCAGGAGGGGGGAAATCGTGCAGGAGGGTGCTGGAGCCAAGAGCCGCCCTGGGAAGGCCTGGCGTGGGGCGCGTGCTGCCAGGGCTCCCTTTCAGCCAGGCCAGGTGCGGCTGGAGGGGCTGCGTTTCCAGTTTAGGTCAGCTGCTTGGGCTTCCGGAGGCCCGGGCAGGGTGCGGGAGGGGCGCAGGAATAGGGGTGGGGCTGCTGCCAAGCTGGACCGGCTTCCCACGAATGGTAGCCAGGAACAGGGACAATGTTGAAGGGACGTGGCCCCCACGCTGCTTGGGAGGCTGGGTTTCCTGGGAAATCAGAAGTCAGAGGGCAGGGGTAACGTGCACCTGCCGACGGACGCTTGGGGGCCCTCGGAAGTCACTGCTGGCTGGGGGGCACAGCTTCGAATGGCTCAGACTGTCTCCCAGCCGAGGAGCTGACAGCACCCCTCCCCAAGGGGCCTCCCAGAGGGCGATGTTCTTCCAAGGCAGGGGCCTGTGACTCCCCAGCTCCTCTTCCTGGTCTCTCCCTCCTTGGACCAACTGGCTGCTGTGGTTCCCTTCCCAGACTCACCAGAATGTTCAGCTACTCCTATTTTGCCCAAATCACTGGATCCCATCAGGTCTCGGATTTCCCATCTATAAAATGGGGACAATAGTGGCTGCTTCTCAGAGTCGTTCTAAGGAGTCAGTGAGCACCCACAAAGAAAGCACCTGGCAGGGGGCCGCGCACACAGTAGGCCCTCGGTCAACAGCAATTTGCTTTATCATCATAACGTATCATATTATAGAGTGCTTCGTGAGTGGCCGGCAGGACGGCGAGCCTATCACTCTAACCGCCGCTCTCAATCCTTACGTAAGGGTCATGGGGGGTGTCCGGCGAAATGTGGATTCCTGAGAGATTCTGAGATTCTGACTCACAAGGTGTAGCTGTCTTGGGTACCTGCTCTTGACCGCTGTCCCATGGTAATTCCACAAGCCACATCCAAGGATGGAGGTCCTGTGTTCCATTCTGAGCACCGCTGACTCAGCGTTGGCTTTTATGCGCGTGGGTTCCACGTTTAACATCCCACACATTTGTCATCCGTGCACAACAGCTGGCTCAAGCTCGCGGACACAGGACACGGACAGCAGCCGGTGGAAGCAACTTGGATGGGCAGCTGGTAAGCACAGTGGAGGTCTAAGGAGGAATTTCCTAGCTAGACCGAGAGCCCCTGTCCATATGCACCAACAGACTGTACGGTGTGCACGGAATTGCAGAGGAAGTGAACTCTCGGTTGAGAGACACCCAGAGAGGTTGATGTATTTCATGATCAGGTAGCGTGTGACAACAGTATCCCAGTTCCTCACTGCTGAAAAGGTATGTATCAGCCTTCAGTCTGCATGTGGCTCCTGGAGGGGGACGGCCGGCCTTTCCCAAAGTGGGGAGGTTGAGCCAGCACTGCAGAGAGGCCCCCAGAGTCCTCCTCTCAGCTCTGCCGGGGGACACCTCCTCCCCTCCACCGTCCCCTCCCGCGGGGCCCCCCCGAGATGCTGCTTGCACCACCTTCACCCGGTGCCCTTAGCCTCAAGCTGCTGCATCACAGCCGTGAACGGTGTGAGCTCACCTCTGCCCCCTCCGAGGCTGCTGGGATCGCTCCCGGCTAACTCGGTGTCCCACACTTGCAAGACTTAGAGATGGTGAGTTTTGGGCCAACAGCTTAAAGCCTTTCCAGTACTCAGATGTTCTGTCTGCCACTTCCCCGCCTCTCCTTCTTTTAAGGACAGCCCATTTGGGATCATGGAAGTCTAACAGGAAGGCCTCGTACAGCGCTCCGGGGACAGACGTGTCCATGCTCGCTGTGTGCCGAGAAGCCTACGCACCTGGGCTGTTTCCGGTCGTGCTGGGAACACAGAGCCACACGTGGCAGCATGGATCGCGACCCGGGCCCACAGGTGAATACGACACCGTCAGGTTAATGACGTCAGAGGTACGAACGCCCTTCTGTTTGGAGAGCTTTGGAGGGACTTCGCACCCCCCGAGTCCCCGGAACACAGCTTCAGAGTTGGAAAACACCTGGGTGAACAACTGATTCTGATTTTCAGATGGTAACACTGAGGCCAAGAGAGGGGAGGTCATCCACCCCCGGAGCGGAGACTACAACGAGACGCGGCATCCTCCCGTTCCATCCACCCAGCAGCCCTTGTCGGTGGCACAGGGACGGATTCAGGGACAGCGAGGGGTGGGCCAGCGCGAGGGCCATCTCCGAGGTGCTAAACCGTCTCCGTGAGGCGTAGGAAACATCCCTGCTACCTTTCGCCGGCCTACGGGGAGTATATTATTCCACGTGGAGTGCTGATCAGTGGGACTCCGGAAACCGAACAGGAGCCAGTGACCTCTTATGATGCGACTTGCAAACACGGCAAAGGCCCTCCTCCCCCCACCCCGGGGCCGGCTTGATTTGGGAAATCCTTAAAGAAAGTGAACGCAAGAAATGGGTGAAGTCTTGACCGTTAAAACACAAAAAGCAGTGACTCCGTTTGGGCCGGTGGAAGGAAATGAATGGATCAGTTTCAGGACACGATTTTTTTTTAGAAAAATTAGTGCCTCCCTGATCCCATCATGTGAGTACCAAGCAAATATGGAGAGCATTTGGTTTCGCACCCTGTGTAGAAAGTCTGGGATTCTGTGGAGCCGACCTGACGCAGGGGTGGGAGGTCAGACATGTGGACACGAAGCCTGGCAATGCCCCTGTCTAGCCACGTGACCTGGGGGCAGTCATTCTACCCCTCCGAGCCTCGGTTTCCTTATCTGTAAAACAGGGGTGGAGAGGAGCATCTCCCCCACAGGCTGTTGTGAACTTTAAAGGGATAAGGTTGGCAAAGAACTATCGGCTGGCCCTCAGCTGCTCTGAACGTGCATGTAGTTAATATTCAAAGTTAAAGGATCTTTTCCATGAAAAAAATCCCACAGAGGTCTTCTTGACTTTGTAGTGGTTTCTGTGGAGTGGCAACATGGTCCAGAACACAAACCCTGCCCCCAGACAGCCTGGGGTGAAAAGCTGGCCCCACCACTCACTGGCTGCAGAACCTGGGCAAGTTACTTAACGTGGGCCTCAGTATTCTCATCTGTAAAATGGGGCTTACACAGCACCAACCTTCTAAGGCTGTATGTGATGGTGACAATAGCTTCCTGAATGCAGAACGCCCTGGAGGTGGCAGAGGCGACAGTCCCTGAAGCCTCGCTTGTCTTGTGACTTCGTAAATGAAAAGAAGAGGAAATACCCCACACTCACCTTCCCCGACTAGAGCTCTGCCCGGACGTGCCAACAAGGAGGGCGAGTGGCTGAAGGCCCAGCAGTGGGGAGGTCAGGGCGGAGCAGGAGAGAAGGCTCAGGCCTGCATGGGTCCAGGCTGCTGGCCTCGGCTCCCGAGCAGGGTGGGTAAGGGCCCTGCGGCCCCGACCTCCGGCAGGCAGGAGGCACGTGGTGGCTTCCCTAGCCCGCCGCCGACCCGGCCGACGCCCTGCAGGTCCCGCTTGCCTGGCTGGGCTCTGGCCGGGCCAGCTCGCCCCCTGCCATGGCCCAGCAGGTCGCTGAACTCCTTGCCCTACCGTCCATCCCCTGGAGGGACACCTCCACCTGGCAGCCTCTCCATACTTGCCTCTGTCCAGCAGCTGGCCCCCGGGAAACTACCGGGCCCCGGGCTGCGGCTCTGGTGGGGAGGGGGCCCACTGCCAAGCGAGAGAAGGGTGGTCTTCAGGGACGAGTCTCACATTCTAACTGGGCCCACAGACCAAGAAAGGAAGAGATCTCAATGCCGTGTGGCAGCTGACAAGTGCTCCCCCAGGGACCAGGAGTATGCTGCTGTCAGATGCTCCGACCTTCCCAAGCCTCTACTTCCCCAGCTGTGAAATGGGCTCAACAACAGCCCCGGCCTCAAAGGTCGGAGAGAAGGCCAGACGAGGGGTTCTGTCTGCCTCGGCACAGAAATGCTCGGGAACGTCTCACGGGGCGGGTGTGGGGATGCAGGGGGATAGACAGCGCGGGCAGTGCCCCTTCCTTGGCAGAGAATGAGGTCCCCAAGGAAGGAATGTTCCTGAGAGGCTGGAGAGAGAACCAGCTGTGAGCTGGGGGAAAGGAAGGCCTTATAGGCAGGGGGCAGGGAGGGGCCAGAGGAAGCAGGGAGACTCCAGGTGACAGAGGCCAGGGCCCCTCTGCTCAGGCTGGGGGCCTGCAGGGACAGGGACCGGGACCGGTGGCCCCACTGAAGCTGGATGAGCCAGTGGGGCCCACGGGAGGCTGCGGCACGGCCCCACCCCCGACCTTCCAGGAAGGAAGCTCCACAGACATAACTGCACTGCCGGAGCGAGGGGGGCCACTGGGAATCTTTTTTTATACACTAAGTGGCATTCTCTGAGCCCAGGCAGCGAACAGATGCAGACAAGCAAGTGGGGTCAGGGTCTGAGGGGGGCTGATTTTCGTGACTGAATCTACTTCCTGTGGCGATGGAAGCCTCGGGGCGGGGAGCCCTTCAGCTCCAGGGAACAAAGTAACCTGGTGACAGCTGGGGACAGGCACGGCCTTCACAGGAGAGAGCCGTGGCACTGCCCTCCTGTGGCGTCCCCTGGGCCTGGCCCTGGGTGCACGATCACCTGGTGGGGGATCTCCCTCCTCTATTTCTGTCTTCTTTAGAAAGACACAAAAACTACAGTCACTCGAGACATGCAAGACTACCTCCACCCTTGTGTTTTTCTGGACCGGCCTGAGGAAGGTGCTGGGCAAAGGGTCCGTGTGAGGTCTGGAGTGACACAGAATGATCCAGAAAACTACAGCTTCCCCTGCAGGCTCAGGTGGAAGAAGGAAGAAGAGATGTCACGTTTATGGAGGGGGACACGGAGTGAGTACCCGTCACGGGCCAGCGGAGGTGCTGGGCCCAGTGAGGGGATCCGACAGGGCGGCAGGAGAGGGACCGACCAGGAAGACCCAGGCCGGGAGGGGAGGCCTCTCTGGGGCGGTGGACTCCTGCCTCCTCACTAAGAACACGGGGAACTCTCCATCCTTTAGTGAAGTCAAATACTCGGAGCCACTGGGTCTGGGAATTCCTCCCCGTGTGTCCTGTGTGGGCAACCGGGAGCTGGATGCATTGTGACTGGAGCGCGGCCCACTGGGTGGGGATGGGGGCCGCACGAGAAGCGCTGGTGGGACCTCAGCAATGGGATGGGGGTGCCTGCCGTGTGCCAGCCGTCCTAAGCGGCTGGCAGCCACCATCGTTAAAACCCCACCATAACCCAAGAAGCGTTACCCACTTTACAGATGAGTAAACTGAGCTTCAGACTACTTAAGACACACATCTCAAGGCCTACACCTTGTAAGTGGTGGGGCACAGTTCTGACCCTGGCAGTCCAATGCTGGAGCACGGGTCTGCAGCCCAAGCCAGTGACCCCCACGCTGACCGCCTCTGTGACCTCTGCCATTCCCACCGGGAACAGCTGGGAGCACACAGGCCGATCCACCCCCTCAGATCTACCTCGGAGGGGCAGGCGCGGCTTCCGGGTGCAGGAGAGACACTCGGGCGAGGAGTACTGAACTAAATAAACCCTCAGGAAGGAAGCTCTGATTGAACGGTCTTCCCCAGGTTGCTAAGCAAGTACATCTTCGAAGTTCTCACCACAAGGAAGAAAGAAATGTATAACCTTGCGCCGATGGATATTAATTAGACTTATTACGGTGATCACGTCTCAATCCATGCAAGCGTCGAATCAGGTTGTACGCCTGAAACGAATGTTCTGTGTCCATTATAGCTCAACGAAAACAATACTAAATTCCCTTCCTGAAGTTCTTACGGAGGTTTAAAAAGTGCCATCACTAACTGGTTAGGCAGCATATCCCATAGAGATCATCTATAAATGGTGTTAAGGGAAATGAGGTTTTCTTCCCAGCGATACCACTCGTTTCGATTCTGGGAGCCGCAGGGCATGGTTTTTGCCGTCTTCATGAAGCCATGTTTGGTTTCTGGGAAGATCGGTGATGAGGATACCTCATGGCGGAGGGACGCGTTTCTCCTTGTTTCCTAAATTGGATTTTCGGGGTGGTTTATACTGCCTTCTAGCGCGTCTACAGGTCTGTCTGGGGGCCTTAAGGGGCCCAAAAGGACCCCGGTCTTCCATGGACACCTGGGAGGAGCTCAGAACCGGACCAGCATCTCAAAGGGCTGCTCTCTGAAGCCCCCGGCTCGGCCAGCTGAGGGCAAAGCAAAGCCTTCGCCAGCAGCAGAGCCGCCCACACGGGCTTCCCAAGACGCCCTCGCCGCGGGGCCCGGCCGCCTGCCCACCCTGCTTCTCTAGGCTCTGCCACAGCTCGGCCAGCCCGAGTGCGCCTCAACCAGGCCAGACTCCAGAAGGGCGGGGCATTTTCTCAGAGTTTTATAGAAACTTCTAACCAGAAACATCTGGAAATACGTGGGACGGAGTTGGATGCCTCAGGGCAAAGCTCCAGCTCGGCCAGGCCGGGCATTCGCTCTACAAGCTTGAGTCACGGGCTTCTCTCCCAGCAGCTTCCCCTGCAAAACGGCCCTCCCTCCTCCTCCTCTCCCTTCCACTGATCACGGCACACTCGTTTCATTCTCGAGGTGGTTGAACTTCCTGTCCTGTCCTTGGTCGTCACCCCGAACGGTCCCAGAGGAACCTCAAACTTAAAATATCCGAGATATTCCATCAAGCAAAAATCAACATCGGGCCTCATGCCTTCCACACGATGTGTAGGAGGCTTCTCACCAACACGTCTTCTAGTTAAAGAGCCCAGCGGCAGCTCAGCATTGTGGAAAGGGCAGTCTCTGGAGCCGAGGGGCACAGGTATGGGGCCAGGGTCCCAGCTGTGCGACTTTGGACAAGTCCCTTACCTGGCCCAGGCCTCGGTTCACTCGTCTCTAATAGGGCGAGTCTCTAATAACACCACACAAAAGGGTACAGTGAGGATTCAACCAGATGATCCACGTCAAGTTCAAAGC
>CM052897.1:14448682-14474241 GCA_028534135.1 Potos flavus
GCTCCACATCTGTCTCCACAGCTGTATCCCTGACGTCTTCGCTAAGTACCAGGCACTCAAATCGACTTGGTGAATGAACGCTCCTTGGGGGAGGCTACAGTTTCATTCAAAACCACATTCCGGTATCATCACACTCAGGGACATCATCCCGGGAAGCGGTGGGGAAGAGAACTCACATTCTGGAAAGCTTCACGTGGCGCTAGAAACCTGACATGTTATCTCCTGAATCTTCCTAACCCTGAGAGGTGGCTAAGCTCCTCTCGGACTTACAGAAGGCCAGGCTGAGACCCCGAGGGGTCCGGTTCCTGGTCCTGAGGACGCCCACCCTCCACTCCCCCAAAGCCTGTGTGAGCAGCGAACCAGCCCTCCCGGAAGGTTCCAGCCAGTTTGTGTTCTTCGGCTTGGAAGGCTAGAGGAGACCGCTCCTGTCAAGGCACACGTATAAACAGGATGAAAAGGGGTGGACGGCAAAGATTGGCCTCAGGGAGACAGCTCGCGAGCAGAGAGCAGAGGGCCATGCCGGGAAGAACACAGAAGAGCTGCTGAAAGTCGGTGAAGGAGAGAAGACACTCGTCCCCGTACCGGCATTGACACTGGGGAGCCGCAAGGGGCTTCTTGCGAGAGTTCTGTCCCCCACAGCGGGGACAGCAGGCTGTCTCCTGAGCTGGGACTCTTCCGGCAAGGAGGGAGCCCGGAGAGCCCTTCTGGGGAACTAGCGCACCTTCCCTCTGCTCCATGGCAGTTCTGGATTCATCGGTCAGCCTGCCACGGAGACAGAGGGCGGGAAACCCAGAGGATGCCTGTCCCCATTTCTTTACAAAGTCTGAGTGAGGCTGTCATTCCATAGAGGGACTTCTCACAGCTCTGCTGTCCACCTGCAAGCCCCCGCCCCAGCCCCTTCTGCCCCCTTATTCATGTCTCCTCCCCTAAGTCGGTCAGCGAGGCAGCCATTCCGTCTTGTGTGCAGTCCGGGTCCTGGACACACCGCTATCGTCGCACCGTGTCACGGGAAGCTATTTCACACCTGTTCGGGCCCCAGACCCCGAGCTCTTTCTGTTTCTAGCTTCTTCTCTGTACTTAGCGGGGCAGGTGCTCAGTAAACGGCTGGGGGCTGAAGAACGGACCTTTGTTATCCGTAGCTAATAACGACTGCGCCCTCGCCAGGGGCCGCGCCCCGCCGCAAGGCTTTTGTGTGGCTACGTCCGTCCATGAACGTCCCCACGACAACCCTCTATGCAGGCACCCTCGTCCTCCCCCTTTGATCCAAGAGGCCAAGCGGGCAGAGAGGTTAAGTAACTGGTCTCGGGTCACACAGTGAGGGAGTGGCAGAGACAGGATTCCGACCCAGGCAGGGGGTTGCTGAGCGGGCTGGCCTCCGTGCCCAGCTGCCCCTTCCGTCACGAGGGGAGCATCAGTACGGGCAGCAGGGCAGGCTCAGAGTCTGCTGGAAGCGAACCAGTGAGTAGCAGGCCCAAGAGGCAGGCCCTGCTACTGCCCATGTGTGTGGGGGGCTTTGCTGTCACCTGACACCAGCCAGCCACCAACAGCTTAGGGGACCTAGTGCCGGTCTGCACAACCATCTGGGGCTACTTAGAGCCCCTGGTGATGAGGGCAGGTGGAGGGAACAGAGAGTGCAAAATCACCGACCCAGCCTGCCTGACACACAGCCCGGGAGGGAGGCCAGGAGAGGGGCTGCTTTCCCTCCTGGTCTAAGCCCCTGCCTCCCAGGTGCTCCCCAGCCAGACACCCCAGGCCTCCCTCCTCTGAGTCATTCTCAGTCCAGCCTGCCCTTCACACGCGCCCCCCCACCCCCACCCCCGGCCTCATCCAGCTCCCGGCGAACGCACAGGCACACAGTTTAGCGGACCGCTGAGCCCGCACTCGCACTGTGGGGTTCTGCACCTCCCTTTCTCACGCTCCTGCCGCGACGCTGTCTGCGCTAAATGCCACGATCTCAAACTTCAAAGAACACAGGAATCCACGGGGCAGGTAAACGGCACGTGCCTGCTTGTTAAAATGCAGATTCCGGGGCCCAGCTCCCAGAGATCCAGTCTGTGGCACAGGCCCAGAAATCTGCATTCTTAACCACTCACCCAGGTGACCCAGTGTAAAACCTCAGGGGTTAATTACTGGATGACAACAACCCTTCGTGTGCACACAGTTTCTCCTGATTGGCTAGGTCCCCTTACTTCTCCCGAGCATCACAACTGAAAAAATGACAGGAGGCACAGGCACGACTGCCCCGACGAGGAAGGTGAAGTTCAAAGAGCTGTGGGCTCGAGGTGCGGGAGCGAGTCGAGCGGGTGACCAGATCACACGGCCCGGCCCTGTCACTCCCGCCGTGTGTCTGCCTCTCCGCCCTGCTTCTGCCTCTCCTTTCTTCCTTCTCGCCACGATTCTCAAAACGATTCTAGAAACTGAAGGTCCTAATTAGGGATAAACCATAAGAGGAAAAGAAAAATCGCCCAAATTCCCATTTACCGGAGATAATCATTAATGTTTCAGTGTGTTCTTCCAGCTTTGTTCTTAGGTTCTAATTACCACGGCGCTGTTTCAGACGCCACGTTTTCCCTTCCGACGATTAACCGGGAACAAGGACAGTACTGCTTCACCCGGCACTTTCAAGGAGGGAAGGATGCTGGCTATCTACCCAGTCCCTTTCTGTCCCCCGCCCTCCTCCGCGGCCACTGCCCCTTCATGCTCTCCCCTGCCCCCCCTCCTCTAGCCATTATAAGAGCAGGGGGCATCCGGGCAGGGGTGGGGCCTCTGGATGTTCCAGGGCCCGAGGACAGGACTTCAGGAACCTTTAGGGGTCTCTGCTGGCTTCCTCAACTGAACCAGGGGGACAAGAGCACACTGAAGCTAGTACTTTCCATAGGGACACAGCAAAATGCGGAGTGCTGTGAGGAACCGGCGACTCAAACTCCATCATACCCTCAGACGGAGGGAGGGGACGCTGGTGTCTGAGGGGCCCAGTCCAGCTCCTCCTCCGAACTCCCTGCTTCTGAAAGGCAACAAACTCCCTGCTGATGCAAACTGACCTGGACTTTTCTTTCCTTCTTTTTTTAGAGGAGCTGAGAGTTGAAGACAATTTAATCATTCCAGATGCTTCTGAATCGGCAAGACACTGTGTGTATGCTGACTATAGGGATGTCTGACTTCCTCTTTCCTTTTACTCTGAAATCCAGCATGGATCCCCAGGGCTTTGATGTACGTGTAGTCACAGCTTTGGGGAAATTTTAAGGCCAACCCTGAAGAGACTTGCAAATTAGTTCCTGCAAGACTTCTGAATAGTGACTGATTACAATCTCTAATTATTTCTAAAGGAACTACTTACTCAATTAGAGCGACAGCCCATGAATGGGATGTGAAAATTCTTTGGATGGAAAGCAGCGAGAAATCACAGCCATTATTATTTCTATTATTATTATTGTTTTCTAAAATCATATGCCGTCTAGAGGCCATCCACCTGTTCAGTACTGGATTTTATCCCAAAACATTCCAGAAGGAATTGTGCTCTGGGCCTGGATCCCCCTCTCCCCTCTTTGACTTGCTGACTGCTACAATGTCAGACCTCTATAATGTAATGCTTCCTGGGGGAGTTTCCTGAGCCCCATACTCCTCCTTCCCAGCGCTTCTCTGGTTCTCTGACCATTCGCATGTCCTCTCACCAGTCCTGAAGCTCTGTGTATGTCATGTTCCCTGCTGTGTCCTCAGCATCTAGAATCTTGCCTGGCACACAGCAGATGCTCACCAAACACCTACTGAGTAAGACTGAATAAAGAGCCTGGAGAATGTAATATTTCCTCCTTGGGTTCTGAGTGTAGATTTCTGTCTAAACTTGGTTATGAAAGCACACGGATTGAGTGCTGGATTGATTCATTCATTCAACAAACATTGAGGCACCTGTAGCATGTTGGGTGGCAGTCGGGTTGGTCCAATCTCGTCATCTCCAATCCATTACCATCCGAGATACCACTGCAGGGTTTGTGGTGAACCTGCTCCCCAGAGCTCGCACTCCTAGGGCCCACTCACTCCCACTGGCCATTTTGACGGCTCCACAGCCCTCCAATGTTGGGCTCTGAGGAGTGAATTTCTGTTTGGGTTGGTATAACCTCAGTCACCTGGGCAGTTGCACCATTTCCCGGGGTTTGATGTCAGATCCTGGCCAGGTTCATACCTCCACGGCACCTCAAAAAGTTGAATGGGATGAGCCAGGAGCAAGGTTAGGACCTTAAAGGATCCTGAACATAAGACCCCAAGGGGTATAACACAAAATCTGAACAGTCAAGATTTTAGGCACCCCCAACGATTGGTGGAAGGTGGAGGGCGGGCACCATTCCTTCTAGAAGGTTCTAAACAATGTAATTTGTCATTGCCATATCTACATCATCACTTGGTGGTACGTAGGGGGTGTGTGGCCTAATAAATGCCTAGCTGCTTCTTTCTAAATCCGTAGAGACCTAACGTTCATAATTACACGGGTCACCTAAGGTAACTCGGTAGATCAGACAAAACTGCAAAGTGGGCAAAACCATTCTTCTTAATTGTGGTAACCATCTGATGGGTCCTAGATTTGTTCCTCCGATCTTCTCTAGTCCACCCACCAAAACCTATCTGCCCCACGTCCTACTATTTCAGGGCCCTGAGTTCTGCTAGGCAGGTAATCAGACTGTTGAACCACCGTGACCCTCGCTCCCGGTATGCACTTCATCCGGCGGCTGCTTCTGCTCGTACGTAGCTAAGCCCAGTTCAAACACACGGGACTCCCAACAGTCGTGAGAAATGACGCTCTCATGTTTCAGCGGGTGGACGGCAGCCTCTAAAGCCCCCCAGTCCTAGGCCATTCCGCCCCCACACTGGGAGTGCTCTTCCTAAAAACTCCCGTCTGGCGCAGGGCTGCTGAGCTCCCTCGTCTGGGGGGGGGGGCAGCGCGGAGCGCGTGGAGATGGGAAGGCGGAGGCACGCCGCCCCTCACCCGTCCCACTCCCAGGGGCCCGCCGCCGCTGGGATGCTCCGGTCTGCTTTGCGGAAATGGCCCGTTTTCGGTTTGCTGTAGCAGGTACTTATCCCAGGCCTCTGGTTTATACCACTGCCTTTTAATTACAAGCCCCGTCGGCTTCCATTTGAGCCCAGCTGCCCTGCTTTTCTCTTAGAACACGCTGAGGGGCAGGTCCCGCATCTACCTCGAGCTTGGACTCTCCATCCGGGGGACGTGCAATATGGTCTCCGCGGGTCACAGAGACCACCCAGAACCCAACTTCTAAATGGCCTGTCAGATAATGAAAAGGACAAAAACTCCTTTGAACTCTGAAGCTGGACCTGAAACAAAGGACGAAACAGTTGCTGGTTATGCAGTTTGCTAAGGATTTCGGATGCGACACTAAGCACCCGTCATGAAATAGGCAATTATTTCTCTCTGCTGATTTGTTTTCCGTCCCGTCCTCTGGTGGATGGAGGCCTAGCTAAGAATGCCTTTACTGCAGGCACTGTTCTCGCCAACGCTACTTCATTAAGGGATAGACAACAAGGGACTGACGGCTTAGAGAAGAGGCCTCCGTTGCCCACTCACATCTTGATTATTCAAGATGGCAGGGGCAATGTGGTGAGGAAGACGTTCCCTGCACCACTCCCTTCAGACTCTGGGAACCATGCTGACGGCCCCACCTCGATGTGCTTGGGTCTGGTGAGTGGTGAACCTGCCCCGGGGATAACCCATCCGGGGAGACCTGACCTGGGGCTGCGGCTGTAGAACCCTGCTCGCCCCCTACCAGCCCTCCAGAGAAATCAATCCCTGGTGTGTCCAGGATGGTAAGAACGGGAGTTCGGGAAGACCGGGGTAGCAACTCAGGCTCTGCCACAAGATGGCTGCGTGGCCCTGCGTGCGGGACTTAGCTTTTCTGAGTCCTGAGAGTCATTAGCTCAGTGGGGGAGAAGAATGCCTACTTCTTACGGTGTTGAGCATTAGGTGAGCAAACCTACAGGAGAGTCTTGCGCAGGGCCGGGAGACCAAGGGGAAGCACGCTTCGGAGTGAAAAAGCATTACCAGGAACAGCGAAGCATTACCAGGAACAGCGCTATTGGCGTATCATTTACACTTCTGGTTTGAAAGCCGCCTCGGCACTGTCTGATCCCATCGAGAGCTGAGGAAACCGAGACCCGGAGAGGTGCCCTGATTGGCCCAGCGTCACACAGCGTGTGCCGGCAAGGCCTTCACACCCTTGTTTTCCTGTTATGGCGTCACAGCCTAGCGCTCATTAGGTACGTGGTCATCTTTAATTCATAAAGGAAAGAAAACACCAAGAATAACTGGAAAAGAGTTGCCTCTAATTGCGCCCACACTGTGCTAAGGGTTTCACAGGTGCTGTTTCAACCCTTTCCCCTTTCATGAGGAAGACGCTATTATCATCCATATTTTAGAAGCTCAGAGAGCTGAGGAACTTGCCCAAGGTCACCCCAGTCTCCGACATGTCTGTCCCTCATGCCGACACCCTGTCACCACCTCAGGTTCTGAAGCACTAAGGTCCTGGGGAACAAGACCCCGGGTCGCCTCGAATGGAGGCCTGCCAGATTTAGCAAAGAAAATACAAAACACTATTGAAATCAGAATTTCAGATAATTTTAGTATGAGTGTGTCCCAAATATTGCATGGGACATACTTATACCAACACATTACTCATCGTTGATCTGAAATTCAGCTTTGACTGGGCGTCCTGTATTTCTGTCGGCCCTCCGGTAACATGACCTGTTCCTTCAGGCAAGCAGCGTGGCCTCTTCCAGTCTCCATTTCGCTCCTGTAGAAGGACAGGATGGACCACAGCCCAGCCCAAAGGCTCTGTGACATTGAATCCCCAGGAGGAGGAAAGGACGGAAGCAGTTCTCTAGGGACTGTTCTGAGCAAAGACCAGCCCAGGAAATCAGCACGGAGGCCTTGGGTGCAGCACAAGGCCTGAGGGCGAGCGC
Organism: Potos flavus; assembly: GCA_028534135.1. Classification (NCBI taxonomy): domain Eukaryota; kingdom Metazoa; phylum Chordata; class Mammalia; order Carnivora; family Procyonidae; genus Potos; species Potos flavus. The sequence continues at coordinate 14,455,646 of CM052897.1, forward strand.
CTTGCTCCTAAGACCCCGTCGACTCCTCCCTGACCCTTCGGGACAAATACTTCCACGAGGCACAAGCTCCCTAGGCAGCGATGCGAGCAGAAAAACCACTCGGAGTTCTTACTTTGTTTTGCTCTGTTTTCAAACTGTGGTACAGCACCCATGACATAAAATCAGCCATCTCCGCCATTTTTCAGCGTGCAGCTCACGCCGCTGTGCGACCACGGCCGCCCAGCTCCCGGAATGTTTCATATCCCCAAATGGAGCTCTGGCCGCAGTGAAGGCGAACCCCCCGCTCCCTCTCCCCCAGCCCCTGGCCGCCACACTTCTGTTCTCTGCCTTTATGAATCTGCCCCTCTAGGGCCTTCACGAGGCGGAATCACACAGTATCTGTCCATCGGTGTCTGCTGCACGAGCAGAACGGCCTCGAGGGTGGGCCCTGCTGTATTATGTGCCAGAACCTCCTTCCTTCTTAAGGCTGAACGGCTTATTTTATGTAACTTTTTCCTCTCTGGGAAGAGGTGCAGAAGACACCCCAATACGCTCTGTCTTCTGGGCTCTGAGGATGAAGCCCCTCGCCAGGGAGGGCTGCTGAGGTCGCATGCATCACGGGCTCTCGGGACAGCCCCCTCCCCAGAATGTAACCTGGACCCCTGAGGGCTTACGGGACTCACCACCTCCGGGGGGCGCTTCTCTGCACGCCTTGGCGCTGGCAGTAAGCCAGAGGCAGATCTATGAGGCACTCCAAGGAGGTTTTATTTCTGCTCTCACAATACAACCGAAACAGGGACTGATTTATTGAGGGCGAGCACCGGGGAGGGAGCAGAGCAACTTCCCGCTTGGCGGCGCTTGGCGGCAGGCCACAGGCCGTGGGAGGCTGCTCAGTCAAGGGCAGCGTAGGCACTCGGGACAGCCTGGCTGGGCCTCAGTCATACCGGCAGCAATGGCACCAACAGAGAGCACCCCGAGGGTGGGGGTGGGTCCCCGGCATACAGTAGGTACTCAGGGGAGACAGCTGCTTTCCAGAAGGTGGGATAGGGCTCAGAAGATAAAACCCCAAATTGGATGGGTGTGTCAGGAAGTCTGTTAATGGCATTCACGGGACGGGATTATTCACGTAGATTAAAAAGAGGACTGATTTTGCAAAAATCAATGGAATAACAAGCCCCTGCCTCGGGTTGTTTAGTCTGGTGAGAGGCCCACAGGCTACTCGCTGAGCCCCGGGCTGTCCGCGCTCCTCCCCGGAAACATGTGTGTGCTCTGTGGGGGGAAAGTGCTCCCCAGGCTCCAAGGGTCTGAGCGCCGATGTTGGGCTGGGGACGGGCACTGCATTTACCAACAACTTTGGGTTTTTCAAACGAAGCACATGCTTCTCCACCAACTGCAAAGTGGCTGCCTCAGAAAGAAGACCCTGGCCCGCAGCCAAGTGGAGACATTCTCCGCTCACCCCCTCCCCCCCCAAAGCCATCCCTCATGCGGCCTGGGCTCTCACAGAAGAATAAAGTGAAGAGCAGAGAGTGGAAGGGGGTCAGAGAGAGAGGGACCGAGGGAGGCGATACTGCACGCTCCCAGTCCCCGCGGAAGGGAAGGGAAACGACACGGCCTGGGCGCCCATTGCACGCCCCGGTCCTGTGCCCCCCCTTCGGCTTTGGGTCCTGCCTCTGCTGCAAACTTGCTGTGTGACCCTGGGCAAGTTGTTAACCTCTCTGTTTTCTCACTGGCTACTGGGAGACCTTAATGAGTTATTAACACACAAAGTGCCTACCACAGCATTTGGGATACCATAAACATTCAAAAAGCGTCAGCTCCTATTACCCCACCGCTAATAAAGTCCTGTTACGTGTCAGCTGTCTTATCATTGTTATTAATACCGCCGGCTGGTCCCACAACTCCTCTGGGAGGTGATACTACCCTCATGTTACAGATAAGGAAACTGAGGCTCAGGGAGTTTGTGCAGGGCTGTGGAGTGGGGACTCAGGCCAGGTATGTCTGGCTCCTTTGGAAGGAATCAGAATCTCGTGGTGGGATGTCTGCCCCAGCAAGGGTCTGACCAGGCACCTGGGCATCGCGCCCCTGAGAACTGAGGGACAAAGGCTCAGAAAGTCATTAGCCTCCACCCGGCACACAGGAACTCTTCCCGTAATACATTTGGTTTGTTGGTGGCAACTTTAAAATCCTTATGGGGCTGATGCGATTAGAGTTCTGGAAAGATGCTCTCTCCATCTCATCCCCAAAAAGGTCTTGGGTGACTTTTGACAATGTGTCACTGCCAGGGCCTCCGAAAAAACCCCCCAGATATCAGAGGGAAGCAGTCAGAGGGCCTGCAGAGGGGAGAGGGAACCTCCTTCCTTTTGAAAGAGGTGGATGAAGAGCCCTAACAGCCAGGCTGAGAAAGAGACCCAGAAGGCAGGAAAGCAGAGGGACCGGCATGCAGCCACAAGAGCCCTCCCCTCCCGAGAGCAGAAACGGTGGCGCTTTCGAGGTCCATGCATGTCCGCCACTTTTAAAGGCACTGGGAACTCAGGATTCATCCATTTGATGCACATGCACTTATGCTGTGTCTTACAAAGCCCATCAGCCTTACCCAAGTCCTGCAGTTGCCCACAATATGAGAAATAATGCGAACAGCCATGGTTGGGAGAGGGCTTAGCTTGAGCTTCCCAGCAGCCAAAGTAGAAAGGGAAATATGATGGGTCACGAGACCTTTCAACCCTGATGGCATGGAAAACACAGCCCACCCCCTCCAATCGCTCATTACTGAGCAGTCTAAATAACGCCTCAGTATATTCGGGAAAATATCCTGTCATTCCTGTCAAATAAGACATGTATGTGGGAGTGCTTTGAAAATTACAAAGCGTTTTACACAGATCTTATTTATCATGAAATATTTATATCCGTTCTTCGGAACTAAATAAGCTTTTGTTCAATTTGAGTTGTTTCTGAGGTAGTTTGGAAAACATTCCATCACCCGACTCCTCGTACAAGGGCCACTAAACACCAGGATGGAGGGCAGCGACCACCACCATTTTTGAGCACTAACGATGTATCGGGCACAGTTACACCCGTCTGAGTCTAAATGAGTTAAAAGCAACACAACTTAACCTCATTTTGCTTTCACAGAAATTCAGGATACGGGTACTATTAGAAATGGAGACACCGAGACGCAGAGCAGTCGTGTTCTCTTCCCCATGAATGTGGCACCGAAGATCAGAGGGACAGGGTGAGCCGGCCCTGGCCACTGGCCCCACATGGCAATGAAGGCTCTGGACTGAAGGCACCACTCTGAGAGAAGGGGAGAAGAAGAGAGGAGGGGGGAGGGAGGGAGGGAGATGCAGACACAGAAATAAACGGCAGTCGGGGCGCCTGGGTGGCTCAGATGGTTGAGCGTCTGCCTTCAGCTCAGGTCATGATCTCCAGGTCCTGGGATCGAGCCCCATGTCGGGCTTCTAGCTCAGTGGGGAGCTTGCTTCTCCCTCTGCTTCTCCCCCTGCTTGTGCTCTCTCTGTCTCTCTTTCTCTCAAATGAATAAATAAAATCTTGGGAAAAAAAAAAGAATTAAGCGGCAGTAGATGCTCAAGGGCCCAGAGAGAGCCCTGTGGAGTACAACCCATCCTGAAGGGGTGGGGACAGGGGTGGGGAAGGCGGGGACAAGCACAAACCCAAACACCCTTTCCATGCCCCAGGCTCTGCCCTTCCATACATTCCCTTTCTGTTTTAGCAGAACAACGTGAGTTCCTGTCCTTTTCGAGCAAGCATTTCCCATGAATGGCTGGATGGCGAAACCAAGGCAGCAAGAGCAGCCGAGGCGGCCCCGGCGGGCAGGGGGAGGGTGCACGAGATGGCACTTCTCCCCGTCCCTTGTACAGGCCACCTAGCCCTGCTCCTCGACGCCCCCGAATGCTGGGCCCAAGAAGCCAGGCTCATTCAGGGAGGCGAGGGGAGACAGATGCCCGGTCTAGAGGACGCAGGCTCAGTTTAAAAAGCCCCAGAGCGAAGCGGCCTCCGACCAGCCAACAGCAGACCACACTTCCTGTTTGTGTGTACTTGTGCTGTTTTTTTCCAATTAGATTTCCACTCACTGATCCTCTCCAATTTTCTTTTCTTTTTTAATTGAATAGCAAATCAAAGGGAAAGCCAAGGAAAGTTCACGGTGTTCTCGTCCCTCAAAGGCCAAGTGTCTGCTGGCCCTGTTCAGTGCTGGCTACCGACCACGGCGTTGCATACTGTTTGAGATTAGTACCTGCGACCATGCATCTTCGTGGAAAATGGGTGAGAGGGGGCTGTGGTCCCGGGGAATCCCTGGGGGGCAGTGTGGCTGCGGCCCAGACCCCGGCCCCCGTGTCCTGCTGGACGGGGGAAGTGCTGTGCAGGCCTGCCTGGCAAGGGGCCTTGCAGAACAAAGGTCTGGAAGGGGAGGCTACATCACAGCCCACGAGGGGTTCCTTCCTTCGTGGTTCCTTCCTGAACCTTCCTTGGGACTGTCTTCCTCGTCTGTGAAAGGTGTAAGTCATGGCACCCACCACATGGGACTGTGGGGAGAATAAGATCAGAGCATGCCGCTAAAACAGCCAGCACACAGTAGGCCCACAGGAAATGGGAGCGGGTTTCAGATACTCTGTGCACCATCCCACCTGCTCTGTGGGCATGTTTCAGGAGGAAGCAGGTTTCCTGGGGCCCGGGGCGCCTCCAGCAACGTTCACCGAGCCAGAAGAGTCTACTTACCCAAACTAGAAAAAGCAAAGTATTTACCAGGCCACTACAGCCGCAGACCCAAACATGGACAAAAGCCGGGAAGGCGGCAAAGATCTGGAGAGATGGGTTTATCCTCCGAGGCTATGGAGCAGGGACCAATTCCTAAACCGTTTTTACTTCTACTCCAGGAAATGGGCGCAAGGCAAAGGAAGCTGTGACCCGGGACAGCCACGTGGGAAGTGGCTCCAGCCCCGGGGCTCGTGGGGCTTCTAGAGGAACCCCCAGACCCCCCGCCACACCCTCCCTGAGCACCCCACAGAACTGGCCGCCGCGCGGGCCAGCTCATCCTCTGTGCCATCTCCCTGGGCCTGCAGGCCACTCGGCAACTCTTCATTCTGAACACTTCAAACAAGGAGTCCCAGCTCAAAGGGCGCGTATAGAACTCGGAAAGTGCTCATATGCCAACTAGTCATTTGCCCTGAAGTAGGCATTAGCTGGAGCAGCATTTCTTGGAATTAAAAAAGGACTATGAATAGACTTTTATGCTGTGTCTGCAGTCAGGGGCCTCCAATTAATGGCAGGAAGCCTGTATTCCTGTCGGACGGCAGCCAGCATTGCGTGTGCGCGTGCGTGCGTGTGTGCGTGATAAAGACAGAGACAGAGAGCAGGAAGCACACGGATGAATGAAAAACGGTGGGCAAGGGGACAGTGGATGGAGGTATTCCAATGTACAGTAAAAATAACAGCCGGCCTTTTGACTTCCAGAACAAACGGAGTGGACCACTTTGACTCTTAGATCATCCCCCTGAGATGCAATGCATGGCCTGCAGCCCAGCCCCCACAGAGGCCAGCAGAGGAGGTCACGGTCACAGCCACACCCATTCTGTATCCGCGACCTCAGCGGATGAAGGATCTGTGACCATATTTAGCATCTGCTTTCACATACACGCTCCCAGAAGCAGCCCCCTGAGCCAGCACTGGACGCCTGCTTTAAAGGGGGACTTGCCATCCTCTAGGCCAGAGGGACACCTTGGGGGCCACAGTCACACCTATGACATCTTCTCTGGGATGTTCCCCATTCCCTGTCATTGTGGACGCAGCATAGAACAGTGTCTAAAAGCCTGCCTGCATTCCAGATCTGGTCCCCCCACCGCTTGGCGGTGAGACTTCGGGCAGGCCAGCCAAATAGTCTGTGCCTTAGTTCCCTCATCTGTAAAATGGGAATGATAGCGGGTGCCCCACAACCTCCTTCATGAGTACTTGTGAAGGTCAGCGAGTTGATATGTGTTAAGGGCTGGCACAGGGCCATGTGCATGGTAAGCCCCATAAAAGGTTTCCCTTATCATTCTCCTTAAATATCTCGTAAAGATCAGCAGCCACTCTTATCTCTGAGCTCCCCCAGGGTGGAGGGCCCACCTGTCCTGTTCACTGCAGTCTCCCTGGCACCCGGTGCCGGCTCTGACATAGGACAAGTTGTCAGAAAGTGTTCTCCGAAAGGGCGAGCAAAGGTAAACATTGCTGCTCCAAACACGACGGGGGCGGGAGACCACGGTCTCTGGATGCCACTGAGCCCTTTAGGGGTTCGAGGCCCGGAAGGTACCTTGGAAGGAAACATCTGGGACTGGACCAGTTTCCTATGGCCACTGTAACAAATTACTACACATTTCGTGGCTTAAAGCAACGCAAACTTATATTTTACAATTCTGGAGGTCAGAAGTCCGACAGGGGTCCCACTTGGCTGAAATCAAGGGGATTTCGAGCTTCTAGGGGCCACTTGCATTTCCTGGCTCGTCATCTCTTGCCATATTGAGAAAGTTTTCCCTCTTCCCCACTTAGGGAACCTTTGTGATGATACTGGGCGCACCCAGACAGTGCAGGATAATCTACCTTAAGGTCAGATGATTAGTGACTTTAATCCTATCTGCTGCCTTAATTCCTTCCTCCTTCTCCGGGTAACAAAACATATCCCCAGATTCCGGGGATTAGGACGTGGACGTCTCTGGGGACCACCATTGTGCCTACCACAGGAGCTTTCAATTATTCAGGAAGATGGGAAAACTAAATGCAGAAACTCCCTGTTTAACTGCTCCAGACCATTTTAGGAGGGTAAATTCTTCTTTAAAGATTTTAAGTAATCTCCATATCCAACGTGGGGCTTGAACTTACAACCCCGAGATCAAGAGTCGCGTGCTCCACCAATGGGGCCAGCCAGGTGCCCCTGAAGGGTAAAGTTCTTAAAACTAGTACCTCCTTCTGGATAGCTCGTCCCGAAATGCATGGCTCTAGGCATGCAGTGGTGATTCTCTGCAGTGGGCAACCGGCACCAGCAAAACCGGAATTAATAAAGTAGAACAGTCCAGAATCGGACTCAGGAAATGTTTATGCAGCCCCTCCCGTGTGCCTTTGATGGTTGCATTCAGCAGCACTGCTACTGTTCATAGCCAGTCTTTATTGAGCTCCCTCTGATGAGGAAAACTGTGGCACAGAGAGGCTGAGTGACTTGCCCCAGGCCACACAGCCCATTAATGGCAGAACTGGGATTTGAACCCCGGGGTTAGGACTCCAGAATCCTGCTCACTTCTGGTCTGCTCTCCTGCCTCTCTACCGTTCACACAAGTTCTCTCATTTCAGCTGCACGGCTGCTGTGTGAGGGCAGGATTTCTTTTCAGGCCCCATTGCTGAGATTGGGAGACTGAGGCCAAGAATGACCGCGCGGCCAGCCCCGCATGACCCGGCTGCTCCCTGCCCTGCTCAGGCTCTTTCCCTGCATCAGGCTGCCTCGCTGGGTATTACTGATCAAGAATTAATTTTAGAAAATGAATAGTGTCACAACATACCCTGTCCCCTAGTCTCTTCCAGGACTGTGGGCTGTTTTTAATAACTCCCCCGGCCCCAAAGGTGAGCAATCACTGCTATTTAGGAGGAGAAACGGAAGGGGTCTCCTGCCTACCACGCAGGACCTCGGTTCGGCCAGCCACCTGCAGACTGCAACCAACAGGCCGAGGAGACGCCTGGAAGAGTAAATGTAGCTGGCCGCCCAGGATCTCCTTAATGAAAAATTTCAATCCTGTGGATGAGAGTGGAGGAGACACAGCCCTCATTACCAGCCCCGTCTAAATTAAACAAGACAAGGGAGGCTCTTGAGAAAAAAAGGCACAAGTTACTGAAGGCTTGGAAAACAAGCTGCAGGAGGTATGCTCCTGTCGGAGGAGCCCTCGGACTTTCTGGGGGTGCAGAGAACCCCAAGCACCAGCAGATCCCTGGGAGCCGGGGGCTGGGGGCCGCATCTTTCTCCGGGCTTGGCAGGGACCCCAAGCCTGAGCCCGAGCGGGGCCGAGCCGGCCGACAGTCAATAGGCCTTTATTGACTGTTCATTCTCGGTGAGCACAAGGCTGTCCATTTAAGCGCTGACCCAATATTGCTGTGTGTTGGGTAAGCTCATCGAGAATTCATAGAGTGATGTTCACTCGGCAAGAGACAGGCATGCCACACATGAACTCATTTACTCCAGCAGCGGCCACCATCGCAGACCCATTCATTCCCGGGTGACGTTCCCTGAGGCTGGGGGCAGGGAGCTGGCTAGGCTTCCTGTGGGGGGGGGGGTGCAGGAGCCCGAGGGAGGGCCAGGAGGGGCAGCCGAGGGGCCGGGGTTCCCTCACCTATAAAGTAAGGAACCCTAATAGTACCCGCCTGCCAGGGTCAGGGAGGACGGAGTAGATACGAAGTGTTTCGCTTGCTACCTGGCATCTCATGACCGTGAACTTGGCGTGAATGCGATGATGTCATGCAGTCTTACGGCAACTCTGACAACGACTGACAAGGCAGCCAGCCGCTCCCGGCTCCGTTTTACAGATGAGGACTCCAAGGTCCCCAGAGGAGCCGGAACTTGCCCACGGGTTTCCGGTAAGTCAAGGGTCTGGGCGGGACTCGCACCCAGGACTTGAGACCGGGCTCTTCCCACAGCCCTGCCTCTACGTCAGAGACTCCCGAGGGCTCCAGCTCTGGGTTTGAACGTGAGGTCTCAGGTTCCAGCCCGTGGGCTTAGAAACCAAGAAGGCTATGAGGGAGGTACTGTTACCATCCCCGTTTTACAGATGAGGAAACTGAGGCCCAGAGCGTTTGAGTGGTGGGCCCACGGTCCCGGGGCTGTGTGGCAGCGGACCCAGACCGGCCAGCCAGGCAGTCTTCCATTCCTCACACTCTGCTGTATCTAAACTACAGGCTCTGCTACGTAAAGACACACACCAGCCGCGCTCCCCCCTCCGCCGCCGCCGAAGCTCGCTCTGAAAAGGAGTCTCTGGACCCCGGGCTGCGGCCGCCCGTGAAACCGCACCGGGGTCGGCAGAGCTCATCGTCGCCGAGTCACCACCGTCACCAGAGCAAACCCAATTCCTGACCACTCTCCGGCACTTTTTATATTTTAAAGCCCTTTCCATCCGTCTGCTGGCCCCCCTGCGCTCACTCGGCCCTGGCAGGTACAAAGGCAGGGCGAACAAGCCCAGCGCGCACAGGGGGACCTGCCGCGGCCCCGCGGCCCCCCAGGGGCAGGTGATGCCTGCCTGGGGCTCCTGCGCTCTCCCGGGCAGGGCCTCTCCCCCAGCGGATCTGCTCATCCTCCGGCATCTGTGGGAGAGGCGGCAGGAAGCCCCCCTTTCGCGATGGGGACTTGGGTCAGTCTGCTCCCAGGACAGGACTCCCCTCCATCGGTCCCTCTCTGCACTCCTTCTTCGTGTGCTTTGGCCTTTCAGGATATATACACACATCCGTGTGTGCGCAACCCCACAACGTCGGACTTGAAATGATGGAACTGCAATGTTCCAAGCCACGCCTGGGGGTGGCAGAGGGTCATTCTGCTGCCCACGAAGCACGCTGACAGCAGAGGTGGGGGTGGGGGCTCCCCGGGGTGCGACAGAGAGACTGGAGCGAGAGCAGCTCTGGCTAACCAGGATTCCTCTTGGCTGCTAGTTCTGAGGGTCAATAACCAACCAGTGTAGATGCGCCCAGCTATCTTCACAACAAACGCTTTCTCCACAACAAACGCTTTCTCCCGCAGGCATCTGGAATTCAGTGGCTCCAAAAGAGGGCAGCTGCGTGGGCTCTGGAACCAGACAGACCCGGACTTTTATCTCAGCTCTGTTACCTTCTAGCTGTGTGACCTTGGGCAGATCACCTGACCCCTCTGGGCCCTAATTTCTGCAGCTGTGAAGAGGGAGCAGGGCCAAGAGGTGAGGTTGTTGTGAGGGGCTTTATATCGGGCACACAGTAAATGCACAATCAAAAGGAATTCTCTCTTCTTTTTGCCCCTTACCACAAAGATGAGGAGTGAAAGAGAGGCTCCGAAGGCCGACTCCAGCACTACAACCAACCCTCAGCTGGCTGTAGACCTTGGGCGAGGTCACGTGGCTCGGTGCCTCCTTTCCCTCAGGTATACAAAGAGAAAAACTCAGTTCCCACCTCAGAGAAACCAAATGACACACTCTGTGTAAAATGCCGGCACAATCCCTTAACCACGGTGAACGCTGGACGCACGGTAGCTCCCAGGGTGACGTTTCCAGCCTCGCTCAGTCCTGACCCTGCCTCACCCCACCCTGATTGACCCTGGCCCAGCCAGCGCCCGGTCTCTGGTGTTCTGAGAACATTCCTTTCCTACCTGTATCCGGCACCCACCGGCCCGCCCTTCCCATAAAGGGAATTCTTTGGGGTCAGAGAAAGCACACAAGGAGGACTTCTGTCTGTGCCGGCGTCTCATTCTTCCTTGCTGGGAGCGAGAGAGGGCAACCTTCTGAGACACGGAGCCTGAGGTGAGCTTAGAACCAAGCCATGTAAGGCGCATCAAGGTCCTGTGTTTATGTTATTTCCTTTCAAAGCCGTTTTTTTCTTTTTCTTTTTTTTTAAGTTTCCCAAAGCATCCTTCATCTTCAAAGAGTCTGGCTGCCAACTCGACTTTGCCCTCTGAAGGTCTCTTTCCGTTCACCCTTGCGGGTGGTGTTTAAAAAATGCCACCACACACGGCCGAGGAAGAGAATGAGCCCCCGATTCCCGCTCTCCACTGCCCCCCAAGTTTGGATTCAATTATAAATTGGCTGACGTTGTCCTTGGGTCCTTCCCAAGATTAATTAGAAAACCAACATTAAGGGCATTTGTAAAAAGTAAGTCTAGCTATTTATTCACAGAGGAAGGAGAAGGGGGGATAATTTTTAGTGCTCTTTTCTTGCACCTTCTTGTGACATCCCCAGTAGAGGCTCCAGGATGAATGTGCCAGCAAACAGATCAAAACTCCAGTGAACTCTGCGGCATCAACTTTTTTTTAAAAAAGCACTTGTTATTTATTTGGATTTCTAACCTCGTCAAATGATGTCTTGGTGGGGCAGGAAAACACCGGGACCTCCTACAAAAAGGAAGCTCATCTATAAACCTGAGCAAAAATCAAATCCATCCGGGTCCTGCAGGCACCAGTTTAAAAGAGAGATCTTTAAAAAGCATTCTCGGGGTATCAGGCTATATATGCGGTGGACAAGCCCATCGCGGCATGAATCCCGCGTTCCTGAACGCTACACGGCTGCTCTGGGGGAGATGGGAGAGCGTGAACCCCCCGCAGTACTTCGTCACTGTGCCAGGATATTGACATGGACGTTTTCGCTGAGGCACCAAGGTACGTGGTGCAGGAGACGTCTCCCTGCAAAACGGGTGTTAGACTATGGGAAGAGTGCGTATGACGAAGCGAGCCACCCGGCCCTGGACGCAGCCCCACAGACTCGGTCCACCCTCCCCACATCGACACCAAGGGTGGGGGTTGGGGAGATGGAGAAGAGGTTTTATGAAGGTTTCCTGGAGAAAGCTGCTGAAGGACCACAGATTGCACCTGCACCCAAGGGAGAGGGCTGGGAGGTTTCTCCTTTCGTCTTAAATTGGGAGGGGGGCTTTGGAATCACCGACAAGTTTAATACACGTGCCCCTAGTCGGAGGCGACGTGTTCACCCACTGTCTGAAGCTCGAACCTGCGACTTAGCAGCCACTTTGGCCACAAGTAAGGACTCCCTGAGCTGGAGAGCAGCCCCCCGTCTGAGACCCCACCAAGGAAGGCATGGACGTGGCTTCCCCGGGACCAGGCGGGGCTGCCTCTGTGGGTAACAGGGATTCATGCCCCAGGCTCCCGGTTGGAGAACGAGCTGGGGCACACGGCACAAGCCACAAGCTGATAGAGAACCGCCTGAAGGAAAGCAAAGGTGAGGATCCCCAGGGACCGAGAAGTCGCCCAAGAACCTGCAAAAGTCCCATGAAAGAAAGAGCTTGCTGGAAGCATCTGCCTGGTCTAGGGGGAGCCCACACCAACTCAAGACTGTGTCAGTCATGCCAGAAGTTTCTTGCATCTTCTCCGCCCCCTCCCGCCGTCCTCACAGCAGAGCTGGAGGCAGAGAGAGAGTGAGAACGAGAGCGAGCACAGACGCTGACCCAGCGGCTCCCCAGCTGCAGGGACGGGCCAGCTGAGAGAGGGGGAAGCGGGCTCGACTGGAAATGAAAAACTGTGCGACAGCTTTCTTGGGATATAATTCGCATGCCATGCAATTCACCCATTCGAAGTGTACTATTTAATGGTTTCCAGTATATTCATCCAGTGGGACACCACTCATCACAATTAATTTTAGAACATTTCCATGACCTCAGAAAGAAACCCTGTACCTACAACCTCTCTCCTTAGCTCTCACCCCCCCCATCCCAGTCCCCCCAGGCCTAAGAAATCATTAATCTGCTTTCTGTCCCTATGGATTTGTCTATTCTGGACCTTTCACAGAAATGCGATCATACAACGTGTGGTTCTCTGTAACTGACTTTTTTTTTTAAGGATTTTATTTATTTGACAGCGAGAGAGAGAGAGAGAGAGAGAGAGAGAGAACGCAGGGGGAGCAGGAGAGGGAGAAGCAGGCTCCCTGATAAGAAGGGGGCCCGATGCGGGGCTCGATCCCAGGACCCTGGGATCACTACCTGAGCTGAAGGCAGACGCTTAACCGACTGAGCCACCCAGGCGCCCTCTGTGACTGGCTTCCAAATGAAAGAACCGTCAGTGTTGACCGGACGTCCCGGCTCTGCCACTTTCTAGCCTCGGGTTCTCGGGCAGGCTGGAGCGAGCAGTCCCTTCCCCAAAGGGAAATGATGGGATTAAATATATCCCCAGTTCACCGCTTCACTGGAGTGAATTCACCCAACTCCCCAGCTGGGCTGGCGCTGGCAGAGAAACCCATCTCCCAGCTCACCCCCCTCACGGCACGCCCGGCAGTGGGGCTGTCATTATTTGGGGAACGTCTGTCCTTGCACCAGAAGAAAACTTCTGCCTCCTTCACTTTCCTGCCCCCAGAGGCGCCTGGCACGCGCCTGGCGCATCTCCGAGCCTCAGGAAACGTTTATTTGCTGGCTGACGACAGCGGGCAGCCGAGCAGGGCGAGGGAAGGCCCTGGAGCACACGGGCTGCGGGGGTGAGTCCCCGGGCGGGGCCGCTCCGGGGGCTCCCACGTGTCCACGCCTGCTCGGAGGGCCAGGAGGCAGTGCCAGATGGCCGACAAACTCTACTGCTTTCTGGTTAAGTTTTATGGGTTTCCTTGTTTTTTAGTTTCTTTGTCACTGACATCTGCTGCTTTGCATTGTTCTAGAGGCAAAGTGTAAAGCAGAAAATGTGTCTGGGATGCTTTGTTCCTCCCCATCCCCGGGGGGTCCTGCTGGGACGGGCCTTGCCCTTGGACCCAGGACCACCGGCTCCCACTCTCCACACCTCTCTGATCGTTCCTCCTCATCTCCTCCCTTAAAGCCAAGATGCCGTGAAACTAAGAAGGTGAAGGTGACACGGTCTTCTCAGCTCATGGGCATTAGCATCCCCCAGAGGCCTCTGCCCCATTGCAGGGAACGTGGGATCATTGTACCAGAGCCTTCTAGAGACGGGGAAGCCCATCTTCATAACACAGGAGCAAGAGCGTATCCATCCAAGAAATCAGAGATGTCGTTTCCACATGGCTGAGAGTGGTTTTCCAGGGAGAGCCCGGCCTGGCTTCCATAGAGCCCCAGAAATGCTGTGGACAGCGTGGGGCGGTGTGGGCTAGGAGGGGCTGCACGGGGGAACATGCGGTCTTGGGGGCAGAGCGTGTGCCAGGCACGCCCACAGACCTCGGGGTCTCCTCACCGCCATTCTGCCTGCCGGAGATGCCATCTCCCCATTTCACAAGAGAGGCCCAGGGAGCCGCCACCATCACAGAGCTAGGGAGACTCCTGAGCGCGTCCCAGTGCTCCTGCTGGGGCAGCCGGCAAGTCCCACAAGCCTGCACTCCCAGCTCGTCCCCACCCCCTCACCCCTCGTGAAGGAGGCACGACCTTCATCGACCTGGTTCCAGGCGAGGAATCTGGCTCCATGAGGCAAAGGTCACTCAGCCAGGCTGTGGAAATTCGAACCCGAGTCTGGCTAGCTGCAAAGCCTGAGGACTTAGGGGGCCCGACCTCCCCACCGATGCCGGTTACCAATGACTCCACTGCGGGCTGCAGATCTGCGAATGGCCTGGGGTCTCTCGGGGGAGGGAAGAAGATGGAAGAAATAAGGATGTTCTTGTGTGGATGTGTGTGTATGGCACACCTGCGTTATGTGTCTGTGTATATGTGAGTGTCTCCATGTGTATTTGTGTCTGCGTCCGTGTGTATTTGCATGTGTAGATGCGTATTATTACTGTATCCATCTGTCCATGTGAGTACATGTCCACGGAAGCGTGTGTGTTGGTGGGTGGATGAGCATATCTGTGCATGTGTGTGTGTTTGCGTATGTTTGTACACGAGCACGTAAATAACCCCATACATGTCGGGGGAGACTCGGAAGATCGGGCCCCCTCTATGGGAGAAAGTTCTTCATTTTTTTTCAGTTAATAGGAAACAAAGGAATCTTTTCTTACAGTTCTGCTTTGGGGCCCCAGAATGTAAACTTTATGCAACGAGGTTTACAGCCTCTAAGGGAAGAATGTCTTTTGAAGATCAAGCCTGAGAAAACTTAGAATTCACTGTTGCATTTCAAACTTTTTTTGATGACTCCACAGTGAGAAATAAAGTATTTCATTTCACATACACTGAATATATGTATATACATGTATACATACTTCTTAAAACAATACTTGCCCTCCCCATGTGTAATATGCTCTGATATTTCTATTTTTCTTTTTTTTTTTTTAAGATTTTATTTATTTTTTGAGAGAGAGAGAGAGAGAAGATGAGCAGGGAGAGCGGCAGAGGGAGAAGCAGGCTCCCCACTGAGCAGGGAGCCCGATGTGGGGCTTGATCCCAGGACCCTGGGGTCACGACCTCAGCCTAAGGCAGAGGCTTAACCAACTGAGCTATCCAGGTGCCTTGATTTTTTTTCTATTTCTTTTTAAAAAATACTAGCTGTGAGCCACCAAACTGATGTCACAAATCACCGATTTGTGAGAGCCTACAGTCTGAAGAACACCAATCTGGGGCGACCCTTCTCTGGCTCTGCATGAAGAGATTTCATCCATCCATTTAACAGATAAACCCTGGGCTGCTGCTATGTGCCAACTACTTTTCTAGCTTCTTTGGAAACAAGTTTCCTACCCTCCTGGCACTTTTTGTTCTAAAGGAGGAAATGAACCATGAACCCAGAAACACTTAAATAAGATCATTTCAGATAGCAGCAAGGTCAATGAAGATATTTCAGTGGGCTCGTCAGGGAGGACTTCTCTGAGGAGGTGACATTTCTGCTGAGACCCCAATGGTGAGAAGGAGTTGGCCAAGACAAGTGGTGGCGGAGAAAGGCTGCTCTGTATTTCGTGTCCTGTCTCTACCATCAAAGATTAGAAACTGACCCCGATGGGACACACCGGCAGGGATTCTGTCCTTCCCTCCCCAGCCCTCCTGTCTTGTCCGCTTCCAGCTACATTTTCCTCTCAATCTCTGCATTAGAATTTGGCGGCCCTGCAATGGCACATGTTCATTCTTTCTCTGGAACATACAAAATAACATTTGGTCCAATTAATTCCATTATTACGGCAAAGTCCCTGAAGAGACAGCTGATTCTGTGGCCGGGGGGGGTGCGGGGATTCCATCGGTCAAGAAAGCTCAGCAACGAGGAGGCAGAGGACAGGCAATGGGGCTCAGTCAGCCCATGTGTTGGAAAGCCCATTTGGGCGATGAGCAAGCCTCCCCTTCTAGGCTATTCCATGGCCTGGCACTGCTTCCCCAGAGGTGTCTGTAGGGCCAGCAACCTTGCTGCCTTCAGTTCTCGCTCAAATGCCATCTTCTCTGCAAGCCTCCCCTGCCCACACTATTTAGACCCCAGCCCTCCATCCCGACTTACTATGTGGCTGTTGTCTAGCTCCTCATCAAGAATGTTAACCCCATAAGGGCGGGGATTTTTGCCTGTGTTATGCCCCATCTCGTACACAGCAGATGCTCAATAAAAAGCTATTGCACAGGTCAGTGAGTAACAGCTTCCATTTATAGAGCACCTACTGTGTGCTGGCCTCTGTTTACCTCCATGGTTTCTAGTCCTCAGGGAAATCTTGCGGGGTGGTTGCTTTATTCCCATTTTATGGATGATAACATGAAGTCTCCGAGAGTCAGAGAGGGCAAGAGAATGCAATGAGTAAGTGATGGATAGGAACCTGGGTCTCTCTGACTGCAAACCCACCAGGCCACAAGGCATCCACTCACGTAACAATACTGTTGGGTGACCCAAACCAAGATCCTTCCAGAAGCAAGCTCCCTAGGCACAGAGCGTTCCTCTTTTGTTTTGCCTAAAGAAGGGCAAAGGGTGTGTTGTTCATCAGGAAAGATGCCTCTCTGCCAAATAGCTGGGTCATCCCCTCTGAGCGGAAGGAAAGTTTCATGCTGTATTGTTCTTAGTAAGAAATTTCCATGCTTTTTGTTTTCCAGCACACTGAACATAAATAGGCAGAAACTCAGGCCGCTAAAGCCCCCGTCCCCAAGTGCCCTGAGGCTGAAACGGATTGTGCTCCTGTGAGCGCCATTGGGGGCTTTCCAGGGACCCAGGTGGCCCAGCGAGGCAGGACCACAACCTCCCATTCCCTCCGCACCTCGGGGACAAGTGGCTGGGGCTGAATTAACCAGGGGAGAGGCTGGGGCTCTGGGACCCGAACGGAGGGATCTTGCTTGGGGACAGCAGCTGCTTCAAATTACGAACTACCCCAAATAGAGCTCACATTAGCAAGTTTGTCAGCCCTGGAAGGAGACCAGGGGCCTCGGGCCACAGCCGTCATCTTCAGACCCTTCTGGGGGCAGCCTCCAGCTGAGAGGCCCCAGAAGGAAAGGCCAGGAGCAGGGACAGTGGAGACAGAAGGTCCTGACCCCCTTCCCTGACCAGCAGCCACTCGGGACGCCTGCACCGAGCCTGAGTGCCAAGGGGGAGGGAAGGCCCACGTCACCCGCTCCCTTTCCCCACCCCCAGCCACCCCCGAGGCCTGGTCAGGAGCTCATTTCCTGCCAGCAGACCTCATCTAACTGTCCCGAAATCCCTGAGCTTGGAGCTGCTTGGAGCAGGGGTACTTCCCAGGGCCGGTGGGGCAATGGAGGCAGGCAGGAGATTCCACCCCCAGAGGATACAGAAATGACGGGCTGGCATCTTTCCCTCCACGCCAGGCGGGGTGCGGGACTGCCTCACTCGGTCCATCTCCCCACCTTCGGCTCGACCAGCGTTCTGAGTTCCTGCTTGGTGCCGGGCATGAGGCCAGGCCCCGGACACGTAACTCACTCACCAACCTCACTGTCTGCTCTGAATTAGGCCCCAAGGACCCATTGTAAGCATACAGTAATAACTAACAGCTCTGGAGCTAGGCTCTGTTCTAAATGCTTTTCACATGTTAACTCGTTAATCCTCAAAACATCAGAAGCGATGTCTAGGCGGAGGCCTGACGTGAGGAAGCGAACCGGGAGCCTATCTGGGGAAGCCAGACAGAGGCGGAGTGAGGCGCGTGCCCAGCGTGTGCCTGGCAGGTGCGAGGACCCGCCAGGAGCCTGGGATGCCGCGGGGGGTTGGGGGTGGGGGACCCGGGCCTTCCCTGTGCGGTGGAGGGCGCTGCAGGCCCGCCAGGCCCTGACTTGGGGTCTCACCGGCTCGGCGGCAGCGTTAGAATGTTCTTTGGCGGGAAGAGGGGTAGAGGCTGAGATAACGCAGGGCAGGCTGGAGGAGAGCAGCAGTGGGGCGTGGGGAGAAGCCCTTGAATCCCGGATCTATTTTGAGGGCAGAATCGAGAGGTCTTTGCGTGCAGGCTGAGCACAGGCATGGGAAAAGAGGGCGTCCACGAAGGACGCTGAGGATTTTTGCCCCGAGCAGCTGCAAAGAGGGGGCTGCCGTTTGCTGAGATGGGGGATAGGAGAGGAGCAGCTTTCCTCAATTCCAAGCATGTTAATAGATGTCCAGGAAGCTGATGGGGAGACGCGTCTGGGGTCCCGAGAGCCGGGGTGTTAGCAGAGCAATACCAGGAACAGGCTTGTGACCGCTTCGTTCAGTAAATCCTCTCCGATGCCTCCCACGGGCAAGCACTGCTGCCGGCGGTGCCGCGGGGAACGCTCGTCCTCGGTCCTCGGGAGTTTATCCGATCCAGCAGGCACGGGAGGACCAGAGGACCAGAGGACCAGGGGAGAGGCCAGCGTTGGTGCTTACTGGTCCCAGAAGGGTGTGGGTGTGGGGCCGCGGGGCCAGGAGGTCAGCCGTGACCACCCGCGCCTGCAGGCCCTTCCCGGGAGGCCGCGCCCAGCAGCTGCCAATGCACGAGGGGGCCTCGGCCGCCAGGCTTGCATTAGATCTGAACGGCGTCCAATTTGCTGGAATCCATTATCAAGTCGCGCTGACCTGCTGTCTGCCCCTGGAGGAACGTCTGAACTGTAATGCCGGGGCCAACACCAGCTAAGATGAA
>CM052897.1:14474741-14488425 GCA_028534135.1 Potos flavus
GGGGGGTGGGGCTGGGCCTACAGTGGCCGCAACCGAAGCCGGCGGCCACCCAGCACCAGAAGATGCGAGAACACGGTCAGCCTCACGGCAAGATGAGAATGACCATCTTCAGGAGGCAGAATGAGAGCCCCCAGAGACGGCCAGGTCCTGGGCCCTGGACTCTGGGGCTACGTGACCTTATGTGACAACAGGAGGCTCTGTGATGTGATCAGGTTAAGGGGCTTGAGAAGGGAAGATTATCCTTGATTATTCGGGTGATCATCGCAAGGGTGCTTACAGGAGGGAGGCGGGAAGGTCGGAGTCAGAGATGGGACAATGGAAACGGAGACTGAAGCTGTGTAGCCACAAGCCAAGGAATGCAGGCAGCCTCGAGAAGCTGGAAAAGGCAAGGACCTGCTGAAATCCTGACTTCTGCCCCATAAGACCCATATCGGACTTCTGACCTTCAGAGTATAAAACAATACATTTGCATTATCTTAATCCCCTGACCTGTGGTAATTTGTTCTAGCAGCAATAGGAAACTAATATACCATTTACAAACCGAAGGCTGGTCTCTTGCCCCAGTGAGATAATGGCTGAAAAACGAAACTTCTAGAGGAAGGTAATCATTCAGCTGTTTCCCTCCCATGCAGCCAGGATTACCCTGTGCAGAGGGACTGGCTGAGACGTGCCAGGAGGCAGAGAGGGAGCCCCGCCTCCGTGGTCAGCGCTGGGCTCCAGCTCATGCCTCCCAACCAACGTACATGTGACCTCGAGCAAATCCCCAGCCTCTCTGAGCCCGAGTTCCTCATGCACAAAACTGGGGTGTACCAGAAAAGTTCCTTAGGGGATTACCAATAATTAACACGGCCAAGTGTTTGCAGTCGGCCAGATGGCTGCTAGTACTTAATACTATATCATTTAAACCTCAGACAACTCTCTAAGAGGGTGATGGGATTAATTCCATTCTATAGGAGAGGAAACAAAGGCACAGAGAAATACACAGTTTAGGGCCAACAATCTGACTTTGGAGCTCATGGTTCCTTACCACTGTGAGTAAAGTCCCAACACAATATCTAGCACTGAGTTAAGCACTCCGCTAATAACAACTGTTACTGTATTTGTATTATTATTCGCTAGTACTATTTCTACTATCATTCTTCATCCCAGTTACCTCCTTGGATCCTGAAGATAGTAATGCATCCTACTGACATTACACAGCTAAGGAAAAAAAGAGAGAGAGAGAGAGAAGGAAAACAAAGATTAGAAGGATGGGACTCTATCACTTAGGTGGAAAAGGGCGAGGCAACATCTGAGGTCATTCGATACTGTTTGTCATGGTTGTGTGTGGGGGGGGTGGGCACTCAAGGTTTCACAGCTCCAACCAAAAACTAAGCACAGGAGAGGCCAAAGTCATTGATGTCTGTGATAGTTTTTTAACTAGACCCATTTCAATGGTCAACTATTCTGTTTCATCGATAATGACGGCCATCATCACCCATTTTGGGTTCAACTTTAAAAAGTATTTCTTTGTAAACTTTCATTTGACCAGAATATTTTAATATAAAAACTGATTAGCATTATCTCCATTAAAAACACGTGGTATAACAGAGATACCTAGGGGCGCTTGGGTGGCTCAGTGGGTTAAAGCCTCTGCCTTCGGCTCAGGTCATGATCTCAGGGTCCTGGAATCAAGCCCCAAAACAGGCTCTCTGCTCAGCAGGGAGCCTGTTTCCCCCTCTCTCTCTGCCTGCCTCTCTGCCTACTTGTGATCTCTCTCTCTCTGTCAAATAAATAATTAAAAAAAAAAAAAAAAAAAAAACAGAAATACCTACACCAAATTTATCTGAACAAGCAAAATATAGTAAAAAAAAAATGTATCTTCAGAGTTATGCAGCGATATTCTTCAGGAAAACACCAATATTTTATATTTTACCTTTCAAGTTTCCATGTATTGAGATGTGCTATTGTGCCTGGCACTTTATATATATCAGTATTTAATGTGTTCAATATTATTAACCTGAAAAAAGTAAGGCTCAGAGAGGTTATGTGGCTTGTCCTTGTCACACAGCATCTGCGTTTGAAAGAACACCTTTCGATACCTCACACAAGTTAAGAAAACCAGGGCATTATGCCCCCGATTGAAAAACCAGTAAGGGAAAAATCTGCACTAGTTTCAAGCTGGGGGGTGGTTGGGGGGGGCGGGAAGTGCAAAGAAAATGTTCTAATCTCCCAGCAAAAACTGAGATTTCTCAGTTAACAAGAAAAGCCACTCATCATTCAATTAAATTGATAATACATTTTTGGAGCTCTGCGCGTCCCAGACCTCACTGCAGATGTTCAACGAAGGGCAGTCCCGGGTTCAAATCCCAGGTCCACCGCCTATAAACTCAGTGATACCAGGCAAGAAGTTACTGAAACTCTGTGGGCCTCGCTCGTTTCCTCATTTGTGAAATGGGGATTATAAGAGGACCTTCCTCATGAGGATGGGGGGGAGGGGTATGAATGTGCAGCGCTTAGAACAGTGCGTGGCGCATAGGAAGCCCTAAGTGGGGGTGGCTAGCCGTTCTAGGAATGGTAGCTACTACAGGATTTATGAGCTGGTTACCACCCACTATTGACAGACCACTGAAGGAAACAGTAGAGCATCTTCGTGAAAGGTTAGGAGTTTTAAGCGCACCCACTTAGAATTGACCTGGAAACCTTTTAACTACTAGAACTACGGCTTGATTAGCCAGTACCAAACTTCCTCCCCAGACATGCCCGCAAAAAACTGCTCTGGGAAACAGCAATCTGGAAAGCACAGCCTCATCTGTGCTGGGAACTGAAGAGAAATTGCACTCAGGGGAGGAAACGGACTACAACTAACTGCCAGGCATTGTCTACCTTCTGGGGAGTGCTGACAGCCGGGGAAGAGACCCAGCAGCCGTAAAGACATAGGGAAGAAAGATGCCCCCCGTGCGTACGGAGAAGCAGCAGACCGCACACGTGCCATTTCCTCACCGTTCAGCCAGTGGGGTTTGATATCAACCATGTGCCACACAACTGACCGCTTTCGATCTTCTAGCGGCCCTTCCAGGGGGTGGTCTACCAGACTCAGAGAGGTTAAGGAACTTGCCCCACGTCACACAGCAACAAATCCCAAGCTATGTTCGCTAAGCCAAGAAGTGGAGGCATAAAAGGCCAGTACTCTAGGAGACAAGACTGAATGTTAAATGAAAGTCTAGTCTAGTGGAAAATCCCACTGTCTGGAGGTAGGTCCCAGGGGTGATTAGGACGCCCTGATGGGGTCACCATAAGGATGGCTAATATTTAGACAGTGCTCACGACGTGAGATAGTACTCTACACGTTATACTCGGGTCTGTGGGTAGCTCCTAGTATTATTCCCACTTTATAGGTAAAGAAACTGAGGCCCACGGGGGTTAAGGAACTTGTCTGAGTCACACATCTGGAAACAGATATCCCTGGATGTTTATTCTTGAGAAAATGCTTATAGGCTCATCACAGAAAACCTCCTCTGGTCAGTGTTAACTTGTATAACTAACCTTCCTATTAAAAACGACAACAGGTCAAATGTAGTCCCCGCAAAGACAGATCTGGTCTAAGTTCCTGGAACCTTTAAGGGATCTTATTTAGGGAAAGGATCCTTGCAAACGTGATTAAGGCTCTTGAGATGAGGACATCATCCTGGATCACCAGGGTGGGCCCTAAATCCCATGGCAAGTGTCTTTACAAGAAGCAGGAGAGGAAGAGGCCATGTGAAGACAGAGCAGAGAGACGCAGCCCCAAGTCGCAGAAGCCAGCAGCCACCAGAATCCAGAAGAGGTGAGGAAGGAATTCTCCCCTAAAGCTTCCTGCCGACACCTTGATTTCACACTTCTGGCTTCTCGAACTGTGAAAGAATACAGTTCTGTTGTTTTAAGCCACCCGGCTTATGGTCATTTGTCATGGCAGCCTTGGGAAAGTAATGGGGAAGATATGGCCCAGGATCAGGAGTCGAGGCTAATCTTTAGGCCCCGATGTGTGGGTGCAAGCTGTGGGAAGAAGAGGCGCCTTGCTAGGGGCATGTGAAACCCGGGAGAGGCTCACTGGCTGGAGGCTGGAGGCTGGAGGAGAAAGGACTTGGGAGTCAATATAATGAGCCAGGTTTTCAGCCAGGAGAGAGAGCTGCCCAGCACTGTGTAGACTTCTTGTGATGTACTGAGTTGCCCAGCATGCCGAGTAATCTAGCCCTGTTAGGAGGTTATTTCTCCCGAGGTCGCTTGGGAGGTGGGAAAGGCATCGGAGGCCAACCATACTCCCACGTCCTGCTACTCCAGGAGCCCAGGGCCAGCCAGGCGGCCAGTGCTCAGAGACACTTGCCCTCTGAATCAATGGATACCAGTCATGAGAGCGCTCTCAAAGTGGTCTTCTTTTCCAGTTTTTCTGTAGTATTTTGGCAGGATAGGCTAGGAAGCAGAAAGCATCAGTGTCCTCAGTCTCCGTTTCTGGAGCTATCTGCTCCTTCCCGCCCCTCCCTGCACGGACACCTGCAGTAAGACAGATGGACATCTGGGACCCTGAGAGCGGTCATACCTGTCACTCATCCCAGCTGTTACTCCGTGTGCCAGAGACGACCTTGGCCATTGTTCCATGACCCTCTTCCCCCTGCAGTTTGCACCCCATTGTGTGGACCCGACAGGCCTCTGGAAGCCTGTGGGCACCACGTACACGTCCTCTGTTCACTGTAGTTCTAGAAAAAACCATCCTTGTGCCATGCTGCTAGTCTCAGACGTTCATGGTCCAGGATCAAAAGCCTGGGCTACCCAACTCGTATCAAACATATGAGCAGCCCGAGCAGAAATCACAGCATTCTTTCCTCCAGGGCTGATCATTAAAATACTTTCTAACCGGTAGGACGGGTCAGAAGAAATGCACCCCAGTGACAGATGGGAAAGCCCAGAGTTCCTGCCCAGTTTGCTCACTTCAGTGTCCCCATTGCCACATCAGTAGGGACCACAGAGGCTTCCGTGGGGCTGGGGAAAGGCTCTCCTCACTTTACGGAATATGGAGGGCGGTAAGAAAAAGAGAGGAAGGAAAAAAAAATTAAGCTCGGGCAAGATGTCTAAAAATGTAAATAAAAGAAAGCCTTTCTGTAAGTCATCTTTTGTAAACAAAGTATCGCCTCACTTGTAACAGTGGCGTTTTCTACAGGCCCATCGTTCTCCGGAGTTGAAGAAGATATCCTTCTGGCTCTTAATTTGCTGCCAGACCCTCGGGGGAAGCAGACAAGTAAAGCACTGAGAAATGGGAGGGGGGCTCCATGAAGGAGGTTGCGTGGGGACACGGGGGGGTGGGGTGGGGGAATGGAAGCAGCTCATGGAGGTCCCTGAATGGAACAGGAAGGAAGGACCACTCTGCTCCAGGGGTGGTTTCGCGCTGACACCACCTGGAGATTCTGAGCTCGGGGAAGCCCCTGGGTTTTGAGGACGGTCTCGGCGGCTAGCCTCCTAGGGAGGATCCCCCCGTCTATGACAAGGACAGAGTCAGCGGGCCAGGGACTGAGAGTCAAGGACAGAGTCAGTCTGAGGACCATTCCTGCCAGGGTGCAGCTGGCTGGGGGACACCCTTCTTCCCTTCTTTCTCCTTCCTCGCCCAATTAGGTCAGTAAGACCTTCAGCGGGCTGAGCGGAGAGGACAGATTCTTCCGACTTCTTGGCAAGCTTCTGCCGCTGTCCAGCTGTTGGCTTGTTTAGCGTTTAGGAAAGGAGGGAGGGGGAAAGTAACTCAGATTTATCAAGTGCCTCTTGCCACAGGAGGAAGTGAGTGTGTGTGTGTGTGTGCATTCTCTCTCTCTCCCCACTAACGCTGGCTGCACTGAGCACTTTCTAAGTGCTAGGCACTAACACTTTCTACATTAACTCAGTTTTCTCAGTACCTTTTAAGGACTTAACTGTTACCCCTAACTTAAAGAGAAGATAAGTGAGAAAACAAGAAGCTAAGATCACAGAATGAGAAAGTGGCAAAGCTGGGATTTGAACCCACATTGCCTAACTTCTAATTTTTTTTTTTTTTTAAGATTTATTTATTTTAGAGAGAGGGAGAAAGAGAGAGAGAACCGAGGGAGGGGCAGAGGGAGAGGGAGAGAGAATCTCAAGCAGATTCCCTGCTGAGTGCAGAATCTGATGCAGGGCTCAACCTCACGACCCTGAGGATCATGACCTGAGCCCAGATCAAGAGTCAGATGCTTAATCGGCGGAGTCACCCAGGCGCCCCATTTCTTTAAAAATTTTTTTAAAGATTTATTAATTTTAGAGAGTTTTTAATTTTTTTTAGGATTTATTTATGCCTAACTTCTCAAGCAAGAAGGAAAGAGCTGTTATCATACCCATTTTACAGATGAAAAACAAAATCCCGGAGAAGCTCAGAAACTGTTCCCAGCCTAGGGCTAACTGACAGAGCATGACTTGACCTCGGGGTCAGCCTCGACCCAAAGCCCATGCTCCCTAACCTCCGGTTGGCTGCTCTGTGTGTTGGAAACACTCCCAGTCCGGCGCAGGAAAGACACGAGTCTGACCTGGAATGGGGAGACGCCCAATTCATGTTTATGGACAGCCTGAAGGAAGAATGAACAAAACCTCAGCTAACACACCCGGGTCTGGAGACTAACTTCAGAATCCAGCCTCGGGGGCAGCGGAAGGACCCAGAAGCATCCTTTTCAGAGGAAAAAAAAATAATCATCATTCGCACCATCTCTGAAAGCTGGAGGGGGAATGGACTGAAAACAAGCAAAGCTCTCCAAATAGTGATAAATACCTTAAATTACCCAGCAAGTTTAAAAGCCTTCACGCTGCTCTTTTTCCCAGCACAGAAACAGGCTCCTGATTGTGGCTGGTTTAGAATGGAACATTCAGGAGGGTGTGGAGCCAGTGGGGCAGGAGAAGGGGGGAGGGGTGCGGGGCGGCGGGGAGGGGAGGAAAAGTCTCCGGGTGCCCAGGAACATTCAGCCCAGCTGGCTGGCAGGAGACAGAGCCGGCAATTGTCCGGGCTTACGCCTGCAGAGGAGCGCGGACGTCTGTGGACGGCTGGGGCTGGGGACTTCCTTAGTTCCCGGGGGCAGTTTTCCTTGCCCACAGAAATGGGGAGAGAGAAATGTCAGGGTTGCAATGGCTGCCTGAGGACGCCTTCCTTTCTGGAACTCAGTGCTGCCCGGGGCTTCTCTGGATTCTTACAGGAAAACGACTGTATCGATTCCAAAGAGAGAACAGTTCGGGGAGGGGTGTAAATTCCCAGAATCCAATTCCTTCCGAAAAGCATAGGTTTGGGGGGAGCTTCTCCCTCTTCCTCTGTGACCCATATATCTCTGGTGGGGGCTGCTGCCATCAGACGAGTGTAAATTAGTGTTGTCCACCCGGGGTGGGGGGGTGGGCAATAAATGGTCACTGGCAAGAGGGAGGGACCTGGAATGCTGCTTCCCTTCTGCACCGCACAGCTGATCTCAAGCCCCAGATAAAATAAACATCAGTTCCGGAGAATGTATTCCATGCCCACTTGTGTGGTCAGCTGCAGCTCACGGACCAGGCGATCGCAGCCCATTTAGCTGGGCAGATTCCACGGACTCTGCTGACAGCTCATTCTGGCATGTTCTGCGCTGTGTCATGGTGAGGAGCATGGTGTCTCCAGGGAGCAGGTTCAAACACCTGTGACCTTAGAGAAGTTACATAAGTGCCCTCTTTGTCTCCGGATATGTCAAACGTGGATCGTGATAGCAACTACTATCCAGGGTTGTTATAAAGATTAAATCGGTTAATATGTGTTAAGTGCTTACCACGGATTTGGGGGCTTATTCTGTGCCAGGAACTTTATTAAACTTGACATGTAGTACCTCATTTAATCCCCATATGACCCGATAGGGGTGCTAACATTGTCCTCATTTTCTTGTTTAATAAGCTGACCTCCAGGGAAGTTAAGGCACTGGCTCAAGGTCAAGGGTCAATGGTTGCGAGGGCGTGGTGGGAGCTGGGATTGCAACTCAGTTTTTCTGACTCCAGCTTCTGTGGGTTGGCTCTTTGGGCTACACTGTCTCCTGCTCCTCCATGAATCTAGTTCCTTTAGAATCAGCCATCTGAACCCTGGCTGAACATACAAATCGCCTCTGGGGACTTTAAGATATGAACCCCTGGCCCCCCAAGATTCTGATTCAGTAGGTCCAGGCACATCAGGAGTCTGAAAGGCCCTCCCAGTGACTTGGATGTGCGACCACAGTGACCAACATCACCTGGGCCCTCGGGTCGTGCTAAGATAATAATACCTCGCTCATTTCTCACCACTTTCTAGCAGAGAACCATTCTTGTCGCTGTGTTACAGATGAGGAAACGGAGGCCCAGGGGAGCTCACGGACACCTGAGACCCACAACAAGCAGGAGGCAGAGCCTGGATGAACACTGGAGTCTCTTGTACCCGTGACACCCCGCTACGGATGGAAGCGCGAAGGAAGGACCACTTGTCCAAGGCTGTCCTCGGTCTCCACTGGGCCCTTTCCCAACAAAGGGCAAAATTCTGCCTCTAGGGCACCGGGGCGCCTCAGTCAGTTAAGCAACCGACTCTTGATTTCAGCTCAGGCCACAATTTCAGGGTTATGAGAGCGAGCCTCACATCAGGTTCTGTGCCAATTAAGAGTCTCTTTCTCGGGGCGCCTGGGTGGCTCAGTGGGTTAAAGCCTCTGCCTTCGGCTCATGATCTCAGGGTCCTGGGACTGAGCCCCGCATCGGGCTCTCTGCTCAGCGGGGAGTCTGCTTCCCCCTCTCTCTGCCTGCCTCTCTGCCTACTTGTGATCTCTCTCCCCTCTGACAAATAAATAAATAAAATCTTAAAAAAAAAAAAAAAAGTCTTTCTCCCTGTCCCTCTGCCCCCCACCCCTACTCACACCCTCGCTCTCAAAAAAAAAAAAAAAAAAATTCTGCCTCTGACTGAGATCTGAGATGCAAGATAAGGGCTGATCTAAACCTCCCAAGGGCCAGAGTCTTTAAGATACGTATACCTAGAGCCAGACCCATGTCCTAGCAAACCCATGGAAGACGCTGCCTTGGCAGGCAGTCTGTAAGCTGGAGGGCCCCCGGGACACAGAGAACCGAGTCACAGGGGCGGCGGCTGCCTGACTTCCACATCTCATTCCACAAACAGCGGTCAGGAAGGGAACACCGGCAGGTCTCCACGGCGCCGAGATGACCTCTCATGAGAGAGGCCGCCGGCAGTCACTGGTTCGGGACAAATGACCGTGAAGAACCAGAGGGTCTGCTGGACCAAAGTCACTGAACATAATGATTCCTGGGGACGACTCAGGCAGGGCCCACTTAACTCTCAAAATAGAGTCGCATCATTTAACAGGAGTTCTGTAAGTGAAACCCACTATCTTTATTAAGAAACTACCAGAAATTTTCTTCAACGAACATTTCTCAGGCACCTATCATTTGCCACTGGCAGAAGGGATGTGACCAAGAGAGAGTCCTCGCCAGCTACCCAGCTACCGCTGGCACAGTTTTGGAGAAGAGGATGGGACACCAACGTGCCCACTCTGGCTCTCCGGGTCCCAGCACACAGTATATTACGGGCCCGTGGCGGAGGATGGAGGCAGGTGTCAGACCTCTCCCTGTCTCTTTGTCCCCCAATCTACTGCTACCCCTTCCCCAGCCTCCTCCCTTCCCAGTCGTTCCTTCTTTGTTTAATCAAGAAACATTTGTTGGCCATCCATTGTATTTCAGAGCAAAATCTGTATTTCAGGCATGCTGAGCCTCCAATACAGAATTTGAATACCAATGGAGCCGGATGCTCACATTATTTCATCCCATTTTATTTGTCCATAATCACACTCTCTAGAATTCCACATGCAGACAGATGCAAATGACTTACAGAAATGTAGAGTCCCAAGAACAATAGAAGGAAATTGGATAGTGTTATCTTAATAAAATCTTGCTTTGCTAGGGCAGAATTCAAGGCCAAGGGGGCTGCAGACGTCCTCAGGATTCACAATCCACCCCCCCCCCCATCTTTCTGTATTTCAGGAAAACAACAACAGCAACAAAACCACTCCACAAACCCCAAAAGTTCCTTTATTAAATTTCTCTATTCTTGCCTCCATCCAAAGTTAAATTGTTTTTGGAAAGATCGAGAAAAATAGTACAGGTGTTTTTCAGGGAGAGAGAACCTATTCTTGGCACAATTTTAAATGTTAAATATATTTTTAACCCCCACCCAAAAAGAACTTGCAATTGGTAGCTATTTAAATAAAGTAACCCTGTGCCAATTCTATATTGGTCTAAATATGCTAAGAAAGAAAGAAGGAAGAAGGGAAAGAAGGAAGGAGGGAGAGAAAGACACAAGGGAGGAAGGAAGGAAGGATGGAAGGGAGACATTTCTCTGCATCCAGAGAAAATTATTAATTTTTGTTTCCAATTTACATGCAGAGTTTCCAATGGGCGTAAAAATGTTTAAAATTAGGAACATTCCTAGGTAACCTTATCAAACGTATGTGACACTCTGCAAGGGATTTTGGGTTGATCACCTAAGGTCATCATCAGACTGACCCCACTGGGTTATTATTATGATCCCAAGTTTACAGAGATGAAACGGAGTCATAGACAAATCACATAACTTGCCCAAAGCGACACGTTAATACCACCAAGATTCACACCCACACAGTATGGCCCCAGGACCTGCACCTGTAAGTAACTTCCACACTTAGAGACTTTCTAGACTCCGATAGATTTTCCAATCTTGCTCAGGTGGTGTTACCTTCCTTTGCTTCCTACGCTGTCCCTTGCTCCCCGCCAAAGCTCTATCTTCCCCCACAACCTGAGAGGAGTGTTCTTGCCACGCCTGTCTTTTGCAGACATAGAAATTGGCCTAAAGTCAGACAGTGACCTAAGTGAGGCCACACAGCTCACGATAAATGGGGAAGAGTGAGCCAGACTCCCGACTCAGGCCCTTCGACGCCAGATCTCAAGGCTCATCCCATGCATCTGCTGTCAACCCCAAAATGGCCAGACCACCAGAGACAAGACGGCAGGGAGGGGCAACGGACATGAGCAGGCACGTGGAGGTCGCACCTGTGTGACGCCCTGGGACCCGGCCAGGAACCACTGTCTCTGCTTCCTTCTGAATAGCCAGGGCGTTGGCCACGTTCGTTATTTCAATTAAACCTCTGACGTTGGCCTTGGGCTTGGGGTTATTAAAAACAGTGCCGGTATCTTTAAAAAGCCAGATACCGCCAAGTTCCCTAAACGCGATCAATAAACGGGCCCGAGCTGGTGACATGGGAATGTGTGCATGAACAGTTCTGGCCATTTCCTAAGGGGTGCGTGCGAGCTTGAGGATGTCGCTAAGGCCCATTGGAAGAATGATTTCCTTATAAATCTACGGCGGTCTTAGGAAGCCGAAAATGGCACCATAAAAAGAAACAACCCCACTTCCCTGGAAAAAGCGCAGCCTACTTGCTCTGAGGGGGGTGTGGGGGCTGTTCACACTTGTAAGGTTTTACGGTAACGGCTGCCAGCGCCCACGAGTGACTTCCTCCCGCTGCATGCTGCCGCCACGCTGGGCTCTGCGTTCCACTTTACTGGCAAAGATAAATCGTACCTTCTTTACATAAAGCCGAGCTTCTCCAGAACCAAGCCCGAGGGAGGGGGCTGCTGTTCAACCCTCGACAGAATATAGCCTTGCTGTGTCTCACAGACCTGAGGAGGCCACACTTAAAAAAATAAATAAATAAAACCTAAAAGAATCAGAAGAGTTTTTTGTCACCATCCTCGTTCTTCTTGGATATATGAGCTACGGAGCTCATATATCTGTGTGTGCTGAGAAACAGCTTTTTAAAAATGCTGCTGCCCCGTGGGGGGAGAGCTGGGTGGCTCAGTCAGCTAAGCGTCTGGCTCTTGGTTTTGGCTCAGGTGGAGATCTCACAGGTTGTGGGGTCGAGTCCTGCGCTCGACGGTGGCGGTGGGGGATGTCTGTTGGAAGAGTCTCTTGTTCTACCCTTCCCTTCCCACAACTCTCTCTCTTTCAAATAAATAAATAAATCTTTAAAATGTAAAATAAAAAAAATAAAATAAAAAAATAAGAAATAAAATAAAGGAAAATAAAAGTGTTGCTGCCACTTTAACCTCTCGAGTCTAATACTCAGTTCATCTGGTGGTCTCACCGAGCCTTGGGCTATCGGGTTAGTTGGCACTTGGGGATCTAGGGAAGTGATGGAGAGATGCCTCCACTGTAAAGGGGGGCCCACCTGCCGTCCCCCAGTTATCTGCCAGGCAGCTGTCTGGAAGTGCTCAAGTTCATGGTGGAGAAATAAATGGAGGTTACCATCTCATGCCCAGGGCAGATGGAAGTTTTGGATGGAGACGGGTAACTCCAAGTGGCAGGGGTCTACATCCTGTATCTGCATCCTTACCACCAAACACAGCCTAGCTGCTGTGACATATGATATGATGATGATCCCTATGTTAGATGGATGGATGATGAGTGAGCACTTGGATGTAAGGATGGACAGACAATATGTTGGATGGATGGGTTAAATGGATGAATAATGAATGGACAGAAGGAAGAAATAAGGGAACAAGAACAACACAGTCATCCTTAGGAACTTGTTAAGAATGGTACCTTAAATGGGCTAAGGAAAGGGAGAGGGCCGTCTATGTTACATCGATGCCCTTGAAATGACATTGAAGCAACCCAAACAGACATGCACAGCTACAGCTAATCTCCTCTCTCTGCAAGGGCATGATGCACTTAGGCAAACCCTTCTCAGGGAGATATTTTGTTTTTAGGGTCAGCCTGCCCAAGCCCCTCTGAACACCAGCCTAGGCAAGGCTGTTGACGATTAGAGAGAAAAACTGCTCAAAAATGATAAGTGACTAGAACAGGTTACCAAAAAAATAGAGACTCTGTGTTTTTTTTTTTTTTTTTTTTTTTTAAATACAAAGATGTATACCAGAGAAAAAAGTCTGGGAGGATATTTATCAAAAACTATTAACAATGATTATTGCTAGATGATGGATTTACTGGTGATTTCTAGTCCATTCGTTCGACTTGTGTTTTCTGTTTTCTTCTGTAATAAACAAATATCTCTTTCATATCAGGAAAAAAAAAATTTAGAAATCGCAAGAAATCAGATTGCGCCAGAGAAGAACAAGTAATAGCAAATGAACCCAGTGGATTAAGCCTTAGCTAAATCTCAGATTCAGTAGATAATCGTAAGATCAAAAGAATTATTGAGGGTTTCAATCCCAGCTGACTTACGAGGGTAAATCTGCAAAAGTCCCATGGCTGCTCTGAAATGGTATGAGGGTAATAGGTCAGTCTTGCCCTCCATTCCTGCAGATAAACCTCGACAGAGTCGCACAGAGGTGAGGGCAGAGTGGCTCAGGGTTTGCCCAAACCTCTCGAAGGAAGTCTGCCCTGCTGACCGAACCCAGACCAGCCGGCCAGCCCCTACCTGACGCTCCCTAGAGGCCTGGCCCCAATCCCCGAGGCACCTCCTGCTTTGCTGGGGGAACAGTTGGTATCTGTTTTTCTTGGGACTATGGTGAGGAACAGCTGCAGGACGCGAGTCACATTAAACAAATTAGTGGTTCCAGAGTGGGCTCTATGGCACAATTTCTAATTCATACAATGCCCCCAGTTTTGCTGTTTCAACTCAATCATTTATCAATCCCTTCACGGATGTCAGTA
>CM052897.1:14488525-14504993 GCA_028534135.1 Potos flavus
CGTTTATAGATCCGGCAAAAAGAAATAAAGGATGGAAGAGAACCTGAGTGTTTTGCCTCCAGAAAGGAAACGCGATCAATATTCGGTTGCAGGAGCTGAGAAATGGCCTAGAAACTGTATTATTTGACAAACATCCAGTTTGAATCACGACTGGGAATTAACTGATATTTACCCAAATCAAATAAAAAAGAGGCACGATGATTATCATTAACCACAATGATTAAGAATGGGGCACTAGTACGCCGTGGAGTTCTGCCATTCACAAAGCACTTTCATTCAGTTATCCATCATGATCACCACACGAAGTGGGCCGGGTTGTGAGTCCTAATTTTTAAGACGAGAAGCCTGGGACTCAGAGATGGAAAGTGGCTCACTTGAGGATACTCGGCTCATGCGAGACAGCGCTGATGCCCGCACCCAGATATAGGACTCCCAAGTCCTTTTCCCTTCCTTGATGACCTGCTTCAGCCACCACACCAAAGAGAAGGGATCCACACATGGAGATCCACACATGGGATCCCTGACTTCAGTTAGTAATCCCTGTGACCACTGGAGCTTCTATTAAGAATGACTTCCTGCTTTCCTTCTCCACCCATCTGGAGCTCACTGAGTCATCCCCAAATGGGAAATGAGGCTCAGGATGTTTAATTAAAAGTAATATCTCCTCTTTGCCAAGATTCCTTGTTCTAATCCTGACACAAATAGAAAGGACAGGTGGCTTCCTGAAAGCAAGGAGGTAGAAATACTAGTAATCTCCAGCTTCCAGCAAACTTAATCCAAATTCTGTATCCGTCGGGGAAGAGAACTCTTCCCCGGATATCATTAGATGGGCATGAGAGCCCTGCGTGTGCCAGAGACCAGGGCAGAGCCCGGCATCCCGGCTCCCACCGGTCAGGGTCAGAGGAGGGAAGAACCTCACCCGGGAGGCAGAGCAGGGCTAGACAGAAAAGCAAACATCTAGGGACAAGTAGAGAAGGGCTGCTCATGCTTCTCCCATGTCTGCCACATTCTGGGCACTGTCGGCAGCTCTTTACATATTATCTCATTTGACCCCAAGGGCAAGTGAGGCAAGTGCCACTATTTCCATTTTAATTGATGAAGGGCCGAGGGCCTGAGAAGTTGTCACTTATTCAAAGACACATGACCCAAGCCAAGCTACATCAGGTTTGGGGCACAGGTGAATCAAAGTTCGTAGCAATTCGATGACATCACCTCGACCTTCATCAGAGTGAGTGGGCAAGGCCAAGTCCGGGTGACGGAAACCAGGTGGACGGCGAGAAGAAAGCGGGGCGGGCTAGTGAAGCCGTGGACACGGTCGCCCGGATCAGGCCTCCTGCGTGCTGGGCCCTCACCAGTAGCAGAGATGGCACAGGAAGTGTAAGGAAAACAGAAATCCAAGACCTCAGAGCCTGCACTAGAGACCTCTGTAAGACCCAACCAGTCCCAGCATTCCTTGATTGAAATTCGTCCCAGACATTCTACTCGGTGGCCTCAAATCTTGGGATTTGTCAGGACTGCGGGGGGAGCTAGTCTGTGCCCACAGACCTAAGGTAAACAAACAAACAAAAAAGGTCAGATCTACACCCCCTTACAAAGGCTGGGTTTGGGGCTTGCTTTGGGGACGAAGGGGATGCGGAGGAGGGATAGAGGTAGAAGGGTTAAGTTTTTTATCTTCACAAAGCTCAATCTGAGAATCGTGTCCAGAAGAGGACCTCGAACTTGGTGGAAATTTCCTTCAGGCCTTTCTCTCCCGCTCACCGTGCACAGTGATCTCTTTCATGCGTCTCCTTTGGATTATAAAGTGAGCTTTCATGTCCCCTGTGCAAAACTGGTTTCCCTAACATGCTGAAAATAGATGAGATGCCCACAGCCGTGTTTTCCCTCTGGCTGCATAGCGAGACTACCTCAAGAGAAGCAGAGGCCCGACAGTCCGACCCAGCCATCGGTGGGAGGCCGGCCTGGGCCAAGCCCAAGGGTAGCAACGCCAGAGACCCAGGGAGCTGGAAACTCCAGTCTGTGGGCTTTCCCTGAGCTTTGGGAACCAAGGGCTTTCCCCGGACCTGGGCTTGGTACCCAACAGAACTTTCTGGGCTTAAGAACAATCAAAACCACATCAACGATGATTTTTTTGAGTGTCTCCTATGGGGCCAGGATCTGAGTGAGGTGCTGGGGAACAAAACAGAACAGCTACGGGCCCCGGAGCTTACCATCTCCAGTCTAGCCTGGTACCGTCCGGTAGAAGTATAACATGAGCTATACACGCCAACTTTTTGAACCCAAGAAGCACGTTTGGGAAAATCCCCCAGATTTTCTAGAGGCTGCATTAAAAAAAAAAAAGCGGGGGCACCTGGATGGCTCAGTGGGTTAAAGCCTCTGCCTTCGGCTCAGGTCATGATCTCAGGGTCCCGGGATCAGGCCCACATCGGGCTCTCTGCTCAGCGGGGAGCCTGCTTCCCCTCTCCCTCTGTCTGCCTCTCTGCCTACTTGTGATCTCTTTGTGTCAAATAAATAAATAAATCTTAAAAAAAAAGTGAAAAAGAAACAACTGAAATTAATTTTAATAATATATTTTGTTTAATCCAATCTATCTAAACCTTTATCACTTCAACATGTAATCAACATAAAAATTATTGAGATAATTTATTTTGGGGGCACTAAACCTTCAAAACGTGGTATGTATGGAATTAATCCGGACAGCCTATCCCAGCTCACATCCGTCGTATTAGCCACATGGGCTCGGAGCAAAGCCCAGCGCAGCACAGCTCTGGACCGTGAAGACAGAGGATCACGTGGGGACAGTGATGGCGGACTGCTCTTCGAGGCAAATGGCGAAATAAAATTACCACCGATAATATTTATCAAGCACTTACATTGTGCCAGTCACTCAGGTGATCTTCCCTAAATGATCCTAAAAGACTGTCATCCCTACTTTACAGATGAGACTAAGTGAGGCACAGAGAGGTTACGCCTCTTGCCCAAAGTCACAACGTGGGAATCAAGGGCACGTGTATGTGGAACCCAGAGCTTGTGCTCGTACTCAGAGCCTCCTCCTGAGTCTTGAACATGGAGCCAGAGGACTCCAAGTTAGAATGCATCCTCCTCTGCCTCTCCAGTGTTGCCCTTTGTGATGAAGATCAAGCAGGAGAACATACCTGGAGCCCTTGGTTTATAATGAATGTACCCTCTGCGGCCAGATGGCCTGGGTTCAAATCTCAGCCACACCACGTATGAGCTGGGGACCTTGGACAAGTGACTTAACCCCCCTGTGCCTCGGTGTCCTGTTTAAACAATAGGAATAATAAGGGTTGTCGTGAGGATTACAGGAGTTAATATAAATAAAGTGCCTACTGAGCACCTTGCTTGGTATCAAAGGAGCTAACAGTAAGGAGCAGTGCTAAGTATTTTTGATGTAAGCGTGGTTTAGACGCTGTGGGATCTGAAAAGTAGGTCTTTCAGGAAGAGGATGAAAGCAGAGGGCAGAGAGGAGGGCCAATCATCAATCCGCAATAAAGTGCGGGTGTTGGGGACCTGCCAGTGTTGGGGACCCCCCTCCACGGCTGCTTCCTCCTCTCCAGATGAAAGACAGAAGACAAGGTACACGCTGTGGGGTGAATGGTGTCCCTCCAAAATTCCTGTGTTGGAGTCCCAAGCCCCAGTCCCTCCGAACACGAGTGTAATTGGAGATGGGGTCTTTACAGAGGTAAGCCCCTGAAGTGAGGTCATGACGGCGGGCCCTCCTCCAAGGCAACTGGTGCCGCGTGGACAGAGGAAATTTGGACGCAGCGGCACAGGGAGAATGCCGTGTTAGTGTGAAGAAGGCCGTCGCCAAGCCAAGGAGAGAGCCTGGAACGGCTCCCTCCAAGCCCACACCTTGATTTTGACCTTCTGGCCTCCAAACTGGGAGACCATACACTTCTGCCATGAAGCCTCCAGCCTGCAGGACTCTGTTCCAGCAGCTCTGCCACACGCACACACATGGGAACACCCACCTCCCCCCACCCCCGCCCCCGCCCCCTGACTCCGCAGCGCCACAGAAGGGCCTGGGGGGACAGACCCCGGCCCCCGGCCCCCGGCCCCGTGGCGCGCTCGGAAAACTCTCCGTCTCCCCGGCCGGCTCGCTTGGGCGGACCTGCTGCAGTGGAAACCCATCCAGGAAGGTGGGCTGTGTCCTTGAACACTGCTCACTCTGTTTCCCCTGTTACCTTCAAAATCCCCCTCTGTCGGAGGGGAAATAAAGCGTGTCTTTATTCGGGCCCAGGCTGCCTTGGACACCACGCTCCGGCCTGAGCCAAGACCGACACAGTGGCTCATTGAGCACGGTTCTCCCTCCGTGGGTTCCGGACACACTACACCGGCGCCTTGGACCCTCCAAAATGCACACACATCCAGCCGAGTCTCCCGAGCTGCAAAGGCCCTCCGGTCGCCCGCCCTCACGACCCCTGTTGGTTTAAACCCGTGGGGGCGCAGGGAGCCCCGCCCTCGGGGACAGTTGCTGCCCCTCATCCACGTGTGGTGAGATGGGATGTGCATGCCTTCTCACATGTGCTCATAGGCAGAACCCAGGAGGGGGGCCGGCCTGCGAACGAGTTCCGAGGGGCTTTTCTCATCTGCCGAGGGAGAAAGGAGGCACTGTGGCTCCCGGATCAATTCTGCACTCCTGCACGCGGCGGCGGGAGCGGCAGCTTCCTGGAGGACCTCACTCTCTTCTCCACAGCTTCTTAGGTTCTAATCAATCATGCCTCTCACCCGGGAGAAGGAGATAACATAGCAAATCTTGTATTCTAGAATGCCGATCACCCACCGGCAGGAACTGAAAAGCCAGGCCAATGGCCCTTTAGGGGAGAGGGCGTGGAACCTTTAAAGTGTATCCTTTTTGTTTCCCCTCCCAGAGATAAGACCTGCAGGCGATGACCTCAAGACAGCCGCCTAGAACAAGAGACTAGGACTTGGCTTGATTGTTCTGTAACCTGAAAAACAAAGGGGGTGCTGGGCTGGGCCGAGAAAGGGCTCCACTGTTTATGAGCTTTGTGGCCTTCCGTAACTCAGTTTCCCCGAGTCACACTTCCTTTCTTGATCGACTTTTAAAAAAAGGAAAAGATGACATTCCATTTAGACAATGTCTAAGGATTTTTGCCGGCACGCCGTCCTTTTGCAGAGAATATGCCATATATCAGAAACACTGAAACGTTCTGGGGGTGGCCAGAGGCAGGGACGTGGGCCGGGTCACCCCCAGAGCCTCGGTGCCTGGAAGTGGTCAACAAATGCTTGCTGAGCAGAAATACAGACTGACGACGCCCTTCGTTGTTGCCCCACGGTCCCCCCTCCTGCCCAAGAAAGCTCCAGGGGTTGCGAAGACAGTTTGTGATGTGCTTTACTCTGCATCTCACGGGCTGGGGGTGACATTCCAAAGTCTGGGGAGCACATCAGTCAGACATGTCACAGGTAGCCTGGAGCTGAGGATATCACGGGGTTCAGATGCCACAGAGACCAATTAGGGGGTCGGGACATGCACCGCGACCTCCGCGAGCCTACCACAGTTGGCCCTGTAGGGACGCAAGATGGGGGAGTTGGTTTAACAAGACTATAGCACACCCCCACTACACTCTGGAACTTTCCAACCCAAACGTGCTTCTTGGGTTCAAAATGATTACATTGCCACTCTCCTTTTTACCCAAATCTCTTATCTGTTTCCTGGAACGCCGTCTTCTCTGCTAGGCTCGCTCCCTTCCGTCTGAGGAACAAGGAGTAAGACAAGGCAGTCTGATGTTTGCTAGGGACCTCTGGCTGTGAAAAGCCAAGGGGGCCCCTGCCTCCCACGCACCTTCCCCAGCCTCCTGAGGGTTCCTGCTCCCCAAAAGCACATCATCTGAGGAGTCGCGAACCAGAGGGCAGTTCTCTCTCCTCTCCCGCCGCCTACTCGGCCGCTCCGGCCTGCGGCTTCTGGATACAAGCCTGACAGATCTTCAGGGAATGAGAACAGAGAAGGAATCCACTCTTCGCCATCCTGCTGAGGCCAGTTCTGCCTCCACACGGGCATCTCTTCAATCAATCAGGAATGAATTAAAAGAAATGCCATGAAATGGAGCATACCTGCCCACAGCTCCAGCTCCAAGGTCAGGGGGATTTGTACCAAGCAGCTAGAAGCCTCTTGGAGCTCTGCAAAGCTGCTCACCCCACCACCGCCAAAGCAGGCCATGCCAACGAAAGCTTCCCCGTCGAAGCCACGAAGCCCCCCGCCGCTTCCATCAGTCGTTGTTACTGGGCATGAAGGCAATGCTCCCTTTCCCCCCAGATTCTCAGCATTTCCCAGAATTTCATGAAGGGATAAGGCAGACAGGGACAGAGATCCAAAACACACATGCCGGCCAAAGGATGGGAGAAACGAGAACTAATGACGCGCTCATTTGTTAGACACTGTATCAGACGCTTTGCATGTATTTCCTTCAGTCCGTACGGTGCAGATGCTGTGATCATCTAAGTTCTGAAGCTGGAG
Organism: Potos flavus; assembly: GCA_028534135.1. Taxonomy (NCBI): domain Eukaryota; kingdom Metazoa; phylum Chordata; class Mammalia; order Carnivora; family Procyonidae; genus Potos; species Potos flavus. The sequence goes on from CM052897.1 coordinate 14,495,019, forward strand.
GGGCTGGGATCTGATGATGAGCTCCACGCTCCAGGGGAAGGTGGCAGTGGAGAGTAACAGGAAGTAGGGATGAGGGCTGCAGGGTGACCCTGGGTCATTTTGCAGAAGGCCAGAGGCTCGCATCGGTCTGCAAGTGCCCTCGCATCCACCCACTTGAGCAAAGGGATGGGGTTCTCTGGCCCCAATTCCTCGCTCCCGGTGACTGCACAGGCCCAAGTCTCCAGAGCCTTGGGCTGAGGACAGGGGGTGCACGGGAGCTACAAACCCCCATAGGAAGGGAGAAGGAAGCTTCCCCACAAGGTGCACCCCTCCTCTGTGCTCTCCCTCGGTGCAGGGTGTCCTTCCCCCGGGGAATCCAGGGACCAGGGAAGCTGCACCCTCCGCCAGGAGCACCCGGGGTTAACTTCCACGTCCAGCCCTCTCCACACACATCCACATCCGCAGCCATTTCCCACAGTCTGCGGGCGGCTCTCTATTGATCTCATCACCAGCAGCTTCTCCCGCCTCCCTAAGCCTTTTTAGAAAACTCTAGGCGAGGAGCTGATGGAAAAGCCTCTGGGTTCCACCAAGTGGTAGGATAAGCCTAGAGGATTCTGAATTCTGAAGACCCGCTGACTGCGGGCAGCCAGGAAGCCCCCTCACTCCCTTATATCCACGGCTGCGGTCTTCAAAAAGCTCCCTCCGTGAAGTCGGGGTCTTGCTAGATCACATTTGCATCCCCAGCACCCGGCGCGTGTTAGATGCTCAGTAAACTCTTGAAACGAATGTCTCACACCTGGGGAACCCGTTCCTTCTCCAATGAGGACGGTGAAAGGCCACGTAGGTGTGCAGCACGCTAGGCCCCCCTTGGCCTCACGGGGCACCCCATTACGTTCTGCCAACTGGGGAACTAGCTACCCATCCATGATTTGCTCCAGACCGGGGGGGGGGGGCGGGGGGGGGCAGAAGCATTCCACCGCCTTGGGAACAGCACCTTGGCCCCCTGCAGGTGCAAAGCACATGGACGTGCAAACACAGCACCCTCCTGAGGTTTTTTTTAGCTCTTTTCCAGCTCTTTTGGGGGAACAGGGGCGGGGATAAGGGTCTGGAGTATCATTCATCAAGGCTGGACAAGGGAATTGCCAGGGAGGTTTTTTCAGGCGGCTCCTTGGTGCTTGGGTCTGACTCCACTGTCTCACTGGGCAACTACTGCTTAGGAGTGGCAGGCCCAGAGCCAGACAGCCCGGGTTCTAGCCCTGTTCCGCCACTACCTACTGTATGCACACGGACACGCCCCTTCACCTCCCGGATTCGGTTTCCTCGCTGGAGAGAACGGTAGCTACACCTCCTTTATGGGGTGATAGATACGGTTCCACGAGATCACGTACAATGACGATGTGAATACAGAACTCAGACCAGTGCCTGGCCCGTGGCAGGGACTTGGTATCACGGGGCTGCGGCCTCGGTGGCCTGGGCTGCCCCCTCTCACTCAAGGGCAGCTGGCGTCTTCCTTCTTCTCAGATACCTAGACTCTCGCCCACTGCCGGTCCCTCTCGCCCACCTCTGGGCCCCGCCTGGAGCGGCAGCTGACAGCAGGCTACCTACCCTATAGTCGGTGCTCAGAAATATTTGTCTAAAAAGGGGAAATACGCGCTGACGGATGAATGAAGAAAATGTAGTATTTCCATACAACGGAATATTCTTCAGCTTTGGGAGGAAGGGAATCGTGACACATGGCACAGCACGAATGAACCTTGAGGACATGAGGCTACGTCATGTAAGCTGGTCACCAAAGGATAAAAACGCCACACGAGTCCACTTACGGCAGGCATCCAAAGTAATCGAACTCGGAGACACGGAAGGAGAACAGTGGTTGCCGGGGGCGGGGTGGAGGGGGAAATGCGGAGCCGATCGGGGGCACGGGGTTTCTGTTGTGCAAGATGAGAGAGTTTCAGAGAACTACTGCACAACGATGGGAACATCCTCGACACCGCAGAACTGCAGGCTTAGACATGGTTAGGACGGCACATTTTTTGTTATGTGTTATCTAGCACCATTTTGTTAAAAAAAAAAAAAAAAGGATAAATGCACCTGTAGACAGAATGGGATGGTCACAGGCCCGGGGAAGAGCAGGCTGGCCCGCGGTGTGGGCAGGGAGCCCCGTCAAGAGAGCAGGGCTGCGGCCCCCGGCCCTTTGAACCTGCTTCCAGGGGTTACATAGCTCAAGATCAAAACCAACAAGACTCGGAGTGCCTGGGTGGCTCAGTGAGTTAAAGCCTCTGCCTTTGGCTCGGGTCATGATCTCAGGGTCCTGGCATCGAGCCCCACATCGGGCTCTCTGCTCAGCAGGGAGCCTGCTTCCCGCTCTCCCTCTGCCTGCCTCTCTGCCTACTTGTGATCTCTCTGTGTCAAATAAATAAATAAAATCTTTAAAAAAAAAAACAAACCCAAAACCAACAGGACTCATCAATTCCCAGCCTTATTTCCACCTGCGAGCCACGTTGGGGCTTCCAAGACGGAGTGGGTGGCTCTTCTAAACTAGTTCGTAAACAATGTCTTCCGTCTGGGGGCCTTTGGAATTTAGGACCAGGCAAGTTCATGGTAAACACAGCAGCCATAGAATATTTTCTAAATTACCCCACATGCACCCTCTGCTCTCCAGAGGCAACTGGCAGGACACACACCAGGGATCACTTGCTGGCTGGCCCAGGGTACGTCGCACAGTGGCCATGGCGCTCCTCCCTGGCCCCCATCTGCTCGGGCACCTTCCTCTCTTCTCGAAGACACCCAGGACGCAGGACCCCATCAGCTGCCGCCTGCGGGGCTGACAGGCACGGCTCCGCAGCTTTCCTTTGTGTAATTAGATCAATTATCCTGCTGCCTACAATTACTGTCACTGCTGGTGCCACTTCTAGTGGATTTGGTGGTTATTCTTCTTCTCTCAATCAAACTGCAAGTAGGATTGCACCGAAAATGTAAATGGCCGTTAAAAAACACTCAGAACTCTCTGCATTGTTCATGAAAGCTCTAAGAACTGGGGTGAGTGGGAAGAATGGGGCGGAACGTGGGTTGGGGACCCTGGAACGTGGGTTGGGCACCCGGACCTGCTTTACGCTTCAAGGGTCTCCTTACCCCCACCCTGCCCTGTCATCCTCCTTGTCTAGTGTCACCAGGGGTCCTGCTCCTGCAGAGACAGAACTAACTCTATATGGGGGGGGGGACTAGGGACCAGAAAACACCCACTGAGAACTTCTGGAAGCAAGATCCGTGATAAGAAAAGCAGTCAGGTTAGCAAGAGTTGGGACTGGAAGGAGCCAAGGGCAGTAGAAAGAATTAAAAAAAAAATTTTTTTTTTTTAAATTAGGAATAAAGCGCTATAAAGACTGAGGGGAGGGACGCCTGGGTGGCTCAGTCGGTTAAGCGACTGCCTTCGGCTTGGGTCATGGTCCCAGGGTCCTGGGATCGAGTCCCGTGTCGGGCTCCTTGCTCAGCAGGGAGCCTGCTTCTCCCTCTGCCTGCCTCTTCCCTTGCCTGTGCTTGCGCTCTCTCTCTCTGACAAATAAATAAATAAAATCTTTAAAAAAAAAAAAAAAGACTGAGGGGGAAACGTGGGGGAAGGGGACTAGACGGTCTTGGGGTCTGGTTTCGTTTCATCGAAACCGCGCAGAATGGCCTTGGGTTGGTCACTTCTGCTCAATGCTCTCACCAGCACAAGACCTGGTGACGCGGCAGGCAGGGGGGACGGGAAAACCCAGGTAGGACCAGCCTGCAGGTGAAGGCTGAGCAGAGGGGTGAGGGGCTTCTCTCGCTCCCACCCCCAAGTGGAACCACTCTCTTTCATCCGGGGTTCCAAATTAATATTTTTGACAGTGTTTTTCTTCTCAGAAACGTTGGCGGGGGGCGGGGGGCTACCTGAGGGAGCGCCTACTGTGTGCACGACTCCGGGGCAAAGTTCACCAAGCGTTACTGCGCCTCCCACATTTGAGGCCGAAATCCAGTCTGATTTCAAATTCCAGCCCATTTGGAACTGTCCCACTGGCTGGCAAAGGCCTGGGTGGGAGCCTGGTCCCCTTTTCCTGGCCTGGAGACTCTGCGAACACATGGGCCGCCCCCCCACTACCATCTCCCCACCCCCCCGCAGTGCCCTCCGTCCCCTGGGCCCGGGTCTACATCTCCAAGGTGCATAAGCACATGTGCGGGGGACCCTTCACAGACTTGGCTTCCGGTCAGCGAGATTCTCTGGGCAAAGGTCCATGCACCCCGGGGTGGATGAGGTATTTCAGCGGTGGCACCTGGAGTTCAAAGCCTAAACAGAAGATTCCCTACCCAGAAGAGAAATGCAACCCCCCCCCCCCCCCCGAACTCACTAGGTTCTGGCTGCAGCTGCAGGAGACCCTGACGACAGAGCCCTGGCCCCTCCTCCACCCCTGTGACCTTCCCAGCAGTGTCCTCAAGGTCACATCTCCCTTGCCGGAACAATCTGAAGGATGTTGACGAAAACAAACCAGGGAAGTTCCTAAATTTTTTTTGACCACACGCCCAGTGAAGACAGAGTGGGTAATTTTCATTATTGCAAAATTGCTGAGTGCAGAGTAATGCCATTCCCTCGCATCTCTCTTCCCTCCCCACCTCTACTTCTCTCCCTTCCTCCTCACACCCATCCATCTGCCCTGGGGGTGGGGTGGGGGCGGGGTGGGGGCGGGAAAGGCTTTCTTCTAGAAACAAGCGATGGACAGAGTGCCTCCAGAGTTCCCAGGGCTGCCGGGACACTTTTTTCGGGGGGTCCCAGCGTGCCTCGTCCACCAGCAGCAGCAGCCTCTGCCTGGTCATTTACGAAGCTCTCAAGGCGACCTCCGTTACGGCAGCACCGCGTTCCCCATTCTGCTATTCCAAGGAATGTCTTTTTCCCCCCCCTCCTTGCCTACTTTGTATGCACCGGCACAAAACTCATCTGTCAAACACACAACACTCTAACTCCTCGGCAGATCTGTGTCCAGAGAGTTAGATGTTAAAGATTTTATTATTATTTTTTAATTGCTCGTGGTGGAAGCAGCCCTTGAAGGTTCCCCCCACCCCCACCAGGTCATGATCCCAGGGTCCTGGGATGGAGCCCCACATCGTCTCCCTGCTGAGTCTGCTTCTCCCTCTGCCCCTCTCCCTGCTCATGCTCTCTCCCTCTCTTTCTCAAATACATAAAATCTTTAAAAAAAATTTTAAAAAGAGGAATATACGTTCCATATAATAGCAAAAGAATGGAAACAATATAGATGCTCAGAAGTGAGGGACTAGTAAAAAAAAAAAAATGAGGGACTGGTTAAGTGGGGGGAGAGTAACGGAAATAGGATGGTGTGGGAGTCAGCCTCCATGGGGGCTCCAAAGGACCCTCCTTCCTGGTTTCATGTCCTCCAACACTAAACGGAGATGACCTGAGTACTACCCAAGTGGCCGTGTGTGACCCTCAAGGCTAGGTCTTAGAAAAGACATAGCTTCCGCCTGGCTGTCTCCCTCTGGGGTCATTCACTCTGGGGGAAGCCAGCTGCCATATTGCGAGGACACGCCAGTAGGCCAGTGGAAAAGCGCCACTCGCCGGCCGCAGGAGTGAACCACCTCGAAGGTAAGTCCTCAGGGGTCCAGCCTGCAGGTGACTGCAGCCCAGACCAGAACTGCCCAAGCAAGCCCCTCTCAAATTCCTGGCCCGCAGAAATCGTGAGCGAGAACGATTATTGTGTCAGTCACTGAATGTTGGGGCGATTTATTCTATCAACAGAGAACATATAAATGGAAACTATATGGTAGGTAGAAATCTTAATTTGGAACATTTCATGAAGTAGAAAATGTTCGCTATTAAGTCAAAAGAACAAGATATAAGATGTGATCTCATTTGTTTTAAATTTACGTTTTTATATATTCCTCCAAAAAAGACTGGGAGAAAATAAATTTAAATGTTTACAATGACTACCTTTGGATAGAAGAATTAAAGTCCCTCTAATTTTATGTCTTCCTGTGTTTTCCAAAGTGATCACTTTTTATAATCTGAAAAACATGTACTTTAAAAAAAATAGCTTTCCTGGTATATATATATTTTTTTTAAGTGGAAATTTACTTTACATAAAGTGAAAATATTTGGCTCCAGCTTTCAAGAGGAGCCTGTTGACTTCCGCCAGGAAAACACAAAGACAACGTCTACCTTGCAGACTGCCTCCCGGCCCCTTCCTGATCTCCTCTTGCTTCCTTCCCATAGGCCTAGCCTGGCAGCTACACGACATCTTCCAGCCCACAGTGTCCCTCAGAGAAGCTTGGGTGCGGCTGGGACCTTCAGAAGGCTCCACTTACGGCACTGTGACAATGGGTTGCCCAGGCTCTTCTTGAATGCTCCCCATGACGGGGAGCTCACCTCCATGAGGCGGCCCATCCCGTGGCAAGCAACCCTCATTGTTAGAAACGTTTCACTGAGATGAATGGCTTGTTCCTCTTAGAGTCGGTCACTTATTTAGCAAACAGGAAAGAGTGGCTGGTCTGCAGGCGCCACGACAGTGGGCACTTTGTTCACTGCTGTACCCTTCGTACCAAGCACAGTACCCAACACATAGCAGGACTCAAGAAATATTTCTTGAATGAATGATTAAGTAGGTGAATGGACAAACAGATCGTATTTCCCAGGCACTTAAGGCTCTGGGGGCTCAGTACGGGATGGAAACATATCCCGTCACGGCCTTCTCAGAGTTCAGAGTCCAACAGGGGAGACAGGCATCAAAGAATAACTAATAACTAAATAACTACTTGACAAGTGCAGTGGGGGAGCACTTCAAGGGGCCCTGAGCAACCTGGTTGAGGGAGGTCCCAGGAGAGCTTCCCTGAGAAAGCGACATTTAAGACAAGGTCTGAAGAAGAGGCAGGACTTGGCCAAGCAAAGAGGGGGTGAGGAGGAGGAGTACTGCAAGCAGGAAAGAACCCAAGGGGGGGGCCAGCAGACGCTCAGGGCAATCGAGAAACAGAAGAGGGACAGTGGCAGGGGTGCCCAGGAAAGGGCGGTGAGGATAAAGGGATGAGGCCTTGGGAGGCAGGACACAGAGGGGTATGAAATGTCACTTCCCCCCAGGAAAGGGGGAGATGTATGCAAACCATTCCCTGCGTTAACCCCCCGAGGGAACAGAATTCTTCACATGAGACGCAGGAAGGAGCTAAGGAGTGACTGACACGGGAAGGTGATGGTGAGGACAGCCCCCACTGTCGAGAGAGCAACGTCTGTTGTGACCACCACGAAGACCGGCTTGGCCCCAGCGGACCGGCGAGGGTGAGGACGACAGGTTGAAGGCCGCCTGCTGGAAGGTGGACACCCCTTTAGGATCAAGAACTGAGCTCTGTAAACTCATCTGCTTTGCTGCTGTTGTTTTTTCTCGTTTCGGATTTGTTTATCCTTTCATTTCCTAGTTTAATTTCCTTTTAATAAAGCCCTAATCTTGTCTTGGCTCACCTAATGGGAAAAGGGATTAGTCTAGGGCCAACCCAGGAGGAGGGTGGAGGGGATGGCTGGGGGTCCCTTGGATGCCAGGCCCAGCGAGGGGAAAAGCAGGGGTTGGGGATGTCCCTCCGTGGCCCAGGCAGACAGATAGCAAACTCGGGAGGGGCCAAAATAAAAACCACCGCCCGCGGTGCCCACCCCGCCAGTGGGCCACTCCTCCCCGAGCTCGGGCCAAACTTCCAACACAAGCGTCTCTTGCAAAGCCGGGGCCGGGAGGCCTGAGCTCCAGTCCTGGCCTGCCCCCAGCCTTGTGCTGGGCAAGTTCTTAACCCACCCTGAGCCTCAATTTCCACACTTGTGTGATAGACTGACAATCAGAGTTTCCGCCGCGGAGGATTCCTGCAAGTCCCTGACACAGAGCGAGTGCACTCAAACCCCAGGAACTATTCCTAGTCACTGGAAAGTTGGATGAGCCCTGCTTCGGGGATCGGTCCGGGGGGACTCACGCGGCTAAGCCATGGGCACCCCTCCAGGGCCTGGGGCCGGTCTCTGCCACCATTCCTCCCAGCTCTGACCACACCCTCCCGGCCTCAGGCACCGAGGAGGTCTAAGTTCAAGGCCACTCTCGAGGGGCAGACCTGTGTTGGGGATGACAACATTTGTCTCCTACCCCTACTGGCCTACTGGCCCCTACGAGACCGAACCACCTGGTCAGGAGTGTGTAAGCCAAGGCCACACGGCTCACTGTCAACGGGAGGTCCACGACTCAAACCCAGGCTCCAAGCCCCGGGCTCTTTCCTCTGCCCCCTGATGCTGCTGCCGAGGCCCCAAAACACAGAGCAGGGAGACTCGTCAGGGAGGAAGGCAGACTGGCTCTTCGGGACGCCCGGCCAGCGCCGGAGGGCACAGGTGGGCCTTTCTGGCAGGTGCCCCGAGTCGCTCTGCCTTTGAAGGGAGGAGACTGGCCACATGTTCGACACCGGAGGCAGAATCCCGCCTTGAGGAAGGAGGGAACTGAGGAGAGGCCACTTAAAAAGTGACTGAGGAAAGACGCTGGCGGGAGGGCGATCTCGGAGGAGGCCACCGCGTGTCACGTTAAGGGGTGGAGAGTCAAAAGACAACCCGAGATGAAATGCAGTGGGAGGATGTGGGAGCCTGGCCAGGTGCCTGAAAGGTGGGGCGTGAGCCATCGTAGGGAGGTCTGGAAACTTCTGGGAGCGGAGAGATATTCAGGGGTGTGGGTTCTGGGTGTGTTGGGCGGAGGCCGCAGGGCCCACCCCGCCCCGGTGCAGCTGTGGGGAAGCCTCTCTCAAGATGAAACGGTGCTCTGCCCACGAGTCATTTCGGCTTACACCGCACAGCTCCCTGGGAGAAACCTTCCAAGAAAACCAGCCGCCCGCAGCAGATGGCCACGTTGAGGACACCGAAGGCGTCCCCCTCCTGGCTAAGTACACCCCTGAACTCCAGCGGGAATAAGGAAACTCAAACTGCTTCCTCTTGGTACCAGAGGAATAAAGTATAAAGGTGACGAGGGGACCTGATGTGCCCTGCTGTCACCCGGGGTCGAAACAGCGAAGGCTGTGCTTTACGGGGGCCAACGAGCACGTTCCTGAGATTCGCACCAGACTCTTTGGCACAACTGCCACTTCCAGCCCTGATCTAGAAGGAGCTGTTCCAGACAAAGGAATTTTCCAGATAAGAGAAAGCTCCGTAAGTGCAAACAAACAAAAACAAGGATGAAACGTCCTCGTCCTCGTGTGTGCGAACAGAAGTCGGCAGACTGTTCTCTAAATTCTCAAAACGGGAATCCCCTAAACATGTCCGGGTCATGATAAGAGACATACTGAGGAAAATCAGGGGCGCCTGGGTGGCTCAGTCGGTTGAGTGTCTGCCTGCGGCTCAGGTCATGGTCCCAGGGTCCTGGGATCCAGCCCCGCATCGGGCTCTCTGCTCAGTGGGGAGCCTGCTTCCCCCTCTCTCTGCCTGCCACTCCCCCAGCTTGTGCTCTGTCAAGTAAATAAAATCTTAAAAAAAAGAATAGAAAAGAAAAAGACAATCAGGTTTCTCGCTGATAATTCCACACGGGCCAATTCCCGCGCCCTGTGGCAGAGAAACTCGCCTGCGGTATAGCGGGAAAGTGACGTGGCTTGGATTTGGAAACCGTGGGACATCATCCCAAGGGCTGCTGTTGACTCAAGCACCCTCAGAGCGTCGGCTTCCCGCTCCTGTGTCTGTGTAGTGGGTGTCGTGTCCATGAGTAACAACTCAATGGCATTTTTTTTTTTTTTTTTTTTGAGAAGTTAAATGGAACAAGACCTCTTAAAACCCGGCACATCATTAGTATGGTAGTTGAGTCTTTAACATACTTTCGAAAGTAACCGAGAGCTGCAAATGAACCCTCAAACTTCAGCAAACTTTGCTTGACTACCTATCCAGCAGCATAATTTTTTAATTTCAAAAAAAAGTATTTTTGTTTTTATTGTTTTAATGATAAAAGTAATACATGTTGATTGTAAAAAAAAAATACTCTTAAA
>CM052897.1:14505093-14566748 GCA_028534135.1 Potos flavus
CCCAGTTGAGTTTCCCAGCGGCGGTGCTTGTGACACGCAGGACTAGAGAACTCCCTACGGTGCGGGCTGCCCTGGGCCCTGGAGGACGTCTAGAGCACCCCTGGCCTCTACCCGTGAGACACCAGTAGCAACCACCAAAATGGCCAGACACTGCCAAGTATCTCCCCGATAAGGGTGGGGGGCGGGAGTGGGGAGCATGGCACAAAAACCCTCCCTGGTGGAGAACCACTGCTCTAGGATAAACTTGCCAGACCAGGATTCCATGCTTTTCACTTTTTGTTTCTCATTGCTAAAATGCCCTCCAGAGGTTAAATTTCCCAGCCAGAACTGGGAGATCCAACCTCCCTTCCATTTTTGCTAGCGTAAAGGTTAATGGGGTCAGTCTACTGTTTTTTGGTGTTCTTTTTTTTTTTTGAATTAAATTAATAGACTTTTTTTTTTTTTTGAGCTTTTTAAGTTCACAGAAAAACTGAGTGGAAAATACAGAGTTTTCATTTAGCTACTCACCTGCAGTTTCCATTATTCACATCTTCCATTGGTGTGGTACCTTTGCTGCAGTTGATGAGCCCTTACTGATACATGACTTTTAACTAATTCTGTAGTTTATATTAGGGCTCACTCCTTGTTCAGTGACATGTATCCACCATTACGGTCTCATAGGGAATAGTTCCAGCACCCTAAAAATCCCTGTGCTCGTCCTTATTTATTCCTCCCTTATCCCTAATCATTTAACTGCCCCCAAGGTTTTGCCTTTTCCAGAATGCCATACAGCTGGACTCAAACAGTATGTAGCCTTGCCGATATGCATTTAAGGTTCCTCCATATTTTCTCATTGCTCCTTTCTTCAGAGCGCTAAACAACATTCCATTGCATGGATGGACCATAGTTTATTTATCCATACACCTCCTGAAGGACATCTTGGCTGCTTCTAAGTTTTGGCAATCATGAATAAAGAGGTCATAAACATCCCTGTGCAAGTTTTTGTATGGACGTAAGTTTTCAGCTCATCTGGGTAAATACCTAGGAGCACAAACACTGGGTGGTATGGTAAGCCTATGTTTAGCTTTTAAGAAACTGACAAACTGTCTTCCAAAGTGGTTGCATCATTTTGCATTCCCACTAGCAGTGAATGAGAGTTCCAGTTGCTCCACATCCTCGCCAACATTTGGTAGCATCAGTATTTTGGGTTTTAGCCATTCTAATAAGTTTGTCTCTCATTGTTTTAATTTGCAATTCCCTAGTGACATGATATTGAGCATCTTTTCATGTGCTTATTTGCCATCTGTGTGTATTTTTTGTCCAGGTATTCAGGTCTTTGGTCTATTTTTAATTTGGTTCCCTTCTTATTGTTGAAGTCTAAGAGCTCTTTGTATATGTTGGACACCCTTTTTTTTTTTTTTATAAGATATGTTTTGCAAATATTTTCTCCCAGTCTGTGGCTTATCTTTCTGATCTCTTAACAGTATCTTTTGAAGAGCAGAAATTTTTAATGAGATCCAACTTACAAATTTTTTCTTTCATGGACTGTGCTTTTGCTGTTGTACCTCAAAAGTCATCACCAAACCCATGGCCGCCTAGATTTCCCCCAATATTATCTCCTGGGAGTTATTCGCTACAGTTTTGCATTTAACATTTAGGTCTATGATGCAGTTTGAGGTAATTTTTGTGAAATGGGTAAGGGCTGTGTCTGAATTCACTGTTTAACTTCCCCCTTAAAAAAAATAATTAGTGAGGCCAGGCATTTGTATTCTCTCCTGAACTGCCTGGGTGTGTTATTTGCCCAAATTTTTGGTCATGTTCATCCAGTTACATTTATTTTTTGCCATTTAAATATTGGTTTTACATACAGTGAGTTTTACCCATTTTAAGCATGCTTGAAGAGTTTCTATAGATGTAAAATCCATTAACAACCGTGACTACCACCGCCTCCAAATTTTAAGATCCTTCCATCACCTGAAAAGGTTCCCTCGTGCCCCCTGTAAATACTCTCTCACCCCAGCCCCAGGCAACAACTGATCTGCTATCACCATAGCTTGGCCTTTTCTAGAATTTCCTATAAACGGGATTAGACAAGTTTGTAGTTTTTGGAGCCTGGCTCCCTTCACTTAGCACCTTTTCTGAGATTCACCCTCCCTGCTGCACGTACTGGACCTTGTCCCTTTTTGTTCCTGAGCAGCACTCTATTCCATGGCTATACCACATGGCACGTACCCATTTGCAAGTCTGTACACGTTTGGGTTGTGTCCAGTTTAGGTCCTTTAGGAAAACTCCTACGAACGCTCATGTACAGTCTCTGTGCTGTGACCAGTTGCTTTAAAATATTTTGTCATATTCATCCTCAACCCTTAATATACAAGCGTGTCCTTACTACAGACCAAACCATGTCAACGGATACCAATAAAGGGCAGCGCGGACTAGGTGACTCCAGACCTAGATTTCAAAGCACAGAACCAGAAGTTACTGCCACACGCCCCTGAAACTGAAGGATGGCATAGTAAAATTCTAACAAAAGGTCACGGGGAGCCAGCTGTTAACTCTGAGAACTCCAATCCCTGAAAGCCACCCAACAAACCAAGGTGCATTGAGAGTATCAGGACCAGGAAATGCACTTTACACTGACATTTGCAAGCTTAGCACTCCCGAACTGACATTTCTAGAAAAGACATTCTCCGCTGGAGCGCCAGGAGAAAAGGCACGAGGAAGCGCAGATCTCTGGCTTTGTGCCTGCCACTGGTATTTGGGATTTGTGAAGCTCAAAGCCACTGCTCTTTAAAGACTGCTGGTGGCCTTTCTGGTTTTAGGGGAGCCTCGCAGGCTGGCAGAGAGAATGCAGAGAACGACGGTACAGAACTGAACAAAGGGCTGAGACCCAGGACGTTGCTCTGGCTCAGCCTTCCCTCTCCAGGTCTCCACTGTCCTCTCCATAAAGGAAGGACTGGCCCACGATGTTTCTTCAAGTCAGACAGTAACCTGGTCTGGCCCGAATAGAAGGTGGTAGGACTGGGTGGAGAAGTGGGGCGGGATTCCTGAAAACCACGAACAGCACAGAAATGAGGATGTGGGCTGGCCGACCTCCCGGATCTGGATCTGGACAGCACTGCCGCACCGCACCTCCCTGGATCAGTCCCGAGAACTCGGCAACTCCATCTGCAGAATGGGACGATCGTGGCCACAATCTAAAGTGGAACCTCATGCAAAGACCTATCGCTCTTGGGACATAATACGTGCTCAGTAAGTGCTCGCTCTCTGGTCATCATCATTGTACAACTGAGCTTTATTAGCAGATTATAAAACTGTGCTTGAGCCAGCCCACCCTGCCTAGAAGGAAAACACCCCCTGGGACCCAGTAAGAATGACGTTCCCTGGGGCCGCGTTGTGCACTGACCCAGTAGCTGCAGACCACAGAGGCCGCCTGATGAGTGGAGCGGGGTGCTTCTCGGCCTTGTGATGGCCAGGCCACCCCGCGGCCCCTGGGCTCCCCGCTCCCCTTCCTCAGATGCGGCTAACACGCCTCCCCACCCCACCCCACCCCCAGCAGCGAGGAGAGGCTTGACCTGCGGCTCTGTCAACCCACCACGCGTCTGCAAACGGGAGCCGTCCATACAGTCATTTCTTGCCTTGTTCAACGACCTCACCCAGCTGAACTGGCTCTGCCAGGGGTTCGTGCTGCCGGAGGCCTCCTGCACACGCCTCGAGACCCCCGGGGATGGGATGGTGGCTCTCAGGATAACTGGTGGTTTGGGCCCTTTCAAGAGCGGGGCCATATTAAAGGATTAGAAGCCGTGGACGCGGGCCACCAACTGACCAGGGAGCTTTTGTGATGGAAGGGGCCCTGAAATGCTCATGTAAGTGTCAAAACGTACTTTCCTTCCTGAAAAGGTGGAGATTCTGCGCAAGACACCATCGCGGGAGTGGGGGGCAGAATTTTGCTACATACGAAGCACAGACTTGGGGGGCAGGGCTGTTGAGCCCCTTCAGCGTGCTACCCTGGACTCCCAGTGGCAGGTCAGATATCACCTAATGAAAGGCTTTTGTGATCAACAAAATTTAAAAGAGGAGCGGAGTTGGCTTCAGAGGAAAGGCAAGTCTTCAACTGCATTTTTGCTCCAAAGGGAAAGGCCTTCGTGCCAGCATTCACGCCACATACTCTTTGTCTCTCCCCACCTCCCTCCTGCATGTGATTAGGAATGAATGAATGAATGAATGGATGAGCAGTCAAGTGAACGACCTCTGGAGATAAACAGAGAGGACACATCTCGTTGAGGGGGGGATGATCTGTTTTTCAGCAGAGGGGTTAACACTCATTCGGAAGACAGATAAGCAGGAAGCAGCTAAGTCTGGGTTAAAAACACAGGTGGTGAAACAGTCACCCAACCAATCCCCAAACACAGTTTTGACACCTGAGTGAGGTGGCCTCGGGGCTGGTAAAGGGCCCTGTCACGATCGCCCAGCAAATATGTATTCGACATATAAATAAAATGACCCCTAGAAGTTGCAGGGGTGAAAACACAGAGAAGCAGAATGGAGGAGAGATCCTGGAGGAGAGATCCGGAAACGGAACAAGGAGTGCAGGGAGCATCGCAGGGGACGGACGAGGGGCATATCCAGTCCCCAGATGAAACCCCGGCGGTTCTGGGAGACCTGAGGCTGGACCAGCGCCTCTCCCCACACCTTCCCTCTTTCGTGCCGTTATCCATTCCTGAGAAGCTAAGTCCACATGATGCTATCTGGATTCCCCAGGAAGACGCCCCCAGCTCAGAGATCCTAGATAACCAAACAGCAGCCGTCAGATCACAAGCTACCTTTCACTCCCCCAAGTCCCTACTGTGCATCTACTCTGTGCCTACTGTATACTAGCGATTTTGGTACAGAAAGCATTGTCAGCACAACAGCTACGCCCCCGTCCCCACAGAGCATCAAAGTTACCGTCTGTCAGCGAATCGCCAAATAATTATTCACGGTCACGGTCGCAATGAATTTGGAAACCAAGTTCCAGGAGGGCAGGGTTTCAGGTCTGTTTTGTTTGTGGACATGTCACAGGTGCCTGGAACAGAACCCGCCACACGGCAGGTGCCCGGTAAATCTAGGCTGAATGAATGACGTGCTAGAAAAGAAGAGCTAAGGGTAAGAGCACATGATGAGGGGACCTAAGCTAGTTGGGGCACCAGGGAAGGCTTTCCCGAGGAAGCCACATCAAATGGATATGAGACCGCATAGGCGCTACCGGGTGAAGGAAAGTGAGCTGGGCGAGGGGACGCAAGTGTCAGGACCAAGAAGCCTCCCCTTGGGTGTGGACAGGGGCAGGCAGGGGCCAGAGGGCGCAGAGCCAGTCCGGGATGTTTTGAAAGTCTGCCCTCCCCACAAAAAGAAAACCAAATTAAGACAGTAGAGGGAGAGGGGATATGTGATGCACCCCCCCTTGCTGTGCTCTTCCCCTTCCAAGGCCACTAATTAAAAATCATTTGATGATATATAGCCATAGAATAATGTATGCTTTCTTCTAATTGTTTAATAGAAGGCAGTGAAGTAAGCATGAATTACTGCCCCAAATGGAATATTTGTCAAGAAGAAAGACGAGCCATGACCAGTCAGGGCTCACATCAAACTCGGGAGCAGCAAAACAGTTCAAGCTTTAGGAAAGAGAGCACAACACAAAACAGACGGTGGCCTCCTCCTCCTGCTTCCTGGCAAAGCCCAGAGGCTTTCATGGCATTCGTGCACTTATTCCCGGATGGAAGAGCTCTCATCCTCCCCGCCAGCGGTCACGCTGTGAAAAATGAGGGACGGCCTCAGCCTGACAAAGCCGATGACAAAGAGAAGAGTTGCCCCGGGCCCCAGAGAACCACGGTTTCAATGCCCCCCCACCCCGGTGTCACCGGGAGGCCCACGGCCGGTGCCTACACTTCCCGGCTTACAGGGACACCCCTTCATGTCACCTACCGCTTCAGTGTGCTGGGAAACGGGCAGGGTGCTCGTGGGCTCCCCAGAGCGCCATCGCCAGCCCCGGATGCAGCTGCAGGGTGACTGAGAGACCTGGGGTCCTTTCAGAGAAGAGCCCCCACAAACCTGGAAGAGGACTGAACACTTTCGTCTGGGCAAACTGAGAGGCTAGGGGACCAAACTGAGCAGACTG
Source organism: Potos flavus (assembly GCA_028534135.1). Lineage (NCBI taxonomy): Eukaryota > Metazoa > Chordata > Mammalia > Carnivora > Procyonidae > Potos > Potos flavus. The sequence goes on from CM052897.1 coordinate 14,511,227, forward strand.
CAGGGTGGTTTCCAGACGTTCTCCCTCCAACAGTCAACTCCACCCCTTGTCAATTTCTGACAGTCCCCAGTCAGGGACCCCCTTCTCTGCGCTGCGGTTTCAGGGCCCTGGCCCCGAACAGTACATTCTTGTAAGACCAGACCTCCTCTTCTGTTTAGCACTTCCTCTCACCTCCTTCGGCTCAGCGCTGCCCTTGCACAGAATTCCACCTGAGCTGGGTGCAAGGCTCTCTGGAGAGCAACTGGGAGCAAGGACTTGGGTGTTTTAAATCCCAGGCTTCAGCACCGAGCGCACAGTGGGCACCTGCTGAAGAATCAGAAGGCTCGCCCCTGTAACTCTGCTCATGCTGTGTCCCCCCCTTCCATCTCCCATCATTGCCTGCAAGGCTCTCTGTCCTGCACTTGCAGCACACACCACATTCCCAGGGCGGAAGAAAGAAGGAAGCTGGAACCAGGAGCCCTTGCAAGCTCCCAGACACACCTCCCCCCGCCTCACTGTGGGCACCTCTGGGAGTAGGTCTGAATGCATAGTCTACCATGTGACATAGGGACCCGTGCCTGCATCTGTCCTCCCTCAGCTCCAACTTAGAACTCATCCAGACAAGAATTCTGTGCAAGGGACTTGAATGAGGGGTGCTCCCGGGAAGGCAGGGGTGCGACGTGAGAAGTCACCCTTGGTGCAATGCTCTGCTGTCACCATCTTGAGACCCGTAACTCCTAATAATATTTTAATCAGAGGCCCCGCAAATAATGTAGCTGGTCTTGGGAAGAAGAAAGGAGAAACAAAGAAGCCCAAGCAAGGATATAATTTCAGGCTCAATGCCGGTCTCGCGCCCGATCCCATGGGGAGCTCAGAAGCATGATTTCACTCCTCTGAGCCTGCGTGACTTGAGGTTAAGGGCTGCCCAGGAAGAGGTAAGTGCCTCGATTCTTCTCCACATCTGTGCAGGGGAGGAAGTAACTCCAGTGCCCCAGTGCAGCCTCAGAAGCAAGTTACAGGCGCGGCCATAACACCCAAGCACATAGAAGCTGGAGGGTGGGCACCCAGACAGTGGAAGGGGACCAGAGGGGGTCTGGGCAGAGCGCCAACAGTATCCACTAGCGCTGTTGATAAGATTACTCGAGTTGAATTATCAGATACAAAATATGAGGTCTAAAGAAGAGTGGATGACTTGCCCTAGGTGACCCGACCGAAAGGGATTTCGATGAAGCCACTCCCTTCCAAAGACAGAAGCTGTCATCTTTCTCTCCCCGCCAGCCAGGGCTCATAAATACATCACCGTGAGCTCGCCTCCCCGCTCACCTCGCTGCATCTTCCCACATTTGGTTAACAGCATCCCAGATTGAACAACAAATTGATTCTTAACACTCTCCAGCAATCTGCACACATCCTGTAGCAAATTTCCATGAATGCCTCCTGTGAGCCATGTCGCGCAACTGCGGGTTCACACAACTGTGGGTCTCCCTGGGGTCACGAGGGACCCTTCCTTTTAAACTGAGCCCCACTAGCATCCCATTTCAGGAGACAGGCGTTCTTAAGGTCGGACCTAAATTGTGGGGTGCAACTGCTTACATAAGTTGCCTAATTATCCAAGTTAGGTCCATTCCTCCATATTTGGGGATGTCAGTCTTGATTAAAATTCCCAATCGAAGGGATGTCTAAGCTTTTCAGGGAGACAAGAATATCACTCTTTGCCTTGAGATGTTTTAAGGAAAGAAACTAAAATGGGGGCACATGCACCCACTTATATCCAATTTGTTTGAGTAACTTGATACAGCTTTCCATCTGCTTTGCCCATTTTTGCCCCGAGGAGAAGCTGTCAGCTTTCCTTTTAGAGAGGCAATTTACCAAGCTCGTTGATATTCTCCTGTCTCTTTTTTCCCTTTAGCCTGGCTTCTTAGATTTCATTTCCAGGCAGTTGGTGGGTTATATTTCTAAGCTCGGATGCCACTGGCTCGGTTGGGGATTACCATCATTTTTATGGTTGTAACAGCTAACATTTACTGAGTACTCACCACCTGCCCGGAACTGTTTTATGGATTTAACATAAATTAACTCATTTAATCTTCACAGCAAACCCTATGAAGCGGATACTGCCATTATTCGTACTTTACAGATGAGGTAACGGTGGCACAGAGCGGTAAAGCAACTCACCCAAGGCCACACAGCTAGAGGAGTGGTCAGAAACAACAGTGGTCCCTGTTGATCCTTGCCCACCATGGTAGGCATGTCCTGTGTAACCCTCTCCCTTTGGTGTGCACAGGACCTGGGCATATGATGGACTGTCACTCCCGTAGTTACATTACATTATAAGGCAAGGGCACAGGGATTCTGCAGGTGTAATTAAGATCCTTAACCAGCTGACTGCGTGTTAATCAAAAGGGATGCGCTCCTGGGTGGGCCTGACCTAATCAGGTATGCGTTTTAAAGAGGGCTCATACTTTCTCTAAACTCAGACAGACTCTCCTGCTAGCCTGGAAAAACCAAGCTGCTGTGATTTCTACAGCTACAAGGAAATGAATTCTACCCAGAATCATGAGAGCTTGGGAGAAGACCCGAGCTGAGCCTTACAGGGGACCCCAATCCTGGAGGACACCTGGACTGCCACCTAAGCTGAGGACCCGGCGAGGCCTGCCCAGACTCCTAAACCATGAAAACTGTGGGATATTCAACGTGAACTTCCATAAACTGCTAAGTTGTGGTGATTTGCTATGCAAAACAAATATAACTAGTAAGGGGCAAGGCTGGGCTACAAACCCACAAAGCCTGGCTCTAGAGTTATCATACATCACTCCTTTTCTATTTGCCACTCTAGATCTGGGACCTGGGGTGGGTGAGAAAGGAGTCACTGAGTAGATTGGTCAGAACACTCTGCTCTTACGAAGCTGGGGGTGTCCCATTCTCACCCCATCTACCCAGCACCCATCATGTTTAAGGAACTAGAAGAGGCATAAAGCAGGCACCGAGGCAGGCAGCATGGACCCTGGCATACAATGGGGAAGAAGGCACTAACTAAACAAATAACAATAACAAGAATAATTAAAATAAGCAAAGGGCTATAGGGAAGTAAAGTGCTAAAGGAATATGTATAACAGGTCCTAAGAAACACCTTGGCCTGTGTCTGAGCAAGAATCAATCAATTAGAGGTGAGGAGAGGGGGAAGAGCTTTCTAGGCAGAGGGAATAGCATGTACGAAGGCCCAGTGGCAGGTAACTACAAGTACGGGGGAGGAACTAAACCGGGTCCAAGTGGCTGGAAGGGAAAGAGGGTCCTGAGATGGCCGAAGAGGGAGGCAGGGGCCAGCTCCGCTGGAATGATACTGCTCATTATAGCCGACACTGACCACCTTCCCCAAGAGCAATTCACTGCCACATTACCCCGGACAACGGAAGCACATTTCACGGAGGACTCGTGGCCCAATCAAAAGCTCTGCTTTCTGAGAAGGGAACTGGAAATGCTTTCAGACTCAACCAGCCCTGATAGGCTCATGTTGCGATCCTGGCAGCTGAAAATAGAAATCCTTTGCCCTTTGTCTCTTCCTGCATCTAAAAACACAGGGACGGTCGTGGTCAGGGGCTGTGAGAGGTGGGGAGCCACCTGTCAGCACGTATCAAGCTGCAGATGAGGCCCCTCGAGGAAGCTCAGGAAGAATGGGACCTCTGGGATTAAGCAAAAAGAACCGCAGTCTCCTGTCTCCTGACCTCGGGCTTACTGGCAAGTGTTGGGGACCTGACACGCACTGCATCCAGCCCCGAGTCAATCGGAAGGGGAGCAGCACGTGTCCCAGGGCTCTTAAGAGGCTTGGCAGATGGAGACTTAGAGCACTGTGCCAGGCAGCAGTGAAGGGAGTAAGGGCAAGAGATGGCAGCCGGGGGAGGGGTCATCTCTTGCTGCTGTCACTTGCCAGCTGTGTGACCTACGGCAAGTTATTAACCTCTCTGAGCCCTCGCATCATCATCTGTCACATGGAGTTTCTACTTTATAGGGTTGTGATGATTCAAAAAAAAACTAGAAAACACCGGAATTGTATCTGGAACAGAGAAAGCGTGCAAGGAACCATTAACAACTAGAAAACTGCTGTTAGGACCACCTCTCTATATCATCACCATCATCATGGTCATCGCCACCAGCAGCAGCAGCAGCATATCCTATCAAGTACAGAACTGGCTTTATGAAGAAGCTCATAAGCTTTAATCTTCCACAATCTGAGAAATCGGAGTTAAGGATGCATTAAACACTCGGGAAGGAGAGAGAAGCCCCAAATACTGAGAGTGTTGCATTCCTGGTGGCCGTGGCTGTGGCGGAGAATTCAAGTCACAAGGTCAAGGAAACACACTAATTTTGTCCACCTCACCGGTGCTCTGAACCTGGGCTCACTAAATAATCTGTTGATTGCAGTCTGGTGCCCTAATTGGTCTGACTCCAGAGAGAGGACGTGCTGATGTGCTAATGAGAATATTCCAGTCCTTGTGGCAGTTACGGTTTGATTTAAATTAATAAATTGGCTTCTCATTTATTTTTTAAAATCACAGGGGGAAAAAGCCTATTCCCTGGGGCGTCTCCAAGGAAATGTTGCATTTGCATCCACAAATATATTTTGACCATTCTTTGGGGGCTCCCCAGACCAGAGACGGTAATTAAGAAAAACACAAAGCATTCGTGTGTGCTTCCCAAACGCACAGAACATTTTCACGCCCATTTTTTTTCATTTGCTCTGCTTCGATCTTACAAAGTATTACACTTCTCCTTGTTTCTCAGGGGTTGGGTGAATGCTGCTTTTAAGGTTAACATGAATAGACAAAAGTTCTGGTTTTTTAAAAAGAAGTTGTTAATGACATAATTGTAAGAGGGGGTGTTGGTTAGAAGGAATTGTACAGAAGGCTTTATGAGGTTTTTAAAAAGCTTGTCTTATTAAATAACTATAAAACCTCACCAAAATAGCTCAAACTAACCTGCGAGAAGGCCAGTCATAATTAGTGAAAACCTAAAATGCAGAATATTTTTTTTTTAATGTACTTTTAATACATGAAGTCCACATAGTAAAAAGACCCACAGCTAATAAAGCGCCTGTGTCTTTCACAAACAAACAGGACTCCATGAATTGGGCTGGTGTCCTTACGGAGGGTAAACGGTCCCACTCTGCGAGCTTGGAGGAGCCTCGTGTGCTCACTGGGCCTCGACTTCTTCATGTGGAAAGAAATCAGCCGCCAAGGGAAAGGACTGGATCATCTCCAGGGACCTTCTAGCTCTACAAGACTCGTCTTTTCTAATTATGTTCACAGTATTAATTTGCTCCTTAAATTCCTTCTTCACGGTGCAGGTGGAGGAAAGGCTACATATTCTAAACTAGCAGGGTTCAAATTAATGAGCTTTTACCGCCTTCCAGGTCGATTTGGAGATGAACAAAAATAGAAAAAGAAATGAGATCTAGTAGCACTTATTCTGACACAGAATCGTGCGTGGGCTTACCTGGTCGATTTCTGCGCCCGGGGCAGCTGTTAACAGAAGCCTCAGACAGGCAGTTCAGGTGTTTTGCCTTTTTTCAGAAAAAAGGCATCACTCAGCTGCCCGTTGGTCCAATAGTGGCGAGTAAAAGGATGACTGACCACTGGGGTCTTTGAAGAGCACGGGGACAGGCAGCCCCGGGTGGAATGACAGATGTTGTTGGAAGTTCGACCAATTTTCCCGAACATTTGGGCATCTCCGATTTTTATCCCGGGAAAAGGTTATTTCAGCGGTTTCAAAGGTTTTGTGTCGCTGCTTAGAATGAGGTTGAGCCTAATAACTACAACAGCAAAGGCTGATTCTTTACAGTGTTACAGACAGAACTGCGTCCTCCCCAAATTCGTTTGCTGGAGCCCTAACCCCCAATGGGACTGGATCTGGAGGCAAGGCCTTGACGGAGGTAATCGAGTTTAAAAGTCATAAGGATGGGGCCCTTATCCATTAGGAATTGGCGCCCTTAGAAGAAGAGACACCAGATCCCTTTCTCCCCTCCCTCTACTCACACGGAGGAAAGGCCATGAGAGGCGGACGGCGGTCTGGATGCCAGGAAGAGGCCTCACCAGACCTCGACCCTGTTGACACCTCCATTTTGGACTTGTAGCCTCCAGTAGAAATGTCCATCGTGGGAGGCTGCCGCTCCGTGCAGTGCCTTGTGACCGAAGCCCTCGCTGACTAATCCCCCTGGGGAACATGCAGTAAGGTACTCGATGGAATCGAGCACCTGCGAGTACCAGCCCCGGGCTGAGGACTCTAGGTGCGGCATCCATTTAATTCTCACGGCAGCCATACGAAGGAGGTGCTATCCTTATCCCTGCTTAACGTGAATTATGGGCTTTATTGGTTTGTTCATTCATTCCCTCGCCCCCTTCACTCACTTATCCGACAGACATTTGGCAAGCACCGCACTTGTAACTTTCTGCGGGGTGAACAGCTTGGGTTCCAAGGAGGCCTATAAAGGACCGAATGCACGGTCCACGTGGCCTGGATGTGACTCTGAGGCCACACACACTCAGTCCTGAGAGATCGAGCTGTCTGCCTCTTACCGTCCCATCTTCCTTGCTGCGACCGTCTCTTCAATACCCATAGTTTTAAACCACCCCCCTTTTTCTGCTCCTGCCAATTATGCACTGACCCCTTTTCAGACCTCGAAATTGAGGTTTGCACATAATTGCTCTGACAATTCCCTCAGTATCGAGGCCGAGACTGAGTGCATCTTAATGAGATGCATAATTGCTTAGCACAATGCTTTTTATTCACTAACCATTCTGTGATTCAGCTCGGCAATTCATTTACCACCCGTCCTCCCTCGATAAAGGCTTCAGGTTTCCCTTCTCCAGCCTGAGACATTGAGAGCGAGCGCTGTGCTTCTCTGGAGCCCCCATTCATCACAGTCATTCTGCTCCTTTGCAATTTCCAGAGTGGAGACCCATTCGCGCTACACCGAAGGCATTTGCTGCTTGAGACACATGGCGTGGCAGTGGAGGGGAGCTTTGAGAGGCTGGTGCATTTCTCCAATCCCAAAACAAGATGAACGTCGCTGAAAGTAAATAAGCCTTTCCCGACTTTGTCATGCAACGGCTGACGGGAGAGCTGGTGGCCGGCACACGGCGTTGGACACCTCGTGCGCGGTGATCCACCAGCAGCGGCCTGGGCCACAACCGGACACCCGCAGCAACCTGTTAACGTCAGGCTCGGTACTAGAGTTTACACACCACGTTAGGCTCGGTACTGGAGTTTACACATCGCTCCCATCGTCTACACCATCGCCCGAGACAGAGAGGGGCAGCGGCATTACTACCATCTGCAGGGGTGACAGACCTGAGCCCTGCAGGGGCTACAGGACTTGCTCAAGGACGCCCTTGGGGTGTGGTGAACCGGGACTTGAACTCGGGGCTTCTGGCCCTCAGCCTTGTCCACAGGCCACCCGTGGACCAAACCCAGCCATGTCCAGGCATTTCTACGCTGTCCAGGGCTGTCTTCACCCTGCGGCAGCATAGCCTATCATCACGACGGAGGCCCACAGTGCTCACCGTCCAGGAAGCAGGTGTGGACCTGGGCTAGAACTTCAGGAACCGCCTTGGTTTAGCGCTTTAGAATGCTCTGGCAGAATGAGGCGGCTTTGGGGTGCCACGGCTCTTCATATGTGGGCAAGCCTGGAGTAAGCACTGAACTAGGAGTCAATGGACCCTGCCTACGGCTGTGGGGGGCTACTGGCGATGGCGTACACTGACACACCCCTTCCTAGGTGCCTGGTCTTGTTCTAAGCACTTTACTGCTGTATCTTCATTTAGTCCTTGCAACAAACCCCGAGGCACCTACTAGGATTATCCCTATGTGGACAGATGAGGAAACTGAGGCACAGAGAGACTAAGTAACTTGCCTGAGGTCCCCCAGCAAGTGCTGGCAGGGCTGTCTGCCCTACACCAGCACACTCTGCTCCCTCCTCAAGCCTCCACTTTAAAATGTGGCCTCATCTCTGTTAAGAGCCTGCTGTGGGGGGCTGACTGAGCTTCCTTCTCTTTGCATCTACAGGGCGTGATTTCCCATGAGGCCGGGCTTTAGGACGATACTTTCAGAACACCGGAAGCATTATGTTACCATGAAGGAAAACTGGCCAATACAACACCATTAAGTCCAAATACGCATTCAGTCTTTTTCTGTAATGTACTAACTAAACACAGCGGGAGACCCTCCCATCCACAGGACCCTGTCAACGAAACGGGGCCCTGCTGGAAATTTCAGGGGGTGTGTACGGTTGTCAAAGAGATGCTTACAAATGTAAGGATTTGGGCTCCATCCCGGCGTGGTCCCTGGAAGGGACGGGGAGCCACAAGGAGCCCGCGCCTCAGCCACCAGGGTGGCTGACTCCCAACTTAGACTTGTTACCTGTTTTCACAGCACTTTATGCCCAAAGCAATCTCAGCAGTATCCCCGCTTCTCACCCCCGCAGACCACTGCTAGATCCCCGCGTCTTCCAGGCCTCGCTCACACCCCGGAAGGGGAGAGTTCGGGGATTAGTCTCCTACTGGCTGCTGGAACACATCGCCGCAAAATCGGCAGCTGAAGCCAACACAAGTGTATTCTCCCACAGATCTGGGGGCCCCAGGCCCTGGGGTCGAGGTGTGGGCAGTTCTTCCTGGAGGCCACGTGCTTTCCTTGGCTCATGGCTCGGGCCTCACATTATGCTGACTCCTGCTTCCATCTGTCATCCCATCTCTGTCTCTTACCTCCCTTGTGATTACCCTGAACCCAACTACAATAACCTTCCCTACTTAAAATCCCTGACTTAACCATACCCACCAAGTCCCATTTGCCCCGTGAGGTTCCAGGGATTAGGATGTGGACATCTTTTGTGGGGCTGTTGTGCCTACCACAGTTTAGGAGGCAAGTTAACTTCAAGCCATGGGCTGTGAATGCCCCTGGGTCCAGGGCAAAGTCAAGGACGGCACCAGAGAGGAAGAACGGATGTCTGCTCTGGTTTCCTTAACTGGGTTCCGCAGCCCCTGCTGTATACGTTCACCTTTGAGGCTCGCTTGACTTTTACCCCCCCAAACAGATCCTTTCCCCAGGCCACGATTAAGGTGCCACCCCTCCTCCTGGCAAACTGGTGGCTACAATCTGTGGGCTTTCCCAGAATCCCACTGGGTAAAGCCTGAGATCGGAAGGACAGCCACCTTCTGAGATTTGCACTGGATTTGGACACTGCTATTTAGCAAGTTAAAATTGAACATTTAAACTGATAAAGACAAGCAGGGTTTCTTAGGCTCAAGAAAGCCTGCCCTTCCCCACCCCCAACCCCGCACTAATTGGATAACAAATGGCAACAATTTGCCAGGGGCTGTTTTTGGCGAGGCCTTATCTTCACAAGATGCTTATCACTTCTTCCCCTCTGACTGAGTTACACCACGTACCCTGGGGAGGGCAACTCCCGTTATCATTGCAATGGACTCTCATTCTCCTAGCTCCTGGTTCTTATTTCAAGATTACAAGGCTTGAATCCCAATACTTTTTCCTTTTAGCAAAAAGAAAATTGCAGTGTTATATGCTCTTCTCTGATAAGGACAATGAACAAACCAACCAACACAATATGCTCATTTTGCCACCTGCTCAAGAAAAACGGCACTTGGCTCTAAGTGGGGGGCAGAAATCAGTTCCTCTAGATCCTTCTCATTAAGAAAGGAGTTGGCAAATTATTTCTCCTGTACTGATCTCTTAAGAGCTCAGTTTTGAAGAGAGCGATGAATCAGCCCATTTTTTTGGCTCTGGTTAGAGGCATGTTGGAAGAGAAGGCTATTGATTAACAAGAGGTTTGGAGATTATCTGTGGATTTCTATTTCCTATTCAATCCCTTTCCCCCAGGACCATGAATAATTGGATGTCAGCTGCTTCTGAACTCCCCTAGTATCTGCCAATTCCTTTAAAAAGTCACATTTCTTTTCAGACACCAGCTCATTTATCCTGTAAACTGGAGGAAAACCTACTGAGAGCTGAGGCTAAGATTCTAAACGGAGATTAACCACTCTATGAACAAGAGAGACCCAAGGCCGAGAGCAGAAAGCAGAGATCCCCTTTGTAAGCCAGTCCAAGTGGTGACAAAAGACTTTTGAGGGACATGTCCCATGACAGCCTCCTTATTTCCAAATGTCACTCTAGCATGCAATTTCCCTATAAAATGAGATAAGACTTTCAAGCGGCTCCAGGAGCCCTGGAATGAAGGTGCTCTGAGGATGATAATTACAGAATTACAAGGCTGCGGATGGCTGGGCTCACTTATTAGCTGAGGGACCGGCTTTCTCAGATTCAGATTTGTCCCCCTGCAAAGATTACAACTTGTCCCTCGTTCATGGACTTCCAGATTGCTCTTGAAAAGTGGAACCCAGAATGTTCCACCCGCAAAACCCAAGAGCTCAGTGTGAGTTTAATTCCTTAGCCTTGGTGATAAATGAGTTTGGGGGGGCGAGTGAACCCTTTCGCACAATTCCCTCCAGCAGCTACTGCTGTTTAAACAGGTCCCTCCCGAAAAGAATGAACTGGGGAGAAAATCGCAGATGGTCACCGTGCCTCGGCAGGGAAGTGCTCGAACGAGGAACATCCCAAAGCAGCCTCCCAACGCTGAAACCCAGGGGAGAACCCCCCCTGCAGTTTCCCTATCTCGGGCACCATCTCTGGCCTGAGCAATCTTGTTCCTGGTTCAAGGGTACTCGGTTGACTCATAAGGGGGCTGCGTGAGTTTCTGGGAGAGGTCTCGAAGTCTGGAAGCAGAGAGAAGCTGCAGGCTCTGGATGCAGGTGCACAGAGCCCCCCCCCATCCTTGCTCCGAGCACTGCCTCCTGCCCTGGACCCAGTTTCCCCCAGCCTCGCCTGGAGCACCTGCAGTCCTCACTGCATTGAGTCCCCGCTGACCGGCGACGGAGGGCAGGCGTGTTAGTAGTAGCCACGTTGGCGGATACTGTCCTAGCCCGACACAAGTCAACTCATCACATTCTCCTAACAGTTCAAAGAGGCAGGTACTGCTGTTGTCCCCATTACACGGAGAAAGACGCTGAGGCATCCGGCATTTAGGAATCGACCCAAGGTGCCTCTGCCGGTAAGTAGAGCTTTAAACCGAGGCAGCCTAATTGGGAGAATGCCCGGTTTTCACTGCTGTGCTATGCGGCCTCTTTAGCTAAAGGTAAATTATTCCCACATTTCTGGCGAGGCGATTGAAGCCCCAGGACGTTAAGATATTTGCCCAAGATCCCACCGCTGATAAGTGAAAAAAGGCAGAATTTCAGCTCAGGACCTAGGGCTCTAAATTCCCTTCTCTTCCCATTAAACCACATTGTTTGAGATCTGTCGCATGTGGTGGGGATGGCGATGGGGGAGGGGGAACGCCTAAAAAACATCATTTGCAAATAAAGGCTGGGGGTGGCGCGGTTTGTAGGGTCCACCTCGGGCTCCTCCTGCCTGTTTCTTAACAAAGTAAGGTCAGGAACAGCCCAACCCAAGAAGAGAACAAACTTGGACTCTGGGAGTCCCAGGGAGCCAAGGGAGCCTGGCTCCACTCCAAGCCCTGCAAATCCCCTTCACCCCAGGGACACGGCATCCAGGAAGGATGGGGCTGCCTTTTAAAGGCACCACAGTGGCCTTGCTCAAAGCCCCATTTTGCTTCTCCCTGAGTTGAGTCCCTTAGGAATATTTAACGCCCCCGGAGGCACGGCAAGGCTGGCCACCTAGCTAGCCCATCATGGACTCCGCGTCCCTACCAATGGACAAGCACCCCACGCTGCACACACACAGCTTCTAGTTCCTAAGTTTTCAGAAAGCAAAAGGGTGCCAGGCTCCGGGAGAGGTAAGGACCGATTCTGCTTTCCCTGTCTCCAAAACCCATGCGCTTGTCCCTGGTTATCCAATGCACGGGACCCATGCTGCTTCTAGGAGCTTCTGGGAGTGGGCTGTTTGCTCAGGAGCCTTCCCCGGTTCCGTTCAGCAGGCTGAGGTGGGGCGGCGAAGGCTCTGCGTGTCTAACAAGCTCCCAGGGGATGCCCAGCCTGCTGGGTCCTTGGACCTGGCTTTGAGTAGTACAAGCCCAGAGCCTGCGCTTTGGGACTTGTTAAAGTTCCTTTTGTGATGCTTAAGTGCAGCCAAAGCAGAGAATCCAAGCTTTAAAGATGGGAGTTCCCTTTTCACAGGTAGAGGACGATTCAGCTAAATGGAGCTCTGGCTTCCAAGTGATCTGAACTTGGACTTGCTCATGGGTCCCCAGGGATCATGTGCGCCTTTCCGGCTTTTGTGCCTGAATAACAATAACAGCAACAGACAGCAAACAATTGTGTTGGCCTCACCGATGAAGTGTTTGCAACGTCTGGATTCATTTAATCCTCATGAGAAGCCTAGGAGGCAGGGGCCACTATTATCCTCATTTTGCACGTAAGGAAACGGGCATGGAGCAGGTCAGAAGCTTTCCCAAGTCACACAGCCGGCAGGTGGTGGCCCCGGGATCCCCGCCCAGGTGGGCCGGTTCCAAGGCCCGTGCTCCTGACCACTTCTAGGCTGTGTGGCCTCAGACACTCCCCTTTTTCTCAGAGCTTTGCCCCGAACACCGGGGCAGGACGTGAGGCCGGATCCAAGCGAGCACTGAACCGGCCCAGCTCTCATAAACAGCTCTGCACTGGCAGGACGTCCTTGTAGCCACGGCTAGATCTGTGGCTCTTCCTGCAGGGAACATGCTGGAGACTCAATAGACGGTCAGAGCCATTTCTCCAATACTCGGGATGACTGCCAGACAGCATACTGGCCGTCCTGTGGCTTTAAAGCCCTGATTTAAGACGAAGAAAAAGAAATGTTGCAAAGGCCGTTTTAGGCAGCACCGGAGTCTGCCCGAGCGGCACGCCCCTGCGGTGTATTCTGGAATGGCCAGCTTCTTTCCAGGGCTGCCCGACACCTGCCAAGGCTGGGAGGAGGCCAGCCCGGCGGTGCCGCACAGCGTGGTCATGTAAATACTGAACAGTGGGAGATCGCTGGAGGCTGGAGCTGCCGACCTTTCTAGAAGTCAGGAGCCACGGAGGAACCCGGTTTTCACAAATCCTTAGCCTGTTCATCCTAACCAGAGGGGCATGGGAGGATCGGACGCCCGCCCGGGAGGGACAAGGCTTTTAGTCCCTTGAAAGTGAGCACGTCCTTTCCCCTTTGTGGGTTTGCTAACTGTGCAGGGAGCGGGGAGCCGGCTGTCCCTCCGGGGGACCCTCGCCTGTGCCCTGGCTCGGGCTGTGCACACACACAAGCACATGTGTGTACTCACACCTAGTCTAGGTCAATGATCCCATCCACCTGCACTTCTCCAGCACCAGGCGCTAAACTGAAACAGGATTTCCTTCTGTAACAGTTGGTTTATGGGTGATGCGCCCGTCAGAGTAGGCACTAACAGAGGGCAAGGGTCTTGGTCTAAGAGTCGTAGGTTCTAGAAAGTGCTATGCACAGAGCAGGGGCTACAGCTTGCACTGTGTCACCCCCCCCACACATACACACAGCACCACATGAGGGGGAAGGACGGAGCCTGAGGGGACACTCCTACAAGCCACAGACAAAGGCTGCCGGCAAACCACCAGAAGCCGGGAAAGGGGCATGAAACAGTTTCTCCCTCGCGGCTCTCAGATGTGCCAACGCTGCCAACACCTTGATCTTGGACTTCTGGCCTCCAGCGCCCTGAGACAAGAAGTTTCGGTTGTGAGCCACCCAGTCTGGGGCCCTCTGCTGCGGCAGCCTGAGCAAACTACCCCAGAAGGTACACAGAGGGAGGGGAGGGGACCGAAGAATTTCAGCTCCATTTCAATCAATGCACATTTACTGAGTTCTGCTTGTGCCACAGGCCATGGGAGGAGGAGGAAAGGAGGGAGAACAAGAGGGAAGAAAGAAACAGGGCTGGATGTGGACTAACTATTGAGGGAGAGTGAGGTCTGGCTTGAGCAATCCCCCCACCCCACCCCTGCATTCCTTTCAGGCTGAGGCTCGCTTTCCCCAGTTCCTTCAAGCACCGGCCCCAGAACCTATTCTCTCCAACCTCTCACACGGACACATGCTGGCCTCCAGAGAGAAACTTACCAGATGGAAATTGAGATGGAAATGATCGATACCTTTGTAAGCATCAGCCCTTCCATGGTACTTGTACACAAAAATGTTTTTAGAGGAGACACCAGGCATCGGCTTGCCTTGGAGATGTATTCTCTGGACGAGGGACATGGCTTGGCCCCAGGAGACCTCCTGCCTTGGTTGAAGCCCCGCTCACCCCCTCAGCCCAAATGTCCACACACCAGACTTGCTCAAAGCACAGTCCGGCCGCTCCCCTCACTGCCCAAACCCCTGCTGAGCCCCTCTTCCGTAGCCGGCCCGAAATAGCCAGCAGGTGAACAAGATCCAGCCCCTGCCTTCAAGGGGCTCAAAGCCTAGTAACATCATTTCAGTGCACAGGATGAGTGTCACGAGCATGGGAAATGTGGGCACGGGGGTGCAGTGAGGGGGCATATTAGAGGCCTGCACTGTCCAATATGACAGTCACCAGCCACATGTGTATGTCACCGAGCAGGTGATATACAGCCAGTCTGAGCTAAGGGGTGTTGTGTCAAATATACATCAGACTTCAAAGACTTAGTACAAAAACAAGAACGTAAAATATCTCATCATTGTTTTAATCTTTAAGTAGGCTCCAGTCCCACGTGGGGCTTCAACTCATGAGCCTGAGATCAAGAGTCGCATGCTCTACTGACTGAGCCAGCCAGGTGCCCCGAGAACATAAAATATCCTAACAGTTTTGTATTGACTGCATGTAGAAATGATCACATTTCTAAATAAATGGACTAAATAAAATATATTATTAAAATGAACCTCGCCTGTTTTAACTTTGCAAAATGCGGCTACTAGAAAATTTCAAATTATATATGTGAGTCATGTTTATTCCTGGTAGGCAGCACCATTCTGGAAGGACACTTAACCTGAGCTTGGGGAGAAAAAAAATCAGGGAGAGCTTCCTGAAAGAGGTTTCATCAGAGCTAATTTAAAAAAAAAAAAAATCAGCATTGATTGCATAACTTGCCATATGCCCAGAACTTTTCATATACTTTTTAAAGAAGGTTTTATTTATTTGAGAGAAAGAGACAGAGAGAGCACAAGCAGGGGGAGGTGCAAAGGGAGAGGGAGCTGCAGACTCCCTGCTCAGCAGGGAGATCGAAGCAGGGATTGATCCCAGGACCCTGAGATCACGACCCGAGCTGAAGTCAGAGCCTTAACTGACTGAGCCACTCAGGCTCCCCTTTTCATATACTTGCTAATTTAATCTTTGATAACTAAACTGTTGTTATTTTGTTCCTTCTTTTTTTTTAAGATTAATTTATCGGGGGGTGGGCAGAAGGAGAGGGAGAAAGAAACAAACTTAAGCAGACTCCACACTGAGCGCAGAGCCCTGCATGGGGCTGGACCCGGGGTTCGATCTCACATCCCTGAGATCATGACCCTTGAGATCATGACCTGAGCCGAAACCAAGAGTCAGATGCTTAACCAACTGTGCCACCCAGACACCCCTTTATTCCTTCTTTATAAACAAGGTCTCCAGTGCCAGAAAACTTCAACTCTATGCCGTGATTTCACAGTAATTAGTGGTGAAGATGGGGTTGGAAAGCCTGCTCCCCACCAGATCTGCAGGCCAACTTCACCATCCATCGGGAAGGGAGGGGGGAGAGGGGGCAGGAGAAAATGCCCACCCCCACCCAGGTCTCTCCAACAGACAATGTGAGAACAAGCCAGGGCTTAGTATCAGCCCTATGCATCTAACAAGGTTCAAATCCAATTGGCTGAGAAGCTACTTGAGTCGTGTAACTTACAGAAAAATCAAATTATGTAGCAGTCTCCTATAATTGAGGGTAATTTAGGAAATAACTTCCCCAAAATGGCAGATTTTATAGCTATGTTACCAGACGGAAATTGCCGAGGTCATTTTGTCATTCGGATGCCCTTCTCTGGCTGAAAGAGGCCAGATTATAGTCACACAGACTGACACAGAGAAACCGTATTAGGGCACTGAGCTCACTACCTTGAGTATGCTGGGTCAAAGGAGGCTTCCGGAAACTGACCAGCTGCCTATAAAGACGGGCTGAATGAAATGTGGATAAAGCCACGTGCTTGACGGCATCACATTCTCAACCCACAGAGAGGTCTTGTTAAACGGTTATTACTAAAGCACTTGACTAGGGCCTGTGGGTATGACAAACCTAAAGGAGAGGGTTAAACCCAATGGCCCTCTCTGCCATGTTCCGGGCTATGGGCTGTGTGTGCTCACACACACACACACACACAGGCACCCACAGCCTTACTGATCAGCATGTCCAGGTTCTTAATAACAGAGTCGACCAGACACATAACATCAACATTTTTAGGAAGTGCTCATGATAAATAGCTAGTAGCTTCCAAGCAAGAGGAAATCATCCTAGCTTATTATTATTATTCAACAAAACTCCAAGTGTGCACCTGCAAAGTGCCTGAGCCTATAGTATAGGGGCCCAGCATGGCCCAGACCCCCTATAAGAGAAGTCCCAGGTCACCTAAATCAACTCAGATCACGGCTGGCTACCGATGAACACGATTAACACCAACTCTTCCTGACTACAATCTCAGGTGCTTTTTATATAGGATTTCGAAACTCACAAAACTCGCAAGACTGTATTGTGTTCCTATTTTACAGATAAAGAAACCAATGCTTGGGAGGTCAAGTCATCACCTCGGGTCATACGCCTGGGCTGGGATCTTCCAGTTCCTTCAAGCACCCAATTTTCTCCTCTGACCCAAATCGTGTCTGACGCTCAAGTCCCCATCTGTCCTGGCTTGACTGGAAATCTGACCAGGGCGTCTTCCTTGGTTCAAAAAAATAGAGCCACTGTCCCTGGGTTTTGCAATGGCTCACTCATCTATTGTAATTTGCAATTAATAATGAAACATTCTCCCAAGCACTGTGTGTAAGATCAAGTTCATGTAATATTTCATCTTTGCCAGCCAGCTGCCGTTCTGCTAGGCTGACAGTAAGTAATATCTTTGCATAAGGAGCCGGTACACAACTAAATCAATTAATCCCTCTTTGGCTGGTAGACAGCTGTTGGGTCAAAACAAGATAATTAGATGGACTCGTCATTTACCAGGTGGTTGGTAATGACGGGATTAATTGCCCAGAGTTGGAAGCCGCACAATGTCTGCTCGTCCTTGCCTTCTCTGGTGTGTGCAACCACTAGCAGCAGTCTTCCCAAACGAAAATTCGGGAGGCCGAGAGCCTCCTCTCCTTTCGCACTTGCTCGAAAGACCGCAGCTGTTCCTTCTGAAATGCCTGTCTGATGCGTGGCATGGAGCAAGTCTGGGTTCTCCTCCTTACGGGGTCCAGAGCCGCGTGGCTCAAGGACACAGGGCCCCTCCCGAAACCCCGCCTGAGGGTTCCGCCTCCTGGGTGTGCCCACACAGTGCTGGTGAAGTCCCCCACACTGAGGGCCTCAGCTCACGAACCTGCCAGTGGAGCACGAGGGGATGTGAGCTCCGGGAGGCTGAGTGCTCAAAACTGACCCAGGGCCTTCGTAAGAAACGACAGGGAGCGGCCTTCGTGGGTGTGCTTTGAGGGGCTTTTCCCGGGATAGATTACGTGAGAATCAAATAATCAAAGAGTTTTCAACTCGAGGGACCCCTAAGGACCCGCCAATCCAGTGCTTCTGAACTCTGCCGCCTCTCAGAATCACCTGGCAGTTCTGAAAAATACGGATGCCCCAGCCCTATCCCAGACCCCCAACAAAAGCAGAATCTCGGGGTGAGGCCTGGGCACTGGCTGTTGTGTCAAAGCTCCCCGAGGGGTCCTCAGGGGCAGCTGGCCCTGAGGTTCTTGGGAACCCCAGATTTCGTTCATCTTGTCGAAGAGGCTGCCACACCAAGGAGGGGACAGGCTCTGCCTTAGAGAAAAGCCCCACAGTTAACAAGCGGCTTGACTCCGAAACAGCACCCGGCTCGGGAGTTGTACACGATCTCCTCTGGGCTCCTTGGGAACACCAATCCTGCCGCCGGGTAAAGACTACACCCTCCGCAAGGAAGGACAAGCCTGATCCGGCTGGGACCACCCTGCCCTTCCTGCCTTCTCTCCAACCAGCGCCCTGCAAGCTCCTCACTCTGGCCACGAACCCCTCGCCATTCCCTGAACGTGCCACTGACTCTCCCACCTGGGGCTCACGCTCCTGCTGTTCCTCCCCTCCCTGATGCTGTTCCCGCTTCTCTGTCAGATGAAGTCTGACGCGTCTTCAAAGGCCTAGCTCAAATGCCAGCCCCTCTACAAAGCCTCCCACTTGCCCTGTACCTTAAAGGGTTGGTTACTTATTCCTGATTCTCCCAGAACTGAAAAGCTTCTATTTATCAGCATTTATCATGCCCTCCTCCCCACGTGCCTCTCCTCCCCATGTCTCTTCCCTCTGTTTAGCCTATAAATGTGTGCAGAAGAAACAAAGCTTGGCAAACATGGCTGAGAAAGCTGTTTAGGTTGGTGCTAGAAGAGCCCCCACCGCAACCCCTTTGGACAGTTCTAGCTTTTATCAATCTAAACTTAATCAAAGACCCCGACTTCCCAATTTCACCGAGACGTGCTATCCCACAGCAGAGTTTGTGAGGGTGATTCCTACTCAGCCTAGTCGCCACCGCAAGACAAAGGCCTCCCCAAATATCAGGTTCGGGAAGCAGAAAACAAAATGGCGGTTTATTGGACATCTCCTGTGCGTTCCACATCATTCCACACCCCTTGGCCCCTGACCTCGGGAATTTTACAATCCGGAGCACATCTATCTCAGCTTGAGTCACTAAGGAAGAGAACCTCAAGGAAGCATTTTTGTCTCCACCTGGAAAAGATGAAGGGATAGGGTCTCATCCTCCTACTATCTCACCAGGTTGGATGGGCCCGGGGCTACCATGGCGAACCTGTGCGAGCTCGGCAAATTGCTCAGTTAACTGGGCCTCAGTTAACTTATCTGAAGAATGGGATTCAACCTTCCTTTTCAGGTTGTTGTGAAGATTCAACAAGATATGTGTAGAAATGCCTCGAACAGCATGGCCTAGTAGACTGAAAGTAGATTACACTTTCAACGAAGAGCAATTTTCCTCTGATCCTTCCTCCTGGAGCCTACCTTACAGAGAGGCAAATCTACTTTAGTATCTTGAAGACTGGACCAATTTTGGCGGAGAGGGGGTGCCTCAAACCGTTCACCCAGAATACCACTAGATCCCTCGAACACGGACGGGCCCTCCCAAGCCCTCAGGAATGCCCTTGGACAGCTGGGCCTAGTGCATTCCTGCAAGCCTTCTAGACTCTGCGTCTAAGAATTGCTGGTCAGCCCCTCGGCTGTGCATCTGTCTTCTCAGAACGTGGTAATCACAGAGCAGGGAGAAATGCTAAAGAAAGCACCAGGCAGGGCAGGGCTGAACCACATGAGTGATGCTGTGAAGATTTCAGGGAACCCACGAGAGGACCAGGAGGTGGGCGAGGCAGAAGGACAAGCTGTCTCGCTCCCACTGGCATTCTGGGGGCAATTATGGCCTATTCACGGCTGACGACGAGCTCTGCCCCGCGAGTCTGAGCTGCGCCGGGGCGGCCCACAGATGTGCTCGGCCCACAAATATGCACTTGGCAACTCCTGAACTTTCGGTGACTTGACACCAGCTGATCTGATCGGCAATTACATTTTATTTCGGGGCCAGGGAGACAGTGGAGAACCAGGAAAATTATAAGACATCAGAGCACAGTTCTTCTAAGAATATCAACCATAAACTTTTTTTAACCAGTTGTTGTTTTAGTGGTTAGGGGATTTGTGAGGCCCTGAACTAAAAAACCGTGGACACAAAAATCCGATTATAGCCCCCAGGGAGCTTTTTAAGCCTTTGTCCAATAAAAATCTGGGTATGATTCTGTTGTTTTGCAGGGGAGACGGGGTGATTCGTGCCAAGAGAAGTGGATTTGTAGTCTGTCCTGGGTTTGAATCTTTACTCTGCTTCTCACCAGCTGTGTGGCCCTAGGCAAGCTGTAGAACTTTCTCGGCCTCAGCTCTCCCATTCGTGAAATGGGAGTGGGAGACCTCATTTGGGGCTTATTATAAGCATTCCATGAGATGTTTAGAAGCATCTAGATAACATCTGTCCTACAACACCAGTACGTGGTAACAAAGATGGTACCTTCTTGCTCTAACGTGGTTTCTTATCTCCAATAAACAGTTCCTGTTTTCACCATCGTATATATCAAACCCAAATAACCAGTCAGCCTAAGATGGGGAAATGGCATCACTAGGAGCAGTCTGGTTTCTAGCAATTTACAGGCTTTGTCATCTGCCTCTGTGATAACATCGGTCCAGGCCTGGCAGCTTCAACAGCGTGGCTGGTAGGGAAACACGACAAACCACAGCCGTGCCCGGTCGGGTGCAGAGTTTGTAAATGTCTTGTGGACACGAAACTTAACTAAACTCAACAGGGGTGCCTGCTCCCTTCTCTCCTCTTTGCGCCCAGCCCACGGCAGCCCAAAGGATCCCAAGACGGTGTCTCTGAGAAGCACCACTGACTGTATTTGCGTGGGAATGGAACATAATTGTAGCTTGTAAAGGAAACCAGCCTAAGAAAAAACATCCCGGGCAACATCCCGAGGAAACGGGGAGATCTTCCTGCGGGGACATTTTCCTGGTTGCCAGAGAAGGGGGCCAGACGGCTTGCCCACGACATTCTTGATGGAGGTGACTCACCCACCTACGCCCTCACGAATGGCTCCCAGAGCTGCCTCTCCAGCCCCATCTTCCCTCCCAGGTCCTAGGCTGCTGCTGAATGAGCTTCTCACCCAGAAAACAAAACACCGCCAGAAGGAAGAGATGACCTCTACCCACGGAGGTTGTCTCTCCTTTGGTGGGTTTACAAACGGACCAAGCTGGGTCTCCCTTTCCAGTCAACTCGCTCAGGTCAGCCCTGGGACAACAGGAGGAACCAGACATGGAAGGCTAGCCACACGTGCCCAGCTCACTCTCGGGTGCCCAGTGCCTGGCGCTTGTAACAGTGAAGAAATGAATGCGTGAACAAGTGAACGAATCCAGGAATGAACAAACTCCATAGGAGGCACTGAGCAAAGCACATCTTCTCCGGCAAACCTGCAAGCCAGGGAGTGTGAGCACCGTGTTACAAACGAGGGCAGGCGGTCTCAGAGGGGTGCAGCATCTTGCCCACACTCACGTAGCTAGGAAATGAAAAAACCAGACTCTGAACCCACGTCTGACTCTCAAGCCTTCCAGTATGGAAACCACCCTCATGACCATGATAATGACAAATGTTTACATAGCCCTGACCAGTCAGAGTTATTTTATCCTCCCAACATTCCAGAGACAGGGACTCACCACGTTTTCAAGCTGCACAGCCAGCTGGAGGTGAGGTAGAGATGTGAATGTACACTGTCATTCTTTCCATCACAGATATTTAGGGGCCGTGGGTTAGGGGTTGGGGATACAACAGTATGGACCTCCTGTCCAGAGGGGTGTCCTCTTCAGAAATAAGCTCCTCCCATAACACCATATGCCACCCACGGAATTTCCCCAGGAAAACAGTAGTGCTTCAGCAACTGTATTTTGCAAGGGAAAATGATCTGCGAGCAGAGCATGTCAGCAAAAACACAGCATTGGTTTGCATCTCAGTAGCTGTGCTGTTCCCCAGCATGGCTTTCCAGAAACCCTATCCCTTGTCGAGGCCAATCTGCCTCTTCCTAAAGACAGGTGTGTGACCATGTCAGGAGACTTGCCTATAATAATCAGCTTATTGGGCGCCAAACAAAACCCAAATAACCATTCCCTGAGCCACCAGAGAACCCAATAAGGAAGGCTCGGGCGATGTGGGTCTGCAATCACCTGGCTAACCGGGCCCAGCCACACTGGGACGCCCAAGCAGTGGGGCTGACGAGGCAGTGCATTCACCTGGTTAGGCCACCCACGATGCACACACCCAGGAGTCCATTCTTCTAGAAGGGGGTGCAGGTGAGAGACAGGGAAGATCTGTGGGATCAGAAAGTTCCCCCTGCAAGACTTCAGGGAAGGCAGCATCTTTGAGGACCATGCATAACCTTCCTCTACCAAGCACCTTAGTCCACAGAAATAGTAAATTAAGAATTTGATACAAAGTAAAGCTCAGAGACCAAGGCCAAAACAGTACATTTTTTTCCTTTTCTCAACGGCAATCAAAGGTCAGACAACGGGCCACTAGAAGCTCACTTACCAGCTCCCGGTATCAAGTTCCCACAGGCGAACCAGCCTTAGAGTCTCCGCATCCAGACCCACACACACCACGGAGGCCGTCGCCATGGTGACCAGGCCTCTTCCCACGGCTCCTGGCTTTCCACGAGGACACACTTCCTTGGTTGGAGCTTATTTCGTTCCAAGAGAAACTCTTCACGATCAAGCTCAATTTACCATGACAGTCACATCACAAAAAGCACCCCCCACAAGAACTGAGTCTGGGTAACCGGGTACAGTGACATGGAATCCTTGGGCATCTTGGACTCGAATGGACCGACGAGGGAGCAGGGAGGCAGGTTCACCCACACGAGAACCTTCTTTGCAGGTGCTAAGGGGGATACTGCCCAGCCAGCTAATTTCCGAGCCCCATCGCTGGCACCTGCGACTACGTGAATCTCAAACGTGGGCAGGTCTGAAAGCTTAGTCGAGCACTACACCAAGCATTTCCTGAATTCTAAATCCCCCTCGCTAGAATTTCAGAGCCATGATAGGGAGCAAGGGTGACCAAGAAAATGACCGCTGAAGGTAAAATGCCAGGCAGTGCCAAGAAGTTTCGAATCCCGCGAGAACCAGATTTTGGAGACTTTCATTCTCCTCTCCCCTCCAAAAATTGATGCATGGAGACCAAGCCAAGAAAGCAAGAAAGTCTGCAGGGCTTACCTGGGTTGGGTTGTAGAGTTCCTGCAGGGGGCTTCGAGACCCCTTCCGACAGCAGATGTCCACACCAAAGGGGTTCCTCCGCATGACTGAGGAGAGAAAGTGAAGGCTCATCAGAAATGAGCAACAAAAGCTTGTTGTCTGACAAAGAAAAAGGCACAGAGGTAGGTGGGGGAAGAAGAAACAGGTAGGAAAGGAAGAGAGAGAAAACCAGCTTCTAGCAAAGCGGCTGTTCCTTTATCCAATGGCACGTCTTCCCTAGCTTTCAAGCATCTCCACACCCAGAAGGACATAATCTAAAACATTCTTCCCAGCAAGTTTTTAGGAAAAGAAGACAGGCATCTAAAACTCACCGAAATGAAGCTACTTACGAAAGACGGCGTAAAAGTTGTTCCCAGGGAGTGCGTTCTACCAGCACCAGGCTTGGTGATATATTTCAAAATCCCACCGCCTCCTTGAGGCCTCAATGATCAATTACAACCTCTTATTCCTGCCCTCCCCACCCCACCCCCACCCCCCACACCTGGTTCTGGTCTCCTGAGCACCATGTGGGGCCTCCCCCTGGAGCGCCTTCCCCCTGGCTAAGTCAGACGCCCGGTCACCCCAAAACCTCTTGTAAATTAGGTTATTTTTAATGAAAGTATCAGGTCAAGGAACAAAGGACAAGGGCTTATGGTTCTAAACAGACAGAGGGGGCACTTACAAGTAATAAAAGAGGGGGAAGGGGTGCTTGGGTGGTTCAGTCAGTTAAGCATCTGACTTTTGATCTCAGCTCAGTTCTTGATCTCGGGGTCGTGAGTTCAAGCCCCAGACTAAAAAAATTAAATAAAAAAGGGAGAATTAAGGAAACTCCTCAAAAGCCAACGGCATTGGGGACACTCAGCACTATTTTTTTAAAGGTCTTATTTTTAAGTAATCTCTACACCCAACGTGAGGTTCGAACTCACGACCCCAGGATCAAGAGTCACACATTCCACCGACTGAGCCAGGGAGGTGCCCCCCACCCCCAGGAACTATTTTTAAGTGGAAAAGTTTTTCTTTTCTCATTCTTCTTCACAAAACACCCTCATTCCGGGCCCTTCCTCCCAGAGCCTAACACACAGTCACCTGTTGGTAATTATTTGCTGAAGGGAAGGCGGCGTGGAGGAGGGAGGAACGAATGAATGAGTGAACAAGCGTCTTCTTCTCCCACAGGAGGCGATTTTCTCGTGGAATGACATGCTATTGGCACGGGCAGGACAAGGCAGGCAGATCCATCCAGGAGCCTGAAGAATTCGTCCTCATGTAGCAGCCGCCGACCCATGATGTTCCCTGGACCAGACAGCCCGGGGTTTGCGTTCTGGCTCAACCACATTCCAGCTGTGTGACCTTTGGCAAGGCACCTAACCTTGCTGTGCCTGTGTTTCTTCAGCTGTAAGATGGGGTTGGCGGTGAGGAATCAGTGAGTTACTCCTATCTGCAGAATGCTTACACCGGCGTGCTAGGCAAAAACCGTTTCTTCCAAATTTCTGAAGGGCATCAAATCGTACACTGGATTTCCACATAATGATTCCTGATGAAATCCCGCTTACCCCCGGGAGAGAAGGGGAGAACTTCTCTGCTCTTGAGCCATCCGGCGAGCTGATGGGAAGTCAGCAGACCTCAAAGGTTTCTCTGGGGGCGCCTGGGTGGCTCAGTCATTAAGCGCCTGCCTTCAGCTCAGGTCATGGTCCCAGGGTCCTGGGATTGAGTTCCGCATCGGGCTCCCTCCCGGCTCAGCGGGAAGCCTGCTTCTCCCTCTCCCCCTCCCCTGCTTGTGTTCCCTCTCTCGCTGTGTCTCTCCGTGAAATAAATGAAAAATCTTAAAAAAAAAAAAAAAAGGCTTCTCTGACCAGAAAGCCACAGAAGGCTGGGACTGAGAGAGCTGGGGGGGGGGGGGGGGGACGACACACACACACACACTCACACACTCAGGCCCCCTCCCTCGCTCAAAAGCCAACCTGAGGCTCGAAAGGTGAAGAAAGCCATCTCCCGCAAGGAGCTGGTTACTTCTGGAAGTTCTCCAGGTGAACCGACCCTTTCTCAGGCAGCTCTGCTTTGACTTGTGCCTCGGAGCCACGTGGAAACCCTCAGAGTAAATCATCCCCTACAGGAACCTGGAGGCTGCGTGTTCTCGCCCCTTCTCCTTTGCCTCCGAGAGCAGGGTCACTGCGCTCTTTCTGTGAAGGGCAGGCAGCGCCTCGGCCCCGTGCCCTCGGTCTCTGGGGCACCTTGTCATTAGCCCTGGACAGTCCAGAACCGGACGGGCGTGGCCGCGTGCCAACACCACTCCATTCATGGACGTGGAACGCGAATTTCGTGTCATTTTCACATATCAGGAAATACTCTTCTTCTTTTAATGTTTTTTTCCAACCATGTCACAGAAACAGGTGCCGGGCTTGATCCGGCCCACAGGCGGTTGTTGGCTGACCACCCCACCCCTGCCCCTGAGAGCGGTCCCCAAGATGCCTGGGGTCAGCGGAACAAGCCCCAGACACGCGCAGTGTGCCCCACGGCCCTCCCGGGAAGGCGATCTGCGGGCAAATGTCCACCCACAAAAGCTGTTAGAATTTGATTAGGCAGTGTGGGGGGAAACACTGCCTCTTTGTTCCTCCACGGCTGCCTCGAGAAGAAGGGGAAAAATCCACGTTGTGTTTTTCTTTAATTTATTGCTTCATTTTTCATTTCCACCAAAAACGAGGTAAACTGTTAAATGCACGCAACTTGCCCTCGGTGCACAATGACATAGCAACACTTCGGAGGAGAAAAAACAGCCATAAAACTTGTGAAATTATGCTCAGGCCGTGCAAGATTAAACCCTCCCCATGGCGGCAGACAGGCTCCCGGAGACGGAGGCTGCAGGACCGCCGCGGCGAAAACCCTACCATGGAGTCCATTAAAAGTCAGCTTTTATGGGGGGCAGTATTATTTAATTGGTTTATTTTTCTAATACAAGGCCTTTAAAATGCTTTGACCGTGTGGGGCCTGCAACACGGGCCTTTCCCAAGGCCGCCCGCCCTCCGTGCCTCCTCCAGCCCTGGCCATGCGCGCTCCGCTGGGCGCCCCGTGAACCAGCTTCGGCACCCCAGGCCACCGAAGCCAAAGGGGCCTTGTGCGCTGTTTACGAGAATGACAACAATCTTGCTATTTACCGAGCGCTCCGTGTGTGCCAGGCACTTGGTTAAGCGTAATCCTTCCCACGGTGAAGGAAGGACCTGCATTTTATAGGTCTGAGCCTCCCTTAACTTCAGAAACTTGACCAAGGTCAAGACCACGGGAGTGGAAAGTAACCACGCGGAGACTCACACCTGGCTACTAGGCTCTTCGCATCCAAAGGAGGACAGTGAGGACCCGCTGCGCGCCTGGGAGACAAAGGAAGGGTTGGCAATTACGCACCTAAGTATTAAGTATGTTGGTCCCATGTGTGTCTTAGGCAAAGTGGCATCAGAGAAGATTGAGCGAGTGACACACACAGATGGGGGCGGGTACGGTTTAGAGAGAGCTCACGGTGCGCCCAATAGCTCACACACTTCATCTGCACAGCAGCTGTATGGGGGGTAACCACCACTGTGCCCACTTTATGGATAGGAATATTGGCACACAGTAGGTACTCAAAATAGCCTGTGAGTGAGCTAGGATTGAAGGCTGCCTTCACACGCGTTCGACAGGCTGTTTTCTACTATGTAAGGAAGAAACCACCGGTAGCATCCAACAGCTGTTCTTTTTTTTTTTTCTTTTCCTTTGAAAATAAAAGGTCTGGTGATCAAAAGCCCTAAGAAAGGAATCCCTGAGGACATTTAACGGTGGCCTTCTGCTGTCTGCCCACCACCACGAGTTTTATTTAGCTGCAACACTTGCTTTTCTTTTTTCCTTTCTAAACCCCAATCAACGGAACTCAAGACGGTTAGGTAAGAATCGCATCGGCTCAATTTACAGCACGACTTCTTGGACCCAGGGACGTTTCTGTATATTCCAAGATACGTGAGTGAAGCCGGAATCAAGCCCCTGTGTTTGTTTTATGACGACAAAGAGCACGTTGTTCTTACGTGGATCCTCTGCTCATAGTTAATTGACAGCAGGTGACACAAAGTGAGCTCCCAGCAAGGGAGTGGAGCCCACCGCACCCTCTGAGTGGCTCCTTCTGACCTCGCCTTTGCTTCTGGGCTGCACGGGAGCTGCTGGATGGCTAATTTGGGTCTGAGGACGTAAAACTGAAAGGCCCTGGGGCCCCGGGTGGGAGCTCATCTTTGATGCATTTTAGGAAACGACAGACATTTGGGCTGCTTGGGGAGTATGGTCTATCCTATCAGTTTACGGAAGAAACTCAGAGTTTAAACACTTGCCTAAGCTCCCTGGGGTAGCCGGCCACAGAGCCGGGGCTGGAACTCAGGTCTTATAAAGTACAGCAAGAGTTAATAATAAGAATCATGCCAACTATGATTTACTGAGAGTTTATCATGTGCCTGATGCCTGACAGAGGCTAACAAGCCTTTTTCTCACATTGCGTCATTCGCTTCTCTGAAAAACCCTCTAAGTCCAAAATAATGCAATGATAATATCATTTATTCCCATTTTACAGTTGAGCCGACTAAATCCCAGAGAGGTTCAGTAACCGGAGCAAGATCACACAGCCAGCGGAGCGCAGAACACGCAGCAAATTCAAACCCAGGCCTGCTTCCAGAAAGGGATGTCCTCACCACTCCCCCGCTGTCCCTATGAGCTGCCGCCACAGCATCTGTGTTCTCACGTCCCTCGACGTCCAAAGCGAGGCACTGCTTACTCAATCAGCCGTGTTCAAGAGTCTCCACTCCCCTCCGCCGGCAAAACCACTCTAATACTCCACTGACTTCGGACACTTTCCCAATCTCATTTTGCTAACAGCCTGGGCGTGAGCCCGCATCTACACCACGCTCTGCGGGTGCAGAGCCACAATGCAATCACAGAGATGCCTTCTGCAAAGGCACCAATTCACGCTGTGCCCTGCTGCAGCACCAACCATCCCACCTGTCTAAAGGATGTTGCAACGTGAGCACGTCTCGGTCAACCTCATCAAGTCAGGAGAAGTGAGAGCCACTCCTGGGAAGACAGGCCATCTGCTTTGCTACCGTCGGGCGCCCAGCCTGCCCTGAAAGGCTACACCGTCGCAGCTCTCCCCTCTCCGGTGGAGGGCATCCTGTAGTTCCGACCATCCTGGCTTGCCTGGGATGGAAGAGATTCCTGGAACTCTGGGCTTCTCCCATGCTAAAACCAGAAAAGTCCCAAGCACTGAGCAGCACCCTTTGGATTCAAATCCTGGCTTCACTATTACCCAGCCCTGGGACCTTCGGTCAACTTCTTCATCTCTGAAATGCAACTCTACAGCACAATAATAATGCCTGCATCCTAGAATGGTCTGGGGAATTAAATGAAAACGTAAAATAGCCAGGTACATAGCATCCAGGACTGTCCGTGTGAAAAGTCGAAGGCCTGGATGCCACGCCTCGCTCTGAACCAGGTCCCCCCAGGGCCTCCGATTTCTCCTGGGTCAGGTGTGGAGATAAAACCAGAGGATCTCTAAGTTCCCGATGTCTAAACATAGGGCAGCGGGAAGTCTCCCCAGAGAACCACAGGTTCAGTAAGCCCTGGAGAGGGGCTGGGCGGGGGAGCAGTCAGGTGGAAGGGGCAGGAGGTATAGACAGAGGACCTGGTGGCAGTTACCCAGTAACAGAAAAGCAGAAGAGAAGAGTGTGGGCCCAGGAAAAGCTGGGAAAGAAAAAGCAGAACTTGGCTGTGAGACAGACTTCTCCTCGATTTCTGCCCAGTTTACAATCCACCACCAAAGGCCGGCATCTGGCTGAAATGAAGAGGTTTTTCAAATGAAAAAATGCCATCAACAAAGAAAAATTAACAATAATACAAAAATGGGACACCCTCCCCCCCCAGGTCTTATATGGAAGCAGAACTGGTGGTCTCTAGCTCAGGGGGGACAGTTAGAACAAAACCTTCCTGTCTCAGTAACCCAGGACCTGAAATTCCACACAGGGAGGGACTCAGAGTGGAAAGAACCCAACCCTCTTCCAGGAGCACCCGTGAGACTGGCCTTCTGGGAGCCCTCCTGTTCTTTAGAGTTCATCTCCTTCAGACCACCGCCACTCTCCTTTTAAAACACGAAGGGGGCACCTGGGTGGCTCCGTAGGTTAAGCATCTGCCTTCGACTCAGGTCATGATCCCAGAGTTCTGGGATCGAGCCCTGCATCAGGCTCCCTGCTTAGCGGAGAGCCTGCTTCTCCCTCTCCCTCTGCCTGCTGCTCTGCCTACTTGTGCTCTCTATCTCTCTGTCAAATAAATAAATACAATCTTTAAAAAAAAACACACACACACAAAGGAAGAAATCCCCTTTGAGTCAATCGCTAACATCAGAACATTGTTCTGCCCAGGTTTCTGGAAGAAATATTCAGACCTGAGGAAAGAGGAGGGAGGAGAGGAAAACAAAGATGGCGGGGGGGGGCGGAGGGGAGGTGTGGATAGATGCTGAAGCTCCCAGGGTTCCCGGACATCACAAGTTGGCTTAGAATTGGCTCAATTCTAAGCAGTTCCCAAAAAGTAGAGAGGAAAACAGAGGTACATAAGTCCTCACAAATACCACGTCTGTAGCTAATATATTAAAATTTTCTCCTGGTGCAGCCACTCTAGAAAACAGCATGGAGGTTCCCCAAAAAGTTATTGAGCTACCCTACGACCCAGCAATTGTACTACTGGGTATTTACCCTAAAGATACAGATGTAGTGATCCGAAGGGGCACGTGCACCCCAATGTTCATAGCAGCAATGTCCACAATAGCCAAACTATGGAAAGAGCCCAGATGTCCATTGACGGATGAATGGATAAGGTAGATGTGATACACACACACACAGACACACAGTGGAATACTACTCAGCCATCAAAAATGAAATCTTGTCATTTGCAGCAACGTGGATGGAACTAGAGGGTATTATGCTAAGTGAAATAAGTCAGTCAGAGAAAGACAATTATCATATGATCTCATTCCTGTGGAATATAAGAAACAAAACAGAGGATCACAGGGAAAGAGAAGGAAAAATAAAACAAGATAAAAACAGAGAGGAAGCAAACCATGAGACTCTTAGCTATAGGGAACAAACTGAGGGTTGCAGGAGGGGAGGTGGGTAGGGGATGGGGGAAATGGGTGCTGGGCATTAAGGAGGGCACTTGTGATGAGCGCTGGGTGTTACATGCAACTGATGAATCACTAAATTCTACCCCTGAAACTAAAACTACACTATATGTTAACTAAAAAAATTTTTTTTTAAATTTAAAAACTAATAAAATGTTCTGTATCTCTGTGAGATTTATTTTTTTATTTTTTTTAAAGATTTTATTTATTTATTTGACAAAGAGAGAGATCACAAGGAGGCAGAGAGAGGGCAAAGCAGGCTCCCCGCTGAGCAGAGAGCCTGATGCGGGGCCTCGATCCCAGTACCCTATGATCATGACCTGAGCCGAAGGCAGAGGCTTTAACCCACTGAGCCACCCAGGCGCCCCACTGTGAGATTGACTTTAATCTCAAGGAATGTGAGGCTCTTTGAATCTGTGTGTGTTCAGCACATCGGGATGCCCAGATGGGTTCAGGTTTTTGCATTCCCTGTTTGCTCCTGCCAAAAAATTAAGAATCAAAACTCGTGTTTGGAGCCTGAGAGGTTCTTAGCTCCCATCTGGCCCCTCCTGCTCATTTTTCAGAAGAGAAGACATGGCCCGGTGAGGGGACAGGATAGCCAAAGTTCCCGCAGCAGGGCTGGGAAAGAAGGGCCGAGCCTGCCAAATCCCAGGCCAGCTCAGCCCCCCACCTCCGAGTCCCTGGCAGCCCAGCCACAGGTGCCCTCTTATCCGCCCCCCTCCACAGGCCCTCTGCCCAACTAAGTGCTTAGCGCAGAATAGGTACTCGGCTTGTTTGCGTCAAGTGAATGAGATCAAACAACAGGTTAAGCAATGGGAGGGTTTAACCAAAGATGTTTTTTCTGCGAAAGGGTTATCAGGCCAAACCACTTAGTGAAAGAACAAAGAAGAGAAGTTCAAAGTTGGTTAGCTAACAAAACATCCTCAAAATCACTTAATTGGCTTTCTTAGTCAAAGGAAAGAAAACAAACAAAAACATAAGGCAAAATTAATAGGCTCCATTCTTGTGGAACTGTGATGTGCCCTAAATGAATTCTACAAACGCTCAATAAACGGTAGCTTTTATTATGTCTGTCTTCTACTTCTCACCACCACCCTGGAGGTAGGTGGCATTACGCCCATTTTAAAGACAAGGAAACTGAGGTTCAGAGAGGCTGAAGAATTTACCCGATAACACAGCTAGTGAGCGGCAGAGCTGGGATTCTAACCCACATTTCTGTGGATGCAAACCCTGCGTGCTCTCCCCCACTCCTCTGAAATGAGACTTGTTAGAGCTTATAGAGGTTGGCACTGGGAGAGGTCAGGCAAAAAGGCAGTCCTGAGTATTGACCCAGTGTCCTCCAACTACCCAGGCTTTGGGAGCTTTATAAAACATTCAGCACGCTTATATTTGCAGGCAACTTTTCAGGAGCCCCAAAACACTGAGGGTGGGAGGCTCAGGGCCCTGGGGTTCAACCTAAACTATCATTAATACTATTATCAAACTTCAGTTTTTCAACTTTTTATTCTTTCCTTCTCAGTCCCTACAACAATCCAGAGCTAATCAATATCCTTTCCGGATCTCTTTTTCCTTATTGGAGACCCTATTAGCAACCACTGAAGAACACAGAGGAATTGGGGTTTTATTTGATTCAGAAATAATCGGAACCCTTCTGATAGCTAACTCCCAAGTCTGTGTCCTTTCTCTACAGTAAGCTCTACAAAGCTCCTGCCACCTGGTCTGGGAGGTGGTGGCAGAACTAACGTGAATTAAACTTTTGGCAGATGAAGTTCAAGGGTATAAATCCAAGAATTAGGTGAAAGTACTTGACGTAACTCTGGAAGAGAAAAGTCACAGCTTCATCTGAGGGCCAGGAGATTTACTGTCGTAGAAACCTTCCACGGAGAGACTGCGATACTCAGTTTTGAAGAATATACCACATACGCTACAATACCGACCTGCCAGGAAAAGAACTGAGCCATCAAACCTGTTTACCCAAACCAATGGCCTCTGCCATCAATGCACCCTCTCTTTTAGATGATTCTGGCCCATCTGCAAAAATGCCCCGAGGGCAGAGGGTCGTGCCTACTTCCACAAAGCACAGGGTCCCTACCCAAGGGCAAACCAGCTGTCAACCTGACAGGTCAATGCAGAATCAGGCATATGTAGGACAAGAAGGGCCTTTAGAGGCCATCTGGCCCAGTGGCTTTCACACAAGCAAAGGGAATGGGTATTTATGATTGGAGAAAAGCACCCTCAGAATTGGTTCTGAGTGAGCAGGACAAATGGCAGGATGCAAAGCTCAAAAATGACCTTCCTGGACAGTCAGTCGTGTTTGCAGTTCACCCCGAGAAAGCACGGAAGAGCTGAAGGGAGAGGACATGCCAGGCACTGAAAGGTTAAGAAACCCCAATCCAGTGGAACTTACCATGTCCCCAGTGCCATTTTACAGGTGGAGAAATGGACACACAGGAGTGTAAGGGACTCGTTCAAGGTCATAAAGCTAGAGATCGGCTGTCTCCGGTCCTTTCACACCAAGTTTAGGTGTGATGAACTGGTATTTTCTATTCTCTTCTTTTTTTTTTTTTTTGTACTTGTCCCGACCCATTAGGCCCTGGGTGCTCGCTGTGCCATTACCTGTGATACTCTTCCCTCTGTTCTTGCTCACGTTATCGCCCCCGCCACCACCCTAGCTAACGCGGCCTGCCCCCTCTTCCTCACGGTCTCCCCTCTGCTTTGCTTTTCATTCTTCTTCAAGGCATCTGTTGCCTTTTCACTTTTTATTTTAAATGCTTTATTGGCCACTGCCCACAGCTGCCGTAAGATCATAAGCTCCGTGAGAGGAAGGACTTGGATTGTCCTCCCCATCACAATCTCCTCAGCCCCTGAAAGAGTGCCTAAAGTCAGCACCTGGGGGAATGAATGAATGGACAAATGAATGAATGAATCTGAGTTCTTTTCCCAAAAGAGAAGAAACCAGACCATTTCTGAAATACAGTTAACCTCGTCCAATGTCTTCGAAATCTGAGAAGAGCCTTCTGAGGTCCTTGTAAAAAAAGACACACATCCGCAGCCCCCCTGAATCAGGCTCCCCCAGAGGGGGGCCTGGAAAGCAAGGCGGTGAATGAGCACCCCAGGGGATTCGGGTCTCGGAAGGGTTTGGGGAGGCCGGGCCAGCCAGACAGGAGACACAGCCCACAGGGTATGAGGACGGTGCACCTGCAGGACGATCTGGAGGACAGGAGGGGGAAGCTCGCTCCAGCTGTGGCCAGTGCGGCTAGAGCCTCACTGTGAAGGGTGTGTTGCCTAGGCTGAGGCCTCTTCAATTCCAGGCCACTGAGGCAGTAATGCAAAAAAATTGCTGGCAATGACCCCAAAATTGAGACAGCAAAACCGTTTCCTTAAAACCCAGCATGATTTCAAATTAAATACAGAAAATGCCCAAAACGGGCCAATATATAGACACAGAAAGTTGATTTTCTTCTACTTGTTGCCTAAGGGGAGGATGGTGAGGGGAGGTAAACAGACATAAAGGTTCTTTTTAGGGTGATGGAAACGTTCTCAACCTGGATCGTGGGGATGGTTGTATAACTCTTGAAAACATACTAAAATTCACTAAATTCTACACTCAAAATAGGTGAATTTTGTATCTAAATTATATCTCAATAGGCTTTAAAAAATAAGTACAGAAATGTTTAAGAAGAAAACCCATAAGATTAATATTTTCAAGATTTTGACCTCTGTGAGTAGGAGATCTACCTTGCGATCCTAACACGGAAGATTTAATTGAACAATTTATTTGACTTGAGATTTTAAGTTGAAATCTTGTTGACATATACTATTGGAGTATTTTAAAAACTTACCAGCCACCATATTTCTAAGCTTGAGAATGAGATTACTAAGCTTAAGTATGAGACTTGTATTATATCCAAGTGCTCAATTGTTAATTGGGCAATTGAAGTACTCAAAAAGGACATTAAATCTATTAAATTTTAAATGCAATTGAAAATGTTAAACGCATGTTAAGTTTGTGAAAGGATCAAATGTTAATCGAAGGCCACCCTGAATGTAGCCATGAACACTTACTAGACTTCCGGGAAGAGTGAGATTCCTATAGGCTAGCATCCTAGACTCGTAGCTTTAGTTTTGTAGTTTCAGTTTTTCTAGAAGCTTCTTTTGTACGCGGGCATCACGTTGAATGACATGAAAACGCTCACAGTAACAGAATTAACAAGAACTGGCACCTTCAGGCTGGTCGAAGGTGGGGAATCAGAGTGTTTGGGGTAAGGGAGAACCAGCCCCCAGCCCAAATTCTGTTCCCGAAAACCCGACAGTGGTGGACGAGTTTTACTGTTGAGAAACATAAGACCCTGTGGAAAAACAGAGTTCAAGGAATTGAAATTGGCAATGAACCTAGGAAAGCCCTTATAAATGACATTTTATGTTCCTTTAAATAAAACAAGAGAGACAGCTCTGGCAGTATCGATTATATTAATTACGTTCTACACCTTGAATAAGTAATTATGGGTATCGTACAGTTAATTTTCATTTACCCTTCCTTGCGCGCTGGAGAATTTTTCTTTTCTTTTTTTTTTTTTTTTTTGCACACTGGAGAATTTCTATACTCTCCCCTGCAGTTCCCCTGGAATGCTTATAAATTTATTTTGCAGTGATGCAGATAATATGCCAAAATACTTTCTTCCCTGTGGCTGGTGCTCCAAGTCTGATTTTACAGCTTGGAGACACTGATGTCTGCCTCTGGGGTCTCCTCGCAGCTTCAGAGACAGGGAATAACGTGGCTGCTTGAGAAGGGACACATTCCACGTAACCCTTGTGCAAGCAGCTCAAACACGGCAGTACAGAAAGCTGCTGGGCTGCTGTGCAGAGCAATTTCGCTCTAATGCAGTTGGCCTGTACTGGGCACCCCATCTCTCACGTAAGCCTCTGCTCCCCTTGGCCACACGGGGATTGTCGCCCATCCTCTGTCTCTCTCAAGGCTAGCTGGGCAAAACTTGAGCATGCCCGGGTTTTCTCGTTCTTTCCCTTTTCTCCACCCTGTCCTAGAAGCCAGAATGGGGTGCTGGCTAAGACCATGGTGTAGTGGATTGATGCCCCCCCCAAAATTCATGCCCACCTAGAACCCCTCAGAATGAGACCTTATTTGGAAATACGGTCTTTGCAGGTGTAATTAGTTAAATTAAGACGAGGTCATACTGGACTGGGGTGGACCCTAAATCCAATGACCCTCTCTTCTTATAAGAGAGGAGGGGACGCAGAGACACACACACAGGGAGAAGCTCAGGGAGACAGAGAGCAGAGGGGCGCGGCCACCAGCCAAGGAGTACCGAGGACTGCCAGGAGCCACCAGAAGCTAGGAAGACGCAAAGAAGGATTCTACCCCAGAGCCTTCGGTCCTGCCAACACCTTGATTTCAGGCTCTCGGCCCCCAGAACTGGGAGGGAACAGATTTCTGTTGTTTTAAGCCACAAAGTTAGTGGCATGTTGTTTTGGCATCCCTAGGAAACTAATACACACGGGCTCATGTCCTATCCAACCTTGACGATATACTCAACTCTCCTGGCCTCAGTTATCTCTCTGTAAAATGGGGATAACAATACATCTGCCTAGTAGGAATGGCTGTGAGGACTCCATAAACGAATCTACATCAGGCGTTTGTAGGGGCTCAGGAACCTATGATTAGCTACCGTTCCTGGTGTCTGGTACCTTCTCTTTCTAACTGTTCTCCAAGAGAGCACCTCAAAATCCTCTTCTGTTCCAACGGGAAATCTCAGTGCTATGAACATGATATATACACAGTCATCTGTGGACACTAGATCGGTTCACAGATCGGAGAGGGGAGTCGAGTGATATACGGTGGAAGTCTAACCACCTTGGCTTTGCTCAAGACGAGTATGCGGCAGCGGCGGGATGCCGAAGGGGGCTGTTGAAAAGACACTGTGTGTACCTTTCCTCCAGAAGCAAGAGACAGCTAGAAAGAGATTATCCCCCACAACAAAACACATGCTCACAGTAGTGAAGGGCCGTAGCTTTCCAAGGCAGCCAGCCACCCATCTACCCAAACCCATATTTTCACTCCCGTATGTCTAGATGAGTTAAGGATGGGAATTATCATTTTAACTGTTCATCTGTATTATCTTTTTCTGACATTTTTCTGGCATAAGAGGCTAATACGAATTTTTTTTTAAAATATCCCCACATGTGCTACCCCACTGGAGCCGTGAAGATGCTTACAGCCTTCAACTCCAGCTGAAGTTTCCCCCTTGGGAAATGACACCAAGGGAATAATCCAACAGAAGCTAAAGAATTCACGCTCAAAGATGTTTACCGTATTTCCCTTCCAATGGCCAAAAATTACAACCACTGTAAAATGTCCAGGATTAGAGAGATCATTTCATAAATCATAGTTCACTTAGGTACATCATTAATGATTCACAGTATATTAAGTACTCAAAAATGATACTAGAAGTAATAATGTGAAGACATGGGAAAAGGGCTTAAGTTAAAGCAGCAGATTCCAAAATATTACGAGGATGAGGATCTCAGCTATGTAAATATATACACACATCAATGACAACGTATAAACACGAAAATGCATTCTTCCGCGTTATCATTTTTCCCCACTTAAAAATGATGACGTCAGTAGCATGCTAGCTCCAAAGCAACTCTAAGTGTTTCAGACGCCCCTGAAAGGCAGAGAAGTGCTAAACAAAGTGTTGGATTTCTCCCAAAGAGGAAGAAAAACTCATCTGTAGCCGCCAATGGGGATATTTTCCCCCAACGGATCTTTGACAAATGAGGGCACGATGGGTGCGCTTCAGGTCTGCATGTCCCAGGACCACAAGCTGCTCGGGTATAACTTGAGGGATTGTTACTAAGAAGTGGTAGAGGGGTGGACAGATAATAGCAGGCCCTGGAGAAGATCCGAAAGTGGGCGGAAGGAGGCGGGGGGCGGGGGTAGAGAAGGCATATCCGTGTTTTGGGGGCAGCTAGGCTGGGCTTCAAATGTTATTCTTGAAATGTGGTCAGAAGGGAAAGATCACTGCAGCTGTAGCCTATTAAACGTGCCCACACTCCCCATCTCCCTCCCGCTCTCCCTCCAGCCCTTCGACTGGGTCCAAGATGCGAGGCTGAACCTCACTTAAAGACATGCAGCGCGAAGGGAATGAACCCGGGCGGGAGGGGACGGGTAGAACAAGAGGACCAAAGCTACTATAGTAATTTTCCCTAGGGAAATATTTAGCATTTTGAGGCTTCTTTTGTCCCTAAATACATGGGTAGATAGATAGAGGATAGATTAGATCGACTGATCGATTGATAGATAAAAAGCTTTGTGACAACATGGAGAGACGGAGTCCCATCTTTCCCCAGAAAGAAGGAACATTGTGCCCAGGACCCTCATTGCCACGATGAGCAGGAAGGCAGGGCCTCTCGGGTGCAGCACACACATCCAGCATGAGTTTAGATATTAAAATTCTTTCCGAAGTCAGCCAGGCAGGATCTATGGGTGCAAGCAAATTAAAAAGCTGTAAGCTAATAAGAGGGTTTTGCAAATGGCTGTGGCTACAAGAGGGTCGGATGAGAAGTGGCCCAGGCAGGTTAGAAAGGGCTCTGGTTCTCAGCTTGCTGCCGTCAACTGTGTAGGTGACCCAGAGAAGAGGGGGACAAAAATAAGCAGAACATATTTTGAGTTCCAACGATATGCCATGCTGAAATGCTAAGCACTTTAGGAAACATGGTTTAACCTCTCCTTCCTCGGGACCATCCTGAAACGTTAAGTGTCATCATTTAAACAAAATAAATAAATAAGTGTTCTCCATTTCCATTTTACAGACGAGGCAACAAATTCAGGTAGGTATTTTCCAAAGTCACACAACTAGTGCCTGATGGATTCTGCAGATTGATAGAGCAGGTAAATGTTTATTATTATCTCTGAGTGTTATCAGTAGAGCTCTACCTGATACAGGAGAGGAGGGGAGCACAGCAGACACGAAACACACCGAAAGCAGCATTTCACAAGGCTGGGCCCAGCCCTTAGTTAAGAGTAATAATGTGAAAACATGGACATAGGGTTGAAGTCACTTGGCAATAGGACTGGAGCAGAGTCACCACACCTGTCTGACTCAGCTGGGTCATAACGTTGACAGGGCAGTGTTCAAACACACACACACACCCCAACACAGACTTTGTAGAACAAAGTGGCTACGGCTAAGCCCCAAGAGGATTGAACTCCTGCAAACATCTTCGCCCCTCCGTGCCCCAGTCTTCGCACCGGTAGGATGGGAATAACGAGAGAACGTGCCTTGTGAGTTAATAAGGGGACAGAGGGGGTGACGGCACCAAGGACACCACCAGCCACGACTCCAAGCGCGCATGTTCTCACGGTTTGTAAGTTCTCTGAGATCACAACGCATCCTTCTTCCACTTGGTAAAGCAGGAGATGATGAGGGTGATGGCGAGGAAAACCCCCGACTCCCTTCGCAGATCCATGCCTCCCCCATGACCCTCCCTCAACCCTTGACTTCCAGCTCAACCCCCTGCAAGGAGCATGTTCCCTCTCCTTTTCTTTCCTTCTTTCTCCTTCTCTTTTCCTCCCTTCCTTTCCTGTCTCGATCTCCTGCAACTTTGATGCTTTGTTTTCCAAGCCAAGACAAATGTCCCCAAGTCCACATGGCAAAGTGCTACAGCATACAATGCCCCGGGGCCCCTCGGGGGGCGACCCCAGCTCACTCAGGGGCCAGCAGGATAACAAGCCCCCCGAGAGAGCCCCAGGCACCAACCGGGCATCACAGCGCCGAGGACACTGGCCTCGGCGCCCCGAATGGCAGTGGATGTCAGGACGACACCCCGTGGGTGACAGGGCAGACCGGGTAATGGGTCTTCGACAGTATCAAGAAAAACCCTCTTGTCATAAGAACCAACCCTCCTCCACATAACTGCCCCAGCTCTTGCTGAGGCCAGAAATCCAGGGTTCTTTAGATCAATGGTCTCTAGTAACTTTCCAATGTTTTGCCACTTAGGTAATGGCCAGCCTCCTCAAAGTTTGAAAAGCCACAACACTGAAAACAGGGTAGAATTTTCCCAATTATCAAGCTTTTCTTTGTTAAACCGTTAACCCAGTTATGCTTAAATGATATATAGATTGATATGCATAGATATCAATAGTATTAATATCTGAAAATATTAATATATCATCATGATCTCCAGATGATCCACCAACGGACCAAGTTGGAGGTTACTCCCCCCAGTGGAACGTTAAGGAGGTCAGCATCCCAGGGATCAGGGCCCAACATCCAGAAGGGTGAGGATGGCAGGAAGCATGAATTCGTAAGAGGTTCTACACGGAAAAGGCTGATGGAGAAATCTTCGGGGATGTCCAAAGTCAAGGGTGAGGATTTGGCAGAGAAAAGAGTCAGAACAGAACGGGGATGGTCAGAAACAGCAGGGGAGGCACCTCTGCCTTTCACATCCTTCTGACCTCGGTCAAAGTCAACACTCAAGACTTCCCTTGGTTTTTCACAATGAGAGTGTTAGAACCTGAAATTCTAAGTTGTTCACTCAAGCAAGCCCCCCTAAGAAATACGAAAATCGCACTTTCTTCCGAGTGAAGTAGGTAGCTTTGGAGGGCCGAGCACCCATGTCTTGAGAAAAATCTTCCTGGTCCCCAGGCCAGCTATATCACAAAAGCAGAACGGAACACGTGCAGGGAGAAAAAGAATTGGGTTCTCTCCGCTGCCGGGAGGCTCTTCGTGGGGCCCAATTCTAGCCCTGGTGTAGAGGTGGGAGGCTCGGTCACATATTTACCTACCATTCTCTGATTGTCTCTGACACACTGAATATTCATCCAGCCTTCTCTTACTTTATCCAAAATCTGTATGTCTGTGGGGCACTGAGGGTTTAAAACTCCAACTGAAGGGGAGGTGGGTGGGGGGATGGGTGAAATACACAGAGGGGATTAAGAGCACACTTATCTTGATGAGCTCTGAGTAACGTACGGAAGTGCCAAATCACTATATTGCACACTTGAAATGAATGTAACACTGTATGTTAACTACACTGGAATTTAAAAGCAATTTAAAAAATAGTAAAATAAAATAACACTGAAAATAAGAAATCAAGTCTCGTGGTATTTGGAAACAGGTAGGGTAATGTCCTACCTAACTGACCTAATTAACCCATTTTGTTAACGTCCTGAACTTTACTACAGCAGCCTGCGCATATAGTCAAAGCTTTTGGCTTTCCTGTGGCTGAACGGTATTAGAAATGTTAGTCGAATCCAAAAACCAATCTTTAGTTTCAATTTTCTTTTATGCTCCGGCTTAAGCCTGGAATCTTCCTGCTTGTTAACAGAAACTGCAAGAGATATTTTATCCGCCAAACTTATGATGCACGGGGGAGAAGTCACGAATGACTTCTGGCTTCCATTCTCCTAATGAAGTAACTCAGGCCTCGAAAGCAAAAAGCAAATGGTTTTATTCAAAGGCCACACCTTGTTCTTCAAACGTCCATCAGAAATAAAAGGGGCTCGTGACTCTGGGCTGATCTCACGCGACCATTGTCCGTGGACTTCAATTGCAAATAACGGTTCTTGGTACCTCGCGTACCCCGCGATTGTCAATGCTGGTGAGAACGTGATGAGCCAGACCGGGGAGAGCCGGGAGCGGAGTCGGGGCTGGGGGTCCGAAGGGCGCAGCCCAGGGCACATGTCTGCATACCGGCCATCAGGAGCCACCCACGCTGGACCACATTTACGCTCCTTGAAACTTCGTTTGTGATAAAGCAATAAAAGCGCCCATTCCTGACACGGGAGTGATAACGACGTTCGGCCGTCTGCCTGTTCCAGCGAGTCACCCCCCTCTGCACCACCCCCCCCCCGCCTCTCATTGTAAAGGGGAAAAACCCGAGGTCAGGGAGGTTACCCCGGGCCCCCACGGCCACGAGGTGAATCACCGCATCTCCATTCCATCGGTGAGGAAATGGTGGCGCGGGGACATGAGCGACTTGTCCAGGGGCACAGAGCAGAGACTCAAACCCAGGTAAATAAGACCCGAGTTCAGTCTACACAACAGCTGCCTCCTGCTGTGGTATGCACTGAAGAAACTGTCCTCTGGGCGTCCACACTGTCTGGGCGACACGGGCTGACCAGGACAGGAGCCCTCGCCGAGCGTCAAGGGCCAGCAATGCCCTCATTCTTCTCTAGCATCTTTCTCGATTCTTTAAGGACCTCAAGGAAACAGAGGCACGCAATTAAGCCCCTTCCTAGGTACCTGAGCCCCAACTCAGAGGCCGAGTTCAATTCCTTTTTGTACCTCCTATGTTGAGGGGGGAGGGCAGCACAAATTAAGTCCTCAATAAACACTCCATGTTCAGCCAATTAACTAATCTGCCTTGGCAGCTGGGCAATGGTGAGTCCTAAGAGCCCAGGACCCTCCTAGTTTTTACTCAGGAATGTGAGGGTTCTGGTCTATCTCCAAGTAACAGAGGCAGCTCCCTATTGCCTTCTCCAGAATGTCCACTGCAGACAGCTCTACTGAGTTCTTTCCAGAGCTGACATCCGAATCCCTTCCCAGACTGAAAGGACAGGGATGATCAGACGGGACTTCAGAATTCCGGGAAAGGAGAGGCCACGCCAGGAAGCTGAGAGCCAGAAAGGTTTCGACCCGCTGCGCTGCCATCCGGGCCAGAGGGCCCGGGTACCCGGGGCTCCCCTCAGAACAGAGGCAAGGGGTTCCAAAACGCAATCAGGAAGATCAAGATCTCAGGAAAGAAACTCAAATAGAAAGATCTGCTCAGAAGCAAAGCTTGACTCTACCCTAACCCAGGAAAAGAAACACAGAGAAGGCACAAAATATATATATGAATTTGGAAAGACCCCTCGATTCAGGAAAACGTATCTTTAGGTTTATTATACTGCGAGCCATCCAGCTGACGGAAGCCAGAGTTCAAGGACAAGGAACGTCTGCTGCAGTGGGAAGGCGGTGGGCTGGAGACCGGGGAGCCAGGGTTGGGCTGAGTTCCTAACTGGGGGTGTGACCTTGGTGACACTCCCCCCCCCTTTCTGGGTCTCAAGATCCCCATCGTTAAATTAGGGGTTTACTTTCTATAAGATTCCTTCCAGCTGCAAAATTCAATACTTCTGTGACTCTCAGCCCACTGGCTGCTCCAATGCCCTCCCCTCCGCCGCTGTGAGGCTCACCAAAATTCCACTGGCAATGCGCTCCACCACTGAACAAGCCCGCTTTTGTGGCCTCCTCAGAGCATGGCAACCACAGAAATAAACACAAATGCACCAAAAAATGTAAATGGGTCGTAGGCACTCTTACACGTATGAAGTCAGCAGTGTGAAATGTATAACAAGATTATCTACAGATCTCTTGTTGACACAGAGTTAAAAAAAAAATCTCTTAATTATAAAAAGGCCCATTTGTTTGGTTCTCGACCAGATTGGCCCTGATCCGGCCGCATCTGAAAACTTTAGTCCCAGTCGTGGCCGTGGCCGTGGGTTGCCTCTTACCAATACACACATAGGAGGGAAACTGGGATTTTTCACAGAGGTATCCTCTATTCTGCTGGGGTAGCTGGGGGTGGCAGGGGAAGTTGCCCTTGGCATTGACCAGACAATGAACTCATCATCCTGCCTGGCTAAGGAATAGAAATCGAGTGTTAAACATAGCTCACCAGCATCTCCTCGACCAGGATCTCAGACCGAAGTTAGTTTGTGCATAAGAAAGTCAGGAGCGGGGATGCCTACCCAATGTGTCACGATTTACCTATCACCCCAATAATCCCCGCCACTCCACCGTCCCCTGAAAGCGGGCACTGAGCACCTAACGTGGGCCAAGCCCTATCTCCCTACAAGTGCTCTGGCTTGGGCTGTGTACCCAGCAGGGTGGATGTACTCAACTGTGGACCTAAAAATGGTTAAAAAGGTAAATTTTACGTCATGTGCATTTCACCACAATGTTTTTTAAAAGATAAAAAAAAAAAAAGAAAGGAACAGTTTAGGCTGCAGCCCTAGACACACCTAATCACACTGATGCAAAATAGGAACGCTCAGCCAGCGAGCTATTTCTAGCACGTCCCCAAAATGTCTGGGCCTGATGGTAATAGCCTCTGCCCCGGCCAAAGTAACCATGGTCCTTTGTTCAAGCATCATGCCTGGAACCTTAGAGTGAGTCCACGGCCATTTCCGCCCCTCCCGGGGTCTCCGGACCGAGGCCTGGACGGGGGGGTGGGGGTGGGGTTCTCCAACCTGACCACTCCTCAGGACCACTTGGGGTGAGGTCGATGCAGATTCTGGGACACCCCTCCCATGCCCCCCAATCAAGAACCTGATCCAAGAAGTCTATCTCAAGACCCAAATCTCTGCCCTTTTTAAAGCATCCCAGGTGACTTGGGGGAATACAGGGCACATGAAAGGTCCCGGAGCAATGAGAAGGGGGTAGCGAACCCGACGCAGCCCTTGCAAGGGGCTCTGGAAACACCCAGGGGCATGTGCTCCTGCTGTCCAGGCAAGGCTGCCTGGCGTTCTTTCTCGGTTTCAAGGAGGCCCTTGACTTTGAGTCCTTGAACAAGTCGGGGCAAGGCACACAGTGCACTGTTCTCCCGCCTTTCCCACTGCCGGTGGACGGACCATCAGCCAGAACCAGAAGGCCCAGATTCCAGGGCCAACTCTCTCCGCACACAGGCCCTTCATCATCGAGCCTCGGGCGTCAGCCTCTGTAAAATGGGCCTGATGATACCTGCCCCGGCTGCCTCCTCGGGCTCTTGCGGCCGGTTCTCCCAACCGTGTGACCTCGGG
This sequence comes from Potos flavus, assembly GCA_028534135.1. Taxonomy (NCBI): domain Eukaryota; kingdom Metazoa; phylum Chordata; class Mammalia; order Carnivora; family Procyonidae; genus Potos; species Potos flavus. The sequence goes on from CM052897.1 coordinate 14,555,166, forward strand.
CTCTTCACATTTCGCCTCTCCAGACCTCAGCTTCCACATCTTTAAAGTGGGAACAAACTAGTACCCAGTTCGCAGAGTTCTAACGGGCACTAGACAGGTGATGCAAACGACACGTTCAACCATGAAGACACACGCACGGAGTTCTTAGGAAGCGTTAGCTATTATTGTGCCGATGAAGGGGCTCCCTGTGGATGTGCTTGGGAGGGCACAAATCTAAGAGATGACAGCTTCCACACTTGTGTTATTGAAGTTATTGAACACACACACATGCACACACGCACACACACCCCCTATGCATTCATGCCATCCACCCTGCGATTACAAATCACGACCCTTTGGCGTAGAGGTGACAAGAATGAATTTGAGAAGCCAACTTTTTATTTCAAATGTGAGTCTCTCCACTCTCTAGGCAAGAGGCCAAGGGACACTTCCATCAATAATTATTGAGCACTGTGGAGGGAAGGACAAGAGGGCCTTCTGGCAAAGGAGGGGCATTTTTCTGGAAGGAAGACGCTCTCAGAAGGAAGGGAGTCACATGGTGGCTGGGTGGCTCAGACAGGAAGGTTTGCAGACTGTGCTCCACCTCACCCCACTGAACGCCACAGAACGACTCACAGATCTCAGAACACATCCAGGAATTTCTATTCCTTCCCAAAGTCAAGCCGTTCCCGCTTCTGGAACTTTGCTTTCCTGGGTGCCTCAGCCACGAGACCCTCTTCACTCACATTTTACTCGGGCTGTAGCTCAAGCGTCCCCGCCTGAGGGAGGCTTTCTCCAGCACCCCCTTATCCCATTATCCTGTATGGTTTTCCTCAGAGCCCTGGGCCCCTCTCCTTGAGCGTTAAGCTCTTCGATCCCCCGTCCTCCTCACTGTGACAACAGTGTCTGGCCCATAGCAGATGCTCAGAAAATGCTTGCTGATTGAATCCACTTAGGGGGAACATGGAACCCGGGGCACCCTGGGCTCATCCCACGTTATACTCGTGGTCCTGGAGTCCTTTTCACAGCCGCCCCTCTTAGTCTACCGAGTGGCTTGGTCTGATGCTAACACTCACACTGCTGGGAGTCCAGGAGTCCGAAGCCCCAAGTTCTAGAATCAGACAAACTTTGGTATCAGTCTCAAGCTGTCCCTTCCTACCATGTGATCCTTAGTGAGCCGTGACCTCCTGCCAAAACCAGCCCTGTAGCTTTTCACAGAGACCGAGACTCGGAACAAGCCCTGCCTCTGTGCACACAGCAGGCATTCCATAAATCATGTCACTTGTCCTCTGCAGACAGACTACCGAGTCCACGACCCAGGAGCTGTGCGACCCTGATCTACTGACCTTTCCTCCTGGCCATTTGCTCATCCCTCAAATGAATGGAAGAAAATATCCTAAGCTCACAGGGTGCTGGTCATAGGATGAGATAAGGTCACTGGGGGGCCTGGGGGGGAGGTGGGGGGAACACAGTGCCCAGGGCCGTGTCCAAGCACTGAACACACAGCAGCCATCCATATTGTCCATACTGTAACATCCATATTGTAGCCTTTCCTCCTAAATGCGTGACCTCCATAAGGGAAGGACCTAAGCATTCCCGTTCTCTATCCCTAACACTGAACGCCTGGAGCATTTTTCTGGAAGGAAGGAAAGAAGCGGGCTTCTCTTTGAGTTCCTCCCATGCCCATCACCAGCCAGCTTGATTCCCACTGGGAGAGTGGCTGGGACACAGAGAAGGCGTATGGCTTAGGGCTGGCTGCACAGTGCCACTGCAAAGGCAGGAAGAGAATTTGCTGGGAGTATGGAGGGTTCACAGATGGTAAAAAATCCCCAGCTGCTCACACACCTACTTGTGGGAGGGAGAAAGCTTGTTGAATGTTAAAAATGAGTCAACTTTCTCTTAGACAACAAGAACAACAAAGACGGTGATGCGGAGAGGAATAAACAGGGCGTGGGGGAAGGCGAGAAAGAGGCACCCTCCACTGCACACTTGTGAAACTTAACCCTTTCTGAGCGGTGCTGGTGTGAGGGGAGGGGGGCGGAAGGTAGTGCGGTGGGGGAGGGGGAGGGAGCCACTGATTTAATTTAGATCCTCCCAAATGGGCTGGAGCACAGCCTCGGGCACAGATGCTCATTTCTACTCTGCTGACACCAAGGGGGGGGAAGCAAAGGCAGGGTGTGTCGGTTTTGTAGGCTGTCAGATATGTCCAGGCCGTTAACTGCTGCTGAGTTTAGCAATTTGGCAGAAGGTGGAGTGGGGTTGCTCAGATGGCCAAGCGCTGACTGCAAAGAGAGTTTCTTTCGCAATCTCGTCCTTTCCGCCAACTGTAAAACGAGATTATGAAACAGAACCAAGAGTGCAGCACCGAGCCCTGGACCTCGGCAGAGAGAGCCGGCACCGGGGGCTCCCAGCACGCAGCACCCCTGCCCCGCCATCCCCTTCGGGGCTCGCGGCCCCAGGAGCTGGGGCAGGTGGATGGATCATCTCCCCATTTCAGGATCTGCTGCTCCCCTCCCAGGCACGAGAGTTCAATTTCCAATCGATCCAGCACGTCTGCTCTGCCCACAACGGCCCGGGCTGTGCTCGGCGACGGAGCTCCGTGTCAGGAAGAGGACAAAATTGAATCAGTCGGCCTCTGAGCTCTTCTCTGAATTTTAAAGCTAACTGCTCAAAAGGGAAAACTGAGACCCAAAGGGAGACTAGTCTGTGAGGGTGACTGTTCCTTTAAATAAATTCAACAGGTTGTCTTTGCCCTTGTCTTTCATCCAGAATATAAAACATTCTGAAAACCTCGGAGTCTCATGAACTTGAGCTCTACTCTCTAATAAGGTTAACTCCGGGAGGGTCTCTATCCCTACAATTTCTTGCCCCAAAATATCCAAGTAGACAAGCTTGTCGTGTTTAGATTTATAAACCAGTAGTTTCATTTATGTGTGTGGAATATGGAACCAGACTAGCGGGTTCCAATCCCAGCCCCGGCACTGGGACCGTGGCTCTGGGACCACGGTTAGGAGCCTCCCCTTCCCTCAGTTTCTTCATCTGTGTGGGAATAATAGTAATGCTTACTTCTCGGGGCTGTTGTGGGAATGAAGGAGCTTTCTAAGAGCACTTAACAGCGTGTGGTACCCTTGTAAGTACTTATTAAGGAAATACTTAATAAATCTAGCTACGTACATAACACAGCACTGCCTTAAAGAGCTACTGACCCACTTTTTTTTTTTTTTTTAAAGATTTTATTTATTTATTTGACAGAGAGAGAGAGATCACAAGTAGACAGAGAGGCAGGCAGAGAGAGAGGGGGAAGCAGGTTCCCTGCTGAGCAGAGAGCCCGATGTGGGGCTCGATCCCAGAACCCTGAGATCATGACCTGAGCCGAAGGCAGAGGCTTTAACCCACTGAGCCACCCAGGCGCCCTGACCCACTTTCATTTTAAGGATCTCGTTTCAACTTTTATTTTAGAAGAAGAAAGGCAGTATAGAATACTGGTTAAGAACACAAACTATAAAACCCCATGGCCTAAAATTGACATCCAGCTCTGCCTCTTACTTCCTGTGTGACCTTGGGCAAGTTACTTAACCTCTCTGAGATTCAGTTAGTTTATCTGCAAAATGGAGCTCTTACTGCCTTCAGCCTTAAGTGAGTTAATAAAAGTGAAATACACAGAATGTGATAGCAAAGTATGACCATTTGCTGCTATCGTTGTATCTCTAGGGGAGGTCCCACCAGCAATTCCTACCATGGGAACGTTTGTAAAATGTCAAGATGACATTTGGAGTGCTGGGAAGCAAGTAGGTAGGAAGCCATGGGCCACTCCTGCCCCATCCTTGCTCTGTTCAGAGCTGCTGACTTACAGCTCATCAGGGAAGATGTAGCAAGCAGAATTCAATTACGCCTGGCCCACCTGCTGTTCCAGTCCCCTCTGTCCCGATCCTGCAGCAGGGCTGAGAGCTGAGGGGGCAGACAGAAGGGCTGATGCACATATAGTGGGTTCCGCTGGGTGTCCCATGGCGACGGTTAGCAGAGCAGCAGCACGCCGCAGAGACAGAGAGCCTGGCTCTGCCCCTCGTCACCCAAGCATCCACAAGGCGGGAAGGCAAGGAGACCCCAGCCCCAAACCGCAGCCTGGGCATCCAGCCCACCCCTCTGGATCCTGGTGTGGGAAGACAACACACAGATGGGTCCTTCTCCATGGTACCCGCCCTGGGAAGCCTCTCCACCTTCCACCCGGCTCACGGTGAAGCCCCATGCAGACCAGAGCCCCGCTCAACGCCTCCAGGAGGGAGGCAGAAGATTCCCAGCAGAGCTCCTGCCGGAGGAATAAAAGACAATGGAACAGGAACAGGGAAGGAGGAGTGGTGACGAGCCCTGCACACCCAGGGAATACCTTTCTATCCCAAGAGAAGCCAATCACAGAAAACAAACCTTTCTCTGCCTTCTAAGAAAGGACTGGATTTTCTGCCAGATCTGATCGAATCTCCAAGGGATTCTGCAATCGCACTCCCCTGTCTACCTAAAAACGTCCCGGCTTGTCAGTCACCCTCAATCTTGGGTATATTTTGCCTGTTCCATGTGACATGGCCCATCTGACCCATGTGACTCAGTTTCCCAAAGGCTCCTGCAGCTTGAATGTGGCTGGCTTGAGTGGCTAATGATCCCTTATCAGCGTGATAGTACAGTTTAGAGACGGCAGCAAATTTTGTCTTTGGAAAATTGGTCCTGATGGAGAAACTCAGATTTAAAGATATGGAGAGAAAAGTTCATATACATATAGGAACCCATGTGCATAGGTGTGTGAGAGCATACATGTGTGTATGTTTTAGCCCACCTAACAGGAAGAGCTGCCTTGAGCTGGATACTTAAGACTCTGGGTCTCGGTTCAGTAACGGCAAAGGTAAAGGGCTTCTCAGGCTGGGGCACCGTGGGGCACGGATTCCAAGGTTTCATTCTGGCTCAGCACAGAGAAAGGTCCTGGGGCCCACTGGTGACGTCCGAGGGGGTCACACTCAAGAGAGATGGGAGGTGTGTTTGCTGGTAACCTGGGTCAGCCCAAAGGACCCCCCTGACAGTTCTCAGATCCTGAATAACCTTCTGAGTCCCAGACGGGGCGGGGGTATTTTAGAATCTCTAAAGGCCTATTAGTTCAAACATTCTGAGCCCTGAATTATATAAAGGCCGCACTCATGGGTTCAAAACTGTCTTTGCAGCCCCGGTGGCACAGTGGTGAGCCTAGCTGCCTCCCAAAGCAGTCTTTCTGTGGCAATTAGAGAAAAAAGTGCTGTTTATGTTGAGAAGAACCCCGCTGAACCCAGTCCCACGAGCTCCCTGCACGCCCATGCTACAAGCCCCAGGGCACAAGGGCTTTCCTCGGTGGGACAGGGGGGTTGGAGATGAAGAAATGGTTCCCCAGAAATTTGGCAGACTTGTTGAGTCACTGTAACTTCTGTCATTTCCATTATATGTGGCTTTCACTTATAGACGGACTCCGCTCAATGCAACTCAAAAAGGAAAAGAGAAACGGGAATTTTACACAAGTGAGATAATGACTTCTATGGAGTTTAAGATAGTGCCTGGGAGAGGGAATCGAGAAAGGAGTGGTTTATGAGGACCACCAAGCCTCAAGAGCTGTCTGCGAGAACATTCTAGATTCCCATTATGGCAGTGACATTCAGGCTCAGAGTCGTGACATTAATGTCACAAGGAAGGTCAAAGAACCAGTGGATGGCTTCTGAGCCCTGTCCTTTCTTTTTTAGATGTATTTATTTATTTGAAAGAGAAGGGGGGAAGGGCAAGAGGAGAGGGAGAGAAAGAATCTCAAAGTTTGACTCTGAGTGTGGAGCCTGACGTGGGGCTCAATCCTATGACCCCGAGATCCTGAGCTGAAACCAAGAGTCAGATGCTTAGCCCACTGAGCCACCCAGACGCCCCTGAGTCCTGTTCTTCCCATGCTGCAGCAAGGCTGACCGGACAGACCGTGGTCAGCGGGGCAGGGCTGGAGCGTCTGGGCTGTGGACAGGCCCTAGACAGTGAAGTCAAAAGAAGAGGAACAAAGGAACAAGAATGTGGTTTCTACGCTGCCCATCCCACTCCTCCAAGAAACTCGGTCCACACGGGTCTAGCTGTTTCTATCCAGACTTCTCGGCAATCACTCCCATCCCCCCATCCAACTTGCACAGCTGGGGGATGGGCGACCACTGCTCGAGGAGAGATCGCCTGGGGAGCTGCCCAATCTCAAGGGACTGCCGGGAAGAACAAACCGCCAACTGTAGAGTGCCCTAATTAGCCATTCCCCTGGGCCCTGGCATCCTCACGCATTCACTCTGCCTCCCACCCCAGTCCCTGCTGCCTGCCGATCCCTCCCAGGCTGGAGGCAGGGAGTCCTGCATTCTGAGCCACAGGCAACACACAGTAGGCAATTTACTAAAGTCTCCCAAAAAATAGAAGCTGTAGAGGGCAGTCTGTAGAGTCCCTTCCAGGATGGGAGCTCAGAGCCACTCACAGCTGGTTCTGACAACCGCCGCTACTTGCCACCAGGAAGCTCAGGTCCCCAATAACAGGGCCCCCCCAGGGGTGAAAGACAAACATCTCATTGCGGGGGAAATAATACATTGGCAAAGGGATAACTGATTCCCATCCTGCACAATCCCGTCCTAAGGCAGACTCGGGGAGAAATGGGTAAGATTTGATGGGGTTTAACCCGGAAAGGGAACTAGGCTCCAAGAGCCTTGAGCAGTCAGGGGTGACAGGAACAACATCATAAAAATAGCGGTTAAATCTTCTGCACACCTGCTATCCACTGGGCACTGCGATCGGACTTCCAAGGAACCATCTCACTGAATCCCCTCAACAACACTAGGAAGTAAGTACTCTCACCTCTATTTCATAGATAAGAAACTGAGGCACTGGGAGACTCAGTGGCTTGCCCAAGGCAACACACCGCCCATTCATTCCTTCAGGGTGTATTTATGTCACGTGTGGCTCCAAGCACTGGACCAGATCGGAGCCACGGGGCGGCTGAGCGCTGCGATGTCAGGTGCAACGTCCCACATGGGCCAAACTGCAAAGGGAAACGCTGTGTGGCTGAACCAAGAGGACACACAGAGGGGCTCCCGGGGGAACCAGGCCGAGGCTGCATTGAGGTGCGCAGCTCGTTGGAGCTGCAGGAAGGAGGGGAGGCTGGAGGGACATCTGGTCCCGCTGGACAGCATTCCTGGAAGATAGGACACGTCCTTCTAGTCTAAGTCAGTCTCGCCTTCAAAGCTGCCTCAGTGTCTCCGCGTAGTTGGGTCTCAGATGACTGTCCTGAGAACGTACTCCACCCACACGTCAGCGGCGCCCCGAGTCCCTCCTGCAGCGGGCGCCCAGGCGCCCAGGCGAGAGCATTCCACGAGATACGTTCGCCCGCCTCCTGCATGTCCCAGGGTCTGGCAGAGCCTACTCTGTGTCCTTCTTGACCCCAGCGCAACACAGCCCCCAGAGAGCTCCCTTCCTGTGTGCTAACCCCCACCAAGAACAAACATCCACGGTACTTCCACCAGATCCAGAACCAGAACACCGTTTTCACCGGGCCACGCACAGCCCAAGATGCATGCGCTTATTGGTGGCCAATTAATCAGGGAGAAAGTCAAGTTCTGGGTAGCTGGAACGAGCTGGAATTAAACTTGTGGAAGAAGAGAGTATTGCTAGTGAATAGTACGTGCATGAAGCAATGGAGATAATCAAGGTACATAGAAAGAGGTTTTAAGATTGTGGCTCGGGGACTATGAATGACAGAGAACGACAAAGACCTCTGGGTTTTTTTAGGAGCACACGGTCCCATGAGGGAGTGTGAAAAGGGTTATAATGGAAGAGATAGTAACTAATACTTTGAGTTCATGCTACACATGGTCTAAATAAGTGCTATCAACCCATTTAACTACCCAGCTGCCGTCTACAAGGTAGGTTCTCTTACTATCATGGCCATTTTACAGGTGAGGAAACTGAGGCACCGAAATGTTATGCAAATACACAGCAGAGAGCTAGAAACGCCTTCCGAGCTCATACCATGCTTCAAGAAGGTGCCAGGAAGCAGACAAATGTTCAACCACCACAAGTTATCATTTCTCTTCTACTGGAGGTGTGAGAATTCACAAAGCAATGTCCCTCCTCATGCTCAAGCAGGATGTCCAAAGATAGAGCCCTGATACGACTTAGCTGTGTGACCCTGGTTAGGCCAGGTAACCTCTCTGGTCCTCCAGCATCTTCTTTTGTGAGATAAAGGTTGGACTAAATAATGCCCCAAGGCCCCTTGAGCTCTAAAATTCTTCAACTAAACCAGAACACAGTAACCTTTCACAGGGTACTGAATTTGATATCGTTGGGAAATATGCAAACGTATCTGAATTCTGAACACACTAAACCTGACCAACTTGCCAAATGATAGGAAAACACAGTTGCTTCCACCAGAGGAGACTTTGAAAGCTCTGCTCTGGTCCAGAGAGGGCCAGAGACAGGCAGACCCAGACCGGCCAAGAGAAGGCTCTGGGCCCTGTGTGGATCCTGCGCCCCACTCTTGTTAGAATGACCTAGGAGCAGGGGGAAGATGGCCTCATTTTCCCATTTTTACAGTGCTGCAGGCGACTCCAAGGGATTCGGAGCCTGAATCCCATGTTGATTTGTTACTTCCAAATGACATCCACCCTCCTGCAGCAGTTCTCCTGGCCCCGCCCACCCTGCCCCCCCCCCCCACGGGTGTCCCTCTTAAGCCACCCAAGGGGCCACCACGCAAAGCCAGTTGCTGCCAGTGGATTCCATTCTGTGTAGATGGCAACACAGAGGACCCCAGGAATACCCGCAAGACCATCTTCTGCATCAACAGACTTCCTGGAAATGAGGCTCCCAGCAGGGAGGGGACAGAGGAGCACCACAGACTGAGCCCTATGAGGTACTGAGAGTACATGCCCTAGAGTCCCACAGGCAGGAGTTCAAATCCTTCCTCTGACCTCAGCCTCAGTCTCCCCATCTCAAAAATGGGCCCTAAAATGGGACATGCATCATAAGACTGCTATGAGGAGTAACTGGAAATCGTGTGTGTGACGCACAGTGGCTGGCACCGAGCAAGCATTTAACGACAAGAAAACAGAAAATCTGGGGCATTGTTTCTGTCAGATTCCGGCAGTGTAAAATCATTTCCAATTCAAGCTGCTAGTGACCTGTGAATCATTTCTACTTCAAGGTTTAGAAATCTTTCATTGTGCCGTGGCAGAGATCTGACTTGTCTCCCTCAAAATCTGATCTCACTTTCTTCCACAGGATTAGAAATGGACTAGGGCACTCGGGCCTTAGGACTTCACATGGCTTCCCCCTTCACATCCCTTAAGTGTCTGCTAAAAAGTCTCTTCTGGAAGGAAGCCTTCCTCAACCAACCCTTCCAAAATAGCCTTTCCGATCTTTGTTCCCTAACCCTGGTTTAATGGCGTTCTTCACTACTCAAAATCATGTTCTTTCCCAGGCGTGTGTTTATTTATTGACAATCTGTCCCATCGGAATGGAAGTCCCACGAACGCAGGGACTCCGTTTAGTTCACAGCTGTATCCCTAGCATCTGGAACAGAGCCTGGCACAATAAGTATCTGAAAAATCAGTGGACAAATTAATTTGTTCAACATTTACCAACATGTGCCAAGTACCGTGTGAGGCTCTGAAAACACGGAGATTTAAAAACAAACCAACAAGCCAAGACAATGTTCCTAGCTGTGAGTTCACAGCTGAGAGAGGGAGATGCCTACAGAGGTGTCCAAGGCCAAGAGTGCTGGAAGACAGGATACCCATGGTGTTCTAGAAGCACAGAAGATGGAGTGCTGCCCCACCCCCACCCCGGCTACTTGACACTGAGGAACCACAAGCCCCTGCCCGGAGGGTGACAAGGGTTCCACAATGACGCTAGATGGAGAACCTAATTGCATCGTTTCTTTATGCTGGGTATGTGACTCTTCCGCTCAGGGAGCAGTCAGAACCCACACAGAAGTTTAAAACCACTAAAACATATTTTTTCCATTTTTAAATTGAGATATAATTGACATATAACATTATATTAGTTTCAGTTATACAGCATAACTACTCAGAATTTGTAGATACAGTCAAATGAGCACCGCAGTAAGTCTGGTTAACATCCAGGGCGCCGGTGGGGGGAGGGGTGCTCAGTCGGTTAAGCCTCTGCCTTCGCCTCAGGTCATGATCTCAGGGTCCTAGGATCAAGCCCCGCATCGGGCTCTCTGCTCCATGGGGAGCCTGCTTCTCCCTCCTGCTCTGCCTCTGCCACCCTACTCATGCTTACTCTCTCTCAAATAAATAATAAAATCTTAAAAAAAAAAAAAAGTCTGGTTAGCATCCATCACCACATAGAGCTACAAGTTTTTTCTTACGATGAGAACTTTTAGGATCTACTCTCTTAGCAACTTCCAAATCCACAATACAGTATTACTAACGATAGTCGCCATGCTGTGCGTGAGATCCCTAAGACTTACTTGTTTTTTAACTGCAGGTTTGTACCTTTTGACCGTCTTCCCGCATTGCGCCCACCCCCCAGCCCACCTTCGCAGCCACTTAGAACAATTTCTGAAAAGTCTCTATTAGTGATGCTCCTGGTGCCTGAGGACTCGGAATGAAGAGCTTCTGTGTAAAGAGAGGATGACAGCACAATGGGATTAATTTTACATACTTTGGGAAGGGAGTGGGGGCAGAGAGGGGACAGGCATGACAGCCCCCAATTTGCAGGGGGAGGGATTGGGCACTTTGTTTCCAGAAGTCTCGTTCGGATGCAAAGGCTTCAGGAGCCCCGGCGGCCCCCGTCTGGCAGGCCCGCCAGCTGGGGACATGTCAGTTCTCCCCTTTATTTGCCGAGGCCGCTGAGAAGGACAGAAAGGCGGAGGGAGATGCTTTGTGAAAGCCGAGACTGAAATACTGATGAGGGACAGTAACGGTCCGTCCCCGCGACAGGACAGGAGCTGTGGTTGCCGCTGCTGGGGAAGGTTCTCTCGGCGCGTCAAAGCTGGTCCTTCCGTGGCTTCGGATGGAAGCGCGAGCGGAGCCAGCTCGGGGCCTGTGCGCCGGCGGTCCCACCCCGGAAGCACCCTCCCGACCCTCTTGCCCTTCCACCTGCCCGCCCCATCCAGGGCGACACCACCTCCCTCGTGGAGCCTTCCCTGACTGCCACAGCCTTCCCTGGCTTGGAACCACAGAAGACCTGCCATGAGGGTTGTGCCACCCACATCCCCACTGCAGATCCTTCACAGCCCCCCAACTCCTCATCCGGGACCGAGTCCAAAGTCCTCCGCAGGGCCATAAGCCCTCCATGAGCTGGCTATTCCGGCCTCAGTGGTCCTTGCTGTGCATGTGCCCAACCCCTTCTCTCTGCCCACTCCTGCCTTACAGCTAGCTGTCTCCCCTATTGTGGGCGAGCTGGCGTTCCCCAAAAAGGTATGTTCAAGTCCTAACTGCTGGGGACCCATGAATGTGACCTTATTTGGAAAGAAGGTCTTTACCAATGTTATCGAGTTCAGCTGAGGTCATACAGGAGTAGAGTAGGCCTAATCCCTTGACTGGCATCCGTGTAAGACGGAAATTTGGA
>CM052897.1:14567248-14647727 GCA_028534135.1 Potos flavus
GCCCGACCCGCTCCTCCACACCTGAGCTCCAGGTAGCTGGCTGATTTGTCCAAGGTCCCACTGCTGGTTAGTGGCAGTCAGTTCCAAAACTAGGACCAGCTGTCACTCTGAGTCCTACGAAGGACAGCATCCTCAATAAAAGTCAAAAATATGCAGAGGAAGACAGGAAGTGAGCAGGAAAGAGGGCAAGGGAGAGGTGTGCACCGCCAGTCTAGAAAGTGAGTAAAAGATTTCTTTCTGGGTCATTCCAGATTAGGGGAATTCAACCCCTAAGTCTAAAAACTGAAAACCCTATTACGGAAATCTATTTCCCTCTCCTAGGGGTCAAGTCCTCCTTACCCTATTAATCTTCACTCCCCGTTCTTCCACAGATACTCCTTTTCATGGGGTCCCCTAAAAGGGAGGGCCAAAGACCCTGATGTAGTGATATCAAAGGAATGGTGTCCCTGCCCTCCTGCAGAGAGTAAGCCGCAAGGTGAGCAGAACCTTGATTATGACCTGCCTCCCTAACGCGGCTGGGATCGGAGTTTCCTACCCCAAACGCTTAGCATGAACAAAACACATCGGAAGGGAACCTGAGACAGCCCCGTGACGACACTGACCACTACGTGCCTGACACAGCATTGAGTGAATACAACACTGTCGCTGAGCCCGGAAAAAGAAGAAGACAGCTAAGCAAAGACCCAGGGGAAGCACAGGGCGGATGGGACAGGAAGGCCCCGGGGCAGGAACGAGCTCGGTGTTCACATCTTGTCTCACCAAAATGGCATCTAGTCTTAGGCCTGGGGAGTCAGGGTACGGTCTCGTACCGCCAGCACCGGCATCAATCAGGAGCTTTTCAGAAATGCCAAATCTCGGCCCAGCCCAGCCCCGCTGAATCAGGTTCTGCATTTTAATGAGATTGCCTGCTGATTTGTACACACCTGAAAGTTCGAGAAACTCATCTACAGCGCTCGAAAAATGATTGTTGGATGAATGAATGAATGAACGCCCCGCAGATCAAATCTCCACCTTCAGTTGCACCCCTCCCAGCACCCAGACGGTCTCCCCATCCCTGGCGGGAGGCAGGGTGTCGATTTCACACCCTGCAAAGCAGGCTGACTGACGACTGTCAGCACAACGGGAGAGGGGACCACCAGCCCACGTCAGGGTCAAATCGCCCAACAGCTGTCCCACGTGCAGTCTTTCACAGCCCGGGTCTGCCTCCGCCTCCCTGCTTCCCCCAGCCTCACACGGAGCTCCGGATTCCATTACTGGTCCCCAAATGGCTATCAAACCCCCACAGCTTAGCTAAAAATACCCTTCACACTTGTTGGGTCTCCCCACCGTTAGATTACCTTGAGGAATCTGACAGCTGTAATTAACGAAATATGTAAACGCAGCCTCCCCTTAGACGGGGTGCCCAGCAAGGCTACACTGGCACAGCGCAGGCCAGGAAAGAAGGGGTAAGGTCCTGTCCCTTCTTCCTGCAAGATCTCCAAGGGACTGAAACTAGGTGATTCTAGGAACACGAGCAGGGCTTTCGTGGTGTGGGCCTGAATGACTTGTAACAATCTACAACCAACACATGCTTACAAAAGCAAGTAGACACTAAGATGGGCGACCTCCCTGCTCCCTGCCCCGTGGACTCCCACTGTCCGTCTTGGGAGAGGTTAACACCTACACGTGGGTCTAGGACATGTGGGGTCTGACCCTGCCCCTCCTCTGGGTCTTAATGTGACAATAGCTTTGCGCAGAACGCAGTTGCCCGTTAATCTTTCCCGCTGAAAGTCTGTCGGGAAATCACATTTGTAAAACTGGGAACTGTTTTCCTTTCTTAAGAAAGCTCTTCCCAGTCTGGGAGAAAATGCTAGCGAATCCCAACCCACACTTCAAGATAGTACAGTAGGTCGCCTTGGAAATAAGGCCAAAGCCTGAAAATCACTGAAAAATAAGCTGTCCTAGGTCTCAAATGGGGGTCGTCGGCAATCACCTTATTTTCCTCTTTATCCAGACTATTTGAAGGATGGAGGAAACAAGAGAAGGAAAGCTTTAGCAGAGTCTAGGGCCGGGAGTGGGGGTGGGGGGTGGGGGCATGTAGTTAACCGGTACCCGGCCAGCCAGCCAACACAGCTCATGCCAACGCCACGTTGGTGGGAGCTCCAGGGGCCACAGCATCCACGCAAGAGCAGTGACGTCATGAAGTGGCCCAAAGACATTCTCTGCCTCCCTCACACTTTGGTTCCCCCATATTCATCCCACATCACCACCAATGGGATAAGAGGGGATCTGATGTTCCCCATTTGCTCCCCGCTGTAATTTCAGGTGGGGAAGGGTCTTGTAGCATAACAACACTACGCACTATCGTCCCCGTTGGCAAACGAGAGGTTTCTATTCCATCTCTCACTCCTTAGGACAGCAAATGACGAACAAAGGCCTGTGGGCGCAACCCTCCCCGCTGCCTGCTTTCATAAACAGTTTGATGGGAAGACAGCTGTGCCCATTCATTCACTTTTCACCTGTGGATGCATCTGCTCTACAACTGACAGCTTATGCCCGCCCCCCTCCAAAGCCCTAAGATGTGTCCTACTGGGCCCTTTAAGAAAAAGCCTGCCAGTCCCTGCCTGAGAACCAGACGATACTCACAGCAGAGTAAAAGCACAAAGTATTTTCCATTCTGCTTAAAGAAAGATCAGAATGTTTGGCTGGTGACCGGTCCTCCAGATCTTGATCTCTAACTTAAAGCACGTCTGACTTTCCACCACCACGGGATGGAGCAGGTGGGACGAGGCCAGCTGACCCGGGAAAGCACACAAGTAACAAGGAACCGGGATTGCCCCTCTGCTGCGGGCTGCGGGTTCTAGCTTAGAAAAGCCCGACGGAACTGGGACTCCCACCAGTGTTCCCCAGGGTGCCCGCTCAGAACCGCTGAGGGGGCGCCTTCTAACTCGGTTTCCCAAAGAGTCCGAAGGGGTTAGGTAGGGATCAACTCGGACTCCCGGTGTGCGCTATGCAGCCTGCTGAGAGATTATGGCCTCTTCCCGTCTCGGCTCTTCCAGGCATTTCTTCTAGCTAAAGTGAGTCCTCATTTCGAAATACAGCCTGGGGTCGCCTGGATGGTCCCGTCGGTGAAGCGGTGAAGCGTCTGCCTTCAGCTCGGGTCACGATCCCAGGGTCCTGGGATCGAGTCCTGCTTCAGGCTCCCTGCTCAGCGGGGAGTCTGCTGCCGCTTCTGTCCTTCCCCGGACTCGTGCTCACTCTCTTCTCTCTCTCAAAAAAAACAAAACAAAACAAAACAAAAACACACAGTCTGGGGCTTTCAGTTCTTCGTCACTCTCTCTGTCAACCGGATAGAGAGTTAGGCTCCTCCATCACCGGGAGTCCTCGGAACAGAATCATCCATCTCTTCACATCTAATCGTCCTCCGCCCTTGCTTCTCTCTGGACTTCTGATGAACTGGAACCGATAAATCACTTACGATCTTTTTTTATTTTTTAAAGAAACGGGACACCTGGATATAAAATGTGCAAAAATTCCAAAGATGATACAGAAATATCCCCCCAAATAGTTCTTGCCTTCTGTCCCCAACAACGGCCCCAATTTTGGCATCTTCCTTTATCATATATTTTCCACCTGCCCGAGGAGTAAGGTAAGTCTGGATGGCGGTGTGAGCAGGCTGCCCGGGGAGTATATAAAGGAGGAAGCTGACGTCGTGAGGAAGGAGTTTTGCAGGAGACATCCCGGTCACCCATCCTCCCCACCTCACTCACCGCGGCCCGCCCTTGCCCCGAGCCCACGCGGGACCTCACAGCCCAAGTAAAGTGCAGTGACTCTGCACGTTGGGAGCACTGGTTTTCTCTTCTGGATGCTTTATCGCAATCATGTTTTGATTTCCTTCCTTCCCGCCTCGTTTATCACTGTGGTTGGTATCTGTCTGGTTGAGAAAACCAACCGTTCTATGAAGGACAAGGTCAGTTTATGATGTCTGGAGTGGAGGGCAGACGTAAAGGAAGGCAGGGGAGAGCTGCATAATTTTGATGGTAATGGGGCTATTTAACTTGGCTGTAAAGGCAGTTTGGGTTTCTGAAAAATAACTCACTCTACTTGGAAAGTCTTGCCCTTTTGGACACTCTTGGTTGCCCATCCAACAGCCATCCTTCATCGCCGACAGCTGCCTGACTGTTCAGAGAAGCAGAGGGCGCAGCTCTAAAGAATGACACACTTCCAACACGTTCACCACGCCCCACCCCTTTGTTCACTCCCTGGCCTCTCCTGCAGCTAGAAAAAGCCACCGTGACCCAGTTCTGCACCAGGAGATACGAGAAGAGCCCTGGGAAGGATTTGGGGTTAGAACCTGGCACAGAGTAAGCCCTCAATCAACTTTAAGTATTATTATTGCTATTATCATCATCACTAAAATTCATTTTGATAGAACCTTCCCTTCCCTTTTCTCTCTCCTTTTTTCTCCCTGCATCCCTCCAGTGGTGAGCCAACGCTGGTTTGGATTCATTCACAAGAGCGGATTGTCGGGGCACCTAGGGTGGCTCAGTCGGTTAAGCGACTGCTGAGGTCATGATCTTCAGGTCCTGGGATCAAGCCCCACATCAGGCTCCCTGCTCAGCCTGGGAGTCTGCTTCTCCCTCTTCGTCTGCCTGCTGCTCTGCCTACTTATGCTCGCTCTGGGGATATTTACACCACGGAAATTGGCAAATGCTACAAATCAGGACTCTTTTTTCCCCCCAGAGAACTAATAGTTAAATATTTACTAGCATGCCATTTCTATGTGCCTCCTCCCACTCCCCTCTTTCCAACCATCCATCTCCCTCTTATAACTAGTGAGTACCTACTGTATGCAGAGCATTATGTTGGGTTCTCCTTGAGAACTCCAAGGTGAGTAAATCATTGCCCAACCTTCAGTGAGTTCATAGTCTAGCAATAAATTGGCATCTGCAAGTAACAGAAATCCCAACCACCAATGTTCACAAGAAAGTCTGCGGGGAGGTGTCTGTCTGGCCACATGGCAGAGTCAAGGATCCCAACCACCCCTGGCAGCCACTCTCCGCAGACTGACTTTTCTCCTGATGCTCGTCGTCCCCTGGGTACAAGAGAGCTGCTACAGTTCTAGGTATCAAGACTGCATTCAAAAGCAAGAAGCAGGGGCAAGGCCTTTTTCCTTGTATCCGGGAAGAAAATTATTTCACCCTCCTAACAAATTCACGAGGTAGCTCCTAGAGCAACTCTCGTTTTACAAATAGGGACATTGAGGCCCAAAAAGATTAGATAATGTGCTCAAGGCCACACAGCCAGAATATAAACCCGAGCATTCTGACTCCAGAGCCCGTGCGCTGGGCCAGATATATGGTAACTGGAGATGCGAGCTCGGGGGAACAAAATCACACCATCGGCTGCTTCATTACACTGCCTTGTAATTCCCTCCGCTGTCACGTGCTCCCACCTTCCGGACCAAGGCGTTTTTGCTCAGGAATGGCAATCCCATTTGCTCATTCGTCTATGACCCCACCCCCAATCGTGGACAAAACATCGGCTGCTTGGGTTTGTTAACTGACATGCACCCATCGCAGCCCTAAGACTATCCAATCTGAATGGAAAACCCTGCCAGTGCCGGCGCCAGCAGGCCCGCGTTGGGCACCTTCCTGTTCCAACTACCCACTCGAAAACCTGGGGACTCGGGCTCCAATCCACTTGGCAAGCAGATCATCTTCTTGGCCTATCTGCCTAGAACTGCTCACCCCCCTCCTTTCCGGGGCTGCTTTCCTTCGTACTGTACCTGCTGCTTGGGAAGATCTTATGATCTGTACCTTTCCAATTGCTCCCCCACCACAGAAAGTTCCAACCCCAACTGGCATCCCCACCATAAACTGCCAGTGTCCCTCCCCAGATGCATCAAAAAGAAAAACACTAGTATTCGGTAGAGCGGGCTGAAAGACCTTTGACTACGCTATTATTAGTAATTTTTTTTAAATAGAAGAAGTAAGGTCCCTACTTGGTTCTCCCCCGTCTCTACGACATACGCCAGAATCAGAAATCCTTCTCTCCAAAGAAAGTCATCTGGTTTGGAAATCTAAGTACCACTTAACTAGTGCTTTGGAGGACACAGTTCCAAAAGGCACAGCCTGAGGCTGTATTTGTCATGGGAAGTCTGGGCTCACACCCTGACCAGGTGCCAACTGCCCAAAGGGAACGTGGCTGGTCCCACCACCGCTTCTCTCTTGACTTTTGCTTTTGGACTTTTTGCTTTCCTTTGTTTTGTTCCGTCCCAAAGAGAAAAGAGACGGAAAGACCGGAAGTTGCTGCAGGAACCTACGGGAGCCGGACATGATGGAACTCCACCCCCCACCCCCGCCCTGGAAAGAAAGCTCACCAGGGGCTCCACACGCACCTTTCTGGGGGCTCGATCTCCATTCCGTTTTCAATATGCGTTGAATCAAATCCCAGAGCTTTCTAAATGGGCACTCCGGATTGCTCAGAGTGCCCCTGGTATGCTAGCTAAGAAGAACTTGGGAAGGAAAGCTAAACCTCTTAGGGAACTACCGAGAAATAATATTGACCACTTAGGGTCCCGTGAGCTCCGGCAAGTCGCATGGCAGCTCCTCATCCCTAGGGCGAGGGGTGCGTGCACACTTGGGCTCTGAGCCCACAGAGCCAGCTTGGAATCCTGCCTCTGTCACTAAGGACAATCTTCGGCGCCTTTCTTAACGTTTATGGGCCTCAGCGTCCTGAGTTCTTCTATCCGTCCCTTCAAAGCACTAGGGAGAGGAGTAAATTCGTAAATTTTACACACAAGATACTCAGAAGAGAGCCCGACACAGTTGTTTGTAATTAGTGTTGCCCTATTCTTGCTATTATCTGCCTCACCACATCTTACATGAACTATGGAAGATAATATAGTTAGGACACAGGATTTCCATTCAATAAATATTGGTTTCCCCTCTCGAGAAGGAAAAAAATTAAAAGAGCGAGTATCTTTATATCCATTTTATTGTATATGGAAGCCCAGATTTTTGGATATTCAACCAATCAACCAAGCGCGTGCCCGGCCAAGAGAGACAAGGGCTGCTCCATCCGTCTCCAGCACATGACCTGCATTTACTCTCCGAAGGGAACCCGCACAGGCCCCCCAGGAGAATGCTAGAATGCCGGGCCGGCTGCAAGGGTCAGAGTAGCGCAGTTCAGTCAAGCCAGGGGGCCTCCCCTGCCCTCAAGAGGCCATTCAGTCACATGAACAAGATGACAGAGAAGAAGGCAATGAATTATTATTATTTTTTTTTAAATTTGCTAACAAAAGCTGCCTTGCATCCTTTCTCCCTTTCACTCTGCAGGGCAATAGCAAGTGTGCTCAGCCAGAATTCGTGCCCCATTCTGGGCGATTCTTGCCTTCCACAGAGATGATCCAAGCAACAAGGACCACTGCGTACCCCTCCTGGGTGCCTCCCGCCTCTCAGAACAAGGACACCACACCTGCTGGGTCTCAGAGAGACACCTGCCCATTTTCCAGCCTCAGGCAAAAGGACAGTGCACGGCTAGACCACACAGCTGCTGCGGGAAGACCAATAACCACCCAACAGAAATTTACTGTAAGTGATTCAAATGGGGGTAGAAATGGCCTCATAACGATTTTGAGAAACCAAGAAGAAAAGCCCCTGATTCGTGATCTCCAGAGAAGGATTCTGACCACCACGGCTCGTTATGTCAGCTCAAACTTCTGGTTTCGACGACACCAAAAGAAATTGTGTCCCTCGCCCTCCCTTCTCTCTGCCAATCTGTTAATTTCTCTGCGTTGACGTGGGGCACACAGTCCCTCTGGTTTAATGAGGCTCGTTATCTTCGGAGAAACCCGCCCAGGGAGGGGAGCTGGCCAGCACCTTTTTTAGAACCAGGAAGGTTCTCTTCAGAAATCCTCCTTGCAGACCTTAATCAATTCTCATGCTTCCCAACTCGTGCCAGAAGTAACTGAAGGAAGAACATCAACCATCAGCCCATTGGGTGGAATCTGTGGGTGACTGGGGCGGGGGAGGAGAGGTGGAGAGGAGGCAGGAGGGGGTGAGGGAAAGTATAAAGTGACTTCAGTGACTGTCACTCTGCGCTTCAGGGTGCTACAGACAGACCAAGTACATCAGGCAGGACTCAGCCAAACATGTTTGTTTCCTCCCAACGCGGACTTCCAGGCTCCCCTAAGACTGAGCTAACTCCAGGCTAGGGAGGAGGAAAGGGGGTGGGGGACACTGCCATATCCTTAGAAGAACAAATTTTAAAGGCATTTAAGGTTAGAAAAGATCACCACTCCCAGGGCGCCTGGGTGGCTCTGTCGGTTAAGCATCCGACTCTTGGTTTCGGCACAGGTCAGGATCTTGGGGTCCTGGGATCCGAGCCCTGAGTGGGGCCCCGCGATCAGCGCAGAGCCCACTTCCCTCTTCCTCCCCCTCTGCCCCTCCCCCAACTCGCACGCACTCTCTCTCTCAAATAAATCTTTAAAAAAAAAATGAAAGAGGGGCGCCTGGGTGGTTCAGTCATTAAGTGTCTGCCTTTGGCTCGGGTCATGATCCCAGGGTTCTGGGATCGAGCCCTGCATCAGGCTCCCTGCTCGTTGGGAAGCCTGCTTCTCCCTCTCCCACTCCCCCTGCTTGTGTTCCTGCTGTTGCTATCTCTCTCTCTGTCAAATAAATAAAGTCTTAAAAAAAAAAAAAAAAAGAAAGGAAGGAGGGAAGGAAGGAAGGAAGGACAGAGAGAGAGAGAGAGAGGGAGAAAAAAAAGAAAAGGCAAGAGAAGACCACCATTTTCCTCTTCCCATTCACACACGAAACACACAAAATAGGACACGTTGACAAAAATACCAGTCCTGCTCACATAAGAGCACATAAGGGACCCCATGTCCCTCCCCTACCCAGCCAACCCCTCTTTGTCCATGAGGACCTCTCAGAGACAACGCCAGCCTCAGCATTCTGCAGGACAACAACCCTTCTGTGCTCCCCAAATGTTCTCAAGGGAACTCTCGTCTCCTCTTACCCCCTTCCCTGCCATTGGATCTGAAGAGCCGAATTTATTGTTTGAATAGATGATGAAAGCACACAGGATCCCCCCAAAACGCCAAAGGCATGAAAGTTCACATACAATGGAAATACGCCTTCCCTCCTCCCCCACAGCTTCCCAAGGCAGCCACCGTCTGTCCAGGATACTCCCAGAACATGTACTGGGAGCTAGAACCCCACTCCCAGCCCCGGGCTGCAAACCTACCCGCCGATACCGGCACCCGTGTGTCACTCCCGGATTGGTCTGTGCTTACACAGACCTGTGACGCATGTGTTGGCATATGTGGATTATCCTCGTCTATACAGTAGTAAAACAGACCTAACACAAACTTGACCATTCTAATCATTTTTAAGCGGATGGTTCAGAACTTTAAATATTCACCTCGCTGTGCAATCATCACCACCATCTGTCTCCAGGACTTTTTCACCTTTCCAAACTAAAACTCCATACCCATTAAACATTAACTCCCGCTCCCCTCTCCCCCTCCCCCGTTCTACGGGCTGTCTCTGTCTCGAGGAAGATGACCTCCCCCCTCCTCCGCCCAGGTACCGCACAGAAGGGGAAGCATTCGAGTATTTGTCCTTTTGTAACTGAGGTTTCACTTATCATAATGTCTTCAAGGTTCATCCATGCTATAGCCTGTATCCCAATTTCCTTCCTTTTGGGGCACCCGGCTGGCTCAGTCAGTAGAACATGCAACCCTTGATCTCGGGGTTATAGGTTCGAGCCCCATGTTGGGTGTAGAGATTACTTAAAAATAACATCCTTGGGGGAAAAAAAAAAAAAAAGAATTTCCTTCCCTTTTAAGGCTGGATAATATCGCACTGTATATATATACCACCTTCTGTTTATCCGGTCATTTCTTGACAGACATTTGGGCTGTTGCTACTTTTTGGCTATTGGGACTAATGCTGCTATGAACATGAATGTATAAATATCTGTTCAAGTCCCTACTGGCCTTTTACTGGCCTTTTCCACCCAGAAGTGGAACAGCTGGATCATATGGTAATTCCACGTGGAGGTTTTGAGGACCTGCCATACTGTTTACTGTGGCCACTGCACGCGGACTATTTTTAAAAACAAATGTTAGCATATTCTCCACCACCGTTCTCTGCTACCATTTCAAAAGCACTTCGCACTTTCCTCAGTTGAGGAAAGATGAAGTTACTTGTTAATCCCAGCTTGATCCTTCACATCCAAGATGGTGCAAACAGAACAGCAGACATGAGCGTTGCTAGAGAGGAAAACATGGTGATATTATCATCCGGTTATTACTTAGGGTATACCCACAGGGCGTCTGATCATCTGTACTCCCAAAATAGCTCTTCCCCCTCCAGATGAGCTGTCCTGAAATAACTTGTGCTGCCCTTTCCTCAATGGCTTTCCTGAGTCCCCCATGAAATGGAGCAAGGAACAAGCGTGCATCTAAAACAGCAGAGGAATGCACTCTGAGTAAATATCCCACCCTCAGCAGGGGGATTGGAAAGGAAGAGGCGATGGCCAAAATTCTGTTTCAGCACATCCACCGGGCCACCCTGGAAATTTTTAGAATGTCCGAGAGAACCACTGCATAAATGTCAGACAAGGAGGTTTAAAGAAATCAACGAGAACACTCGTTATTTTTGTTTTAGTGAAAAGATCTGTACAGAGCCTACAGGCAGGCTGAACACAGGGCACTTTTAAAGAAAAGGGTCTTGTGGGCACTGAGAAGAAACCCTCCAAAAGGGACGAGAAGGCAGACTGTCATTTCAGACATGAACTTCCCGGACATGTAATGAATCACGCTGTAGGTTGACACCACTCCGTGTAGGTCACCTTCAAGGATATTAGCATCTCCGGAGCAAAGCCAAAGACTGCCAATTAATCACCAAAGGAGGACAGCATGACCCGGGCAGGTGAAAACTTGTGTGTGTGTGTGTGTGTGTGTGTGTGTGTGTGTGTGTATGTGTGTGTATTTGTGCCTGTGTTTAAAACAAGCAACAAACAAAAAGGGTTGCCGGAAATCATCCCAGAGATGAAGAAGTTATTTTCTGACTTGACCTCAACCTTAACCCAGGGAGCAAAATCTTAAGAGGGAAAGGTCAGTTTCCATGCCACTCCTTCACAATCCAACACACACATGTAATTCGGTAACACCACGCTTCCGGAATGAAAACGTGTGCCGTTTTAGGGCATCAAAATTCTTGCTGGCTCACCGCGGGCCACCTGGAGCCCTTGTCACCAATGTTCATTAGCTTTGTAATTAGAGAGGATGGAACCTCCACATTCCCAGAGGGAACGCTGCGGTTTTACCCATTTGCAACTTTCCCCAGAGGCCCCTGACATGTGTCAATCACTTCTGATTTTGCTGAGGCATGAATCTGAGTTGAGAGCATCCAGGCGAGTGAAGTGGAGGACAAGAGGTCTGACCTGACCTCAGGTCACCAGAGATCTGCCCTTATGGCCTGATGGCTTGGGGTTTCTAGCTCCTGCACGCTCACACACTCTCTTTCATTCTTTCTTTGTGAAAATACGGCTCTGCCCATTGAGGAAAGGGCAGCACAAGTTCCCTCTGCCCCTTCCCCCACTCGTGCTTGCTCTCTCTCGCTCTCTCTCAAATAAAATCTTTTAAAAAAATAGGTCAATTCAATGACACACTTTATTTACTCATGTTATTTAGGACTTTTATTCCCATATTTAGGTAACTGGTTTTTGGTTTTTTGCAGTTTTTTTGGTCAAAGATTTT
The DNA here is from genome assembly GCA_028534135.1 of Potos flavus. Taxonomy (NCBI): domain Eukaryota; kingdom Metazoa; phylum Chordata; class Mammalia; order Carnivora; family Procyonidae; genus Potos; species Potos flavus. The sequence continues at coordinate 14,579,001 of CM052897.1, forward strand.
ATTTATCTATTCATGAGAGACAGAGACAGAGAGGCAGGCAGAGGCGGAGAGAGAAGCAGGCTCCCCACAGAGCAGGCAGCCCAATGCAGGACTCGATCCCAGGACCCTGGGATCATGATCTGAGCTGAAGGCGGACACTTAACCAGTTGAGCTACCCAGGCGGCCTGGGTAACTATTAAAAGTCTGAAAAGATTACTGAAGTCTCTCAAACTATGCTTTGCTATATATTCTGCCACTGTGACTGACAGTTTGGGGGGTCCTGGGCAACAAGGGTCCTGATTTGTCCTGCCTTCCTCCATCCCTTACATCTCCACCTTCTTCCTGAGCATCTTATAATCCCACTGTGCAGCCATCCCACTTTGAGGAGACAAGCCCTGTTTTAAATATTTCATCTTACAGTCCCACCCTGACACACAGGTTTTCATCCACGTGTCCCTACTTTTAATTCAGAAAGTATGGCAGTTGCATCTGTAATATATGACAAATACTAGGTTTGATGCATTATCTTCTCAAAACCTCTCAGGGAGGTACAAATATTATCATCCATATTTTCACGGATGCAGAGACAGAGAAGGGAAATCAGCTGCCCAAGGTCACACAGCAGGTAGGTGCTGGAGCCAGAAATAAACACAGGCCTATTGCGTGCCAAAGCCTGGATTCTCTGCTACCACTGGGAGAAAGTGGTAAGTGGAATTATCAGCTAGCGTGGGCAGCAGGGAAGAACGGTTAGCAAACGTAGAGATAACTTTTTGCTTTCTAAATCCTATCGCCCAGCTCTGCAATTTACTAGCTGTGTAACCTCGGGCAACACTTCCCTGTGCACTGCAATTCTCTGTGCCTCAGTTTCTTCATCTGTAACATGAGCATCATAGCAGCAGCTGCCTTATAGAATTCCCACGTGGATGAAAGATGTTCAGTGCTCACACTGCGTCTGGCACGTGAGAAGGTGTGTGTGTGTGTGTAGGGATGAGCTTTTGCTCTTGGTCCCTGAACTTCTTAGGCCTCAATTATTCAAAACTCAGCACTTCTCAAAATATGCACAGTGACTGCTTCCCAGTGATGAATGATGGATACTGAACTAGGGTATGGATTGGAAATTGGGGAGCTAATCCCAAATGCCAAATAATTTGGCCAACTGCCCTATGATGCTTATACAAATAAGCCAGGAAGAAAACAATCTAGTGGTGGAAAGAAAAGGAGTGGATTTTGGGGAGCCTGGCTGGCTCAGTCAGTAGAGCATGAGACTCTTGATCTAGGGGTCATGTGTTTGAGCCCCACGATGGGTTTAGAAATTACTTTAAAAAAATAAATAAATGGAGTGCATTTTAAGAAGATGCAGGGTATAGAAAATGCTGAATAACGGTATGGGCAAATTTTTTTTTTTAATTTTCTTGAACACCTAACTGTAGACTACAGATAATGACTTCCTCCCAAAGCACACAGTGTGGAAGGTCGAGGGGTGGAGGGAGGGGACAATTTTACAATGGAGAAACGACAAACACCCCCTCAGCCAGTGATCAAGGCCACATCAATAGCGATAAGTCATGTTGAAAGTACGTACCCTTGATGTGATGGGACACCAAGGGCACTTGACCGTGATCTTCCTCCTCAAATCCCCAAATCTCAGTCAATTCGTGAGAAAAACAGCAGCCCAATTGAAGGATAGTCTATTAAAAAAACCTAAGCAGTACTCCTCAAAATATGATCACCAAAACCAAGAAATGTCTAAGGAACTATCACAGCCACATGCCTAAGGAGACATGACGACGAAGTAACATGGTGCCCTGGGTGGGATCCTGGGCCGGGAAAAGAACACGAGGTTAAAAACTAAAGATATCTAAATAAAATACGGACTTGAGTTAGTAATGATGTGCCAATATCAGCTCGTTGGTGATGACAAATGTACCGTGCTAGTGTAAGATGTTAACACTAGGAAACCAGGGCACACGAGAGAGAACTCTGTAAGAGCTCCACGATCTATACTAACTTTTCCCTAAATCTAAAGCTATTCTAACACTTAAAAAGTATGAAAAAGATTTTTTAAATTTCTACTGAATAGCCAATTCAAGAACCTCAGGGACCAGGCTGGGCAGACATCCAGCTGCAGTTTTCTCGTGAGTGGTGTGATTTGGTGAGGTTTGATAACTCATTGATCTGGCTGCTAGAAGAAGAGGTTCGATAACTCACTGATCTGGCTGCTAGAAGAAGACCCAGCCAAGATTCCAACCCAGGTCGGACCTCAGAGCCCACCCAGGTAACTGCTTGGCCTTGCTGCCCGCTAACAGAATGGAAAGCCCATGTGGTGGTCCCTCAGGGCCAATGGCACACAGGCATGTGGTTAAAGCCCTCCCTGACCGGCTGTGCCCGTGGACAAGCCCAGCCCCTTGCCCTAGGATGTGCTGTTTTCAATCTTCTGGGTCTCACGACCACACTCCTATCCAAGAGGACATCTTCCCAAGCTGGGGGACAACTTAAAGCAATTAAAAAGGTATTTGAGGGCGCCTAGGTGGCTCAGTCGGTTGAGCTTCTGACTCTTGGTTTTGGCTCAGGTTGTGATCTCATGGGTCCTGAGATCAAGCCCTAAGATAGGATCCCCGCTAGGCAGTGAGCCTGCCCAAAGGGTCTCTCCCTCTGCCCCTCCCCCTACTCACATGCCTGTGCTTTTCTCTCTCTCTCTCTCTCCCTCTAAAATAAATGAACAAATCTTTACAATAACTAACTAAAGTGTATCTGAGCTCTTCCTTCTCTCATTCCAGAGTGACATGATGACGGAAGCCGTGAGATGGCATTCTCTCAGCAACGACCCTTTCCTGCCCCGCATGCCTATGCGCAATGTGGTGTGTAGCCCGAGAGCAGTCTGGACTTGCCTGAACCTGACAGCCGAGGAGCGCCTCCTAATAGGCTTCTAGAACACTGCCCCGTGGAGCTACGGTTCTTAGGACTGCCGCCTCTGACTCAAAGTGAATTTTCCAAAGATCAAGGACTTTAAGCTACAGACCCGAGTGCTGGACAGCAAGTGCCTCAGCCATCAACCACATTCTCAGCACAGAGAAGGGGCGAGGGTCGGAAGAGAGCAAAGACGGACCAGGCCGGAAGCCTCTGTGAAAGGCACGTGCCATCAGCAGCGGAGACAGGACATAAGCATCGTCACCATCACACTAATAGCCACCGGATACTATCGGCTTGGCTCTTGGATGAGTATTTTAGAAATAATCTCTTACTTTATGTTTGAAAAATCCCTGGGAGGTGGTTGCTGTTTATCTCTACGTTACAGATGAAGAAAGCAAGGCGTAGAGGCACGGAGTGACTTTTAAGCAGCAGAGCCAAGATGAGCGGGGGTGAGGGTGCCTCAGTGGCCCAGTCCATTGAGTGACCCACTCTTGATTCCGGCTCAGGTCCTGATCTGTGTCCCGGGATCGACCCGCTCGTCAGGCTCCCTGCTCAGCAGGGAGTCTGCTCGAGGATTTCTCTCCCTCTTCCTCTGCCGTCTCCCCACGCTAAATAAATGAATTAATTCAAAAAAGAAAAAAAATGAGTGCATTTGACATGATCCAGAACCCAGGCTCCCCGCTACCCAAGGAAGAAAGTGATACGTGGTATCACGGGCTACTGTGGGTGACCAGAAGAACAGCGAAGCAAGGGCAAGGGCAGTTTATGTAAGGACATTTCCTGGACAGGCGAGGCCCGAGAGTCTGCATTTCTAAAATCTACCAATGGTAAGGCTGCTGCCACTGGTCCTTGGGCACGCGCTGAGTAGGAGCCCTTACCGAGTGATTAGGTCCAGAAACTAAGAGTCCGTTCTATCTGAAGGGGAGGCTGGCCTCACTGGACTTACAGCCTGGGCTTATGGACACCAACACCAGACTTGACTTAAGTGGTCTTACCCTGCCCTGAGAGGGTTAAGGGTATGAGAAAGTCCTACCATTTTTCATGAACCCTAAGACATCATTTCTCAGCCTTCTTGAACCCAGGTCCCTAAGATGCTTTCTCAGTCCATCATGTCCCCAGCTAGGCAAGAAGACTTGGCCAGCTTTACTCTCGGCATTTTATATATTGAAAAAAATAACCAATTGAATAGATACACTCTATGAAATTACAGTCTCTCCCCCCTTCTAACGCACATCCCCTCTACATGTTACTGACCCGCCATGGAAGACAGCTGAACTAATAGATATCATAAAGAAAACGTTAATGTAATATAATAAAAGGATTGTCCTTCACAATCTAACTGTATGCGGGGTTCTAGAATGAATCTGCTCATCATTCACATTGAATCCAGAGCTATGATCTCTTTCAGGCATCTATGTGTAAATACATCTTTAAATTAAATTTTCTGAAGGACCACAAATGAATCCACGATCCCATTTTAGGAAATAATGCCCTGGTTTATAACTCGGAGGTTACCTCTGGTTAAATGAATGTCATCACAGACACATAAGGCAGTGTACCCCACACACCGCCCAACCCTCCCCATCTGCTCGGTGTACCAGTATGGATTTAATTTTAGTAGACATCGAGCCACCTTGGCAATGGCAGAGGAGAAGATGTTTTCAAATGTCTCCATTCCACAATGTAAGGTTTATGTTCCTTGAGGTAAGCAACATTCCACATTGCTTCTGGAATGCAGCACAGTCAAAGAGTCAGTGTGAGATCTGGCCCTGAGGTTTGAGGACATGGAGACCTCACCGCCATGAACAGACCAGAACACTCAGACATGAAAACCCTATTATGCTACAAAGTCTGCAGTGTAGACCTGGGTGCGTGGTGACCCAGGGGCGCCAAGGCCAGACAGCCCCAAAGACAAGCTGCCAAGGAGACAGTGTCAGACTCCGACGGCTTTAGGCTCCTCTGTCATTCTGCACAGAAATGCAGGTGGAGGGAGTCGCCACGGGGATGTCAGGGACGCGGCCCCGGAACGATAACTCGGCCCACAGAGCCCTAAGGGTTGGGGGAGAAGGGGGGGCAGGGAGGGAGGGGGGCTCTGAAGAGAGGATCACAAGGAATCCTGTGCCATCTTTTTGCACGTCCAAGTTCTCTTACAAGAAGAACCAGCTCCCACCAGGACTGATTTTTACAACCCAGCGTGACATATCTTCCAGCCCAGAATCTTTGCCACCGCACTTTTACAGAAATGCAAATGTGTCAGGTCTTACCATAATTAGCTCCTTTCTAAAAAATGTATATCTCAGATCTTACATTGCCTCACGAAGACGAGGTGGTGCGGCTAATCAGAAACTTGGCTTCTGCGAACTAAAATTAATCGTGCTCCTTAATAGAATAAAAAAAAATGTGAGCCCTAATGTTCTGGGGCTTCCTAAACCGGGATGCAAAGGGACATAATCGGAACAAGAAGCTCGCAAAGAGATCGGTCTACACGTGCACGACGTCCTCCAGCCTGGCCGACTGCAGACTGAGCAGAGCTTCGGGGGGGCCCCCCCGCACCGCACACAGCAGGAACCACACGCGGCCAACCCGGGGTCACACGTCGAATCCTTCCTTCCTGCAAGGAAACAGGACACAGCGGCTCCTCTCGCTTCCTCCACGGGATCGGCCGAAATCCGTCCACGCGGCAACCTTCAGATCTGTGTTTCTCATGTTATACGAACGAATTTAAAAGTCCCTCAGCGCTAAGGGGAGAGTCCAAGGAAATGGAAATCGCTATATAGGAACCAGGAGGGGCAAGAGGCTGACTACAATGGGTTAGAACACCCCTGGAATCGTGTTCTTGCTCTATTCCCCTGGCTCTGAGAAAAGAGTTGAGAAGCCACATTTTGAGAGCAGCTGGGGGACCACGACAGCCCCGAGGCCGGTGTGTCTCCATGCGGGGTGTCCCTTACACCCTCAAAGAAAAGTGACACAGAGCTGTGGTCCTTGGCATTCGTTTTGCCTCCCTTCCTCCTTAATAAAATATTCTGAACTGAGACCCCAAATGTGAAGCAGAAATATTTAATACGTTGGGTTGCTGAATAATTTTACCCCGAAAACTTCTATCATTGGGACATGAGTTATCTTGAAGGAAAAAGAAGAGCTCGGTCACTTCAAAATGAACTCTGTCAAGAAAACCACATTTTAATTTACCTTTTCTATTAAAAAAAAAAGAAGAAGAAAGAAAAAAGCTAGCATGTCTACTAACCCAAGACTTTCCTTTCATTATGGGGTTAACTTAATTCTTACTTAAAAGAGGGGGAGGGGTGGAAGTTTAGTTTCTCTGGAAAGAAATGTCTTCTTCAGGCCAGTCCAGTGAAGACACATAAACAGGACATGAGCGATGCCCAAAAAGACTTATTCTGGAAAAGTTGCACGTGACTCACTCTGAACACACATGGACTAGAAGGCCATTTCAGGAGAGTGCTTTCTTTTCATTGCTTATTGATTGATTGATCCGCGTTCGCTACGGGCTGCCCGAGCCTTAGCGATCCACACACCACCACCTTCATGTCTCAGGGGAGCACAGTTTGGAAGGAAATGTGTTAGGAAGGATCCTTTTGTAATGCCAATAACCCTCCCCTCGTTTATCTATCTACGTATTCTGTTTTTGTTGGAAACTCCAGATTCAAGGGGCCCTGGGACATACACACATCCATCCAAATGAGAGTTCATAAAAAGTGCTCTGAATTTTAATAACCCTCCCGGCCTAATATCTTACTAATGGTCTTTTTAATTTTATTTTTTTCAGAATCAGAGAAAACTAAATGGACAGTTAAACTAACCTGACACCTTCCCCCTAGTACTTCACAGAATACCCACACTTCGGCCCTTGGTGCCAAAACCGAGTGCAAAACACCAAATGAATCTGTAATGCTGGGAAAGCTCGATCCTGTTCATGAATGTATTCAACTTTTCGCAGTTCTCCCGAACGCGGGGCCCCTCAGCTTCCTCAATTCCTGGTCTGCGATCCAAGGAGGATGACAACAAAATCCACAGCCCCCATGGTAGGATTCGATGAGTACGGTAATGGAGGCAGGTTCAAAATATGGTGGGAACTCAGGAAAGCATGGTCAAATCTGTTGGGGGTAGAGGGGCTCCAGTGATTTAGGGACTGGTCAAGGAAAAAGATAGGACCAGGAGAGTCAGTGACATACAACAACCATTATTGGGGGCCCATGGGGGGGGCACTTAGGGCTTTATGAGACAGGGAAGTCCCTCACTACAAGAGACCATCCAGGGACTTGGCTCAGGGTCCACCATTCAGAAGAGGACGAGGACTAGGGAACTCCCTATAGGGAGGGCAGACAGAAGAGGAGGTTTATGGGCCTAAGTGACATCACTCAGCAGCACTGGGGGGTCTTTGAGTCCCAGAGACCCGAAGGGCAGGAGCAGCTTGGGGTCTTATAACCACAGGGCTCTATCTTTTTTTTTTTTTTTTTTTTTAAAGATTTTATTTATTTATTTGTCAGAGAGAGAGAGAGCACAAGCAGGGGGAGCAGCAGACAGAGAAGGCAGAGGGAGAAGCAGGCTCCCCGCTGAGCAAGGAGCCCGATACGGGACTCGATCCCAGGACCTTGGGATCATGACCTGGGCCGAAGGCAGTGGCTTAACCGACTGAGCCACCCAGGCGTCCCAACAGGGCTCTATCTTATCAATGACCAACAGATGCTGGGTATAGTTTCGCGGGATATGCAAAGCAGGCAGGCCCTATGGCTAAAAAATCTGTATGTTTGGGCTATTTTTAAAACATTGGATGCATAAAAAACTGAGTCTGGTGCCAGGTTTTTGAGCTACAGGGTCTTAGCCTGCACCGAAGAAATAAAAACCTAGGAGCCAATACACTGGCCAACTTTTGCACATTTATGTAACAGGAGGCAGAAGGGAGAACCTTCATAGAGGAGGCTGTGAACTAGACCTTGCAATAAACTTTGCCGGTCAAAAAGGCAAGGGAAAACTAGACTCCTCGTGGTGATCACTGTAACGAATACAAATGTCGTTATCACCAGGCTGTACGCTTGCAACTAATATTGTATGTCAACTGTACTTCAGATTCAAAAAAAAAAAAAAAAAAGCAAGAGAAAGCAGTCTTGGCAGAAAAACTGCAAAAAGGGCCAGGCACAAAGGCATGGCAGCTTCCAGGCCTGGCTGTTCCAGGCAACGAGACGGGCCATGAGGGACTGACTGGTGGGGCTGGAAGCCAGGGCGTGAGGGAAGGAGGCGGCCAGAGAAGAGGCTAGAAAGAAATGAGCCTGACACATGATATGGCGCCTGGGAGCACCAGTTCTAGAGTCTAATACCGATTTCGCTACTTTTTCTCAGGTCCCATGAGGTAGATTACTTACTCTCTCTAGCTTCCATGTCTTCAGCTATCGGGGAGGGTTATGAATGGCTACTCCCATGCCAGCTCTTCTCTATGTCAGCAGACACCCATAGTAATGACCGGGCCTTGGACCCCATGCCAAGGAAGGCTGACTCTATGCTGCCGACTGCAACCCAAAGGACTGCCTGTCTATAACCAAGACAGGTGACCAGGCCAGATCCGTGCTGGGGGAACCTGCGTGGGACAGGGGAGAGGCAGGAGGCAGGGAAACCAGGAGACTACTGCACCAGTCCTGGCGACGGATGCTGCGGGCCTGAACTAGAACAATAACAGAAGGATCAACATGGAAGACAGGAATCCCCAAGACATTTCTCAGAGTGTGGCAACAGGGGCTGAGAGGGGGAAAGGATGCGGGAGAGAGGAAAAAAAAAAAATTAAGATTTCAAGGATGCTTTCTGGGGATTTCCAAATCCCTTCTCTCCATGGCCCTTAATCTTGAAAGAAAAGTGCTTTAGTGGAAAGAAGCAAGGCTATAATCTCAGAACAATTCTTCCTAGGAGAAAAAGTCACTTTCTGACACAGTACTTAAAAAAGGAAAAGGGAACGGGTGCCTGGGAGGCTCAGTTCATTAAGCATCTGACTCTTGATTTCAGCTAAAGTCATGATTTCGGGGTCATGAGATCCAGCTCCACGTGGGCTCGGGCTGAGCATGGCACCTGCTTAAGATTCTCTCTCTCCCTCTCCCTCTGCCCCTCAATAGAGCCAATAAATAAATAAATAATAAAAAGGAGAAGGAAGAGAAATGAGGGGTAAGCGTGACTCATGGAAATCGAGAAGGCTAGCTAGAGCTCCGTTGCGTTGGCCTTACTGGGATTTACAGCAGGAGAGCGGCGACGGTCCTCCTTAATACTTTAATGAGTCCTGAGTCCTCGTGATTTCGCAACAAACCACCTCCACCACGGAAGGCCCTCGCAGAGCATTTAAATCATGAACAAGGGTCTACAGAACAAATCTCTTCGTTTATTCAAAATACTTCTGAAGTAGAAAAAAAACTCGGCTTCCACATCCTCCCAGAGCTAAGGAAATTGAACCCATCGTGTTTTGGAAACCCCAGAGGTGAGTCAGGAGGTTGGATGTCCAGACAATACTTTGAAAAGACCCTCGTGGAGATTCAAGGCATGTTCATTTGAGGCTTGTAAACATGTGAATAGAAGCAGCAAAATAAAACCTAACAAAATCTTAACCTACCTTCAAAGGTAGAGGGGCACCTCGGGGGCTCAGTCAGTTAAGTGTCTGCCTTCCACTCAGGTCACGATCCCAGCCTGCTTCTCTCTCTCCCTAACCCTGCTCATGTTCTCTCTCTCTCTCTAATAAATAAATAAAATCTTTAAAAAAAAAAAAAAAAGGTAGGTAGAGTTTTTTCTTCCTTTCATCAGCTTTTCCAGCAACATTCTAATTAAGCTGCGAAATGGATTACGAAGACTTTATGCTCTACTCTCTTACTCCTAAATTGTCAATGTGTCCTCCAGCCTTAATGTCCGTTTCTGTCACACAGAGCATTGTTGGACTATAGTCACCCTGCACCCTCTAGGTAAGAAAAGGTGCCAAAACTACATGGACATTGAGCAAACTGCGATGGAATAAAGCAGAAGCTAAAATGGTAAAAAATGGAAAGTAAGGGGGCAAATTAGGAAGTAAGGACATGGAAGAAGTTATAGGCTAAGATCAGAAATGATGATCACGACAATGACAATGATGGTGATGGTGGTGATGGTGGTGGTGGATAGTAACTACTGAGCACTTACCCCTTGAACAAATACTACCAGTTGTCCCCTAATAGCCAATCTCTCCTTCGTACATGGTAATAGAGTTCTTAGTGAGATACTAGCTAAAGCATAAAATTTCCCTAACTCACTTTTGAATAATGTGGTCATATGACTACATTCTGGTCAATGGGATGAAACAGAGACATGGGCCATTTTCGGGCCATTTTCAGGCCATATCTTCCACTTCCCTCTTCCACTTTCTGGCTGGAATGCAGAAATGATGGCAGGAACTAAAGCAGCCATGTTGGACCATGTAATGGAAAGCACATATTAAGGATGGCAATACAACAAGGTAAAGAAAGTTGAGTCCCTGATCATTGTAGAACTTCCGTAACCAGTCCTAGGCCCTCTACTCTGGCCATACATCAGAGAGAAGTGAGTTTTGACTTTTTGAAGGCACTATTATTTTGAGCCTCTCAGAACAGCTAACCTGATAAAACTCTGTGCCAGGTACAATGCTATACACACTACATGCATTATCTCATTTAATCCACGTGCAACTCTCTAAAGTAGATACTACAGTTATCTTCATTTCACATTGGAGGACACGGAGACCCAGGGGACAAGTCATTTGTCTAAGCTTTCACAGTTAAGCAAATGGCGGGGCTTTGGTTCAACAAGGCAGCCAGATTCCAGGGTTTGGAATATGACGCCTCCTTGCCACACAACCAGTTGACCTGAACTAAGAAAGGAATCTGACCAACTTCCAAAAATGTAAACCTGGCTTAACAATCTCCCCAGCCAGGGGGGAATGGGCACCATTTCTCGGCTGTTCTTAACGGTTCCAGTCTCCAGGTGATCACTTGCCCTTCATCTCCTCCTCCAGAGTCAGGCAGGCTCAGGGAGAGACTCTGGTACCTCCACGCCTGTCTCCCCGCGGCCACGGGGCTGTCTGAGCATGGTGGGGCACGGGCACAGCTACTTCCCAACATCAGCGGCTTCCTCAACCCTAGACTGAGGTCCCATAAGCCCAGGGACGGGCTGACCACATCTCGACACTTCTTTCATCTTCTCGCCTCCCTTCCAGAAGGTACGGTCCCCCTCAGCAGCTCCTGTGGAGTGGCACAATTCAGAGAGATCACTAAGTCTGACACAACCACACTAGGAAATGCTGTCGGGCGCACTGCATCAAAAACAGCTAGGACACTGCTCTTTCTTCACAAGCCGTCGAATCAAGAATCAAGAATAACTAAGAAACCCCCCATACCACCCGGAGTGAGGAAAGATTGTAAAATTCTATCTGGACACCCAAGGACAGCAGTACAGAGTCTGGTTCACTCACGGGCTGTTCTCACGACCTCAGAAATTTCTCCACGACTCAGCCTCCCTTTCCAAAGAGGGGCATGAGGAAGAAGAGGCACGGGCGCCCCAGCTCTTGGGTTGCAGGGCGCTAAAAGTGATTTCTTCCCACATTTTCAAATGAAGAGTGAGTTCAGGTTTCCTTTCGTCCCCAGTTTCATTGAAATTCTACTGTGCAAGTGTACCCGGGTAGCTCAGTTGGTTAAGCATCTGCCTGCAGCTCAGGTCATGATCCCAGGGTCCTGGGATCGAGTCCCGAATTGGGCTCCCTGCTCAGCGAGGAGTCTGCTTCTTCCTCTCCCCCTGCTTGTGCTTTCTCTCTCTCTTAAATAAATAAATAAAAATAAAATAGTAAAAAAAAAAAAAAGAAGAAGAAGAAGAAGTAGTAGAAGTACTTTTACTCTGCAATTGGACATCTTAAGAAATATCTGCACTGGGGGTCAAGGCCTGCCAGAAAGGATACGGAGATCAAGAAGCCTTTCGCTTTCAGATCTTCTCGCCTACAGCTAAGGCCACGCTAGCTCCCAGGGAAAGGTGGCTCAGGTCTGAAGACACGCCTACCTGCAAGAGTGTTGCGATGAGCGGACGAGGCGCGCGCGCACTTGGCATACACGAGATGCTCGGTAAACCCTGGCTAGAGTTCCTGGTTTCATTGTTCTCACCTGGGCACACACCTGTTGGCACCATTAACACCCCATGGAGGATGGAGCTCTATCACCTCCTCCAAAGGTAAGAGGGGGAGGCTTCCTAAGGAAACGGAACAGGAAAAGGTTAAGTCGTAACTGACTAACTAAGCCTTGACGAACCACCGTGCTCACAGCTAGGTGCTAGGGAGCCAAGGCAAACAAACTCCCCACCCTCGAGGGGCTCAGAGTCTAAGGTGGGAAAGGAACTGAAGACCACACAATAGCAGAATGATTCAGAAAGCTGTGCCTGAGGTGAGATCCAGCCCTGCGGGAGTATCCCAGGGAAGCCCCAAGTCTGCGGGGAGGAGAAGGAAGGGGGCCAGAGCGGGGTGGTCCAGGGGGGCCTCACAGAGCAGGTGGCCCTTGAACTTAGCCCTGAAGGAGCTGTAGCTCATGGGGCAGGGGAGATTTTCCGCTGGAGGTGGGAAAGGCAGACAGAAGCCAGGAAACAAAGCACCCCTTGTGACATTCGCTGGCGTTGGAAATTCACCCCCTAGGGTGGGCGGCCACGTGTATGAGTCTGCTGGGCGCCATAATGAACGGCCACAGACCACGTGGCTTAAACAGCAGACCGGCATCGTCTCATGGTCCCAGAAGTCCACGATCTAGGTGTGAGCAGGGCTGGTTTCTCCCCAGGCCTCTGTCTGCCTTGCAGATGGCTGTCTTCACACCGTGTCCTCCCGTGGCCTGACCTCTGTGCCCACGCACGTTTGGGCCCTCATCTCCTTGTCTTAGAAGGACAGCCGGCAGTGTGGATTAGGGCCCACTCACATGACCTCCTGTTATCTCCATCACCTCTTTAAAGACTCCCTCTCCAGGAGTGCCTGGCTGGCTCAGTCACGAAAACACATGACTCTTGATCTCGGGGTCGTGAGTTCAAGCCCCACGGTGGGCCTGGGGCCTCACTAAAAAATAAAATAAAATAAAGACTCCCTGTCCGAATGCAGTCACATTTGAGGCTATGGGCATAAGGGCTCCCGCAGATGAATTTGGGGAGGTCACAATTCAGAGAGTGACAGGAGCAAGTCTTCACAGGAGAAAGGGCACTCAGAGGGCGGTGAGGAGAATGGAAATTGGAAAGGAAGCGCCTGGAGGTCAGGCAGGCCACCCAGGAGGTAATGCACTCACCACATGGGGCTCCTGTTTGAGCCAAGCCTGGCTGTTTTTGCTCCTGTCGCCCACTGCAAATCTCCGCCATTCCCTGCTGCAAGGAGTCTTACTTGTCCCCGTGCATTCTCTGAACTCCAGTTCCAGCACGTTCCCAGGCTGGGCCTGATAGCCCACCACCGATACCAGCCAGGCTCTGGGAACCCCCAGAAGCTAAACAAACAGAGGCCTGGGGAGCAGGAATAAAAACACCGCCGTGCATTCCAAACAGGAGTCGGGGGCCCAGGACCCAAGGCCTGAGCGGCAAGCCTTCAGCAGTGAAAGAACAAGAGCGCTGGTGTCCTGAGGCCCCCCCCAGCCAGCCCCCTCACAAATAAAGCCCCAGCAGGAAGCCCATTAACACCTCACAGGGGCAGACCTCAGGCTCCCGCAGGAGAAACTTCAAAAGAGATCCCAGTAGCACAAAACACCAGAAAATCATCCATCAAGTACACCATCCCAGGAAGTAGCCCGCTGAATTTGGGGAAGGAGTCTCGCACATAAATTAAATGTCCCCGAGCCCCCATATGGCTCTCGATTTATTACCATGGAGGCCAACGGTGCTCCTTAAGTTTAAAAAGGATCAAGGCCTCTATAAACAGTATATAGCACCACCTTCATAGTAAAAGGAAAAAAAAAAAACCAAAAACCCAGAAACGCTCCCTCTTTTTTTGTTCGGAAAATGATCCTTTTGTGAAAATAATTCCCACTACACTGAACTCTTTGCCTCAAGTGTTGTTATAAAATCCAACTTGCCAGTCGGCCCTTTAAAAATGTATAATGTCAGCTATAATTACCAACTGCCTTTTTGATTGGTTGAAATTCATTTCGGAATTGGATTTTCTCCTGAGTAGGTGACCTGCCTGAATGATACGCTAACACTCGGGCGTGTTAGCGGAAAATCTCTGACATTGCTTGTAGGCTTAAACTCTTTCTCCACCCACCTCAGTTCATACGCAAACACTCACCAGCCTTTCGCTGCAAAAACAGCTAAAGCTCACCATTCATCCTTGTCACAGCAAAGATGCAAAGAAGGGGCCATCTGAGAAGCATTAATATTCCCCGAGGATTATCAGTTGTGTAATACCAAAAGGCATCATCCGTCTCATTTCCATACTAAAGCCGCAAGTTGCCAAGATTTCTTGCTCTTTCTTTTTTTTTTTTGAACCATCCAGGCCCTTTGCTCCCCATAATCATCAAAAACGCTAGTCCTTGTAGTGCATTTAGTCCGTGCCAGGCTCACTTCAGCCTCAGGTGAGTACTGCTGCTATGCAAGGTTCAGAAAGAGGGAAACAGGCTCAGAGAGGTTAAGTAACTTCACCAGGGTCACACGGATAGTGGCAAAATGGAGACCCCAACCTAAGCTTGAAAGGTCCCAAACCCAAGCTCTAAACTGCTCTTTTTAATGGCCTGTTCCTGGGCTAATTTGAAAGAAAGTTCTGCCCCCCAACTGGTCTATAGTAGAATAGATTTAGAAGGTGTTTCGCACTTAAATTTACCCAAGGCCTGAAAAGCGATTTTGAATAATATACACTATGAGGCTTTAAAAAAGCTTTTAGGAATTCCGATGGATACCTTCATACATAAGATTTGGTCTTTTCTTTTGGATTATGATTCCTTCCATCTTCTCCTGTTTAATAATACAAATACTTACACTGTGCTCAGAGTTACACAAAACATGAAATCCAGCCCTGGGACGTGGGTTTATCAAAACTAATGGAAATGTCACAACGGTTACAGGCTGTGCTTTGTTTGAGAAATGGAAACCAAAACAAAACAATAATAGGTATATATCAAGTAAGAATTCGACTTAAAATTTAGGGAAATATCCCATACCCTAGACTGCCAGTTTCTTGAGAACGGGGATCCTGTCTTATGTGACTTTTTATCCCCAGGGCCTAGCACAAAACTGGCACATAGTAGGTGCTTAATAAGGATTTGGCAAAAATGGTGGGTGGATGGATGGATGGATGGGCAGATGGATGGACGGATGGACAGATAGATGGGCAGATGGATGGATGGATGGACAGATAGATGGACGGGTGGATGGATGGATGGATGGGCAGATGGATGGATGGATGGACAGATAGATGGGTGGACAGATGGCTGAGGAAATAAATGTTCAGATGAAGGGACACTTCTACCAATGGTTAAATGCTGAAAAGCATCTATAAGGAACTTACTCTCTCTGCTTTTATGTCTTGTTTTCTGGCCAGATGCTTATTTTCCATAGTCCATCTTGGATTCAGACAAATGAAAGACCTAGCTGCAGACCCCACTAGTGCGGTGACCACAGGACCAAATGTGGGCTGCTACTGACCTATGACCTTTCGCCAGGACAGGCAGACACATACCAGCAACCATGCCTTCAATCATGGCCCATTTAACAAACACATGCCGAGTGCAAATAATTTTTGTGGGAGGCAGCGCCATTTGTTGGCACCAAAATGTACTCATGATCTCTGGGTGTCCTTCCCATTCTTGAGTCACCAGAGTGGGGAGCGACATTTATTCAAAGAAAGACACCGTGGGTTAAAAACCACTCCAGATGACAAATCGTGCGGTGCCATTCCACTCTGACTGAGGAGCAAAGCACAAGAATAAAATCTCTGGCTTTCGGGAATGCTACAGCAGGCGTCTGTTTTCCCACTCCAGCAAACGCAGCGCTTGAGACTGACTTTGAAAGGTAGCTATGTTCCCACAGCACAAAAAAAGGAAAAAAGAAAGAAAGAAGGACGGAAGGAAAAGAAAGGAAGGAAGGAAAAGAAAGGAAGGAAGGAAGGAAGGAAGGAAAGAAGGAAGGAAGGAAGGAAGGAAGAAACTTACAAATAATTTGCCATGTTAAACATGGAGGAAAAATAACAGGTAAACAGCCAGCAAAACTCCTGAGCAAATGCCAGGGTTCTAATAAGCAACGAAATATTCCTTATGCAATAAGGTGACACGGCTCTGTGGTTTTACACAGCACTTGTACATAAAATATTTCATTTGGAAAAGCTCAGGAAAGCAGTGTGAACACCTCATTCAACTGATGAGGGAAGCAAGGCTCTCTCTACGAGGGTTCAATGACTTGTTCCAGGACCTAGAAGCAGGAAGTAGAAAGGGGCCCGTTTTGCATTCTGCTCCAACGTATCTCTCGTTGCTCAGCAGAAACATCTGTGGCCTCACATGGAGTACCAGGTTGTACCCAGGCAAGTTGCAAGCTAGGAATGATTCCTGTCCTCATAAAATTTCCAGGCATTTGAAGGTTGCAGCCGGAAACTTCAGCTGGCTTCCCTGACTCCACAAGCACTGGGTCCTCCAGGAACTGCTAAGAGTTCTCCCGGGAGCTAGCCAGCCAGAGGAGGAGGGAGGGGAGGAGGAGGGAGGGGAGGCGGAGGGAGGGGAGGCATCAGGGAGAAGCAGAGAGAAGAAACCCCACCCACACATCTGAAATAGACAGGGAACTGACTGTAAGCTCATCTGCCCATCTGAAAGCTAGTTCAGAGATCAGTTTCTGCCTCTTGGAAGTGAACCCAGTGGCCCCTGAATAAAGAGAATCCAGTTGTTTTTTCATACCACAAAGAAGGCCTTCTTAAGGAGCAGATTATCTATCTCTAATTAATCAAGCATCACAGCTTCTCTAGTACTTTTTTTTTATAATTGTCCTATTTTCCACCCCACCCATCCCAACACACAGAAATAACTTACTGTGAAAACAGAGCCCAACTCAAGCATGAAAAAAATGGTCAGAATATTTAAATCCTCAAATCGTTTATACCACCCTACCATTTTGTCTTGAACAAAGATGATTATAGAGAAAATAAATAAAGCCCATCCTGCGGAGGTTCCCCAACATAGCTGGGGATCCGAAGAAGTACCAAGGAACCTTTTTTAACGAGGCAATGCTGGGCCCACTCCTGGAGATTTCAATCAGTGGGTATTCTAGGGGGGCCTAGGTATTTGGCGCTGGGGGTGCCTATGTTTTAAAGCACCACTCGGGTAATTCTGACGATCAGCCTCCTTGAGAATCCTTGTAGTACACCTACAGAGATCGTCCTAGATCAAAGGCCGTCTGGACAGCACCCACACCACCGCGGACGAAGCACTGAAGGCGGCCCTATTCCACATACACCAGAATCCCACGTCATCCTTAACAACATCTTCAAAGTTGGCACAATTACACCTATTTACAGATAAGAGCACTGGGGCTCAGTGAGATACACTGATTTCCTCAGGAGGCATGAATTCCCAGGCTTCCCCAAGAAAGCCTGCTCTGTACTCCTATACTGTGGACAAAATCCATGAACTGAGGATAAGAGCTGGAGTGAGCCTTAGAACACACACACCACAAATGCATTTGAGTGGCTGGCGCTGGTTCAAGGAATGCCTTGATTTAGTTTCCTATTATTGGTTCATACAACTGGGAAAGAAATGCTAGTGGGGACAGACACCCCAATGGTATAAGCTCCTGTAGAGTCACCTTTGCCAGGCAGAGGGAGGGTGCTGGGATTCTGTCTGGGATGCCACTACCAGGCAGGAACTAGGTGGATCAAGTTCACGAGCCCGCAGCTCTGCCAGCCACAGCACGGGAGCCCCATCCCGCAGCCCGGAGAGGGGATAAAGGCAGAAAATGCCTACCAGCAGGGAAACAGGAAACGATCCTCCAGGCTGGGGAGGGAGAGGCCCGTTTTTATTTATTTGTTTGTTTGTTTGTTTATTTTTAAAGATTTTTATTTATTCACTTAACAGAGAGAGAATACAAGCAGGGAGAGCAGCAGGCAGAGTGAGAGGGAAAAGCAGGCTCTCTGCTGAGCCAGGAGCCGGAATCGGGATGATCCCAGGACCCTGGGATCATGACCTGAGCCGAAGGCAGCCGCTTAACGAACTGAGCCACCCAGGCGTCCCGGGAGAGGCCCATTTTATTCAGATAGTGAAACAGACCCAAATCCATTTTTCCCTCAGTGTCCAAAGACTCAAAGCATCACCCCGGGATCCCCCAGGGGCCAGAGTGAGGTATTCTGATACCCTAATGTAGGACATATCCATCTAGAATAGCATCTCTGCCCAGCACACATGGGGTAGAAGTCACAGCCTGCTTTCCTGGAAATAGGCCAGAGCTAAGAGCAAACAGGAGATGAAGATTTCTACCTGGTCACCCACTAAACTCCGCATTCATGGGCAAGTCACTTCCCTTTGTGTCTGAGCTTCCAAAATACAGAGATAGAAGGAGCCCATCCTTGGTTTCCCTGCCAGCTCTCACCCAGACCTACAATAATGACCAGGCCGGCAGGACAAATGTGCAGAGAGATTTCTCAACATGCTGTCCACAGGACGGAGGGCAGCCAACCGGCTTGGAATCGTATTTGCCCGAGCTCGTCTGTGGTGGACATGCACTGCAGAAATGCACGCAGATCAGAAGGAAGTGGTTATGGGGGAAAGGAAAGGGTAGAGACCCAGAGAAAAGGAATGTCCGTCTCCAAGGTCCCCGCAGACTTGAATCTGATGGTAACCTCCAAATCTTGCTCCGTAGACCTCAAGTCATTCATCCACTCACTGAATAAATACGTACAAGAAACTGCACTGGGAGCCAGGGGCAACTATTATTATTATATAATTAAAGCAGCTGGAAAATAAAGACATTTCTAAGTGACGCTGGGTTAGTGGGGAAAAAAAAATTCCCTTAACAGAGGAAAAAAGTCTACCAGCAAGATGCAAAATATATCCAATTCTTTCTCCCTCAACTCACATATTCCAAAGGAATATCAGGCAGTCGACTTCAAAACAAAAGGCCCACAGCTTCCAAGGCCAGACCAGAAGGGGTAGATGCACGCACCAGGGCCCATGGGTTGTCTGACTTCCTGAGCAGAGACAAGCAAAGGTCAAGGGCTCTCAAGGGAATTCAAAACCGCCCCCTCTGACGCTCAGAGCCCAGGACAGATTTGGTTCCACCCAGAGAACACTGCGCTGCAAGGGCCCGATGCCCAGAGCTCAGCCTGTGCCCTGCCAGGGTCGTGCCCCAGGAGAAAGGTCCTATCACTAAACACATCTTAAGAATCTCCTTCAACAAGTGCTCTGAAATTCCAGGCGGCAGACCCATCTATCCTCTAGTACGTGCAGGGTGAAAAAACAAAACCCCACAACCGGCTATGTTGCAGCAGGAGTGGTATTCATTTTCCTAACCGCCACCCTTGTACTGACTAGTCTTTCTTACTACTAACTACAGCAGCACGTAGACGCTAACTTATCACTAACCACTTGGATACACTGCCTCTCACGGAATGAACCCATATCTGTTCCTCTGTGGTTTATAGAGCATGTACTTGGGGCGCCTGGGTGGCTCAGCCGGTTAAGCATCTGCCTTCAGCTCAGGTCATGATCCCGGGGTCCTGGGATCGAGCCCTGCGTCGGGCTCCCTGCTCCATGGGGAGCCTGCTTCTTCTTCTGCCTCTGCCTGCTGTTCCCCTTCCTTGTGTTCTCGCGCTCTCTCTCTCTGTGTCAAATAAATAAAATCTTAAAAAAAAAATAAAAAATAAAGCGTAGCCTTGTTGATGATGTTACAGGGTACGGAAGACCCTATTAGACCCATTTGACAGACAAAGATGCTGAGGCTCAGCAGTTCAGAGAGGCCCCTGAGGATTCACAGCCGGGAAGCAGTAAGATGCTTCTGGCTACCTCATCCCTCACTGCCAGCAGCACAGCTGTGCAGAGAGACAAGTGGCTCCAATGACAGCCGTGCACCCGCGTTCAGCTCTGCCACCAGCTGCTAGGGACGACAGCTACGGCAGAAGAAGCTCCTCCACCCCGAAGGGGTCCCCTTCTCTCCTACATACAGCTGGGCCTCCTAAACTACTCCCTCTCTCTCTTTCCCTCTCCAAGTGACTTTCCAGGAAAACCCGATCATCGCCCTTCACAACCGACCCTGCACCTGCAGGAGGACCTTCGAGGCCCCGGATGGCGAAGGCTGTGCTGCCCCGGCTCCCGGAACAGCCGGCCCGGCCCTGCTGCAGTGCAGGGAATGATCCTGGCATCCCCGGCAAACCTCGCTGCAACCGTGTTTCCACACTGCAGCCTCAGAGGAATGGCCATCATCAGTGTAAGCCCAGCAGATCCAACAGGCTATCACGCAAAGTGCGGGTGTCAAATCAAGCCTCGTAACCAGTAATTAGCCATCCAGCCGGGGCCGTAATAACAGGCTCCTTGGGGGTCCCTTCACTGGGAGGCGGGAGGCGGTTACTAACTAGAGAGCCGGAACCACACGAGCGTGAGGACAGCCTTAAGAGAAAGGGGTTCCGCTGGCTCTTCTCCAGCTCTCTCCACCCCGATGCCTGCAAACACAAACCTCTCCTCTGAGGTCCGAGCCCATCGCGTGGCCGAGCGCGGGTGACTTGAGCATGCTCCAGCAGAGCGCAAGCTACGACGCCGTGCCCTTGAATTTTAAAGGAAGTCGGCTTGAGATAATGGTCTGAAAGGTGCTTCCTTTCAAAACTGCTGTAATTAAACTAGAAAAACATTCATTTGTACCCTCGTGGTAAGAGGGTTTCCTGGAAATTCCTTAAAGGAAGCCTATCCTGCATAGAGGGTCTGAAGGTCAAACACGCAGCCCAAGAACCCGGACCGAGTACAGTCTGTGGGAGGCTTGAATCTCCTGCTGGACAGACAGGACTCTGTCCACCAAAAGCGCCGGCCACGCCTCTGTTTAGGCCTGGTTCCGTGACAAAGACACACACACACCCACAGGAAAACTCAAGATGTGCAGCACCGGGCCTCAAAGCTCCTTACTGTATTAGCTCCAACTCTGTAATTTGATTGAAGAGAGAAGAAAGCATTTAAAAAAAAAAAAAGATTTTTAAGGAAAACAATAGTTTCTATTAAAATGCATAACACCATCTTTCAATAATGAAAGGACTCAGTAGAAACACCATAAACCTCAGAATTACACAGTAAATTGCTTCTTTTGTCTAAGGCAAATTAATATCAGATCACAGATAAAGAAATAAACCCTCCCCACAGCCCCAGTCGGATGCTACATCCGTGATGCAGCTTGGGAGGCGGCGTGATGACTGTTTGGCGGAGAGGGACAAAGGGTTGGCTATCATCACCTTCCCACTCAAACCCTCAAATCCTGTCTCATTACCTGGCGTGTTTCTCTAGCAAGTGACACAGAGATGATTTTCTAGTCTCCACGTGCTTTGCATAAGCCGCCATATGCAGAGCCCGGAGAGTACTGACTGGGACAGCACATCTGTCCGGGGTCCCTCCTTTGTGCCTCCAGGAATGAGATGCACAGACGGCATGGGGTCTGCGAGCCAATGCCTTGCCGGGGGCTTCAAGAGAGTCAGAGTCAATCTGGCGCAGAGGCGCCTAACCAACCTCCTGAATATCCCTTCCTGGGCCTCCAAGAAGCGGACTCTCTCAGAACCACATAACCAATGAAGGAAATACAGCACGAAAATGTGTGTAAATCCAAATCTTCCCTCTGACCCACGGGCTCCTGGCATGCAAGTGAACGGCAGGCTTGCTGCCCCGAAGATAGTTTTTGACTCAGATGAGTCGTCCTTCTCACCACCAAGGTGACCTTAGGTCCAAAGTGACCAGCATGCTCTTCAGTGGGGGAAAAAAGGGCTGGTACATAGTAGGTGCTCGGGAAAACGCTAGCCACTCCATTAAGAAAAGGGGCCGATTTATTATAAAACATCTAGCTCCATTTCACCAAGTTGACCAGCAGTCAACTTACGGGACACCGTATCACATGGATGCCACACTCCCCCAAGGGTGGAATTCTTCCTGGGGACTCGTTCCTGAGTCTCTCCTGGGGCAAAACGCTTCTTCCAAGTATTCAGTTCAGCCTCAGAAGTGGGAGAGGGGGCTACATCATCTATCACCAGCTCCAGTGTGGTCAGTAGACCTCAGCATCACCTTGAAACTTACTGAAAAATGCAGACTCAGGTTCCAGGCCAGGCCTCCCAGGGAGTCTCGGTCTGCTCTTAAACCAGATCCCAGAGGGATTCCCCTATATCCAAGTGTGCTCTGTGAAGGCTAACTTCAGCCGTGAAATTGACAAGCTTCCGAAAGAAAAGACACTGATGGACAGAAGGAAGAGGACAGGGTGAGACTCTTGAAATGACTGCCGAGAAGGATATCAACCCATCATTGGTACAGACAGACTGGGATTAACCCTGCTTCGAGAAATTCATCCGCACTTATAGTGAGAAGTGGGCTTGGGCACAGGCGGAGCCCTGCAGGTGGAGGCCTGCCATCCTACCACACAGCTGAGCTTTGGAATGCAACTGTAATTTCTTAGCAAAATCCTTGGCCTCCCCTTATGTTGCATCTGAGATTTTGTAAAAGAAACAGATTATGGGGGTCACATTCCAGTTTCCCCAAATGACTGAATGACCCGGCCCAGGAGGATTGGGAAGTCAAACAAAATAATGCGTAGGAAGTACTCCTGCGCCCCCCCCCCCACCCCGCATATCACTACTGCTCAGTAAATATCAGCTCTTGCTCTTTAACTCGAGAAGGAAGAGCCCACGGGAACATCTCGTCCCGTGACCAGCTTAGGCACAGACTAGGGGATTTAGGGGACCAAAAAAGCCAAAAGAGTGCTCCCAACATGCCCCTTCTTGGTGCCCCCAGCGGACTGGGAGATAAGGAGGCCAGGCTTCCTCTAGTGTCTGCCCATTCCTTCCAGTGTTGTGGCCCATGGTGACATTAGGTATCAGTGTGCTCTGGGGGCTCCCCGGGGCAAAAAAGCCTTTTGAAGCAGGGCTTAAAGCTGCAGAGGACAGTGGAAAAGCCTCTCTCCTTTATTCAACTGCTCTCACACCTCATTACCTGGGCTGCCCCCCACAGCCCAACATCCGGCGGCTCTGAGCTCCCCATCCTGGGGGTTCCAAGTGGCGGTGGACTTTTGGGGACCCCAGGTGTGTTTCTTAAGCTCCGAGGTCCTCCACTTCCAACCACCCCAAAAAATTGGAAGGAGTGATGTCCACCTAATTGCTTCATAGGTCAGTTCGGAAATTGTCAAATGGCAGCCGCCCACGAGGGATGATGATGAATAGAGGGAAAAAAGCAAAAGATGACCATTTTGAGAGCTTGTACTTTAACACAAGGATCTGAGCCCATCATAAAAATTATATAAATACACTTCTCACCAAGACATAAATGGACACTGTTCTCAGTGGAGGAACAAGGTGAATGAAAGAAAAACAAGAGCCAGGGTCTCTGCTCTCCCAGCTAACATTTGTCAAGGGCTTGGGCCACACGGAAGACCCATGCTGAGTGCTGGCTGGCGTTCCCCTCTTAATCCTCTCAACAGCCCTAGGATGGTAGGTCGAGGTAATACTTCACTGTGCAGATGATCAAACTGGGGCCCAGAGAGGTTAAGTGGCTTGCCTAAAGTCACACAGTTAATAAGCAGCCTGATCCCAGAGCAGTAGTTCTTAGTGGGGGGCATTTTGCCCCGAGGAGACATCTGTCATCATTTGAAACATTTTTGGTTGTCATAACTGGGGGATTATTACTCAGATCGAGTGGGTAGAAGCCAGGAATGCTGCTACACATTCTCTAATGCACAGGACTTCCCAGCACAACAAAGACTTATTTCACCCTAAATGTCCATGGGTGCAGAGGTTGAGAAAATTTGCCCTAGAACTTCTATTCTTACCCACTGCACTATAGTGTCTCCCTTCTTGTTTTCCCATGTGCCTGAAAAGAGCAATAAATATTTTTTTCAAATGACCATAAATCAGAGTACCACAGCCCCGTAGCCAGCGCTGAAAATTAAAAATACGATCATGCCTGTCCCTTGCTTCCCTTGACTTTCTCCAGAGCTTCCACCCCAAGGCTTTTGAGCTCGCTTTTCCAAACTCTGCCCGAGCCGTTCTTTTCCCCTTCCCACCAAATCTGTCATGTATGTTCGGAGCTCACGCCTCGCCTCCTGCACAACCAACACCCCCTTCTTAATAATAAAACATATCTGTTTATTTGGATATGATCTAGTTCCTCCCATTAGATTGTAAGCTCCATGCGGGCAGGGATCTGTCCCTGTGTTGCTTACTGGTTTCTCCCAAACACCCAAAAAACTGTCTGGCACATAGCAGGAACTCAGTAGACATGTGGTGAAGCGATAATGACTGACTGAGGGAGTGAATGAATGAGTCAAGAGTGAGTGAATAGCTGAGATTCCGACCTCACGAGTTTAAAAGCTTTAGCTTTCCCAAAGCTTTAGCATCATCGGGGGGAAAGATCTCTATGGAGCCTGGTTCAATCTTGCTACAGTAACCATTAGTCTAGATCAGGTTGGCACACCTTTCCCCGGAAAGAGCCAGATAAATATTTTTTGGCTTTGTAGGCTATTTCGTCTCTGGAGCAACTACTCAACTCTGTCACCATCGCACAAAAGCGGCCCCAGAAGATTCATAAACGAGGAAGCCTGGCCGAATTCCAGTGATACTTCATTTAAGAACACTGATGATTTGAATTTCATGGAATTGTTCATGTGTCGGGAAACAGTCTTCTTCTTTGATTTTTTTTCCCAATCATTTGAAAACGTAAAAACAACACTCGGCTCGCAGGCCACAAAGAACAAGGAGACAGACTAGATGGGGCCACAGTTTGCTCACCCTTGTTCTAGATGTTCACAAATTTTGGTGATTTTTCAGAAAGGACAGCCCAGAGTCCTTGTGCAATTGTTATCTTATTCATAGCATCCCCGGGAGGGTGATCCTTCATATCCTTCTCTGCCTCGGTTTACCTCTGAAGACAAAGAGGCCTAACATGACTTATCTGAGGTCACAGAGCTCTGGCCTCTGACTCCAGTGCTGGAATTCTTTCTGCACTTACCAGATTGTCCACAATGGATACAAAGCCCTCAATTAATCCATTATTCGTTTCAGAGAGTTAGCAGGGGAAATCCCAGTGAAGTAAGCACTGGAATCAGCAAAGATTTTTAAATTAAAATACAAACACCAAATCAACAAGAGGGCAACTGTGTGTCCATCCTCCAGCCCAGATGGCTGTTCCACTCGTCTTGGAGAAAGAAAACGTGGATACCCACAGCCTCTTGCCCTTTGGTGTTACAGGAAAAAGTTAATGACACAGAAAATTGGTTGTGCTGCCCAGGATCACAAATAGGAACTCGAATAATAATAAACACTCAGGGCTTATACTTTAATACCTAAGCCAGGCGTGACCCCTTTTCCACCTTAATTTCACAGACGGTCCCCGAATGGTAATTAAGACTCTCAAACCAAAGGCAAACACTTGGGGGGAAATTGACATCCAAAATCCAAGAAATGTGAATGGCATCCTTCATGATTACTGTCTCAGAAATAACCTCTGAACGTATGTACATTATCACCTTAAAACGCTCCCCAAATCTTCTGCAACCAATGTTCTCTCGGTGTACGCAAGACAAAAAAGGAAGCAAAGCCCCCAATTTCAAGCACCATGTCAGGGAAGGGCTAACTACCCTGCTCCACCTCCCCCCAGGAATCAGGTTATTTTGAATCACTAGCAGAAATGCAAAAGCCCTGAGCTTCCCCGCTCAGGACCTGTATACCTAGATTCAGAACGAAATCGACCATAGAAACAAGGGTAATGACCTAGTTCAGCATCTGAAACCCTCTCTTGCTCCTTATCCCCCAAATTCTTTTGCTAGGGAATCCTTAAGGCAAAGGTTTAAGCCTAATAGGATCTCCATGAAAACATATGGGACGAGGTGATGAATGAATCCCAAACAAGAAAGCCTGGACACCTCAGGCTGGTTCTCCACACTCTGGAATTCAAGATGGTATCCCCAGTTGGGTTTCCGTCACTGACATTGGCAGTGTTTGCCTTGTTCTAGCTCCAAACTGCCTTCCCCTCTGCCTCCTCCTCTCTGGTCCTACAGCTAGCCATCTAGTTGGGATTCAGCTTGCTGTGGAAGAGCTTTCATTGTGCTCCTCCCTGTCTGGAGAGCTTAAATAGTCCTTTTCTCAAGAAACTCCTTCTGCCTCAATAATTGACTATATTGGTGACCATAAAATTGATTTCCCAAGCCGGCACACTTCTGAAATGAAAGGGACACTATTAATAATTATGCCAGGACTACGGCAATAAACCAGGACTGTCCAGGACAAACCAGGGCACAGGGTCACTCCAACTACTGGACGAAGCACCCTGTATCATCTTGTTCACTCTGCCCTACCTTTTGAACCAAATAGCTCCAAGCATAGCACATGAAACGTCATCAAAGGCGCTTGATAATAACTATGTGTGAAACTGATTTTGTAAATTATAGGAGCCCTACAGGGTATCACAGGTACCAGCTACTCTGGATGTGCTTCCATACAGGATGCTGCAGATGATTACAAAACAAAATCCTACTAGAAAATCACTGCTTCTGATATTCCATATCATTTTATTTCCACTGTGGATATTTTAAAGTCACTCACCAATAGTGATTTTGTATATAATAATGATTAATAGTAGTTATCACATACTGAGTCCTCTATATGTTCATTACAGTCAAGAAACCTTGGATACATCCTCCCAAAAACCCTAATAAGGAAGCATTAGCATACCTAGTCTCTAAGGGAAGAAAATGAGGCTCAACAATGCTAAATAATTCAAGGTTACAGATTCTGGCCAAGGTCATTCCCTTCCACTGACCAGGAAACTTATCCGTCAGAACATCTCAGTTCCCAAAATGTTATTTTTCAAAACCATTTCATGATCAAGACAAGGTAACGTAACATTCAACTAAGTATCCAAACGTCAAGAAATTGGCCATGCATGGTCCAGCTGTCCACAGACCACCCACTGCACTTACTACAACATTCTGTAGCTTGGAACTAAATGAAAAAATAGAAGATCTGGAAGAACATCAGGAAGACACTAAGACAACATACAGCGCAACCCTTCTTTGAGAGAGAGCAGGAAGGCAGAAATGGGCATCCTGATTTCCAAGTTCCAAGTAGGTGTTGCAGGGCAGCCCCACAAAGAGGACCCAGAACAGAATTTCCTAAGTGATGGAAGTAAGTGAGCCCTGAGCTCCTGAAGGGAAGTGAAGGGAACACCAGAAAGGAGGGCAGGGAGGGAGAGACATTCTATCAGTAACAAGACTGGCAAAAATTGCTTTTGAAGAGAGGAGGAAATTTAGGCTGTAAACTCCATAGGGCAGAACCTGATTCACCCCAGGGTTGCCCCAAACTGCTCCAGCATTTTGTCCAACTTCTTTTTCTCAGTGACATTCCACAAGTCTAAAAAACTCATCTCCCATCATGCTTGGATTTATGGTAGTTTCACATCTAACACAAGAGGTTGAAAGCCCCCTGTCAACCCCACCCATTGAAAAGTATGTACAAATTCCCCAAAGCTATGAAACGAGGCCCTCTCATGGGTACATTCCTCAAATTACAAGCTACCAAAACACTTGACAATAACACACTGGGTTGTTGACTCCTCTGTAAAAAAATTCAAGAACCTCACATATCAACTTGCAAGAATCACAAACCGACTTCTCATAAATACACTCCCAGGAAGTTAGCTGAGCAGCTCAGCCCCAACAAAGGGAAAGCTTTGTCTGCCAAACAAGAGATTCTCTTCATTAATGTCTCCCTTGTATTGATTATGGGCGACATGCTGTACAAACAGTATTCCCGCAACGAGAAGAAAGGAGTGCAGTTTTGCTGCACTCACCAAATTCAAGAGTGGCCAACTGCCTGCAGATTTCATTCTGCTCTTGAAAGCGTATTCGGCCGTCCCTCACCTCAAAGGCTCTAAACCCAGCAAGATGAGTGCTGTGGATCCTGCAGCTGCCAGCCAGCAAGACCACGTAAACTTTTAGCCTAAAAATTAACTGGGTTCTGGGGCACCTGGTTGTAGAGTTTGGAAGAGAACGGAACTCTTGATCTTGGGGTTGTGAGTTCAAGCCCCACACTGGGAACAGAGATTACTTAAAAAAAAAAAAATTTTTTTAACTGGTTCTAAGAACAGCATAGGGCAACCCTCTTATCTTCACCACACATAAACTGTATACCACAACTCACATTCTCCAATTCCACCTTCCTGGTTCCAAGATCCCCATTTTGTTACAGAGCTGCAGACTAGGACCCAAGGTTGCATGAAATGTAAGACTTGGTTAAGACTGGCTTTAAAGTGAAAAGTCAGATAGAGGTGTTACAAAAAAAAAAAAAAGCAAGCAAGCAAGCAAGCTACACATCTCTTGCATAAACACTGTTGTGAAGGGTCTTGCTAAACAGAAAATGAATAGATAGCTAAATACATTTCTCGGCCCCACTTAAACCAAGCTCTGGCCAGTGGAATGAGAATAGAAATGGTGGGACCCAATTCCAGGCCCAACTCAGTATCATCCCTCGGGCTGGCTACCTAAAAAAGCAAATGACCTTCAGAGTGACCTTGGGAGTGCTACATTTTAAAGGGCAGATCAACAAGACGGAAGAAGCCTGGGTCCCTGAAACACCAAATGGAGCATAGGTGCCCAATGAGAACACCTACTCAAGACTGTTGCATAAGTAAGAAATAAGCTTGTGCTCATTCACAAGATTTGGGGATGTATGTTACAGAAGCTAGTGTTAACACAGGCAGTCATGAAGAGGCCATCCCT
This sequence comes from Potos flavus, assembly GCA_028534135.1. Classification (NCBI taxonomy): domain Eukaryota; kingdom Metazoa; phylum Chordata; class Mammalia; order Carnivora; family Procyonidae; genus Potos; species Potos flavus. The sequence continues at coordinate 14,607,798 of CM052897.1, forward strand.
AAGTATCTAAGTTAGAGTCCCTCCTGGGTCTGGGGCTTCCTGACACATGTCCATCTACGGAACCCAGTGTCCTGTGCCACTTGTCAATGCTATTCTTATTATGCAGCCCTGAAATCCTAGCAGTCTGGGAGGCTTCTCCCATAGAATTTGGTCTTAGAACGAGGGTATTGTATCACAAGAGTGGGGTAAAACTCCCTTGTCCATGGTCCTCAAAAGGTACTGAGTACCCACTCTAAGGCAGGTTCTTCTCTAGAGATTAAGGCACAGAGACATGTTTCCTGCCCCCTTAGAGAGGGGCAAAGAGCAGACCCAGCAACAAATACTGTACATCAAACAGCGAGATATCACCGAGGCACGGGCAAGATACGAGATAGTAGAGTGCTGCTGCTTCTTTAGGGGAAGCTGGTTAGGAAAGTCCATCGTTAAGAACATGATCTGGCCAAGGTCTCAAGGATGATTCTAATTCTGGCTGCGCTGAAGGCGGTGGGAGAGGCAGCCGTGGCGGTGACGGGAGTGCTGGGAGTGGTCACTGTGGTCCCAGTGGTTAGTAACAGGGGCGACGGCAGCGGTGCTGGCAAGAATGATGGCTCAGCCATTAGAAGGACTGTCCCACCACGCAAGTAATCACAAGAGATATTTACGACCGCCACCACCATCTCTTCTCACAAGATTAGCATATCCACAAAAAACCAATCATATCATCCCACACCCTAGGAATGATAATTGGGTGAGTAAGGATTTGCTTGTATACAAAACTGTGGGGCTAGTAATCGTGGTAAATTGCAAAAACGGCCCCGTTTCTTCACTCTTCCCCGATGCGCTCCTTTGGCCTTGGGACTGCGTGCCATTGTGGGCAGCGCATTCTGCCCGGTGTTCCGAGCTCAGCCGTGTGACTTGTTCTGGCCCACGGGACGTCAGCGAACATCCTGCAGTGGATTTAAAAGCATCTGCGTGAGTGGCATGCTGGCCACGGCAGCTCCGCCACATCCACGAGAACTTGCCTGGGCTGTCCTGCCCGCGGACGAGCGATGCGTAGGACGCACTCGAGCCACCTCGGTCATGCCAAGGCCCTCCTGGATCAGGGAGCCGCAGACGTGGGAGCAAAGCCAGCCAAGACCACCCAGATGTGTGACTATTAGCAATCGTCTTGTGCTACCGAGGCTTGGTGGTTGCTCGCTCGCTCGGCAGCCTATTGTGGCAATAACTGATAGAGCACTATCATCCTCATTCCCTTTTTACAGATGGAGAAACCGAGGCACAGAGAGGTGACATGCATTCATCAAGGTTACCCAGTTGGGACCTGGCAAAGCTGGAACTGGAAAGCAGGCACGGGCTCTATGGTCTTTGCTCTTACCATCCACCTGAACTTCTCTCGATAAAGCAGTAAGAGTTGACTCCTTTTTTTAAGCTTTCATTTATTTATTTGACAGAGACAGAGAGCATGCAAGCACAGGGGAGGGGCAGAGGGAGAAGCAGGCTCCCTGCTGAGCAAGAAGCCTGGTGAGGGGCTCGATTTCTAGGACCCTGGGACTATGACCTGACCTGAAGGCAGACACTTAACCGACTGAGCCCCCTAGGCGCCCCGAGAGTTGACTCTTTATCAGGAAGAGGCAACGTGCTCTGCCCAGGCTCCCCAGCAGGGGCGTCCGAGCTGGGAGAAGGGATCCTGGGTACCCTGCTAACCGGCGGCAGCCACCCTCCTCTAGCCACTGAGTTTGCACTGACAGCGATGGAGGCTATCTGCTCTCCCAGGAGCTGTGCGCCAGACAGAGGGAGCCTGCACACCTGAGCTCTTCCTGCCCGGCCCGGCACCGCACGGGCACCTCCGGAGAGGTCTCCTCGGGGCCAGCACCTGGAGCAAGCAGGGGCTTCCCCTCTAGCCCTCCCCTCCCCGTGCTCACCCCCGCCAGGCTTTCCAGCTTGGCAGCAGCAGCATCTTTTTCACATACTCACCAGGAAATGTGCAGGAGTGCCTCCGGCAGGCACCTGCCTCTGCTCTCGGCTCCCGCACCTCCGCGTCCTGCTCCGGACTGCTTCTGCCCGGCTTACGGGTTATCCCACGGGGAGGGCAGCTGTTGTGACAGCCAGCTGTGCATGTTCCCTCTCTCGCCCCCACGCCCCCACCCCCACCCATCTCTAAGTCCTGATCGACGAGGACGGCGTGGCAAGGAAAGCATAAGCCTCTGCTGAAACAAGAGGCCGGTCAGGACGCCTCTCAGAGTTCCCGTGTCCTCCTACCCCTCGGCCCAGCCAGGTGGCCTGTGCGCCTTCCATCTTCACCGATCGCCACGGGACCGAGGCGACCACCCTAACCTGGGGCGCTCGTCCACAAGGCAGCAGCCCCGAGTGGATCAGCCTGCCTGAGGGAGGCCTAGCAGGTCCGTTCACAGCAAGCCTCCCACGGGACTGGAACACACGAACCCATGAGAACAGCCTTCCGAGGGACAACCCCGAGCGGAAGGACTGGAGCAGCGCTGGCCCGCAGTCAGCAAGTCATGTCCGCGCTGCACCTTGCACCCCTCTCCACAGCTCCACGAGCAGGGAAGACTTTCCTGCCATTTCAGAGATGGGTAAACGGAGGCTTTGCGGTCTTAAATAACTCCCAGGCCACATGACTAACGCGCAGCACTGCGGGGCTTGAACAACGACCCGCCCCACCTCGTGAGCCTGCCCTGAAATCCTCTGACGCCAGATGACCTACGGAGTTCCGAGCGCCGGCAACACCGGATGCCTACGCATCTCTGTGGTCCCTGAAGCCACGATCAGAGCGAGAGCTCCGAAAACGGGCACCTGACTTTTAGGAAATCCTCTCCGTACTCACTTGGAGTGAGCGAGTGTAGGGTCAGTGCGGTGTTTCAGGGATGGGAAGGACAGAGCTGACGCTGCATCTCTTATCCAACCTCTATTCCCACCCAGTGCCAGAGTGTGGGGCTACTGGGGAGTAAAAATGACATTAGTCCTCTGTAAAATTCACCATCACGGAGCTAATCCTTCGTATCTCCTCCCAACCAGTCCTATTTTAGCAAAGCGTTCAGCACAAAGTAAGTAAATAACGAGCCGGTGGACGAAGCTGGGTGGCTAAGCAGCTAACAGTAAGGACAATCACAGCCGCACTTGTCGAATGCTCGCCAAAGCCGAGAAGTGCTAGGTTTTTTACAAATGTTACCTGACTCCAAGGGACATTATCCCCATTTTACAAAGAAACTGCAGGTTACAGAGGTTACTAATTCGCCCAAGGTCACACAGCCAGCTCAGCAGGAGAGCTGTGACTCCTGCCCACACCTGCGTCGCTGTGAAATACACTCCTCTAAAAACCCCTGCTACGTAAAGTGTGGTCCCCAGAAGGGCAGCACCCACATCGCCAGGGGCCTGTTAGAAACGCCCCAGACCTGCAAAGTCAGGAGCAGATACACGGTTAAATCTGCAAAGCATTTACCCGGACAAGGGTTTCTCAGCCTCGGCGCTACTGGCGTTGGGGGCCGGACGATCCTTTGCTCTGGGGGCTGTCCTGTGTAGGACAGGACATTTGCAGCATCCCTGGTTTCCACCCACTAGACACCAGTAGTAACTCCCTTGCTCCCAAGTCATGAGGACCAGAACCATCCCCAGCAGTGCCCAGTGTCCCCGGAGAGAACAAAACAGTCCCCAGCTGAGAGCCCTGGTTAGACTAGAGCACGCTTCTGTGGGGCCGAATTTCCGGGGCGGGTCAGCGGTTTGTATGCAAAAATCAGAGGCCTGTCTCATGGGGGTCTGCACGCCAGAAAAGAACCTCAGGGTTCCACGGACTGTGTTTGGCTCTAGACCGGTCACTGACTGCCCCCTGAAACAGAGGGGGACAGAACCACAGATTTGCTCCTCGGTGTCCAGCCCTAGCACCAAGGCTGGACCAGCGCCAAGCTCTACCCAACCTCACGGCACACGAGGATCACCTGGGAACTGGGCCCTACCCAACCATTCCAGATCTACTGACTCCGAATCTCTGAAAGGGGCCCTGGAATCCACTTTTTCAAAAAGCTCCTCAAGAGATCCTAAAGCATCTCATCCATGAATGGACTTTTAGGAAGTATAAGGCTAGAACATTCCAAAGGGTCCGAAATTCGAGGGTTTGCCCTCCTGGTAAGTGACTCAGGCCTCGTCCCCACCCAGCCGTGTGACTGACAGCTGGCTCGAAGAAACCAGATCACCCCGAGAGTCCTCAGGCTGCCGCAAGCTGGGATCCAACCTGCGTGAGCCGCCTGCCCCCACCCCGGCCCCCGCAGGTGCGTCGGGCACACCCAGGTGGCGTCCGCAGGGATGGCACTCAGCGGTACCAAAGGCAGCTCTGTGGTGTCTGATTATTTTTTTTAAGCGCACGTGCCCTTGCTGCCTAACCCTGCTAATCACGTTAACACAGCCGGACCGAGTTGGGACAGGCAGGGCGGCTCCGGCCTAGCGCAATCTCGGGGAATGAGGCGCAAACACAAGACTCTTCTGCAGCTGCAAAGCTGCGTGAGGTACCAACGAGGCCCGGAGGGGCAGGTCCTTCGCGGCCACCAACTGCCCTCACGGCAAGACAATCGTTACAAGGATGCTGCCCCGGGTGTAGGAGGTGCCCCCACCCCCCCACCCCCGCCCCGGTAAGACAGCCAGAGAGCCAGAGCCGTCTTCCGGACTGGGGCAGACTCAGTGGAAGGATCTCTGCAGAGCCAGAAAGAAAAGCTGACATTTACCAGGTGCATCCAACGGGCGAGGCCCTTCCTTCGCTTCAGGGAGGCTGGCCGCCTCTATTACGGATGAGGAGAAACTGAGGCTCAGAGCCCAAAAGCAGTTCCTGCCAGGACACCCAGATTCCATGGTGGGAGGAGATCTGGGCTCTTCCTTAAGAAACCCAGAGGCCCCACCTTGTTGCTTCCTTTTGTCTGCTGCGCCTGGACGGACCTTTAGGCACCAACTCTCCAATTCAGCCAACACCCCGAGGGTGTGAGCAGAAGCCCCCTCTGCCACACCGCCTGGCCCCGGGAACCAAGCTGCAATCCCCAGAGTTCAATGCCAAGCTACGATGCTCAAGGCTTTGGCTCACGACAAAACTGAGGGGCTATCTGAGCCCAAAGCATGTGACCACTTTTCATTCAAGAATCCACCCAGTGATTTCTTTTTCCTTTCCCCACAAGAATTTTCTCTCCCCCTTAAATCCTCATTCATTCAGTCACAGCCCGTCCTCGGCTTTTCTGGTCAGTTCTTGAAGCAATCTCTGGCTGCAGAGAAAGGGAATGGGGCCCGGGTGCCAAGAGCGGTCAGCGCTGGTGGCCGGGATTCGTGGGAAGGGTCAAGGCAGCCGTGAACCAGGTCCCCAGTCCTGCCGTGTCTGCTGGAGACCCGAGGCCCACAGTCTCACTGGTCAGGCCCCGTCAACTCAAGGCGCGCCCAGGTGAGAGAATGGAAAGACTTAGCTCTTGGCTGCTCTGTCTGGGGCTGGAGCTGTTCTAACCGGGTACAGGGACTTGCTCTTTTATTCCCAAACATACACACTTCCGAAGATGGGTAGTCATCACCTACCCCAGCCTGCAGGTCGGCAACAAGGCTCGGACAGGGTTCATGACTTGCCCAAGTTTAATGGTCTGGATTCTGGGGGTCCCCCTCCGCCCGCCCAAAACTCGTATGTTGAAACCCTAACTCCCAAAGACGGTGGTATTAGTTGGTGGGCCTTTGGGAGGTGCTTCAGTCATGCGAGGGGAACCCTCCGGAAAGGGATAAGTGCCCTTATGTAAGAGGGTCCAGAGAGATTCTAGCCCCTTCCATCAGGAACAGACACAGCTGGAAGGCACCAGCAACGAACCTGAAAGAAGGCCCTCACCCAACCACGCTGGCCCCATGATCTCAGACTTCTAGCCCCCAGACTGTGCAAAACAGACTTCTGTGGGTTTTGAGCCCCTCCGTCTGGATTTTGTTACAACAGCCCAAACAGAAGATGACACCAAAGTTACACACCTAGAAAGTGGCAACGGTGGGGTCTGAATGTAAGCCATCCGGGGCCACCCACCACCCCGAGAATGTTTGCAAAGGCATATTAGTCCCATGTGCCAAGAGCTCCTTCTCCCCTGTAACTTGTACCTTTTACTACCATATCCAGATCTAGGACTCACACCTCATCTATCAACACCTCGCTACCCCGGGGGTACACCTCGGACCAGCAGTGTCCCCCTGGGAGCTTGTGACAAAAGCAGAATCCTCGGCGCTGCCCCAGACTTTCTGAATGCAGCACGAGCAGCTCTGATCAGATACTTTTACACTTGATAGCTCAACTGCCAAACGTCTGTCGGCTACCCAATTTAGCACCCAGAGCTTTCTCCCAGCTAGCGTGCATGTTAGTTATTTCACACGTGCAGGGGGGAGGGGGGGCTGAAAAGGTAAGACAGGTTGCAGAGGGGACAGAAATAAATTATCACTCACAAATTACCTCCATCCTATTAACTTACCAGCAGTCTCAAGGGAAGACCTGAGCAGTTGTGTTTTGGGGGCAGCATTTTTTGCCTCACAAAAACCGACAGGTATTTACTCCAACAGGTGCATGTCTTCATTAACTGAAGTATCTGGTCAACCCAGTCTGTTCTAAAAACTAGGCACGCAGACGGGCTAAGGGGAGAGGAACAGGGAGCAGGGGGTTGCGGAGCTGGGGCTGAGAGCCTGGGCCTGCCCGCGTGCTGGCAGGGGAAGAGGGAAAGTTACGGGGTTTGCTCAGAGCCGTGCCCTACCCTAAAGTCAGCAGCAGCCAGCCGTGTCGCTGATTAACAATTTCCACAGCGACTGACACCAGGGTTTGCTGGAAGGCACTTAAGGTTTGCACCTACCTTCTGCAAAGGGGCTGGGTCTTGCTGTGCTCACAGTGGGAGGCTGGCTCCTTCATCCTGCCTGGGGGCACCGGAAGGAGGTCGAGGCATGCAGAGTCCAACTGGAAGCTCCTCTCCAGGCGGACTTTATCGGTCCAGCCCTGGGCTGAGCGCATCCCCTGCCTCAGCTGATTGAATCTTCACAGATGCCACAAGGGTGCCCACAGTGCCGACTTGGGTCCATTTTTGCAGGTCAGCTGAGTATTTGCAAGCGTTAAGTGACTTGCCCAAGGTCAACAATGTAGTTAAGGGGTTGGGAGAGGATTCGAACCGAGGGTTTGTCTGACGAAATGCTAGACCACAAACCCCAAGAGGGAGAAAAGCACTTCCGGTCCAGCACCTCCCCTCAGCATCTGCAAGATTATGCAGAAAAGCTAGGGTGCTTGCCTTCAGGGACTCAGAAGTGCCCCCTTGTTCCCTCCCGGATCCAGGAGCCCCACTGCGTGTCCACCTAGGACACATGAAAGCTGCCCCTCCCCGCGGACTCCCAGGCAGCAGGTGTTATGGTTAAGCGCACAAAATCTGCAAACAACAGAATGGGGCTCACGGCTCAGCTGAGAACACTAGGAGGGCGGTCCCATCTGAGCATCTCTGTACTCCAGACCAGGGTTTTTACCTCTCGTTCCAGAACATTCTGGAAAGCTGCTCTCCTTTTATGCCTGTCTCCCTAAGGCTGAGAAACAGCCCCTCCGATCCTCAAGGACTCTGAAGGAATGAATAGCTAACAGCAGGTCCTGGGCCCTGGGGATGCACTCAAAGGGCTCTATGTCACCCCCTCGAGCAAACCTACTTTCCCACCTGGGGCCCTACAGAGATGGGAGCCTGAGGAATTCCCTAAAGTCACCAGACTAATCCGCCAGCCTGCTGCAACCATTCTGCTTATTTCTTTCAGAGAATCCGATGCACTGAAAGCCAAAACCCTATAGAGGAATCCCACACCAACCCAAGGCCAAACGCTGCCCGCTCTGCCATCCAGCTGAAACCCCCAAGGTAAGGGACTGGCAATCCTTTCATTAAATGGGTTTTGGGGGGAAAACCCATCCCTCGCTTTCCTGTTGATGGCTCCTTTCTTAGCTCACATAATCCTTTCTATCCACTTCACAGAGAAACACGTACATAGCTCAAAACAAATGGGTCTCGTATTTGTAACACACCGAAGGACAGAAGACGTCACAAGTTCATGAGCCTTCTTCCTTGCTCGTTCATTTCTACTATCCTTGGTTCATTTTACCTCTGACTAGCCACGTGGCTTAGAGCAAACCATTTAAAATTCTGAAACCTCCCAACGTAAAAAATGAGAGGCCAACAAACCCTTCGCAAGCACCGCGTCCTCCAAAGGGGAGGCCATATTATACGTTAAGGAAATAAAAGGCGAGCTCAGATAAGCTGCCAGGTATTAATGCAAAGTAATAAACCAGGAAAAGGCCCAACAGCAACGTTTTATGGAGACAAAGCAAGAACTTCTCCCAAGGAGGGGGGAGGCCAAGAACTGAGCTTCTAATCTAATAAATCAAAGCGGAAAAAAACAAACCATTAACAAGGCCCAGCAAATGTATCTCAGAAGACAGCTGCAGGGAAAAATAGAAGGAGCTTACAGGTCACCTGGGGTGCCAGATTAAAAATCCACAATCAAATACTGCAAAGCTGTATGAATCTTATTTAGTGCCATCAAAACATAGTTTATAGAGCACTTCCCCGCTGGGCCCTGAGCTGACGTCAGGGGAACAGGGGCTCAGAGGATGCCCCAGACCCTCCGGGGGCAGTGTCATGACTGCGGGGGGCCAAGGGAGGACAGCAAGAGAGAAAGAGGATCAGAATGAGAGGATCCCAGCAGTGGCAGGAGGCAGAGGCCCCGAAGAACCCACCCTGTTTTTGATGATTCCCTTTCCTGTCTTTTGGGGGGGGGGCTGAACTCTTCAGCATCAAGGGGAGCTCAGTGTCTATTTGACTGGCATAATAATGCCTTCTCCATACTCATGAAGCTTTCTTGAACCACTAGCACGGATTTGCAGCCATTTGTCAGGGCATGTTTTCCCCATGTCTTCCTCCTCAATGTTTCCTTGCAGAAGCCAAGGTTAAAAAATGTACAGCCTGGCCCCAGGACTGCATAAAGTTAATGGCCCAATAAGCAATTGCTGCTCCAGGCTTGGGGGTTGGAGGGGGGGACAGAATACAGCCCAGGCATCTGGCCATGGGGTCCCCCAATTCATCCCTTCCCACCCCCATTCAGACTAGAAGGAGGGTACAAGCATTTCCACATCCACTGTTGGGGATCCAGAATGACAGGTCACAAGCCTCACCCAAAAACTCCAACCCCTCACCCCCAACCCCATCCCCACCCACCTTGGCCTCTACGGGAAGCCCAGGCACAGAAGAGTAAATCAAAACTAACTGCCTGCTTCTCTAATAGCCTATAAGAAAGAGATGAAAAACCTAACACTCCTTCCTTCCCCTGAAAAAAAGACCAATCAATACATATTTGCTGAGAGCTTGCCCTATTCTTTTGGATCCTGGTGAATTAAAAAACAAGAACCATGGACCACACAGGGAGACCTACATTAAACCAGCCCTGGGAGAAAAAGAAGACAGGTGGCAATAGTGAGCCACTGAAGTTTATAGAGCAGGAGAGTGGTGGCCATGTTGAAAAGGAGTTAAAAAGATCAAGAAAGGATGAGAAGAAATTCAAAACTGAATCACTTCTCTCTCTCTCTGTCTCTCTCTCTTTCCCCTCCTATGCTGGAAAAGAACATAAAAACAAAAATAACTCCTCCCTTCAGCCACCTGCAAACCATTATACGAAAAGTTTCCTAAAAGAAACTCCCAACAATGTTATCAGCTGCAAAAGACTATTAAAATCAATGGCTAACTCAAGTACCCCGGCTCTTTGAACTGAATCCTTCCCACATCTGCCTGAATGGACTTTCTTGGAAATCATTAAGAGCTACACAAACAACCAAGACCCCTTGCCGACAAGTCAGATAACCCAGAAGTGAAATTTGCTAAAGTCTTCCGTGAAAAGGGTCTCTTAGGGACGTTTCCAATAAAAGCATCTTTGAAGGATCGGCTCTCCTGTGAAACGAACTCCACAGTAGATTATTCCGGTCAGGAGACATTAACACGATCCCCATCCTTCGTGCCCACATCCCTTTGTTCTTCCGGCTTTTCATGGGGTTGAAGTTAAGCCCACCCTGGAGGTTTAAGATCCCCCCTAAAACCTAGTCGCTCCCCATTCTAGAGGCCTGTTTCCCGCTAAAGGTTGGCAGTAAAGCCTTTAAAATAAAACGGACCCAGATGCTTAGGGGAGTGGGGAAGCGTACATCGGACCCACGCACAGACCAGGAGGGAAAGGAGACCCCCGCTCAAAGATGGACGCTGTGATTAAGATGAAACATGAGGCCCAACATCCCTGAAGCCACAGGATGGAACAATGCAGGGGACAAAAAGACACACCTGGACGATTCCCAACAGCAGCACACACAGGGCGGGGTGGGGGCCCCGGGCCAGGGTCCCAGGTCCACGGGCAAGCAGCACGTGAGTGGGCAGCTGGCTTCATCACGCTTGGTCCGGTGACCAACCGTCCTCTTCCTCACACCCCCTCAGCCACCATCACTGACCCAGCTCCTCGGGAAGGGTGGGAGGGGTTCGCGGAGACCAAGAGACTTCAGCCCCTCACAGAAAAACCCAGAAAACAACTGAAACAGGAACCTCCCAGGAAACTCTTCTGTGGAGAAAATAGGATGAGAAACAAGGTACTCGAGAAGTTGTGACAGCATCAAAGGAACGAAGTCGTGCGTGAGTGTGCTAGGGCTGCCGGAACAAAGCACCACAGACATTTACTGTATCACAGGTCTGGAGGCCAGAAGTCCGAGATCAAGGTGTCGGGTAGGATGACTTCCTCTGAGGCCTCTGTCTGCAGCCTGCAGATGGCCACCTCCCCACCACGTCCTCACTGGTCTACCCCGTGCGAGCACGTGTGCCCCAACCGCCTCTTGTGGAGACCCCAGTCAGACTGGGTTAGGGCCTACCCATAGGACTTCATTTTCAACTTAATCACTTCTTTAAAGGCCCTACTTCCAAATACAGTCCCATTCTGAAGTCACGGGGGTTAGGGCCTCAACATAAGAATTTGGAGGGCAGTGGAGCGGGGGGCGGGTGGAGGGACACACAGGTCAGCCCCCAACAAATGATAATGGCGGTAACTGTCCTTCAACGCATACCACGTGTTAAGTGAGAATCACGTGACTATCACGCCAGGCCACCCGATGTTCCTCAGCTCATTAAACCTTTGCACGTGTCCCAGGAGGCAGGTGTTCCCATTCCCAAGCCACAGATAAGAGCTCCAGGTGTCACGCGGTTCGAAGGAGGCCAAACTACCCACAAGCGTAGCCGCAGAGGTGCAGAGGTAGGTGTGAGCCCACGAGAGGGAGAGACAGCGGAAGGGCTGTTTCTGCGTGGATGGCAAGTTCTTCCACACTCCCCCTTTCAATGAGCCCCTGAACACGCCTTCTAACTCATCCTTCAAACTCTGTCTAGGATTTTGCGGCAGGAAATGACACATCATGTTTTCTTTGTCTTGTATTAAAAAAAAGGAAAAGAAAAAAAAAGTTTCAAAGGATTAGTCTCTGAGTCAACTTCTTAATGGAGGCTTCGTTTGACGGAGCCAAAATCAGAAATATGTAAACAAAACCTATCAAAGAGTGAGGAGTGGCCCCACAGATTTAACTGGTGCTGCTGGAATGACCCTGTGCCATTATTTACTGATAGGATTAGCAGATGGGAATGCACCGACTTAAAATAGCGTAATGTATTTTTCCTAACGTAATTTGAAGCGTTAGTTAATACAATAATCCAACACAAACAGTAGAGCTGATACTGGGAATTGTGGCCACCAATCATTGCAACAGCGCCTAAAGGAAACGGGGCTAATATGAGGCCTAATCAAAAAACAAAATTAAATAGGATAAAGATTAGCAAAAATTAAGCCAAATATTTGACATTTATTCCACGGCTTCCACGGCTTTCCAGAAAATCTGGGGGCTCGAAGAATGAACCCTCTAATGTAATAATAACTCATTAATTCAACATCCCCCCCCTTTCCCCACACACACACAGATTAGAAACCAAATTCAGGAGTTGAATAGTGTCAATGAAAAATGTTCAAAATGAATTGTGTCTCTTTCCTTACTTCCTCTGATATTTACTCAAGAGTTATGGGAACTGAACCAAAAAAGTACAAAGTCCTTCACAAGCCAAGGCCTTAAGAGACTTGGCCACTGTTTGTGGCATCCCAGCTTTGGGCTGCTACATACGGCTTCCGTGATGACCGAGACATGGGTCTTATCCCGGAATCTTCAGCTCCTGAGCCCATCAAGGAAGTCCATTCTCCAGAAAAGATCTCATTACCTACTATTTACTACCCTGATATGGGTCAGCTTTGGATGTGGATTTTCTACAGCTTAGTGAGGAAGAAAGAGAGAATTCCATGAAAGCCAGGTCCAAACCCAGATGCAGGCCTTCACTGGGCCTGTGCAACCGTGGGTAAGTTATTTAAATTCTCCCAAGTTTCAGCTTCCTCATCCATAAAGTGGGGTAAAACTGGAACGCTCCTCACAGAGTTGTGGTGGGAATTTAGTCACACCAAGTGCTTGGAAGACTGAACAGTCAATACTAAATCATGTACTGATGACGACATGAAGTCACAATGAGATACGACCTTACGCCCATCAGGATGACTGTTACCAAAAACACAGAAATCAAGTGCTGGCAAGGATGTGGAGAAACTGGAACCCTTACACACTGGTAGGTGGGAATGTAAAATGGTGCAGCTGCTACAGAAAACAGTATGGAGGTTCCTCAAAGAACTACAAATGGAACTACCCTATGATTCCGTAATCCCACTTCTGGCTATTTATCCAAAAGAACGGAAAGCAGGATCTCACAGAGATATCTGCAGACCCACGTTCACAACACCACTATTCACAATAACCAAGAGGCAGAAGCAACCCATGTGTCCATCGATGGATGAATGGATGAGCCAAATGGGGTAGATACATACACTGGAATATCAGTCAGCCTTAAAAAGGAGGGGAATTCTGACACTTGCTACGACATGGATGAACCTTCAGGACGTTGTGCTAAGTGAAATAAGCCGGTCACAGCCAAACAAATACTGTCAGATTCCGCTTTAGGAGGTGATATTCTAGGAGTCAAAGTCATGCAGTGGGAAAGTCGGATGGGATGGGCATCTGACACAAGGACATAGGGCATCATTCAACAGATACAGTTTTGCAAGCTGACGAGTTCTGGAGATCGGTCCCACAACCGTGTGAATATACTTCACACTGCTGAGTTGCACACTTAAAAATGGAAGATGGAAATGGAAATGAAGATGGAAATTTTATGTGATGTGCTTTTTTGCCACAATTAAAAAAAAATTTTAATTACGGTTTTAAATCTCTCCACACGGAAGAACAACTGCGTTGTCTCGGTGTTTTAGAACGTGAACTCTAGATGCATCCAGGTCACCAGCTAGCTCCCCCCCCCCCCCGCCCCCGGCGCGAGGATTCTGAATCCGAGGTGGCACAGAACTAACGCCCACAGATTGCTCGGAGAAGGGGTGCAGCTCAGCGTCGCGAGTCAGCTGCTAACGAGAAGATCAGGCTCGGAGGAGTTTTGAGAAGTTAACTTGAAAAGAAGTATTCTGCCTTAGAACGGATTCTATTTTAAGGCCCTGAGACAAAATCCTCTTCCCCTGGGAAGCTGCCTCCAACTCAGTGATCACATCCTCCGAAGCGGAGACCCTCTTTTTCATTTCGGAGATGTTATGGCTGAGCCGTTCCAAGAGGAGCAATGACAAGGGACGTTAAGGCGTGATGTGTGGCTCCGAGGCAGCGAGGCCCGTGGGCAGCAGTGAGGCCCCGGCCGCAGCAGACCAGCCAGCAGGCTCTCGGGTTCAGCTCCACGGCAGCCCTGCAGGGGGGACCCTGTCAGGGATTTGGGGAAAGCAGCCCAATTCTATCCACAGGCCGTAGCCCGAGTCCTAGCACGGCGGCTGGGTCATGAGTAACAAACAGCCCGTTTCTGCACACACACACACCTGGGGAGCCTCACGCCAACTGATATCATACTTCAAAAGGGATTGCCCTGCACAGACCTGGAACACGTCTGTGTTCCTCCGGCCTTCCCTCCCGATCAGCCTGAGTCCCGGTGAGCGTCCGCCTGAGCAAGAAGGAGGGAAGCTTCGCTGACTCCTCGATCACTCAGGCCTCCAGTCGCCCCTCCGCTGGCAACCTGAGGCCGGCTGTCCTCGCATGTGTCCCAGGTCATTAAACACGGCCTCTCCCACCCAGGAAGCCTCCGGCACACATCTGCGTAGGCTACTCCACCTGTCTCACGCGGACCTTCCAAAGCCAGCGCGGCTTGCTCCCCGGGGCACCCCCGGCACCACTGCATCTAATAGGTACTCAGTAAATTCACGCTGGGAGAACCACGCTCCAACCTCATCTCTGTTGACTCAAGAGCCCATTCAACAGCCCACGGCCCACCCGGTTCCAGGCAAAAAGCTCTCTTCCCCGGGGCATCAACCAAGATCTCGTCCCACCGCTAGACACGGGTTCCAAGGCACACCCAGAGCAGAGGCTCCCCCCACGAATGGGATGGCCGCGGCTACACGGGCTGCTGGCGAGCCACAGAACTCGAGCACACCGCTTCCACACGGGCTGGCTTCACTCTCTGATCTTCTGTTGGTCAAGAAAATCTAACTTGGCTGAGAGAAGCAATGAGAGTTACGGGTAGGTGTATATATGATTTCAATTTCAAAGTTTCCTCTGCTACATCTTGGATCCTTGTGAATAAAACCTTAATCCGCTCAACTAATGTCATGCCCCATGATGGTATCTCCACGCTGGATCTCATTCCAGAAGCCTGGTTCCATAGCCAGAAGTATAATTTTATAGGGAATTCCATTTTCTTTTTAAGATTTATTTATTTATTTGACAGAGAGAGAGCGATCACAAGTAGGCAGAGAGGCAGGCAGAGAGAGAGGGGGAAGCAGGCTCCCTGCTGAGCAGAGAGCCCGATGCAGGGCTCGATCCCAGGACCCTGAGATCATGACCTGAGCCAAAGGCAGAGGCTTTAACCCACTGAGCCACCCAGGCGCCCCGGGAATTCCATTCTTTACTCGTAGCTTCCAAAGGGCATTAACAGGGATTTACTCATGCATGAGTCAACAATAATATTTGCTGAGTTCTTACTTTGAAGCAGACACCGGAGCCTGTGCCAAGCATATGCAGGAAGAAATAAGGCTGAAGGCTCTGCCCTCAGACAGACTCTATTCCAGTTGGGGAAATGCGTGATAACAAGCAAAAAAGAAGAAAGAAGCTAATTTCAGAAAGTGATACTTGCTTTGGAGAACATTAAAGAGGACAATGTAATAAGGGAGAATTCTTCAGACCAAATGATAAGGGGAAGTCTCTCTAAGCGAGTAACATCATAAGCTGAGACCGACTGATGGAATCAGGAAGCCTTTAGGAAGAATAGCATTCCAGGTAGCAGGAACAACAAGTGCAAAGGCCCTGAGGCAGTTTTTGAGCCAGAGAGACCTGTATGACTGGAGCACAGCAAGTGAGGCCAAAAGTAGTAGAAGGCAGTCATAAAGGTGGGCAAAGGCTAGGTCTGCATTAAGTGGTGAGAATTTCATTCCAGGTGCAATGGGAAGCTCTGAAGGATTTTAAGGAGGGGACTAAGGTAAACTCGGTACAAAGAATAGATCGTGGGGGTGGGGACGACTCTTCATTATGTAGATTTCACTTATATGCTTTGTCTGAATTCTCCTGTCCATCCTATTCCAGGTCACTCTCGGAAAAATCCAGATCAGATGAGGTAGGTATGGTGGATTGTCTCTGATGATCATGAAGGGAGATCTCTGGGGAAATCTAACAGGTTATTCATTTCATGTGCACACAATGAGAGAATACTTGCAGAGAGCTTAAGACCATACCTATATGCAACAGGCTCTCAGAAATATTTGTTGGATAAACGAGTAGGTGATTAAACACACTGTCTCCACTTAGCTCAATGCTAAGACAGATCAAAAAAGTCAAGAGACACCCCGATACTCAGCACAGCACCTGGTCCACGGTAGGGGCTCTCAACAAGTTAGAGAAACGTAAGCAAAATGACAGGCTATGCCTAAGATTGCCCTGTATTTTTCTCTTTGAACGATGGTCAATATTATTTCTCAAACCGTACGCTAGAATTCTGGAAACAGTTCAAAAGCATGCACTCCTGAGATCTAAATGTTGTCTCTTCAGACCCATCATACACACTAAAACATTTTTTTGGAATGTCGGTTCTTGTCATGATGAATCCATCCTCTCCTTTCAAAGGGTGAAAGAAGCCCAGTGTGTCTACTCTTCAAATTCCCCTGACTGATGTTTAGCAAAAACAGTTTCAGGACTTAACCTATAATAAAAATGCAGCATCAAACCCAATACCTCTCTTGATTTTTTTTTTTTTTTTTTTTTTTTTTAAAGATTTTATTTTATTTATTTATTTGACAGAGAGAGAGAGATCACAAGTAGGCAGAGAGGCAGGCAGAGAGAGATGGGGAAGCAGGCTCCTCGCTGAGCAGAGAGCCCGATGCGGGGCTCGATCCCAGGACCCTGAGATCATGACCTGAGCCGAAGGCAGAGGCTTAAACCACTGAGCCACCCAGGCGCCCCACCTCTCTTGATTTTGTTGACCTCTTCAAGAAAGGAAATCACTGTGCTTATACCTTCATCTGGGAATAGCACAGGCTCAAGACAAAATGCTTATATGATAAAGTTTTCTGACAAAATATCATATTGTCTGCAATTTACCTTAAAATACTCTGGCACCAACCGTGTGACCTAGCGTCCATCCATGTTAATGGAGGTGCAGTCAGGTAACATCTAAGGTCCCTAAAGAGGAAGCACACACTGCTGGGGGTGGTTAGTATTTGCAAACTAGCAATCAGATGCTCACTGCCCATTGGCCGTCCAGGAGCACATCTGCCATCTTTACCTTCCACATGCACCAGAAGGTGGGAAACTTAGCATAATGAATATTGGAAATAACTTCACGCTGGCAAAGAGAGGGGTATTCAGGATGTGTGGTTTGACTAGACCTGTCTGCTTTTCCTCAACAAACTCTAGATCAAAACAAACCTACAACTCTCAGAGTACACTCTGGCCCAGAGTCCCCCCGGTCTGCGAGCAGACATTTGCAGAGGATTCTATGGCTTGACCCAGCTAGAAAGCTACCTGAATGCTTCCCCAGAACTTTCTCAGTTGCCCTGAGCGAAACTTCCATGCAACATACAGAGAACCTGAGAGGACAGACAACTGGGACTTCATCAGGCTCCGAGCACAAAATTTAATGAATGTTTATGTGACTTCTTGCTGGAAAATGTGCATGAGACAGGATTTGGTCTAAGGCTTGCTTTCTTCATAACCTCCCCACAATCAATTATACAGGAAGCTCAGTGGCCCTCGGCTCCCTTGAAACGCTAGAGACACAGAGCCCTGCCAAAATAAGGCAGTCATAGCTGTTATGGGCAGAACTGGGTCTCCCTAAAATTCGCATGTCAAGATCCTAATCCCCCCGGTACCTCAGAATGTGACTATAATTAGAGATGAGGCCTTTAAAGAGGTGATTAAGCTAAAATCAGGCCGTTAGGGTGGGTGCTGATCCAGATCTGACTGGTGTCCCTATAAGAGGAAATTTAGACACAAAAAGAAACACCAGGGGTGCATGCACATGAAGGAGAGACCACGTGAGGGACTCATCGATGGGGCAGCCATTTGCAAGCTGAGGAGACAGGCCCCAGGAGAAACCAACCTGCCGACACATTCATCTGGGACCTCCACCTCTGGAACCAGGAGAAAATAACATTTCTGTTGTGGGAGCCCCCCAGTCTGGGGTATTGGTTACAGCGGGGCAGTCCGAGCAGACTAATACAATAGTGGATAGCAAACAGGCTTCGGTGCACATACGCACACATACGTGCACATGCGCACGTGCACACACACACACACACACACCCCTTCACCTGCAGGTGCCCCGGGCTGCCCTAGCTGGTGGAGTTACACTCACTCTCCATGGTGAGATGTGGCCCTGCCTCCTCGGACAGGACGAGCCCCCCATCTCCTCCTCCCTCCTCATACACTGGTCTCCGTTCCCAGAAGTCCTGGGTCCCTGACTAGCTAGCTTAATCAAAAAAAAAAAAAAAAATCATCATCATCCATATAAAAAACTAAGTTGTCAGATAATATGAGTCTTTTTGAAACTCTAAGCAGCATTTAAAACATGCAAAGAATATACACAAATAATAAGATGACTGGTAACCCTACCTCCCACTTCTTAGATTTACTTTTTACTTTCTGTTGTTTTTTTTTTTCTGTTGTTTTTTAATATTGTTGCGTGTGCCTCTTAACAGGAATCTTAACCTGAAGGAGCCAGCAATCTCTGTTCAGCGGGTGACCTTGAAAGACATTCGTCTGCCTCTCCAAGTTCAACTTCCTCTTCTGTAAAATAGGGACAATGAAAACCACTCCAAAGCTGTTGATTAAACAAGATATTATTTCTAAAGCCCCCTGTACAGGAGGCGGCGGCACTCACGAAGAGACGCCACTGTTATTAGCCTGGGAATTATTGCTAACGACAGGGTCACTGTAAGCCGGAATTTCTGACGGAGTCGTGGGGTGGGGAGAAGGTTATTTTTAAACAGACAGAACCTAAAATCATCCAAGGCTGGGTTCTTCATTTATTTGGGGGTCTACTGGGTCCACCAACGGATTCAACAAAAGCAAGGTGAGAGACTAAAATATCTTACACCAGAAACGCGGCTTGCTGTTGTTTATTTGTAACTGTATCCAGCTGTGCCTCTTTGTAAAACCCTGAACTGGACTGTCATGTATTTGTATGACAAAAATGGAAACTAGCAAGACCCCAGTGCTTTTAAACACACTCCCTCATCAGAAATCCCGTTTCGGCTGCAATGGGAGTGGAGCCGGGCCCCAAGCTGGGGTCTCCCTAGTCCTCGGGAGGAGGACCCTTCCCCCCGATTTGCTTCGGGGCCCCTTCCAGCGCTAGACTCCCTGGTTCCATGCCTCGGTTTATCCTAGGAAGCGGCCCTGGCCACTGGGGCCTTTCATGGGTGGTCATTATAAATAGGCAGACAGGGAGGCCTGGCAGAGAAGTTCTGGGAACACACCCTCCAGAGTCTCCACATCCAGAGGAACGAACCAGAACACGCGGCTCAGGAACCCCGGGGCTGCGGATCTCAAACACTCACGCTCGCACAGGCCACGGGGCCCAGGATTAACTCTGGCTAATTAACCCCACAGTCTAGCCGAACAACAGGCAACAGCCGACAGGCACAAAGCCAGACCCCCCAAAAAGCTGAAGTCATCATCTTCAAGAGCCAGACGCACCTCTCATCATCCTGTCCTCTTCCAGGCCGTTCTCGGGCTCCCGACCCAACAGTCAGTAGCCGCAGAGTGGTTCCCTCAGCTCATACTCATTTCCATATTATTAAGAAAAATCCATGCTGACTTTAAAACACTTTTTTTCCACGGATGCAAAGGGAGGCAGGAAGACAGTGTGTGACTCGATGACATCTGCTCGAGAATATAGACGAATGATCGTACTTTCCCTAAAGACAGAAATCTAAAGGTCGAGCAGAATGACTAGCAGCTTCATGCAGGGAAAGGAACACAATGGAATGAAACTGACAGTCCAGCAGAGAAGGATGTCAGAAGGGAGAAACACACTCGTGCACACGCACGCACATGCACACAGAGCTGTGTGATGGTTTACGCTCCAGCTCCAAACCAAGTCAGGCTATGCCAAGGCTCCCTTCACCTCAGATCGCCCTGCCGCCTAAAAATGGTGTGCCAAGTAGTGCATTCGGAGTGGAGGAGGAAGGCGGGTCAGCAGGAAGTCTGAGGTCAGAGGTCTTTCCATTTTTCCACTATTCCCACTTTCAGCTCAAGCGCTCACACTGAGCCCCACCGATCATGAAAGCACTGCGGCTACCGAACATTAAAGATGCTTTGGGTCTGAATGTAGGGCTCCCCTACCCCCACCCACCTCCCAGCTCCGACAATGGATGGGAACATGAAGAGGGGCCCGAATCTGTCTTCTCTTTGCAAGGGAAGTCTAAACTGATGCACTGTAACAGCTGTCACCGCACAGAACCCTGAAGTCAGGGCTGGGTGTTAGATGTCTGGCCTTCACCTCCTGCGGTGAGGTGAGGGCCGGGACCAGGGGCGCTCCCCATGACCGTGGACCCTTCTTGGGACCTGCCGGCCCAGGCCTCCTGCTGCTGCTGCTGCTGCTGCTGCTGCTGCTGCCAAGGCTGGGCCCCATGCTGCCCTTGTGGTCCGCCCCGTAAGCACTTTCTAAGATCACATTAGATACAAATGTCCCTTTAGGTGACCCCTTGTCTTCTCCACTGGAATCACTTGCCATTGCGGAGGTCAGAAATTTCTGATTTTGCAGAGCTACCCAACCTGCCAGAAATGTGTTTCTCAAAATGAGGTCAGGGAACGCCCTGAATCAGACTGGGGGATCCGCCTGTCAAATAGAGTCCCACCTGGAACCTGCTGCTTCCCACCCCAAATCTGCATTATGAGGCAGCTCTCTAGGAGATTCGAGAAGCCTGTGAATGTTTAAGACTCACTGCCCTAGGGCAGCAATCCCCCCGCCCAAAATTTCCAAGGGCAGGTTTAAAAGAGACACATTTCTGGACCCCACAGCCTACAAGAGCTCCCTCCCCGAATCCTGATAGAGACCGGCTGGGGTGGGGCCCGGGAATTTATTTCCCCAGAGAGCACCCACGTTTGTGAGCTCCTGACATCAAGCTGTTTCCCCAAAAAGTGGCCCCCACTCCTTTCCCATCCTTTTCCTAACTCCCGCTCATCCAGGTCTTAGAGAAAGAAAGCCTTCTAAGAGCACAACCATGCCCCACCACACCCCACCACACCCCTGCCGCCAATGCCAGATTCTGTTTCCTTACCGCAGCCTCTCATCATCCTGTCCTCTTCCGTGTAACTTACCACACTTGTTAAATACATATCTGTTTCATACTTAATGTCTGATCATCCACTAGACTGATAAGAATGACAGATATGTATCACTGGCCACCTACAACGTCCCCAGACAGCGACCCGTGTGAAGTTGCACCTACGCACAGGGCAACGCTGAGAAGCCAGACTCACTGATTCCAGTTGGGAACAATTCCCACTGGAGCAAGGCAAGAAGTATGTTCTTCCTGACTCTTAGTTTCCCAGGGCTGCTGAAACAAGTACCGCAAACTCAGTGGGCTGAAAACAACAGAAACATACTCCCTCCCAGTTCTGGAGGCTAAAAGTCCAAAATCAAGGTGTCGGCAGGACTGTGCTCCCTCCAAGGCCTCTAGGGGAGGATCCGTCGTTGCTTCTTCCCGATTCTGATGGTTCCTGGTGTTCCTGGCTTGTGGCTGCACCCCTCCAGTCTCTGCCTCCCTTGTCACGTGGCCTTCCTCCTACGTGTGTCTCCATGTCTGTTCTCTTATAAGGACACCAGTCTTATTGAACTAAGAGTCCCCCACCCCAACTCCAAAATGACCTCGTCTTAATTAATGACCTCTGCACTGACCCTATTTCCAAATAGGGTCCTATTCTGAGGTTCCAGGAAAGACATGAATTTTGGAGCAACACCATCCAACGCAGTGCACTGACCAAGCAGAGGTTCATGAAATATACTTGAGTTCAACAAGGACTGGGTACGTAACCATCTGAAGTGTAGAACCTTAATGTGGTTAAACCCCAATATCCATTCGCTAGCTCTCTTTAGAGCTAAAAGGCCAAAATAATAGCGGAGCATATGACCGCAAGGAATAAAGACTACCTTGCCCAGCCTCCCTTGCAGACAGCAATGGCCATGACTCAACGAGACATAAGCAGAAGTAATGGGTGCAAGGACACACCCTCCACCACACCTCTCTCCCTCCTCCCACCGGCAGGACAGACATGGAAGTGAGTCATCTTCAACAAGTGGATGAAAACACAACCTTCGGTAGAGCGATGCAACAAGATGGAAGGCGAATGAGCCTCCAGCAGCACGGAATCGCTGCATCCACCCAGAACTGTGACCCAAGGAAACCATGCATTACAGTTTCTTTGGGCCACAGTGGTACGTGTGTCTTCCTAAAATAGGAGGTAAATGGAATCAAAAATTCATGTCACCACTTAACCCAAATTGGTTTTCCAAGTAGCAAAAAAAATTCCAAAGAATACTACCTACTCAAAGAGTGCAAGATGTCTTTTTAATCCAATTATAGATTTTTCACCTCTTGCCTTTCTTGTCTTGGTTATTCTTCGGAGAAAAAAAGAACAGCCTTCAACAGCCCATGAGTGACCCTGGACCCAAAGCAGCCATGATGCCACACGGAGACCACATCGCCAAGGCCACACTGGAGCATGTGCAGATGCTGTCTTAGTTTCCAAAGCCAATTCTAAACCTCTTACTTCAGTCACAAGATAAGTCTTAGACGCTATTACCTGAGCTCTTCAGTCAAGGCATTGTGAACATCTAGGATTCCACAAGCTGGCTGGAATTCCTGCTGGCCAAGTGATTAAGCTGGTATCAGTTGTCGTTTTGGTTTTGCAAGGTGGCTCCTTCAACACTCTCAACACGGGTTTGATGTCATTGGTACAGCTCAACACAAACACTGTGTGGTTTCTGACCAACGCTCAGTTCAGTGCCCCATCTTAGACGACAGCACCCCCAGTTTTCTTTGGAAATCATTCTCCCCCTTCTCCCGTACTATCAGCTCAACTCTTGGACCGGGCATTGTGACCCCAGCCACACCAATGATATTGATTCATTCGTTCATTCATTCATTCATTCATTCAACACATATTTATTGAACACTTACTATAAGCCAGGCACTGTTCTAAGAGTTGGAAAAAGGATGGTAAACAAAATATAAAAATCCCTACCCTCACAGAGTTTAGTCTAGGACTTTTATGGAAACTGCTGTGAACGAGAAGTACTCTGTCTTTTTACTGGAATTGCTGAGAGGATGGGATGATGGCTGGAACTGTTGGCAGCCATCTTGCCACTAAGAGGAGAGAGACAGGGCATTAGACTTGATGCTACAGTGCCTGCACCTGGCCACACTTTTTCAATTCTCTGGGCCCAGAAAAAAATGGTACTTTTTTTTGCTTAAACCAGAGTGAACAGGATGAGGGAGAGGGAGAACCTACATCTGAAAGTCTCCTGACCAACCAATACCTTAAGCTCCCTAAGAAAAGTATTTGAGACAAGTTTGGAAATGCCACGTAAAAACAGGTAATTTCCCAAGAAGGCCCGTTCTTGAATATTCCTCACCACCAGGCACTGTTTTAAAGATTCCTTCCATGTTGTCATTTCCAGTTTTAAAAACCATCCCTCTAGGGGCATCTGGCTGGCTCAGTCAGGAAAGCATGCAACTCTTGATCTCGAGGTCATAAGTTCAAGCCCCACATTGAGTGGAGAGATTACTTAAAGATAAAATCTTAAAAAAAAAAAAAAAGACATTCCTCTAATAACCTCCTAGAATGGAGAAACCAGTTCATGCCCTCTCCCAGTGTGCATTAAGAACCAAACATAGCAGCAGCTCCAAAATGCCCAGAAACTAGATGGCTCCAGCCACTTGGCACTCTTGAAATTATCCACCACTGCTGATGGCTGCAGGTAACATCACCTTTACCTCCCAGAGGCCTAAGTCACAATGGCTATTCTCCAGGGGGTTACTGGGTCCCAGTGCCTCTGACACCTGCTTTCAGTCCTAGGCAGGCATCACCGTGTCCCAGGGCCCTCTGCGTGCTCACAGCTCGCAGACTGTCTGAACTAGACGCAGCAAGCCCAAGTTCATTGACCACATCCTATTTAACAGGAAACCTACCAGCCAGCTACTTTATAGCTATTCTCACTTCCCCTCCTCCTCTCCTCCCACAGTGTGAGGCTGATGGGAAATAAGAGTGTGCAAAGAAGACAAAGGGGGGGAGTGACAGTGAGGACTCCAGAAATCTTTCTCTTTTTTAGAGATTTTATTTATGAGAAAGAAAGAGAGAGAGCGCGAGCACATGAGAGAGCGGCAGAGAGAGAGGGAAAAGCAGGCTCCCTGCCATTCAGGAAGCCCAACGCGGGGCTCGATCCAGGAGCCTGGGATCATGACCTGAGCCTAAGGCAGACACTTAACTGATTGAGCCACCCCGGCGCCCCAGAATTCTGACAAAAAAAGGCTGAGGGATGTCTCCCCGGTGGAAGAGAGGCAGGAGGCGCCGCATCTACAAACAGTGCATTTGCCCATCATGTGTGTTTTGGGGTGATCTGGTGTGGGCCGACGGAAATTGTGGGGGATTAACGTTTCCCCTAAGCCATCCCTTGATGCCGCCATTAGAGGGGTTTGCATCCACTCTTAACTGCAATACCAAGAATAAGTGACTTACTGTTCTTGTTTCAAAGACATACTGTAGAACTCAGACGTATGTATAAAAATGTTAATTACAGGGGTGCCCGGCTGGCTTAGTCAGAGGAGCATGTGACTCTTGACCTCGGGGTCGTGAGTTCGAGTCCCATGCAGCATGGGACTTAAATGTCCCATGGGACATTACTTAAATAAATTTTTTTTAACTTTAAAAATGTTAATTATAGCATTTTTTTTTAAAGGGAAACTCTCTTTTTAAAATATTCAAGAGAAGGATGAAATTAAACCCATCAAAGCTTCCCCTCTGGAGGCACAAGAGAGAGGTCACATGGGAAGTCCCATCTGCGTGTGTGTGTGTGCGCGCGCGCGCGCGCACGCGCGCACACACAAAAAGACAAGTAATGTCTTTTACTGTTGCAGAAGGGAAGACAGTCATCGGCTGGATTTGGTTGTGTTTTTCTCTCCCCCTCCAGCGCCTGCTTCCTGTTTAGGGGAACCCATCCCCCAAAACCTGAGAGCATCATCAAGATGCAGCCGCCCAGAGAGGCCTCATTCTCAGAGCATCGCTAACCGCGACCCTTCTGAGAGCAGTACAAGGCAGTGAAGGATCGCCGCAGGGTGCCACAGTATCTTGGTCCCTGTCACTGAATGAACTCCCTCCCAGCTGAATGCCTTCCTCCATTGGCTGAGGACCACTGGGTGCACAATGCCTCCTAGAGCTATTAGTATGTCAACTGTAGAGCGATCGTCCATCTCCCATCTTCCCCAGCTCGGGGAACACCCCGCGATACATGCTTCCTCCTCAATCACAGAAAGGAGGTTTTCACACAGACACGAGCCCCGTGGTTGGCGAACGGAAGGACGTTCTCAGTAGGGGCACCTGGCTGGCTCAGTCGGAAGAACATGTGACTCTTGATCTTGGAGTCACGTGTTTGAGCCCCACAATGGGTGTAGAGATTACCTAAATAAATAAACTTTAAAAAGAAAAGGACAGAAATTCTCGGTGGAGCGTGTGAAGTCTGACAGACCGGGGGCTCCCAGCTCTAGCACTTCGCAGCTCCGCGTCTCTGTCCACTCGGGCGACTACAACCCAACAGCAGAGAACGGGTAGCCTATCAACAAGAGAAATGTATTTCACAGTTCTGGAGTCTACAAGCCCAAGAGCAGGGTGCCGGCATGCTCAGGGGAGGGCCCTCTTCCTGGTTCACAGCTGGTACCTTCTCTCTGAGTCCTCAGTGCTGGAAGGGCCAAGAGATTGCTCTGGAACCTCTTTTATGAGGGCACTAATCTCATTCCTGAGGGCTCCGCCGTCATGACCTAAGCACCTCCCAAGTTCCCAACTCTTTCTTTTTTTTTTTAAAGATTTTATTTATTTATTTGACAGAGAGAGACATAGCGAGAGAGGGAACACAAGTAGGGGGAGTGGGAGAGGGAGAAGCAGGCTTCCCACCAAACAGGGAGTCCGATGTGGAGCTCGATCCCAGGATCCCGGGATCATGGACCAGAGCTGAAGGCAGACGCTTAACGACTGAGCCACCCAGGCGCCCCTAATTCTTGCTATTTTTTTAAGAGTCTATTTATTTATTTATTTTAAGAGAGAGAGAGAAAGAGCGAGAACTCAAGAGTGGGGAGGGGCAGAGAGAGAGGCAGAGAATCTCAAGCAGATTTCACACTGACTGTGGAGCTCAGTGATGGGCTCGATCTCATGACCCTGAGATCATAACCTGAGCTGAAGCCAAGAGTCAGATGCTTAACCAATGGAGTCACACGGGTGCCCCCAAAGTTCCCAACTCAATACCATCACCTCTGGGCCTTAGGATTTCAATACATGAACTGGGCAGGGTGAGGGAGAGTCACAAACATTTAGACAATAGCGCTATGTTACCTTAATTCAAAATGTGTCTGCATCCCACCTAAAATGAGGATGCCGACAGAACCTCCCTCACCAGTGCCTCCCTTGCCAGGCGGTTGAGAAGACTAAATGGTTTCACACAAGTGAAACTAGGCACAAAGCAAGGAAGCAGCTCAGATGGATCTTTTAATTGAATTTCAACCCTGAAGATGACCAGTGGCCTCTCAGACACGCAACGAGATCGTGCAGGTGGCTTCCAGACCAGCGCTTGCCTACTGAGGACTTTCCCTTTCCCCGGAAGTCTACTGGCGAGGTACTTGGGGACAATGAAGGAAGTTCTGTTCTCTTCCCAGCTGTCTGGTGAAACTTCGCCCTGCCCTTCTCGGCTCACGGACTCGGACATACAAGCACGTATTCAACGAACATCTGTTTCATCGCACGTCTGCGGCAGGGTGGACGCCGGGGACACAGTCCGTGCTCTCCTGAAGCCTGTCACCTAGTGTGGACTGAAAACGAAGGAAGGGCATCCACACTGAGTTTGAGGGGGGCTCTGCTGGACATCTGGCCGACAGCTACAGTAGACTGGCTGCAATCAGTAAGAGGGACTATTTCATACACGGCTGGTTGGAGCATACATGGACACAACCGCCCAGGAAACAATTTGGCTACGCTTATCCAGAGACTTCACAAATTTATGACCTGTGCATTCCCGTTCTGAACGTTTCTTTCAAAGAAACGTTAAGTAACTCAGATAAAGATTTATGTACAAAGAGGTGTATCGTGGCAGTTTTTAAAAAGGGAAAATCTCAAAAACGTTCAACAAAAGAGAATGACTAAATTCTATCCATATGATGACATATCCACATGATGGAATATTATGACATCCATGATGAAATATTATGGTGTTTTCAAAGAAAATTGGATGACATGAGCAAATACCCATGATTCAGTACTAAATGGCAAAAGCAGATATCCTGTACTATATGCACAAGGCTTTCCTCTTTGTAAATATATATATATATGCACAGAAAAACAAACTCAAAATTAACAAGAGATCCTTCCTGGGTGGTGGGGATCAGGGATGATGTTTTTGGAAGTGGATCTGTTTTTACAAAATTCTCTACAATACACCTAAATTAAATTGACAGCTGGAATTATATACGTGTATATATCATATATATACACATTATATTATACATATATATGATATATACATATTATACATCATACATATTTATGATATATACATTATATTACACATACATATTACATATACATTATATTAAACATTATACATATATACATTATGTTACATATTATACATGTACCTGTGTATGTGTGTGTATACATACACAAAATATTGCTTTACTCTGACATTGCATGGCGGGGGCGGGGGGACGCCAATGGTAGAAGAGAGCCAATGGTGTCGTGAACCCTACCACTTGATAAATTGCATGCCAATAACATCTGCTCCATTAAGACAGGGATCACTGTCTATGATTGTCCCCTGCTGCTTCCCTAGCACTTGAAATGGTCCTGGCACATACACTAGACATTCAGTAAATGCTTGTTGAATAAGTGAATGAATGCCTAGAGTCCAGCTCCAATGTTCCTCCTCTGTGAAGTTCCCTGACCTCCCCTAAACTAATTACTCCTCTTTTTCTAGCCGCCTATAGCCATTATGACAAAGCCCCACAGCTAACAATTATGAGTCTGCCACCACTTGCTAAATTACAAGCTATCTGAATGCAGGAACTAAGTTTTATTTAGACTTGTCTCTTTAGTCAGATAAATGTGTGGTCAATAAATGTTTGAGTGATGGATAGAGGGGTAGATAGATGTCTGTTCATAACGTATGAAGTCACTCATTTTAGGGGCACCTGGGGGGCTCAGTCGGTTAAGCATCTGCCTTCGGCTCAGGGAAGGATCCCAGGGTCCTGGGATCGAGCCCTACATCAGGCTCCCTGCTCAGCAGGGAGTCTGCTTGTCCCTCTCCCTCTGCCCCTCCCCACTCGTGCACTCGCTCACTCTCGCTCTGCTCTCTCTCTCAAATAAATAAAAATCTTTAAAAAAAAAAAAAAGAAAGAAAGAAGTCAATCATTTTAATGATGATTGAACACTAACTGTTAATGTGTATCAATTTTGAGACCCACTAATAGACCAAGATCTGAGTTGGAGAAATAGTCTTAGAAACAGTCTAAGCAGTAAACTGCAAAGTCTTTGTTGGTTTTAGCCTTGAAACTTTCTTCCAACAAAATTTGACTCAGAACTCCTGACTCTAAAAGGGAAAGGCAAGGGGCTGCTCTGCCGGAACCCTCCTTGGCCTTAAGTCACCTGGGGCTTGGAGGAATAGGCTGAGAACTACCAAGGTCCACGTGTATTCATTTAGCAGTAATACATGAAAGGGTCCCCAGAAGGGGAGAGAAAAACCCAGGCTAGAACCCCAGTGTCCTGACCCGTACCCAAGGCCCTTTCCACTTCCCTGCACGGCCTCCTCCAGTCAAGGTCATCCATGTTTTAGGACAGATCAAACACTCAGCAACGACAGCAGAGGCTCACTGGGCTGAGACGGGGCACTCTGGGGCCACTCCTCGTTTATTTCCCACGAAAATAAAAAAGGAACATCGCTGTGACTTCCAATGACAACATCCTTTACGTAGCTTGAATCCCCTTTGCAGGAAGGCACCATCAGACCTGTGTTTGTTTTTAAAAACTTCTATTCGTTTTTGACAGACACAGGAAACAAAGTTTGGGTAACGGGAAGAACTCTGTCCTGAGTCCCGCAGGTAAGAGCCCGGAGCCACGCCACTCGGATTAAACGGATTCTCCCAAAATAAGCAAGGCCACTGCTACTAGTTAGTATCTTCAAGCACGGAACTGTCGGAATTGTCTTTCATCGGAGGGCTCACACCTTCCCAACAAAAGCTGTTTTATCACAAGTGACTAAAAGATTGCCTGTTCGGTTTCTGATTTCAAACCTGTGCTTCCATTTCTGAGCAGCAAAATTATATAGAAAGCCCTCCGTACATAAAACCTGGACTCATTAAAGGATTTCACAATCTAATTCTTCCGTTTTCAAAATAATCTCCATTCCAGTACTTCTACCCAGACTGCCAACAATAAACCCTGCCTTCATCAGACCTTCCCATCCTTGATCCCTAAATCCGCACGTTTGCAGCGTAAACCCAGAAGCCCCTGCCCTTTGTGGCCACACGCCCCTTAAACAATGATGCACATCTATGCCGTTATCTCACTTTCTTAAAAAATGGAAGCCTTTTGGAAAGTTCTGTGTGTTGTTGCTTTAATAGGAAAAAGGGGAGCAAGGAGGAGTATAAAAGGGGATCAAACCCCTATGTGGGAACCAGCTCCAGGATATTTATCAATGGGTGTCAAGTACTGCACTCTAGCAGAGAAAATGAAGGGAGCCCTCAGCTTTGTACCAAGCACAATGCCCCCCACAAGTGATTCTGAAAGCCAGGGATGCCTTTTTATGCTGTGTGTGAGCTCTATAATTAACCCGTCCACTCTCCCACAGCCCAGGAGTGGAGTGATAAAAAGAGGGAGCCTTTTGATATGAAGATTACATAGGGCAGCATCTCTCAGGGGGACAATGAGATCAGACCCCACATACAGCCCACAGGGCGAGTCTCCTTGGGGCCCCTGAGCCTGACCTTTGGGCCTTGGTTCCCAGGAGGAAGCCACTGACTTGGTTCTCCAGTCTACACTGCTCCTCTCCAGGACAGCCCACAGCTGCAGCTGGACCCCAGACATACCCAGGAGCTCACACTGGACGGAGAAATTCTCCCTGTGACTGTTTACACACTTTCCCTCTCTCCTACCACTTACTTCTTCTAGAGCCTCTGAGGGTGAACGCAGGGCACCATTAGCAACTGAGAGTCTGAAACTTAACCTCCATGGCCTATCATTCTGGCAGGAGCAAAGCCAACAGTGGAGTTTTAAATCCCATCACAGAGTGCTTTTAAGCTATTTCTTACTTTGCACTTTAGACATGCATGAATAATCTTCCTACCTCCCATTAAACGATAATAATAGAAACTCCTGCAAACTGGCCCAAGTGCATTTGAGAAAGTGAACTGAAAACTTCTGCCCTCCAAATGAAACAAGAGAGTTTAATTAAATGGAGCTTACATTTCATCATCTGAAAAACAGGAGACCCTCAACCTTCTATGGCTCCCAGGTCTCAAGAATAAAATTCCAACTTGAGAGCATTTCCCAGAGGGTACAGCTTAACCCAGGAAATAAAAGATGCCTTAAATAAACAGGAAAGGGACAAATAAAATAAACAAGAAGCAAACAAAAAAGCCCTAACCCATAAAAAGTAGCCACGAAGATGCGGCTACTGAGCACGTCAAGCGTGGCTGGTCTGAACCGAGATGTGTCGTAAACATAACATTTCCAAAGGCTTCGCGCAGAAATGTAAAATCTCAGTAATTTGTAATACCCGCCGCCTGTTAAGTAGATGTTTTAGATATTAATTTCACCAGCAGGTTTTTTTGTTTCTTTACTTTTTTTCAGTGTGGTTACTGCAAAATTTGAAGTGACCCACGCGGCTGACAGTACATTCTGGATGCACCGTGCTGCCCTGGGCGGCAGTGGAGGGGGGGTTCCTGTTTTTTCAGACCCTCCCACCCCTGGTGAACAAGCAGATCCGCTCCCAGGACATACGGGCTCCTCTCGTGGTTACAGCACCTAACAGCCACACCTGCAGAAGTTGTTGGTGTTTTGGCTGGGTCTACGCCTAGCCATGGTGCTAACTGAGTCATTCTTGACTCTCTTCTGTGGCAGCTCAGTCACTGCCGAATCAAATCGAAGACCCGACAGGCAATGATACGGCTGACAGTTCCACACTCGCCACCCCAGGAAGCGGGATTTTCTTCTTGGTTTCCCATCAACATCAACGTGTTCATTCTTTCCATACATAGTTACCGAGTGACTATAGCTATGGTCTCAATGTGTGTTTCCCTCCCCCCCCACCCCCCGCCACCCGCAATATTCATATGTTGGAAGCATATGCCCAAGGGGATGATATTAGGAGGGGAGGCCCTTGGAGGGGATTAGGTCATGAGGGTGGGGCCCCAGGGAGCTCCCTCACCCCTTCCGCCATGTGGAGCTACGACAGAAGTCTGTGCCCCGGAAGAGGTCCCTCACCCAATCCGGCCGGCACCCTGATCTGAAACTTCCGGAACCGTGAGAAATCAGTTCTGGTTGTTGACACGCCACCCAACCTGTGGAGCCTGAGAGGAGACTCAGACAACTACCAGGTACAGGCTGTGTTCTAGATGTTGAGGTACTGTGGGAAGCAAGACATGGCTGCTCTTAGTGACCCGACACACCGGAGCGTGTGAGCATGGAAGTGTGCGCTCACAGAGCACCACAGGCTGCAGAGGAAGGACGCCCATCCCCTTACTCTGACCGCTGGCTGAAGATTTGACACAGGAGGCAACCTAGGAACTGGACTTTGACCTCGGGACACCTCGACGTTGAACTGAGAAGAGTCATCTGAACGCAGATGACAGCACTGGCCCCCAGAGGGGATGAGCTCACCCAGGGATAGAGTGTAGGGTAAGAAGAGAAGAGGCTATCAGTGAATGTCCCACTTGGAGTCCACAGCCGGGTGTAAGGCCCTTCTAAACGAATTACCTCCTGACCTAATTAGCTGAAAGCAAGAGCAGGTACACGTGGCATGACGGAGATGTGGGGAGCAGTCTTTGGTGTCAGTCAGACCCGGGCAGGGGTCCTGTTCCAACTCTCCAGTTCTGTGACCTTCGACGAGCTCCTTCACCTCTAAGCCTCAGTCTCCTCACCTGTACAATGGGACAGGTCAATGCTCACCTCACAAGATCGTGAAGGTTAAAGGTGTTAATCCAAATACAGCAGTTGGCACACTGCCTGACACACAGCAGGACCTCAGCAAGTGAGCACGGTTGTATTGTTCTTGTGTGAGTGTGTATGTGTTGTTCTTAATAAAGCATCAGAAAAATAATAGACTCTAAATAAGGGTTTCCCGGCTATTGTTATTCTGGGCTGGATTATTCCTTGTTGGTGGGGAAGCAATGGTGGGGGGTGTGGGGGGGCAGGCTGTCCAGTGCACGTAGGATGTTTAGGAGCATCTCTGGCTTCTCCCCACTGGATACTAGTAGGCACCCCTCCCCAGGTGTGACAACCAAATTCTCTCCAGACATTGCCAAAGGTCCCTGCAGTGAGGAGAGAAGGGAGCAAAATGGTCCCCAGTTGAAACCCACTGGTCTCAATCAGGTGAGGCGGAAAGTTCATCTAGAGGAGGGTCCAGTGCCCAAAAAGATAGACTTTTCCAATGTGTAAAGAGCGCTGAGCACTGACAGATTCCCCCCTCGGCTATCAAGCCAGCAGGACTGTCTCCAGGAAAGCAAGCGGCAGGCCAGCAAAGAGCACCAAATACGCTTTGGCCTCGCCCAAATCAGGGTTACAGCCTTCTAACTGAATTCCGGCACCTACTCTGGGGACCGTGGCAGAAATGGGCCTCCGCCCCGGCTATGAGTGCCATCCACAGGGGCAGCTCCCCCAGGCTCCGAGAGTGGGGGGACTGGCTCCTGGGGCAGGAAGAAGCCATTCGGGGCTCCTCTGCACACAGCAGGTTCAAGTGTGGTGACAAAGGCCAATCAGTTCTGTCCTGTGCAATGAGCCACGTAAGCCACCCAACCGCTGCTCACTGAAGGGCTGCCACGCAGCGACTGTTCACTTTACTGAAGCGACTTTTCATCCTCTTGAGTTCAGCTTCAGAAATGACATCGAGGCACCTGGGCGGCTCAAGGTCGGTAAAGCATCTGCCTTTGGCTCAGGTCATGATCCGGGGGTCCTTGGATTGAGCCCTGTGTCTGGCTCCTTGCTCAGCAGGGAGTCTACTTCTCCCTCTCCCTCTGCCTCTCCCCGGACTCGTGCTCCCTCTCTCTCAAATAAACAATAAAATCTTTAAAATAAAATAAAATTAAATTAAAATGTGCCACTGAGGCAGAGCTCAGTTCTGGGCACGGGGGCTGGGGGAGGGGTGGTTGGTAGGGGAGGGTGAGTGCTGGCACAGCTGACAGAAGGCTAGTGCCAAAAGAAAGAAGAGACAACGGTTTGGACACGGGACCCTCCCAGTAAACGTGACAGGGCACACACACGAAATAGACAAACCCTGTCGTAAACACAAAGATTACGATCTCAGCATGAGAAACCACGGTGCCTTTACTCCAACAATCTGCGTGCCTTTACTCCAACATGTGCTCTGTCTGCATCCCTTTTCAAGGCACTTTTCCTTCTCACTTAATCCTCCCCGCCAGCACCACGTTGGAGAGGGAAGATTGCGACCTTCGCCTGGCAAAGAAGGGACCAAATCTCTGCGGCTGAGACTTCCACGCAGCCATTCAATCCATTGTTAAATTGCTCCGATCTCCGGGCACCTGCCCAAGTGGTGGGGTGTGGCCAGTGCTTGGCCAGATACTGTTTGAGCCTGGAGAGTCTCGAGCCAGTGCTCAAGGAGAAGCACTATTGGCACTTGGCAAGATGCCTCTGATGGGCAGAAAGATCCTATCCTCTGCAAGATGTCTAGCATCCTTGGCCCAGCCCATGAGACTGAGGTCATCAATCCTTACAGACAATTAAGAGCATCCCCTACACATCTCCAAACGTGGGGAGAGGGGGTAGCCCCCATTTGAGAGCCGCTACTCGATGGCCTGGGCAAGAGATCTTAAGTCAGACAGCTGTGGTTCCTCAGTCCTCTCCATCTGACCTTAGACAAGTGATATTCTCTCTGCCTCCGTGTCCCCGCCTTATAAAAGGTGATAATCACCATGTGTATCTTGTAAGATTCCTTTGAGAAATAACGTCTTAAACACCTGGCCCATGTCAACCTTCTGAAATAATACCCAATAAACACCTGCATTATTTCCCCAGCTCATCTCCTGAATGTCCTCGTCTCCTTGTATCTTTCAAGCCCCCTTCTCAGAGACGCCTTGTCTGGGCACCTTCCTGCAGACCGCAGTCCCCTGACCACTTCTATTCCACCTCCTTCTTCCTTGCTTTACTGTTCTTCTCTAGGACTTGTCATCATCAAACATGCTCTACGGTTTTGTTTGGTTTTTTTTTTTAAGATTTTATTTATTTAATTGGGAGAGAGAGAGCACAGAGGGAGAGGGAGAATCAGGCTCCCCCCTGAGCAAGGAGCCCGATGCGGGACTCGATCCCAGGATCCTGGGATCATGACCTGTGCTGAAGGCAGACGATTAACCGACTGAGGCTCCCAGGCGCCCCAAATATGCTTTATGTTTTAAAAATGCATTTTTTTATTGTGCCTCCCCCAGGAGAATGTACCATGAGGACCCATATTTTTGTCTATTTGGGTCCCTGCAGTATCTCCAGCACCCAGAATAGAGCCTAACTCTTAATAAGCATTCAATGAAATATCTTGAGTGATGTCGAATGGATACGGTAGACAGCCAAGGTCTGAAAGCTGGTCTCTGGGCTACAAATTCTGTATTCTCTTCTCTAAAGTGAATGACCATGGATCACATCCTGAACATTTTGTTGAAGAATTTCCCAACACGAGCTCTGTTAAATTTTTCGCAAATCTCTCTTACTGAGTGGTAGTCTAATTTGGGGGTGGCGGAGTGAGGAGAGATGGGATATCCACGGTGATCACTTTACCAAAGTGCACGACCAGCTGCCCAAAGAGAAACACGAAGCTGCAAGGAAGAAGCATCCTGTTTCCCTTCCAGTCTGCCCCAGGACCCCCAGAGAAGACTCTGCTCAGACCCTCCAGGGCCCCCCATCCCAAATCTCTCTCCACCCCACACTCTTCAGCTGCTCCCTCTCTGTGTCTTCTGCTTTGAACAATTTGCTGCTTGCCCTACTCAGTCCTACCTCAAGGACAGGCCTTGGGCTGCTCTATGCCTGGAACATTCTTCCTGGGATGGACATGTGGATGGTTCCTTCCCTTCCTTGAGATCTCTGCTCTCCAAGCTCATCTTACCAATGACAGTCCCTAATTACCTCTATATTAAATTGCAATCCCCACCACCTCCCTCTGCTTTCTTTTTCTGTCTTCACACCATCTGACAAGCCATATATTTGACTTCTGCACTTACTTGAAGTCTGGCTATCCCACTAGAACGTAAGTACCCTGGGGACAAAAATCAGTGTTGAATCCCCAAGTGCCTAGGACGATCCCTAGTGCCTAGCACAGGGTAGAAGAGAAAGACAGCGACAGAGCTCGCAAATTTCAATCGCTCATATTTGATCTAAGATGTGTCAAATTACAGTTTCCAGGACTTTTTAACTGACGGATCCAACTATTCAGTGACCTCCTAGCAAGATGTGCCTTCCTCTTCACTTGTCATAAAGATGGGGTCTCAAACTCGAGAGAAGAGAAACTAAAAAGGAAAAAAAAAAGTGAGTAAGCAAAACAACTTCTGGTTTTTCTAAGAATCAGAATTCACACGCCCGATGGCCATGACATTCCTAAGGCCTTTTTCACCTACCCTCCCCAGATTAAGAAGAGGTCCTCCAGTTGGTGGGTTGAAGAGGGGGAAAGGGTGGAGCCTATGCCTGTAAGCTTTTGATTTCCTGTTTTTAAACGGCTGTGCCACCGGGGCACCTGGGTGGCTCAGTCGTTAAGCATCTGCCTTCGGCTCAGGTCATGATCCCAGGGTGCTGGGATCGAGCCCCGCATCGGGCTCCCTGCGCATCTGGCTTCCCGCTCGGCGGGAAGCCTGCTTCTCCCTCTCTCCTTCCCCCTAGTGTTCCCTCTCTCACTGTGTCTCTCTCTGTCAAATAAATAAAATCTTTAAAATAAATAAATAAATGGCTGTGCCAATGGAGCTGGTCAGAAGCAAAATGACTTTCCAACCAGATCAATATGAAAGGCAGCCACCTCTGCTGCAGGCGGAGTCCCTCGGCCCAGGCCTCGCAGAAATCTCCAGCCAGCCTTCCCCTGCGGCCTGACCACTTTTACTTCCGAAAGCAACGACTCACTCTCGGACTCCCCAAGCCGCGGCTAGAACTGTCGGAGGAAATTGCCTAAGTGCATTGGTCTCATCTTAACGCAGCTCGGAAAATGCCCCACTGAGGTGCAAACATTTCAGCCGCCAAAGGGAGACCCCATCCTGGACAGGTCCTAGCCTTCAGTTATTTCATGCTGCTGTCAGGATCCATACTGTCTCATATTTGAGACCCTCCTGATGCCTTTCCAAAGGAAGCTTCAGATAGCTAACCTAAGAACAGCCCCTATAAATTGCTTTGACTCCAAACTCTTTCCATGTCGAAGCAAAAAGATTCTTTAATTTAAGATTAAATGTGTGCAGGGGCGCCTGGGTGACTCCTGACCTCTGGTCTTGATCTCAGGGTTGTGAGTTCAAGCTCTGCGCTGAGTGGGGAGCCTACTTTTAAAAAATAAATGATTAACTAAATTAAATTAAAAAATAAAATTAAACGTGTGCAGCAAAAAAAGGAAAAAAAATAGGACTGACATCTTACAAAGCAGGGGAGGGGAGGGGACAGCAAAGGCACATGCAAGTCTCTAAATTAAAAAGGTCGTGATTTGGGGCGCCTGGGTGGCTCAGTGGGTTAAAGCTTCTGCCTTCGGCTCAGGTCATGGTCTCAGGGTCCTGGGATAGAGCCCCACATCGGGCTCTCTGCTCAACAGGGAGTCTGCTTCCCCCTCTCTCTCTGCCTGCCTCTCTGCCTACTTGTGATCTCTCTCTCTGTCAAATAAATAAATAAAATCTTAATAAATAAATAAATAAAAAGATCGTGATTAAATTTTGTCTTTAAACTTAATAACTAGTCACCATAATGATGAATTTGTCTAACATACATCAAAACAGGTACAAAAGGCATACTACGATCTCAACTATTTTTTTAATCTATATATTCCATAATTTATAGAATAAAGCACCTGTTGCCTCTGGGTGCTGGAATAATAAATAATTATTTCTCATCTACACTTCCTAAATTTTCTAAAAAGAGCACCTATTATGTTTATAATTAGACTAACATTATAACACAAAAAGCACTGTGCATTCAATCTAATCAAGTAAAACTACAAAGGGGTAACGCAAGAAGTCTTTAAATAAAGGGTATAATCTTTCAATACATCCAACCAGGGCAAAGAAATCCCAGGCAACAGTGAAAGTAAACATTGGGCCAAAGGAAAAAAGAGGCCGAGAAAGGAAAAGGCTTTCTCCTCCGCAGGCTTCTCTTTGAACAGGAGCTTTCAAACAAAACCACAATCCTACAGAGTGACACAAAAGGAAGGTTCAGAGGAGCTGTCTTCACACACTGGGCACAAACGCAGCAGCCCAGGGGCCCCTCAGCCTGGCCTTGCACAAGACGGCGCCATCAAAGCCCCGACGCCTGGGGCAGGTATGCGAGACACCCTACCGGCCAGGAGGCACTCTCAGATAATGCTCTCACTGAGGGACTCAGCGTGTGCAAAAACCACTAGCACCTTCTCACCAACTTCAGGAGCAGCGCACACCCACAAAAGATGTTTGTCTTGTGGATGGGTTTCTTCGAGTTAAGTCAAGGCCAAGCTTCCCCGGTACCCGGGGACACGGAGCAATGCCCCAGGCTGCGTCCCGCCACAGGGCAGCAAATCTAGGCCTTGGGGAATGTTCCAGTCTGGTGCATGTTGACTTAAACTGAATCCATGTCTTGGGGGGTAGGGGGCGTGGGTCTCAGAGACCAGGAAAGCAAGGAAGGGTCCCCACCAGACAGACCCAGACTCACTGACACAGCATTCTCGGCAAGGCTAGCCACCCTTTCTGAAAACCGGACAAGTGGGTCTTGTAGGGTTGAGCCACTTCATGCTTTCATCCAGAAAACATTTTACTGAGCATCTACTATGTGTCAGGCACTGTGCAAAACATGAGAATTAGAATGGGGCCTAAAACCTAATCCCGGGGAGCCTGGCCGGCTCAGTTGGTGGAGCATGTAACTCTTGATCGCGGGAGTATGAGTCCAAGCCCCAGGCTGGTATAGAGACTACTTAAAACTAAAATCTAAAAGAAAAAAAACCTGATCTAAACAAAGACTATTAACTCAGAGTGTCACAGACCTAAAGAAAGCTGCCTTACTGACAAGGCCCACTTCTGCCCAAAGCTCCAAACAAATAAAAGATCAGCTACTCAAGTTTAGGAATTGCTCCAGTTTATGAATTAGAGAAGTACAAAAGACAATGGGCCGCAGATTAGAATCAGAGGGAGAGACAGCCAGCCCTCCCCATCACCAGCCGTCTCCTTGCTTCTTTCTGTCCCTCCTCTCACACTCCAGGTGTTCTCTAGCCGCCAATGAAGCTGGGAATCCATTTCCTTTGGAATACTATTTTTCTATTTCATATACAGGTACGTGAAACTCCTGCCAGAGGGCTCCAAATTTTAGCAACACAATCTGTGCCATGCCCTTCTGCCTCTCCCCGGGTGATCTGGAAAGACTGACACTGCAGTGTCAAAGGATCGTCCCACCATTACCCTAAATCAAAGAACCAAAGATCAGCTCACTCTTAAAGAAATTCAAAGCAGTAGAAAAGATGCAGCGTCAGTTGTCATCAGTAATGTTTAATGTCAGTAAAGTTGAATAAAATGGTGGAAAAAATTAAATGTTTAATAGCGATTTCAAAACATATTTTTATGTCCTGTGTCCTAATAAAGTGTTGGCATGAAGTTTTCATAGAAACACATGTAATTCAAAATAAGGAAGACCTTTCGATTGAACCATCTTCAGGTCTGAATAGAAGGTACTGAAAGTAGTACTTGCTAAGGACCGGGCGGGAAAAGTCAGAAGAGCATACTCATAGAGATATGAATAATAAACAAATACCATTTCTTGGGAGGAAATGGGGCCAGGAAGGGAAGCAAAGGCTGAGAACACAGGGTGCAGGACAGAGGATCCTTATCAGGACACCCTTAGAGAAAGTTCTGTCCCTGATTTCCAAAGGCTAGACCAAAAAGACCAGCGCCACTTTCAAGCTGACACTGTAAACTGGGGCTGGAAATTTTAGCAAAGTGCCAATTACAAGTTGAAAGTTTCTTCCTGGTGTCTCTGGTTAGAAAGTTATTTCCTAATTCTCGGATAAGAAAAGCAAAGCCCAGGCTGCAGGAAAAGCATGGATGGCAGTGGTATCATTAGTTAGTCTCTCCCTGGACCACTAAGAGGTACAGAGAGGTTCAAGTGCATTCCTGATGGAGTCTAAGATCCATCCTTGTTCCAGGCATTTCTGCAGAGAACTACCTGGCACGTTCCATCCAGGCATAATTTTAAGTGACCTAAACACATGTCTAGAGTCTAGACCAAATCATTGGCCCTTTGTCTAAACTGGTTGAGCCCCAGTGTGCTTGCACACCACCCAGTCAGTCCCCCAGTCTCTGGGGCGGAGTCTGGCCTGGCTTCCAGGATGCCTCCCTCTGTCTGTCTGGCCCGGCCGGCTGCAACCACCACCCGCGGCCCAGAACATAAGCGAGGTCCATTTTTAAATTCCCTTAGAAGTTTCCCAACCACCGGTTTGGGTGAGGAGACAAACACGGCTGCAGTTTGCTGACATGGAACTAAAAATACCCAACGGCAAACAAAAGCCATCTTTTACAAGGCTGGCTCGGATGTGCTGAGGTTACGTGTGGTAGTGTCAGACCATATCCTTAGCAGTGTGGCCGCCTAAACAACTGCTCCGGGCCGAGCGGGGAGCAGGGCGCAGGGGCCCC
>CM052897.1:14648227-14806346 GCA_028534135.1 Potos flavus
TTCCCCAGGCTGGGGAAGGGGCAGCGCCGGGCACCCAACCTCTCCCCACACCTCCGCGCAGCGCCGAGCCGGGGACACGTGGGAGCCTAAGCCTCGGGCTCCCCAGCTCGCGGAGGGGGACTGGCGACCTCGCCGGGGCGCACAGTCTTCGCCCCTGGGCCCCCCACCCAGGAAAAGGCAGCGCGCCCCGGCGCAGGGCGGCAGGCTCCCGGCGCCTCTTTCATCCTCAGCTCGCGGCATCAGCGAGGAGTTGCGTTCTCTTCATACTGGCCCCCCACCACCAGGAGCTGCTCACAACCTCTCTACCTTGCTCTGCTACCTCGCAGACAGACAGACAAGAGACACAAAGAAAAAAAGGGAGAGGGGGGAGAGAAAAAAACTACCGCCCCTCCTGCTCCCATCCTCCAGCCAGGAGCCCAGAGAAGAGGAAGGTGAGCACGTCTTCCCTCCTCCTCTCCATCCCGACTCGGCGACCCGGGCAGACCAGGCAGCAAGGAGCTCCAAGGTGGCTGAGAGGGAAGAGGTAAGGTAGGAAGAGGCAGGACCCCAGCGCCAGTGAGAGAGCGAGAGAGCGAGAACGGAAAAAAAAAATATATCCAACAAAACCACGCTAACGCGCCCCCTACCTGGGTGCAACATACTTTGGAAATAGAAGATGACCAGGATAAAGGATCCCAAGCAAGTGGCCAGCACCATCCGGCAAATTCTGTTCATCCTCATCACTTCCAGCAGCGCCGGCTTCATGGCTTTGTCCTGGCTGCGGGGACCGGGGTGTCCGGGAGGCGCGCCCGGGGCGCAGGAGCCGGGACCCTGCCGCGCGGAGCGGAGCCCGGGAGGCTCAGGGCAGGGCTGGACAGGGCTCCGGGTGGGGGAACGATCGGGAGGGCTTCGCGGCCGCTCGCCGAGCCCCCAGCCCCGGGCAGGGGTATGGAAGGCGCCGGAGTTGCTCTGGAAGTGCCGAGATGCGTGGACCCGCCGGCTGCGCGCTCCTGCTCCTCCTGCTGCTCCTCTCCGCCTCCCCGCCGCCGCCTCCGCTCCCGCCGGCGGCCGCCGCGCTGCCTCCTCGCGGGCCGGGCGGCTGGGGTGCGAGCGCTGATGGTGCCGCCGCCGCCGCTGCGCTGGCCGCTGTGGCTGTCGGCCGGACCCCCTCCCTCCTCTCCAAAGCCTACTTCATTGCGCTCCAATGATCTATATATTCCGGGCTGGGTTTTACCAAATGCAACTCGCAGTCCCCGGCGAGGGGAGGGCGCCCGCGGAGAGCCGGGAGGAGGGAGGGACCCGAGTGCCGGGGCGGAGCGTCGCGCTCCCCCCGCCCCTACCCGGGAATTGGTCGCGTCCAGCTGTTTCCCGGGGAGTGCGGAGTGCGCGCCGCGCTCCCGCAGGGTCCCAAAAGCCCTCAGTCCCCGGCCGGGCTCGCCCGCCGTCTGGAGGTTGTGTCAGCGTTTCCATGACAAAACCCGGAGGAAAAAAATGCGAATAAAATCGCCTCGGTGCTGCCACCCACTCCTGCCGGCGTTTGTGGAGGGAAGTGGCAGCGAACGGGTTGGGCACCCAGAGCGGAAAGGGGTCTGGCAGTCCGCGAGTACCTCCAATCCCTGGGCGGGGTGGTCGAGAAGTTGCCCCTGGCCCCCAGGGAGCGAGTGCCCTTTTGCCGACGCTCAAAACGGGCGGTTTCGTTTTTCTTTCGAACCACAGCCTGGCTTGAGCGATGTTTTGGAAAGGAGTTAAAAACGGCTGACTTCGGGTCAAGGTTAAGGAAACTGCACTACCCGCAGGGGTCAGGCGACAACTGAGCTTTCTCGGGGATTTACGAAAAGTGTCTCCGTCAACAAGGCAAAGGGGGCTTGCTGGCGGATTTTAAAAAGCCTGGCTTCCCCAAGGGTAGAGCTCTCTCCAAATTCTCCCAAGTACACTCGAGTCCCAGCAGGGGGGAAGGGAGGGGTTGCCCCACGAAGTCACTGTCCTCCGAATGCAAACAACTCATGGAAAAAAACAGCCCGCCTTAGCGTTGGCAGGTAAATGGAAAGATGGCGTTGCTTTTCTTGTATTGTGGGAAGTAATTTAAAATTTCCAATGCCATGCATTTAAGTTGTTCAACAATCAATAAAATGGATGCGGGAAAACAGTGCATTGGTCACTGGCTCACCTACCCTGTTCTGACTTTGGAAAATCGGCTACTACAGTCCACTTACCTACCACCCAGGACTGCAGCTCATGTTCTTCTGCCCTCTGTAGTTTCTGTAAGCCGAGAGATGGGGGCTGCCATGTCTTCTTACTTTCCCTATAAGTTCACATCGGGTTTTTAAAACTTAAAGGA
Source organism: Potos flavus (assembly GCA_028534135.1). NCBI lineage: Eukaryota > Metazoa > Chordata > Mammalia > Carnivora > Procyonidae > Potos > Potos flavus. The sequence continues at coordinate 14,650,545 of CM052897.1, forward strand.
TTATTTAAATTCCAACAATAATATCTACCAGGGGGAAAAATGTGATTGTAAAGACTAACTTTTGTGTCATCTTATCAAACTGTTACTACTATTAATTCATAACGAACTAAAATACTATGTCTTTCAATACCTCTCACATAATAGGCATTTGATAAATACTTACTGAATCGGAATGTAAGGGGTCTCGCCCTCTTCTCAATACATCTCACACAACTGGCAAACAGACCCACGCAGCAAAACCCACCTCTACCACCTCAGTCCCCTTCCCCTAGAGTTGCAAGGTAGGGAAAATAACAAAGTCAGCAGCCTTGTCTTTGATTACAGAAGACAATCAATTACTGCACGATATTTATGTAGCTGGTATATACCGTGTTAATTTGTACTCACTTGTGAATGAGTCACTTGCTAAAGTCTGCCGAGCTGAACAACCCAGAACAAAGTCATTCTTCAGTGATTCTCCCCACGGGAGATTGGGGATGGGAGGTGAGCACATGGTCACCCACCCCAAACAAGGCGGGGATTCTTTGCATGGAGCATGGTTAGATGAGCAACTTGCAGTACTTTGCCTAGAACGTCAGGCTCTCGTGTTAATTCCTGGTTTTACAAAGCAAGCAGGGATCACCCAACTAGGGTCTCACCATCCAGGGCAGAGACCACACTGTATGTGGACAAAAGTCTGGATGTGCACAAGGCAGTCTGAGAAGTCAAAGGGCCGAGAAGTGTAATCTCTGGTGGGTCATGGAAGGTTGAGTTGGCCCAATGGTGGAGAAGGTGGTGAGCCATGCCCAACATCCATTTTTGTATTGCCACAATCAGTCAGGAATTGGCCCAAACATACAGGGAGAGGTAAAGCTCTCATACGTAAACTACCACCTCTTCCAAGAAGCCTTCCCTGATTTCTCACCTGAAGTAGCTGCTTTCCTCCTTGGTGCTCGAAGCACTAGGTCCACACCCCTCTTGGATCACAGTACCCACTAGGCTGGGTTTCATTCACCTCTGTCTCTAGTGCTCAGCTTCATGACTGGTATTGGGTAGGTAGAGCTAAGTCGGAGATGGAGAAGTAATGCCTTCTTGGGCTACAAAGTTAAGTTAGATCTCCTCTAAAGTCTACTGTAATGGTCATGGGTAATGGCCTGGGATTCTGTTGTTCTACCCACATCAGGGGTGAGGGGAAAGGTTCCATTCCTTGTCTCCCCCCGTCACACTGTAAACTTCCCAACCTCAAATGGACTCATTGTTTTCTGTACATTTCTGTTCTAACAAAACTTTCTTTACTCATGCTACGTGATAAATATTGACCAACTAAAACACAGTGTTGCCTGATAAGACTGAGGAAAAGGGAGAAGATTTGGTATTTTGAACTCTGAAGAGAGGATAAGGAAGGCCTGCCTCTCAGATCAGGGATTTTGTTTTCCTGATGTACCAGTCAGGACAGGCCAAGTCATGCTGCACTAACAAACACGCCCCAATTTCAGTGGCTTCAGACCACCAGGGCTTACATCTCACTCTGCCACGTCTGCGGTGGGCCAGCAGAGGGGCTGTCCACGTGAGGCTGAAGCAGCCCCCATCTAGAACAATGCTGGTTGCCACGCCTGAGGAGAGGAAGTCTCTGGAAGGCCTAGCTTGAACGATTCGGTGATCCGGCCCGGAAGAAGCACGTGCTGCTTCTGTTCATCATTTATCGGATCCATATCACACCGACGCCAGGAAGTCAGAGCTTAAAGCATTTGGGGAACGGTCTTCCTGACTGCCACCCTCCCCTTGCTCTGAAGATCTTATTTTCCCTTATTTTTCTAATTCCCTTTAACTCCAAGAGCTCTCGCAAACCAGCACTGTGCTCATCCTGGGACCTGGCTCAAGCTTGCTTCATTGTTAGGCTGGAAACATCCTCTCTCTGAATTAAACAACATGCAAATAAAACTGGGGCCCCCTGTTTCAAAGCCCGGTGTGGTCCGAAAAAAAACGCATTAAGGGGAAAGTTCTTTGTGTATGGATGATCTTGGAAAACTCACAGGCAAGGAAGAGATAGATGTGAAATCAGAATCCCAGCCCACGCGCGCCGCCAGCAGTGAGCCCAGAGATATTTACCGAGCCCTCCCATACCTGCAGGCTGGGCTCTGCCTCGTTCCCGTGGACCACACCTTCAATGTACGGTCTTGTTGAGACCTCACAGGACTGGCAGCCATGCCCCCTTCTACACTTGGTTGGAGAGGGCAGTGGGCCCAGGGCACTGGGAGACAGAGAGCTCTTTACCATCCTTGGGAAAGGGGGGCTTGTCTTCTGCCAACATCAGCCAGGGGCCCCCGACTGGCTCCTCCGAGGACTGACCTTGCCTGCTTGCATCTCTCCGGCACCTCCAGCACAAAGTACGCTCAGTTAACCAGAGCACAGTAAATATTTGTGGAGTGGAATCAAAAACCATATGCCCCCAGCATGTGGTGATCTTAGGTACGGATTGTCTACAGGTAGGTAAACCACAAGTACACAAGTAGGTTACTCATGACATAGCTCGGAGCGCAGACTCTTCTTTGCAGGCTTTTTGGAACAAGATAGGGATGAAAGAAAGGAAGACAGAGGGGGATAGGAGAAGGGGAAGAGACAGAGAAGGACAAAAGGAGAGAGGAAGAAAAAGATGAGGGAGACCTCACTCCAAACGCCCCCCGCATGGCCTCACCCACACCTTCCCGTGCACCGTCCACGCACAGCACGGAAATCCACTCCCTAGCTGCTCCTCCCTCCAGCGGGCCCTGGCCAACTCCCCAGCACCGGTCCAGACGACCTGGAAGGAAACTCGCCAGCTCCAATGCGATGACCTCGCTGCCTCTGCCCACCCCCACGCCCGGCTCGGGCACAGTGACGGGGAAGCTGCCACCGTTTGCAGGGCTCCCTCGGGCCGGCCCATGTTCTAGGCGTTTTATGTGCTTCCCCTCCCCACCTGCTTCTGGATGGGGTCCGCTGCTATCCTCGTGTTACAGAGGAGGAAACTGAGGCAGAGAACGGTGACCTAACATACCCAGGGTCACACAGCAGTGTTGGCAGGTTCCAGGTCACCAAGCCAGATGGCAGGCAGCAGCAGGGGCTCCAGAGTCCCCTCTCTTCTCCTTGCTTGACTGCCAGTTGGGCTGAGGGCTTGGACGGACCACGTGGACCTCTGTGACCTGTGGCAGGTCGCGTCCCCTTCTGAGCCCTACAGGCGCAGCTGCCTCGATGGGCAGGACGCCAGGGAGATGACGTGGCACGCGATGACTGTTGGGTGCTTTCACTGCTTGTCTCCCTTTTCACCCCCGCCAGCCCCTGCATGTGCCCCAGTGACCCAGCCTTCCAGGCCCCCCGCCTCCTGCTGCTCTTCAGTTAGGACATTAGCATCTCTTCTGCACACTTTGACATCCATGGTCTGGTAATTTATTGAAATATTCACTTGTGTTTGTTCTCCTGTATCTTTCACTGCTCCACGACCCCTCCCTTTGGAGCAGCTTCTTGCTACCTGCCTGAGGGATTTGATAAAGACTTTCTTGGAGACAAATGTAAAACTATGGGAGAGAGAATGCCAGGGAAAAGGGGGGGGGGGAAGAAACTCTGAGGGAGATTTCAGAAGCGAGGTATGAGTGCCTCCCACCCTGTGCCCCGGGAGGCAGAGGGCATCTCTGGTCACCAGGGGAGGCAGGAACCTAGCACGGTGGCCCCCATGTCACCAGAGACTCTGGGGCCCCAAGCCTAGCATGAAAGTCACAGAGCTTGAAGGACAAAAGCAACAGATGCCTTGGAGGTGACCAGGGTCCCCAACGCAGGACCAAAAGGGCCTCCAATGCTTTGGTGCCGGGGACCAGATGAAGACACTGAGAACCTCGAACTGAAAACCTTACGATTTCTCACTCCCACGTGTAATTCAAAACAGAAATCATACCAAAGCAGGAAATACATAAGAAGGGAGCCAAGAAAGTTCAATTTTTTTCTGATTTTTTTTTCTCCTCCCAGCTTTAATACATAAATAAAACCTATTAACTCTAGGTGTACAGTTTGCTGAGTTCAGGCGATTGTAAATGGTATATAACCTCCATGACTGCAATCGAGATACAGAATATTTCCATTGTCCAGACAGTTCCCTCTCGTCCCCTCTGCTGTCCATCTCCTGCCCAGACCCTGGCTCTAGGCAGCCACCGATCATCTTTCTTTCACTATGGTTTTGCCTCTCCTAGATTTCTCTTTTTTAAAGTAGGCTCCGTGCCCAGTGTGGAGCCCAACGAAGGGCTTGAACTCACAACCCTGGGCTCAAAACCTGGGCGGAAGAGTCAGACACTTAACCAACCTGAGCCACCCACGTGTCCCTGCCTTTTCCATAATTCTGTGGAAATGGAATCATGCTCTATGTAGCCTTCCATGGTCAGCTTCTTCCACTTATCAAAATTATTTTGAAATTCATTCACCTTAATATGGAATTCCCTTTTTATTGCTGAGCAGTATTCCACAGTGTGGATTTACCACAATCTGCTCATCAGTTGACACACATTTGCACGGTTTCCAGTATTTAGCTACTACGAACAGCACTGCAAAGAACATTTGCATGCGAGTCTGTGTATGAACGAATGTTTTCATTGATCTTGGGCAAATACCCAGGACACATTATAGGACACGGCCTACCTCTCCCCCAAAGTGACTGTTGTGCCCTTCTGCATTGCTACCAGCAAAGGAGGAGACTCTCGTATCCTTTTCAATACTTAGTGTTGTCAGTCTTTTTAATCTTAGCCACATGGACGAATGTTTCATGATCGGTCACTTTCATCTTAACTGCATGTCCGTAACGACCAGTGATGCTGAGCATCTTTTCATGTGTTTCTTACTCATTCAAAAACCTTCTGTCGTGCAGCGTCTGTTCAAATTTTTAACCATTATTTCTTACGATCGGCTGTGATATTACTATGAGCCCATATATGTTTTGCATCTATCTGCTCAGTCCGCTCGCCTTTTTGTTTTCTTAACCGTGCCTTTTGAAGAGCAAAAGTTTTCAAAACTGAAGTCCATTTTAGTAAACGTTTCCTTGATGGCTCGTGTTTCTGTGTCCTGTTAAGGAAATCTTGGCCTAACTCAATGCCACGAAGATTTTCTCCCGTGTTCTCCTGCTGAAGCGTTCCGGCTCTAGCACTTACGTTGAAGTCTTTGATCTATGTTGAGTGAAATTTGGCTGTCTGGTGTAAGGGAAGCATGGAGGGTCTCTCTCCTTTTTTTTTTTTTTAATACAGATAGTTGTTCCGGCGCCATTTTATACAATTATTATTTTATCCCATGTTGTGCAATTAAAGTATGCCCCATCAGGGTACAATCCCCACAGGCCTGATGCAGTCCTCAAGACATTAATAATAGATAAGATTCCAAGGATGTTATAGAAATGAGGCCAGAAAAGCCTAACCGATTTCGTCTGTTTCCCCTAGAAAATCCCTTGGGGTGTTGGGTAAGTGTCGTCCCTTCATCTGTGTCATTTCATGAGTTAACGGAGGCAAAAGACAGCAGCCATCTCCTGGTCCGCTGACAAACATGAGGTCACATAGCCATAAAACGTCCATGGGCCCATTTTATCTCATTTACTAAGGACCTGACTGGATAAGCTAAGAAAGTCAAATGATCACAGCCCTCACAAATTTGCAGGGACTGCTTAATTAATGTCTCTCAATCCCGTGGCCTTCGAGCTCTGCGAGGGGAGGGCTGGGGCCCCGTCTCCATCGTGCCTAGCGTGATAGTGTTGACTCAGGGTGGTCTAGAAATACACACTAAATGAGTGATATCGTTTTTACCTGCGGCCTGGCAGAAATTATAAAATACCGACAAGACCCAGCGCTGGGAGTGGTGTGGGGAAAAGAGAATCCTTATGTGCTGGTGGTGGAGGTGAATAGAAATCAATATAACTTCTACAACATTTCTGCAAAGTGATTCTGCAAAGTGATCCAACAATAATTTGACTAAAACCACTAAGCTATCGATTGAGAGAATTTGAATATTCATGTCCTTAGCCTGCGCCAAAATCACCTAAGGGTCTAGCAATTAGGGTTTGGTTTAAAAAAGTATAAAACCTCCATATGATGGAATACTCCAGCCACTACAAAGGAAATGACCGAGTCCGTTAAAGACATTACCACACAGCACGTATGTATGCTCTTGCTTTTGCATAAATACATAAGCAAACCTAATTATATTTATATCCCGATAAATACATGTTATACAAGCATTAATGGTAGGGATTCCTGGGTGTTGAGATTTTTAAAATCAATTTACTGCATTGTCGAAGGATTTTTTAAAGAGTGCATATTATTTTTAAAAAGGAAAAACATATAGCTATCTTCATTTTTGGAGGGGAAAAAATGTCCTAATAAAAGGGAAAAAGGTTTCTTAAATCATCAAAACCCAACTCAAGCCCCTACTTCCTCTAGGAAGCTTTCCCTAATACTTGAGCCTGCAGAGGTATCTCGCTGCCGGTACGATGCGAAGCCCTTCCTCTATAATTCAGCATGTCCACACTGTCGGACAGTTGCAGAGTCATCTCATGAGCTGTGCCCTGGCTCCTGGGCTGCACCTTGCAAGCACCTTGCAAGCTCGCGAAAGCCGATCCGTTGCCGCGCTGGGCACACGGCAGATGACCCACAAGTTCTTGCCAATTACCTCCCTGATGCAACAGAACGGGCTTCCGCAGCGTACCTAACCGCAGGCTGGACTCTGCTAAGCACATGACATGCACCACCCCTAATCCCAACATCAGTCACACAAAGCCGGCATGAGCATCCCATTACGCAGATGACAAGACTGAGCCTCAGCAGATTAAGAGACTTGCTCCCATCTGCACAGCTCGGAATTGCCACATTATGTGGCTCTAAGACTCATGCTTCGTTGTACCAACCACGTCCCTGTGTCCTCCGGACGTCTAAGAGCGCCTCCTCTAGACTTCCTATCAAGATGATGCTTTATCAAGATCAACCCTTAAGGGAGCTTGGGAGCACAGGCCAAGGGGGGTGGGCAATAGGGAGTTAAAGGAGAGCCTTTCAGGCCTTCAGCAGGCTCTGCACTCACAGACATACTCACTTTCAGAGTCTTTCCTTCCTGCAGGTCAAACCTCCGGGAATTTTTTTCTTTTTTAAGATTTTATTTATTTATTTGACAGAGATCACAAGTAGGCAGAGAGGCAGGCAGAGAGAGAGGGGGAAGCAGGCTCCCCGCCGAGCAGAGAGCCCAATGCAGGGCTCGATCCCAGGACCCTGAGATCTTGACCCCAGCTGAAGGCAGAGGCTTTAACCCACTGAGCCACCCAGGCACCCAAACCTCCGGGAATTTTAAACCAGAGTTTTAGCCCTCCCCCTGCCTGCCTTTCCTCTCTGCCTGCATATAGTTGTTCAGAGGGGAGGATGAGAGGAGTCTGTGTCCATGATTGGAGCAAACAATATTCACCTTTGTCTTTTTTTTTTTTTTTGCCCCAGGGTGTAGTGAAAAACCGTGCCTCTCCGAGTGGTTTATGACCCTCTCTCTGAAGATGAAAGGACTCCTAGAAGCCTATTGACTCAAAAGTATTGTGAGTCGGCAGGCCAGGAAAAAGAGGAATTCTCTAAGTATTCAGGGTTAGAGAGGTTTTCCGCCTGAAACAGTCCCTCCTGTTACGTGGGCAGCCTGAAAAAGAATTGTTAAATATTTGACCCTAAAGGGCCAAGCTCCTGTTTGTCAAAGGTACATGAACAAAGTTAAACAGGAAATAAAATATGGTGAAAGTAGTCATTGGGGAATAAAAAGAGAGAGAGAGAAAGAGTTAAACTTCTTTGTTATATGTAAAGAGTTCATGTGAACAACTAAGATAATACCGCCGAGACCCCAGTAGACAACGTGAGCGAAAAAAACATGCATGGGATTTTGCACACGTAGGAAAAGGAAATAAAAGTGGATAATAAAATATGGGGAAATGGTCAACCTCAACAGTTGAAGAGAAGCAAATCAAAACAAGAAGTCACTGTTTCAGTCCATCAAATGAGCAAGGGTTTGTGGTAAATGATACAATTCCCCCGACGCCGGGAAGGGTGGCGTGAAAAGAGGATCCGTGGCTGGCACCAGCCACTGGCATGACCCCTTTGGAAGCAGACGTGTCCTTTCTCCAGCAATGGGGCTGGGGCACCAGGTGTGGTCGCTGGGAATTAGACGTGAGCTTTGGAGTCAGGCGGACCTAAACATGCCACTGGCAAGTCACATGTCGTCTTTGGATCCCAGTTTCCTCATCCATAAAATGGGGACGATAACACGTATCTTTAGAATCGTTGTGAGGACTACACGGATCTAAGTCTGACCAGTCAGAGGCACCCACCCTGGTACGTTGAGCCAGGAGCTGCTGGTGTAGAAAAGCAGGGACAGACAATCCTCCGGAGTGGTAGCTCCACAGAATCCTGCGGCAGCGGCCTCTCCGGGCTGACTGTGTACTGCGATGGTGGCCTTCCACCGCCCTTCCTCCTGCTGACTTTTGAGCTATTTCCCAGACCTCTTAGCAAATTTCTCCGAGGAACCCGTCAATCCTCCAAGAAATTCCTTCTCCACCTAAGCCACGGTTGGCTTCCATTGTTTGCCACTAGGAACTACGAATACACAGACTGCAAGGTATGGATGGAGACGTGGAACCTGCGGCTGTGGCACCAACGTCAGGGGGAATTGGCCGATCTCCCCTCCTCTGCCCCCTTCCTGCCAGGCAGGAAGGTCCAAGGGTGCCAGAAGCCAGGCGCCCTTGCTTTTCCAGATACCTGGTGACCGGCATGCCCCAATCTGTTGAGGGGTGACCTAAGAGATGGATTCGGAGCCACGCGCGTGCATAGAGCTCGGCACACCTCTAACCATTATGTAACGGCTGTGGACTGGACTGTCCTCCAAAATCCTTATGTAGACACATAATGCCCAGTGTAACTACTGGACATGAGGCCTTTAAAGAGGTTATTAAGGTTGGGGCGCCTGGGTGGCAGTCGATTAAGTGTCCAGTCTTGATCTTTGCTCAGGTTGTGATCTCAGGGCCCGTGAGATCGAGCCACGTGTCGCGCTCCATCCTCAGCGGGGAATATGCTTGGGATTCTCTCTTTCTCTCTCTCTCTGCCCCTCGCCCCCATGCTCTCACTCTCTTTCTCTAAAATAAATAAATAAATCTTTTATTTTATTTTATTTTATTTATTTGAGAAAGAGAGAGAGCACATGAGTGAGGGGAGGAGCAGAGGGAGAGGGGGAAGCAGACTCCCCACCGAGCAGAGAGCCCGATGCGGGGCTCAATCCCAGGACTCTGAGATCATGACCTGAGCCGAAGGCAGACGCTTAACCGACGGAGCCATCAAGGCATCCCGTAAATAAGTCTTTAAAACAAAAGAGTTATTAAGGTTAAGTGAAACCATAAGTGTGCAGCCCTAATCCAATAGGACACCTGTCCTGATAAGAAGAGGCAGAGACCCCAGAGCTTGCTCTCTCTGGCACACTCGCAGAGGACAAGCCCTGGGAGGACACCGTGAGAAGGCTGCTGTCTACAAGCCAGGGAGAGAGCCCTCCCAGAAATCAACCCTGCCAGAACCTCAGTCTTGGACTTCTGGTCTCCAGAACCGTGGGACAATAAATGTCTATCATTTAAGCCACAGAGTCTGTTTGTTACAGCGACCCAAGGAGACTAATAACACAGTGACTTCGGGCAAGCCCCTTTGGAGAGGATGCTTGTCATATTTACAAGCACCCAGCATCTTTGAGCGCTGCAGATCCCTCCCCCTCCAGGAAGGAGCCACCTGATGCCGGCTCCCAGCATGCCTTGCAGCTAAGACGCAGCAAGTGACCTGGGCTCTGCCCATCAGGCGTTAGTGCTGTGTGGCAAAGGCAGAGACACAGGGGTCGGGCTCTTCGGAGGAGCTGTGAATTCACAGGACCCCGTCCCACATTCATCCCCAGGAACCTTGGCGTCCGTGCCAAGTGACAGTGTTTTCATTTTCTGTGGCACTCAACACAAACCACCACGCGTCTGGTGGCTTCAAACCGCAGAAATTCATTCTCTCACAGTTTTGGAGTCCAGTGGTCCACAATCAGGGCCCCGGCAGGGCTGAGCTCCTGCAGAACGCTCCAGAGTAGTTGCCTTCAACGGAGAACTCTGACTGACACAGACTTGACTTTCCGGCCTCCGTTTTCCAACTGGAAAATGCAAAGAATGATGCATATTTCTATGTGAAAGAAGCCAATCTCAAAAGGCTTCTGTATGTTTGATTGATACAGTTTGACGCTGTATGATTCCAACTACATGACATTCTGGAAAAGGCAAACCTATGGAAGCAGTCAAATGAGCAATGGTTGCCAGGGCTTAGCGAGGAAGGAGGGGTGAACAGGCAGAGCACAGTGGATTTTTATGGCAGTGAAAACGCTCCGTATGATACCGTAATGATGAATACATGTCATTCATCATTCGTCCAAACCCATAGGACGTACACCACCAAGGGTGAACCCAAATGTCAACTATGGATTGGAGTGATGATAACGTGTCCCGTGTAGCTTCATCAATTACAATAAAAGTCCCACACTGCTGGGGAATGTTGATAATGGGGAGGCTGGACGTGTCTGGGGGCAGGGATATGTGGGAAATCTCTATCTTCTCCTCAATTTTGCTGTAAACCTTAAACTACTCTAAAAAAAAATAAAGTCTTCCTTTTAAAAGGACATCTTTAAATTGTAGGAAAAAATGTGCATTGAACATACAAAGATTGGACAAGTACGCTTTAAGATCCCTTCCTGTCCTGAGTCCGGGGCGACTCTAGGACCGTCAGATGAGCTTGGTTCCCGTACACAGGTGTGTCAGGCCAGTGTCACCAATATTAGGAACTCAAATGGAGAGCCTTTGAAACGTGACCTCTACAGGCAGGGGATGCATACATGTCTTGCCCTCAAAGTGATGTTTCTCAAAAAAGGTTGAATGATGGGTGCGGGTAAACAACAATAACCTTGGAAACCAGACCTTATTCTGTGGAGTCAGATTGTTAATATTCAAGATGTTAAATAATCTCGTTATGATCATGATAAACGTAGGGCTCTGAAAACAAAATTGAGAACGCTGATGAGCAAGGGCGAGCAATGAGGAGTAATTGCACCCAGCAGGGTGTGAATTTCCAGAGCCACGAAAGTGGAAGGGACAGTGCTCGCTGGAGAGCTGGAGAAAGCACAGGGCACCGGGAGTCAGGGGCAAGAGTTCTGATCCCAGCTCCGCCACCAGCTGACCATGTGGCTGGAAGCAAGTTACTCCCCTTCCCTGGGTCTCAACAGCCATGTGCGACAAAGCCTCAGAAAAGCAATGTCCCAACAGACAACTGTTAGGATCTGCTATGAAAAAGGACCCATCTTTTCTCCTTGGTTTTAATTATAAAGTCAGTGCTGTTTGGACAAGGACAGGCCTTCTCTTGAGTAGTACTATCTAGATTAATGCTCAATAGCATTAAACTTCAACAAAATTAATCATCAAATAATATCATTTAGGTGACTCCTGACCAGTAATTAGTCAGGAACACCTGGGCTCAGAAATCCGACTCTCAACTAGCACGAACAAAAAGGGACTTTGAAGCCTGTAATTGGGATCTTCAAGGGGCAAAGCTGGCTTTAGGCATGACTGGATTCAAGGTTGCGAGCCACGTCTCCAGGACAATGTCTCTCTCCAGCCCACTACTCTGCTGCCTTTGTGTTTTCCTTCTCAGGTGGCCGCCACCCGCTGCAGGCTTCCCAGCTTTGGCTCCGTATTCGCGGTGGAAAATGTATGCCTCCTTCCTGACCGCCCCAGCAAGAGTCCAACGCTTCAGCCCGGTGCGTCCTGCTGCGGTCACCTGCCCATCCCTCCTCAGGGACAGAGAATGTGCTGTTCTCACTGGCCAGGCCCCAATAACACGCTCTACCTGGGAGCCAAAAGCGGGATCAGCCCCGCCCATGGCACAAGGACTGGGAGAATGGGCAGGGTGGCTCCCCAGGAGGCCAAGACGGACTCTTTCATAAGAAGGGATGCTGAATATACTCGTTCCCTGTTGCTTCTGTAACAAATTACACAAACTTCGTGGCTTAAAATGGCAGAAATTTATCATCTTATAGCTCTGGAGGTGAGAAGTCCAAAGTCAATGTTAGTGGGCTGAAATCAAGGTTGTTAGCAGGCCTACATCCCTTCTGGAGGCTCTAGGAAGAATCTGTTTCCTTGTCTTTTTTAGCTGCCTCTGGAGGCCACCTGGATTCCTTAGCTGGTGGTCCCATCCTCCATTCTCCAGGCTCCAACATAGCATCTTCCAATCTCTCTCTCTCTGTCTCCGAAACTCTCCTGCCTCCCTCTTACCAAGACCCTTGTGATTACATAGGGTCCACTCAGATCATCAGAATCATCTCCCTATCTCAAAATCCCTGGCTTAGTCACATCTGCAAAGTTCCCTTTGCCATATAAAGTCCCATATTTAAGGTTCCATAGATTAAGACATAGACATCTTTGGGTTGTTATTCAGACATGATTCCGCCCATCCCACTGGATGAGAAAGAACAGATTTTTTTTTAACCACATCCTCATCTCTCCAGAGAATACAAAAGTCAATAAAAATTTATTGCTAACAATGAATGTCATATAGTAAGAAGTTTATTGGACACCAAGGTCTAAAGACATAATTTTGAGTCCAAGCTCTACCATTAACTGGCCCTCTTTCTGTCTCTGTTTTTTTAACCTGTACAATGACTATCACTGAGTTACTGTGACATGTTCATAAGAGCGCATTTCCATTGCAAAGCATCACACAAATGGAAATTGTCATCTCTGGGATGAAATGTGTGGATATTAAAGTTCACGCACCTTTTGAGCCATCCATGCCAAGCATAGGACATGAGGTGTCTCTCCCTACTGGGAGAAAGGTCCCATCTAGAGCAAAAAAGTAATTCGTCCACTTTGAATCTCCCAGTAGCATTGGAAGCCAACGTTTGCCAAGAGAGAAAAGGACTTTCTATATTTCTTTAGCTCTCATGAACACATTAACAGCAGCCACGCCTGGCTGCCCAGATGCCCAAGTTTATTCTGAGTATGATGTTGTGGCTTTGAAGACATGGGAAGCCACCTGCTCCCAGTTCAGTGGCCTGGGGGAAGGAGAAAAGAAAAGAAGGTGGGGAAAGCCATTCGAATGCCAGGGTCCCACACTGCCTTCCCACCTCCTGCCTTGGGACCAAGCCATGGACGGATGATCAGACCCAGGGGGCAGGTAGGACACTGAGCAGGAGAAGGGTCATGCCATACTTTCCCATAAGGGGGAAGAATGGAAAGAAGCCCTAGTGAGGCCACCTCTGGCTCAGGATGGGAGCACTGGGGGAAGACTGTGTCTTGCTGGGTCGCTGGCCTGCCCCGCCACTCGGAGCTTCCTGTGGCCTGCTCAGGATATGCAGGACTTCGGAAAGCACATGGCACCCGACAGAACCTAGAACGCATGATGATGCAGTGATCATGGACCCAGCTACGGAGAAGACACAAGGGGATCCAAGGAGTTAACATAGCCAGCTCCAGACTATCTGCAAGGTTGGCTGGCCTCTGGGAACTTGGATTCAGGCAGGCTGTCACCATTCCCAGAACCGACGAGAGTGGCTCACCGTGCCCGAAATCTTGGTACAAACAATATGGTTTATGCTGAACGCCTGCCTTCCTCTGGAAGTCTGGAATTTTGGTACATGTTAGGCAGGGGGTGCCTATGTGACTGAGCCGCAGTAAAGCTCCCTGGCCAGGCTCTGTCAGTCTTTCCTGATAGACAGCATCTCACACGTGTTGTCACAGCTGGTTGCTAATGAATTAAGTGCATCCCTGTGTGACTGCTGGGAAAGGAGTCTTAAAACTTGTACCTGGTTTCCTCGAGACTTTCCCCCACATGCCCTCACCCTTAGCTGGTTTTTCTCTGTATCCAGTCTCTGTAATAAACCACAGCCACGAGTATAATGACAAGATGAGTCCTGCGAGTCCCCCTGGGGAGTCTTCAAATTCGGTGGGGACCCCCACCCCAGGCCCCATCTCCCCCGCCTCCACGTGTCGCCTGAGCTCTCCTCCATACATCCAGCTGACGTCTTAGGGAGAAGCGGGTTGGGGGTGGAATCTGAAAGACTGAGCATTGAATGCTGAGCGAGCCATCGCTTCAAGAAGTTGTATAAATTATTTATGGGACCGCATGTTGATTTCTCCCCTTCTTACCATTCATGCCATTTCCGCTGTACGCTTAGCTGCACTCAAGCCCAGGTTGTGATTCTTGGAAACTGCCCCCTTCCCCACCAGTCCCATTTGTCATCTCTCCCGTCCACTCAGTGGGTGACTTAGCAGTCACTGGACAATCTGGCGCCCACCCTCCACATCTGCCCGGCTTCCACAACTACCCAGCACTCGCCCAATGCTCACATCCAACTCCTCTCAACACCAGTCTTATGTCATCCAAATACATATCTAGGTATGTATGTATACATGTATATGTACATATACGTGTTTGCTTTACATACGTATTTGTTTGATATACGTCTATGTTTGGTGGCCTCAGTTTCCTGACCTGTAAATGAGAGCTGGAATGATACACTGTCTGAATTCTTGGTCACTGCTCAGTAAGATCGCACAATCACCCATGAGGGCGTCTGTGTCTCTGCACAGACAAATCCGCACCAGGCATATTGTCTTATTTCAGGGCGCTATCACAAAAATACCACCGTCGGGGTGGCTTATACAGCAAACGTTCATTTCTCACAGCTCTGGAGTCTGGCCGTGAGGGAATGAGAGCCTACCTCCCGGCTGTAGATAGCCACCTTCTTGCCGTATCCACACAGGGCAGAGAGCAGAGTGAGGGGAAGCAAGCTTTCTCAGTGTCATAGGGGCACTAATCCCATCATGGGGGCTCCGTCCTCTCCATCTAATTACCGCCCAAAGGCGCTGCCTCCAAATACCATCACAGTGGGGGTTAGGGTTTCTTTCTTTTTTTTTTTTTTTAATATTTTATTTTATTTATTTGACAGAGAGAGAGAGAGATAGCACAAGCAGGGGGAGCAGCAGGCAGAGGGAGAGGGGGAAGCGGGCTCACTACTGAGCAAGGAGCCCTATCCGGGACTCGATCCCAGGACCCCGGGATCATCATCTGAGCCAAAGGCAGATGCTTAACCAACTGAGCCACCCAGGCACCCCGGGATTAGGGTTTCAACATAAGAATTGGGGGGGGACTTAATCATTCAGTGCATAGCACATATATTCTTCAGTAGATTTAGGAATTTTGTTTTAAAGATTTTATTTATTTATTTGACAGAGAAGATTTAGGAATTATTAAGCTTCCTTTTAAATTCATTACCCTTAATAAAACTTCATAAATCCTCAATAGAAAACTATACTTATATACAGATTCATTAAAAATTCCCAGTTTTGGGGGGTGCCTGGGTGGCTCAGTCAGTTAAGCGTCTTGACTCTTGGCTTCCACTCGGGTCATGATCTCGGGGTCGTGGGATCGGGCCCTGGGTCAGGCTCCGTGCTCCGGCAGAGTCTGCTTAAGATTCTCTCTCTCTCTCTCCCTCTGTTCCTCCACTAACTCTCTCTCTCTCTCTCTCAAATAAATGGATAAATTAAAAATAAAATTTCCATTTTGGCTTGATCATGGAAATAAAGTTTGTGTTTGCCCGTTTGTGTTTGGGTGAGTCAAAAGTAAATGCCTCCAGCACCGAAAATTTTGTAAGTGGGAAAAAATTCCCTGCAACCCAGTGCCATTCCGTAAGTCAGCACCTGGGAAACACTGGCCTACTAGACCTCAGAAGTCCCTGCCAGCCCTAATGTGCTGTGATTCCTCACATGGAACCCACTCCAGGCAGGTGTCTGGATCAGAATGTTCTTTTCCAATGCTATAATTCCATGTTTCTTAGATTATATGAATCCCCCTTGTAACACTCTCACGTTTACTTTCCATTTTTAGAATAAAGTTTTAAATTCCTCTTTCTTACTTTAGGAAAGAAGATTCAAGAAGGAAATGCTTGAGAATAAATCAAAATACCAAAATGTGGACAAACTAAACAGGTCAAAAAAGAAAAAGTGACAGAAAGAAACTTGCTCTTCCAATAATAATAATTTACAAAGGACTTCTGGAAATGGCAAGTTTGTCCAGCACATGTATAACGGAATTTGATTTACCAAAATTCAATTCTTACCCAAGAATCTACAGTATAAAGTGAAGCTTACCAATAACAGGGAAGGCAAAGCCATTTCCCCCTTGGAAGACTGAATGCTGCTGGGGGCTTTCTGAGAAGTCGCGACCCCACTATGAGGGCTTCCAGATTTGCACCTTCAGCTCTGCCTCCCACTCAAGCCCCAAGCCTTACGCTGAAATATCCAGCTGCTTGTCTGTCTATAGCTCCTCCTGGGTGTATAATATGCATCTCAGTTTGGATGTAAACAAGAGAGAACTCTTGAATCGCACCCAACCTTGTTGGTTTGTTTTCCCTAGACTTCACCATCTCCTTAAATGCCAACATCTACCCAGTTACTCAAGCCAAAAACATGGGAGTCACCCATAATTTTTATAGTGGATATCAATCACAAAGGCAGCTTTTGTTCAGGTGAAGATAAGAGAGACCCCAAATAAAAGTGCCTGAACAAAAGAGAATTTTATTTTGTTCCTTTCTTCCTCCTGTATGTAGAGAAGGGAGGAAGGCAGTCCAACTTGCTACCCAGGCTCTACTCACAGAGACCCCAGGGATGCAAGCTCCTGACATCACTGCTCCAGCATCCCTGGGTGGGGTCTACCTCTTCATGGTACAATATGGTGGCTAGGTTGCCGGTCATTGCATCAGGATGGATGCATTCCATCAGCAGGATGGAAGGTGGTGTAGGAAAGTAGAAGTGAAGAGCACACACTAGCTACCTTTTAAGGAAGGTAATTTTGCTAACATCTCATTGGCAGAATTTAGTCATATGACTGTACCTGACTTCAAGAGAGGCTGGGAAATGTAGTCTTTTTTCAGGTGGCCAGGTGCCCCCCTAAATGTGGGACCTTTCATTACTGTGGAAGAGGACAGACTGGATATTGTGAGAGGGGGTGACCAGCAGTTTCTGCCATTTATGACTTGTGAAACCTGTATGATTGGGCCCCTGCCTGCTGTCTGACCTCATCTCCTCAACCTCGTTTTAACACAGTGGGGCCACACGGGCCTTTTCGGATGCCGTTTGAGCAGACCCACCTTGTTCCTGCCTTAGAGCCTTGGGCTTGCTGCTCGCTCCCCTGGGATGCCATCCCCCAGACGTGCACATGGTCAGTCTCAGCCCAAATGCCAGTTCCTCACTGGGGCCTTCCCTGACGGCCCTTTGTAAAGTGGCATTTCCCCACTTGCCAGCTGCGATCGATCACGTAACTGTGTGGTCTTCTACAAAGCCCTTGCCACTCCTAGAAAATATCTCTCCCTTGTTCTGTTTGGCTTTGGTTTTGGTTTGTTCCTCCCAACACCAGAACATAAGCCCCATCAGGGCAAGGGGCCTCCGCCGCCTCGTTTAGAGCTCGTCATCCACACTGGCACAGAGTAGACACTCGATAAATATTTGTTACATAGATGAATGAATTGATCGATTCGACTGTCGTCAATATTGCCGGAGCTTCCCACACAGACAAGCTGCTGCTGTCTTTGGGGAGTTGTTTGCTGCCGAGACATGAAGGCAAGAATTCACGTGCCCCGAGGCCTCATCTGGAGAGACAGGAGGACAGAGTTTAGACTCCGAATGAAGCTGTGTTTGGCTCCAACCTTACTGCCCGAAGCCACGGGCTGGCCCCCAGTGAGCCGGGGAAGGGGAGGACCAGCCAGGCTCTGCAGCCTTGCTAACATGCTCTGTGGTCGCTTCTGAACTGCGTCTCCAAGGTACTAGCACCCTGGGCAGCGGGGCCTGGGGCGGTCAAGGTCACAAGGTCACAGTCTCCTTCACAGTTGCGCTACCTGTGGCCTGTGTCAGTGCAGACGTAGGCAAATTCCCCAACCCCCCTGGGCCTTGGTTTATTTGCCTGTGAGTTGATGACAATGACAGCCCTTCCCTCAAGACTGTTGGAATGATTAAGTACGTTAAAATATGTAAAATCCTTCTTAAGTTGGATATATAGCAAGCAGCCACGTAGCTATTATTAGATGCCCAGCACTTCACATATGTTTTCTTTAAGCTTCCCAAATAACCCGGGAAAGTAAGCCTCCCAAATAACCCCGCAAACTCTCTGGAGTGAGTCCCGGCTTCTCGGAGTGCGGCTAACTCGGCAGATTTGCCTGCAGTGGCCGCGCACGGGCTTCTCAGGCCACCGGGACAACAGAAGTTCTAGCTAAGCTGTACTGAGCCTTGTCTGGGGGCCGAGCCCCACGGTTGGCACCAAGGATACCAGGGTGCAGGAAATCCGGAGGCTTACGGGTGATGGGGAGACATGAGCTCCCGAGCATTTCGGGGACCAGTGGCCAGTGCTCTGCCAGGGGCCATGAAACCTTCCCAGAGGAAAGGACGTCAGATGTGAGTCTAGATAGAAAGAGGAGGCAATCACTAGGTAAAAATGTGGGGTGACGGTGGGAGAGGGGAAGAAGGGAAGAGCGCTTCCCGCTGGAGGGACGAAGGCACCAAACCACATAGCGATCTTTGTGGGGTTCCCTGTTAGAGCTAGAATGATGCCCTGCACGTGGTAGGTGCTCAACAAATATTTGTTGATTGACTAGGAAACTAAGGTAAGTTAGGCATTATTCCCTCCAGAGAAAAATGAGGCTCAGAGAGGCTGAGTGACTTTCCCAAGGTTCACAGAGCCAGCAAGTTCTGTATCCAAGACTTGAATCCGTTGCTCTCAACTGCCAGGTGAACACGAACATAAAGTGACACATGTTTGGGACTGGGTGAATATAATATGGCATGAGAGCTTTCGGCTGGGTGGAACCCAAAAGGCGAGAATCTTCACCACCAGCCTATTCGTCCGGATGAGCAGACTGTTCCAGCGTAGAATGTCTAAAACAGTCTAGAACAGTCTAGAACAGCCCGGGACGACAGTGCTGGAGACAGAGGTGAGAGGCAAAGGCCTGGAGGGGAGGGCCCCAGGACTTCTCAGCCTCGTGGCCCTAGCCTCCGCACCATCAGGGGCCCTGATGGGCCACGCCTGTGCTCCCTGTGGCCCAGCTTGGCTCCAGGTAATAACAACATGAACACCAGCTCCCACCTGCTTAGCACGAAGCCCAAAGTCAAGCAGAATTTAGAGTCAGCCAGATCTGAGTTCACACGCTCTACTTCCTAACTGAGTAGCCTTGAGCAAATTATTGCTTTCTCCCTGTGCCTCAGCTTCCTCATTTGTAAAATGGGGATAAATAACACCTACTCTCTGGGACTCTCAGGAAGATCAAATGAGATGACAGAGTAGGAAGAGGATAGGGGAATGTTACGTATTAACACTTTCCACCCCACCCCCCCGAAAAAGACCAGAAAAACCCACAGGCCAAGCAGAACGATTTGCTAGACTTCTTACAGTAAGGGAGAGCGTCACTGTGACGACATCTGAGGGGTGTCTCAGAGGGAGGGTGTCAGGGAGGACAGTGACAGGGCTTAGGGCTGGAGAGGATAGTTTGAAGTGAGTCTTGCAAAGCTGGGAACTGCCTGGGGTTGGGCAAATATAATACGATACAGTAGCTTCTGGCTTGGTGCTAGCCAAGGTGTGGGAGTCTTCCCAACCAAGCTGTTAGTTTTCATGAGCAAACTATTTTAGTTGGTTTACGGTCTTATAGTCCAGGAATAATTATTTTTTTCTTTTTGCCAATATGAACACAGGGACAGTGTTCCTATTCGGAGCTGAGCACGTCATGGAGCTTGTCAGAGAAATGACCTCCTCTGCTCTCACAACCCTCCCTGGAGGAGTCAAGGAGGGGCCTTATCTGACCCTTCGTGGCAGACCTAGGAGAGAGATCTTGCTCCTTCCTGCTTGAGAGATGAGGAAACTGACATCAGGCAGGCACGGTCATTACTCCCAGAGAGAAACCGGACTCGGAGAGGTTAAGGAATTTCCCCAAAGTTCACAGAGGCGGGAAGTAGTCCATCTGGGATTTGAATCTAGCACTTCAGACCGTGAATTGAAGAGACACATATAATCATAGTTCCTTAAACTAAACCATGAAGAGTAGAGCTACCTAAGCATTATTTGTAATAGCCCAAATCAGAAAAAAAATGAAACAAGCTACCGAGAGCAGAAGGGCTAGATAAAAGTCAGGGGAGTGGCACGTGGGATCCCCTACAGCAAAGAAAACAAAAGGGGACCTGCTACGTGCAAGCACGTGGCCGAGTCCCACGAGCACAAGGTCAAGGGAAAGACACCAGACACAAAAAAACTACCTCCTGTGTGCTTCAATTCACAGAAAGTGTATAAATAGGCGAACCTAACCCACGCATCGGACAGGATGGCAACTCCCTTTGGGAAACGGGCAGGGGGGCCGTGGGTGGGCAGGATCACAGGGGGGTTCCTGAGAACTGGGAGAGCTCCATTTCTTCCCCTGGCCACTGCTCACACAGGTGTGCCCACCTGGACCGACTCACTGGGGAGCACACTTCTGGTTGGTGCCTTTTCCTCTATATTTTTATTTAAAAGTTTTGGTTTAAGCAGGGATATCTGTACTTCGCTTGAAATGTTAATTTCAGGATCAGTATTCCACAAGATGTCCGTGATCATGCAAGTTGAAATTAAATGAGCTAATGCCCCAGAAGCACTTAGCGTGATGTCTGGAACGGAGACCTATGTTCAAAAAATGCTAGCAAGTGTTATTACTACTATTATTAAGTCTGTGACTTTCCGAACGGCAGTGGAGAATTTCTGAAAAGCACACCACGTCTAACCCGCAGCTCCAGTGCCAGGAGTTCGCTTACAGAGAGGCCGGGGGGGTGGGGGTGGGGGGTTACTGAACACGATGACATCGCCTGGGCAGGTTATGAACGTGGCCATGGGCCATGGGCAGGCTGGCAGCGGGGCAGCGGGTGCCTCGGGAGGGCCCAGCCGCCTGCCAAGCTCCAGCCCAGATCCCTTCCCAGGTCCAGATGGTTTTCTTTGCCCATTTTCCATTACCCACACAGGACACCTTTTTACAACGTGAGGCTTCTCGACTCAGCCAAAGCACAGGCACATATGTTCGTAGGAAAAGCAAAGCAGCTGCCGGGTGCCGCCGGCCACCAGTGCCAGCAGCCACGGCTGTGGACTTCACCGCGTCCCACATCGAAACCCTTCCCCTCCTCCTCCCGGGGCACCTACACCCCTCCCCCTGCTTGCTCTGCGGCGCACCCTGGGTCTCGGCCCCCACCTCCCATGGGCACAGTACTGTGCTCACACTTACACACACTCACACGGTCATGTGTTTGCACTGACGTGCTCACTCATATATGCTCACACTCACACATCCCCCACGCGCACACCACATACACATGCTCCCACACGCTCACACATTCTCATACACACGCACACTGTGACTCATCAAGACCAACTTGTGACCAAGAAATGCCCTCTGTTCACCAGGAGAGGCTTGTGAGCCCAGGGCAGTTTCTCCAAGCAAGGGCCTCCCTCCGATGCCTTCTGCCACAATCAGTTCCACGTAAATATTCCCACCCTCCTCAGTCAGACCCCAGAGCTGCAGAGGCAGAATCATCATGGTGCAGGAATCTGCACTGTAGCAAAACGCACAGGTGGTTTTTACTCACAGAAAATCTGGGAGCCAGGGTTTTCTAGAGAACTGGCAGAGAAGTCGTGATGGCTGCAGCGAAAACGATTCCAAAGCAAGGGTGCAGAGGGGAGTGGGAGTCCACGCCTCTGACCCACCACCCCCCTGCTCTGAGCACCAAGAAGGTGGGTCTGGCTGAACGTGGAGGGGGCTGGGATGGGCCACAGGGCCAAGGAGGAAGGCAGAGTTTCAGTGGCTTCTCTCACAATTCTGTGGGCTGACCAGCTGGGTCATTTCTTCTGGCGTCACTTGATGCCTCTCACGTGGCTTCAGGAAGATGGAAGCTTGAATATTCAAAATGGCTTCCCTTAGGTGTCTGGCACCCCAGCCGGGATGGCTAGAAGGCCAGGTGTCTCTCTCTGTCTGTCTCTCTCTCTCTAGGGCTTCCTTACATGGCAGCTGGATCTCAAGAGGGGGGAAGTTCCCAGAGGAAAGAAGTCCTTCCTCACCTCGGATTATCACTCAATTGTTAAATAATCTTGAATAAATCTGTCTTTGTTTAATGAAATTAACTATTTTTGTATCACCAACTGGCATGACCTCAGTTCATCACCAAGAGTTTTTGATAACATCAGATCTCAAGGAAAAAAACAGGATGTTGTGACAGTATCCGTATTTTCTGTTTTATAAGAGAGGCAAAACCTTTCCTGGAGTCAACCACGGATGGGGCGCCTTCCCTACAGATGTCAAAGAATTCCTCCAAGATAGACCATTTGTTTTCAGATATGAAAATCCAGCATGAAGTATATTAAATTTCTAGACAAAGACATTAGAAAAAAAAATCCTAATGACCTTGGGTTTAGCAAAGATTTCTTACCTAGAACACACAAAAAAAGAAAAAACTCAGTAAATTGGGTTTCGCCAGAATTCAAAATTTTTGCTCTTCAAAAGACAGCCATGATGGACAGAAAATATTTAGAGCTGACAAAGGGCTTGTATCCAGAATATAAGGAGTACTTACAACTCAATAAGAAGATAAACCTAATAAAAAATGGGCAAAATATTTAAACAAATACTTCACCAAAGAAGTGATACAGAAGGCAAAATATGCGCATGGAAAGATGTTTAACATTACTGGTCATTAAGGAAATAGGAATTAAAACCACAGTGAGATAACAGCACACACCACTAGAATGGGTAAAATGAAAAAGGCTGATCGTGTAAGTATTGGCAAAGACACCGAGCAACTCTCAAAGTCTGCAAGCGGTCTATACAATGTAATATAATATACAGGTCTATATAATATAACCACTTTGTAAAACAGCTTGGCAGTTTCTTATAAAGTGAAACATACCCCTAACGTGTGACCCAGCCTTTCCACTTCTAGATACTTCCCCAGGAGAAATGAAAGCATACATCCACACAAAGACTGCTACATGGATGTTCGTAACAGCTGTATCTGCCAGTTAAGAACTAGAAACAAACCAAATGTCTATCAACAGGTGAGATAAACTGGGGTCAATCCACACAATGGAATGTGACTTGCCATGAAAAGAAACAGATTATGGATACATAAAAGGATGATTCCATCGTGTCTCAAAATAATGATGTTGGGTGAAAGAAGTAGACACAAAAGAATGCATACCGTATGATTCCAACATATTAAGTTCTGGAAATGCAAACTAGTCTGTAGTGGCGGAAGGGAGATGGATGTTTTCCCCTGGGCACAAGGATGGGGAACAGAGAGAAACAGATTACACAAAGCCATAGGGAAGATTTTAGGGGCGATGCATGTATTCATTATCTTGACTGTGGTGGTGGTGGTTTCATAAGTGTACAAATATGTCAAAACTCATCAAATTATATGGTTTGTCACATATCAATTATACCTCAACAAAGCTGTAATGAAAAAATATATATATACACACACATATATTGGCCTGTACTTGTTTGGGGCAACTCTTTGCAGCAGAAAAACTACTCTTGGATTTCATCATTTGCAAATCTTACAAATGCCACACCATGACACATACTAGTGAAATACATTGACATGTCCACCTGGATGAAGACGCTATTTTTTAGTTTCTTACGTAAACCTCTTCAGTACCTTGACTTCATTGTATTCTTTGAGGATGGAACCTTCCTGACTCCTCATACTGCATCTTATCTCAGCATTTCACTTGCTAAAATTTTACTGGCTTTAGTAGGTTTGCACCAACTGGGTGGCCTTTCCTCTCCTGGGCATGAAGTTCGGCCGCTAGGGCATTTGCTCCTGTGCCTGAGTGACTTTTTCTCAAAAGCTTTACACTGCTTGTGATTCCAATAACCATTTAAATGACCAGCTCTTTCCTTATCAAGTGGCCATGGCCTGCGGCTCTGTGTCTTTTCAGTGAGACAAGACACCGCCACACCTGCAAGTTGTGGGCCACCTGAGAGGACCACGGGACAGGACCCCGTGGGTCCCTGGGCTGTGTAAAGCCCGTGGACATGAGCGGCTTCCATCGCAAAGAACAGCATCTCTTGTGTCCCTTGTCTGCCCAGTGCAGTGAAATGTCTCGGAAGACGGGAATTCCTCGCCAGTCGGTGACTTCCGGTTTCGTGTCGCATCTGCAAAGCCCCAACCCTGACCTCATCAGGACTGCTGACGGCCTGGACCTGGAGCCCCCCTTCTACATGTCATCCTTCATCTTCGAAACTCACTACCCTACTCTCAAAAGTGTTTGTAAAACACTAACATTAATAAAATATAAAATAGGAGGGCCTGATAAATAAACAAGAAAACGAACACATGCAATAATTCACCATGTAATTCTCTCCGAACTTACACACTGTTTTGTGTGTTTACAATGGCAGCAGACAGGCCGATGGGGCAGCTGAGGCACAGCGGGTGAGCATTCCTTTTTTCATCTTAGATATTCCCCCTGATTTTCTATTACACTTGTAGCATTTGTTTGCTCCTGGCCGGGAGAGGTCATCTGGGAGGGAACAGCTAATGTCATCAGCCTGCTGTCCGCCCCCCCTCGGTCCCCAGGGTAATTCAGACTCACTAGCTTCCAGCAACCCTTGAACCCATGGCTGAGAAAGGGCTCGACTGATGAACGTGGCAAGACTCGTATATACTCCCGCAGGGGCTGGGGTGGTGAGTTTTCTGTGTCAACTTTGTGAGGCTATAGTCCTCATTATTGAATCAAACACTAATCTAAGTCTTGCTTGGAAGTATTTTGTAGGTGTGATTAAAGTGTATAATCAGTTTACTTTAAGGAAGGAAGATTATCCTAGGTAATCTGGATGGGTCTGATTCAATCAGTTTAAACTTTCAGAGCAGAATTGAGGCTTTCCCCAGGAAGGAGAAATTCTGCCTTGCATGGCAGCTTCCGCTCATGCCTGCCCTTCCTCAAGGCCTGCTCTACAGATCTCAGACTTGCCGAGGCAGTCCCCACAACTGCTTAAGCCTGTTTCTTGCAATAAATCTCTTCACACGCATCTCCTGCTGGTTCTGTTTCTCTAGTGGAACGCTGAGACAGGGGCTGAAGGACCTTTCACGAAATTGTGAATGGGGCTGCTCCGTCAGCCTTTTACTGCAAATGCTAGCCGAGTGCAGACATAAAATTGTAAATATAGCTTTTTGCACAATCAATAGTGCTTTTTGATTAATCACAAATTCTCACAAAACTGAGTTCTGCAGAACCCTAGTTTAGAAACTCTGGTTCAATGTCTTCATTGCAGACCCCTCACCGGGGCCTCCTTCACCATTCGGAGACAACATTCTTTGTGACACTGTGCATTTTCTCATTTGGAGTTCTTGCTCTGAGGCTGGCGGACTGTCTTAAATAAGCAAGTCTCTCAGCTCTAGTTGATCCAGGGACTCCCCTCCCCCACGGCCCTGCTCCCCTCGCCCGTGCAAGCCAGTTCCCAAGAAGCCATCCATGGACCAAGCAGAAAACAAGAATCTCCTTTCCTTCTGTGCAAAATGTCGATAATGATACTTTTCCTACCCAACTACATAGGACTGTCCTGAGAATCAAATGTGATAAAGGATTACTTTGAAAACTTAAAGTCATAAAGATGGAAGGATCATCATTATCTTTGTAATTATCTTTATTATTATTATCATCCTACTAAACCCATTATTATTATATTATTATTATATAATATAATATAATATAATATATATTATATTATATATTATTATTATTCTCTTCCTGCCCACACCCCTTTCTAAGAGCATTTGCCTTCATCCACAAACATCCACAAAACTTCAGCCACTGCATAGTGGGGTAGACCGGGAAACATGTAGATTCCTTTAAAGAATTAGCTATAGTTCTTCACTCAGTATCCTTGAAAAAGTTACTTTATTTCAGTTAGGGTTCTCGGATTGTAAATTTCAGAAACCCCAAGCATACCGACTTAAGAAAAATAACTTATTGGTCCATAAACTGAAAGTTTGCAGTCGACTATCACCACTAATGATTACATAGTACTACAGGTCATAGCCGATGCCATAAAGAAAGAAGAAAATGGTGTAAAAATTGGAAGGGAAGAGATAAAACTGTCATCATTTACTTAGAAAAACCAACGGGATCAACAGACAAATTATTAGAATTTATAGGCAATGTTGCCTCATACAAGATTAGCCCATAAAAATCAACAGCATTTTTCTACACCTGCGATAAATCAATAGAAGAAAATAACTTTAAGACACATATTTTTCCACATTTTAATGTCTCTGAAATGGGGATGCATCATACATCTGAATAAATGCAGAAGCAAAAACAAGACACCATTCACAATAGTCGTAGGTATTTTAAATGTCTTCGAAATAACAGAATTCATAAGATCCCTATGGCGAAAACCTTAAAACTCTAATAAAAGATACAGAAGATGATCCGAAGAAGTGATTTTTTGTGTTCTTGATGGTGTGATTATTATAAAATTGTCGATTCTCCCCAAATTAACCTATAAATTCAATGCAATCCCAATGAAAATTCTATATGGCTGTTTCAGAGGAACTCAGTGAAATTCTACATACAGACCTCCCTATGAAAAATAAAACTATAGAATTAATTATTTTAAAGATTTATTTATTTATTTGAGAGAGAGAGAATGTGTGTGCAAGCGGGGGGCAGGGCAGAAAGAATCTCAAGCTGAGCTCAGAGCCCGATACGGGGCTCAATCCTACAACCATGAGATCATGACCTGAGCCAAAATCATGAGTCAGACACTCAACCAACCGAGCTAAACAGGCACCCCTAGAATTAATTTTTTAAAATACAGAATGTCACTGTGACGTGGGCTAATGTTTCTCAACCTTTTTCTATTATCACCTCCTAAGGAGGTTTTTTTAAACTTTTTTTTCCCCTAATTGTAACCCCACCCTCACCCCCAGGGAAATTTTAATTCTACAGTTATATTGATTTTCTGTTTATATATTATATTATAAATATATATTATATAATACACACAGACACATATATTATATATATACATACATCTATATATCTATATATCTATATATCTGTGCTTTATATACAAAAGAATTAAGTCTTTTCTCCCACCAAGAACCAATTTTCGCCCTCTTTGGGATGATCACTCCACCTATCCACTTAGAATGCATGCCTGCAGGGGCACCTGAGTGGCTCAGTGGGTTAAGCAGCTGCCTTCATTTCAGGTCATGATCCCGGAGTACTGGGATCGAGCCCCAGGTTAGGCTCCCTGCTCAGCGGGGAGCCTTCTTCTCCCTCTGCCTTCTGCTCCCCCTGTTTGTGCTCTCTCACTCTCATTCTACCACAAATAAATAAATATCTTAAAAAAAAAAAAAAAGAATGCATGCTTACATAAGGTGAGGAAGAAATTAGAAAAAAAAATTCAGATCCATTAATTCCACTCTTGGATATATACTCAAAGGAAACAAAACCAATATGTCAAAGAGATAGCTGTACCCCCGTGTTCTCTGCAGTCTTATTTACAATAGTCAAGACATAGAAACAACCTAGGTGCCCATCCAGATGAATGGATTAAGTAAATGTGGTATAGGAGCACCTGGGTGGCTCAGTCGGTTAAGCGTCCGACTACTGAGCTCAGGTCTTGATCTCAGGTTCATGAGTTCAAGCTCTGGGTTGGGCTCCATGCCTACTTAAAAAAATGTGGTATATATAGTATATATATTACACACACACACACAATGGAATAATATTCAGCCATAAAAAAAGAAGGGAATCCTACCATTTGTGATAACAAGGATGGACCTTGAGGGCATTATGCTAAGTAAAATAAGTCAGACAGAGAAAGACAAGTACTGTATGATCTCACTTATATGTGGAATCTTAATAAAAAATAAAACTAAACCCAAACTCAGAAAAAAGATCAGATTTGTAGTGATCAGAGATGAGGGAGGAGTGGGAAGGGGAAGGAGGAATTAGATGAAATTGTCAAAAGGTTCCAACTTCCAGTTATAAGATAAAGTACTAGGGATGGGACGTACCACGTGGTGACCATAGCGAACACTGCTGTGTGCTAAGAAAATAAATCCTGAAAGTCCTCATCACAAACACACCCTTTCTTCCTTTTCTTTGTAACTATATGAGATGATGGATATTAACTAATCATGGTCATCATTTCATAATACACAGAAGTCATGCCATTATGCTCTACACATTAAACTTACACAGTGTTTATGTCAACTCTGTCTCAACAGAAAGGAAAGAAAACTTTAAAAGCAAGCACAAACCATAAAGCAAAAGACTGATAAATTCGATTACCCTATTAGTTTCCTATTGCTGCCGTAACAAATTACTAGAACATATTCTTTTCAAATCCAAAAGAAGAAATGAGCAAAGAGTATGAACAGGCAGTCTATAGAAGTAACCCCAAATACTTACAGGAATGTGAAGAGATGCTCAAAATCATTAGTAATCAGAGAAATGCCAATTTTAAAACAGAAGATATTACTTTCATTTGACTGGTAAATATTAGAAAACTTGGTAATGCTCAGCATCGATGGGGAAATAGAGAAATGGGAACCTTCTGGCACAGTTGTAGGAAAGGTAGACTGAGACACCCATTACCCAGAGAAGTCAGTCATTACTTAGTCAAATTAATGCCCCCGACTCTCAGGACCTAGCAATCCCACTGCTAATGTGATGACTCAAGGAAATTCTTACATAGCTCCATCAGGGGATACGCACGTTCGCTGCGGTGTATCTTGTGTTAGGGGAATGGGTTTGTAAACTAGAATAAATACACACCATGGAGAAGTATGCCAGGAGGAGCAGCGGATGGACGATATGGTACCCACAGCATCGTGTACAGGCCTTAAAAACACGGTACTCAGTAAAAAAGTGAAAGAATGAAACATGACAAAGTCGTTTGTGTAAATGAAGAATATTTACAACAAAGGATATAAAGTTACATATTAAACACAGGAGGATCACCGCCCACAGGAAGAGATGGGGAGAGGAAGGAAGCTGTGGGAGTTACCGAAATAGAGAAATAAACAGGAGATTTCGAATCAAAGGTCTTGATCTGAGGCTTATGATCACCTCAGCTTTCTCCAAACATGTCCACTTTTTTAGAAAGGGGTAAATGAGAATGCTTTCAGGCACAGCCTCATCCAGGCCTCAGGCAATGTGACCAGGATCCATCTGTCTTGGGTTGGCTCTACCCTCAGACTGGCTTGGACAAAGGGAATTTGATCAAATACAGCTTTCAAGGCAAATGTGTGTTCTGCTCGAGTCAATGTTTTTATTTACGACGCCCTACTCAGTCTCGTGGCTGAAAACACAACATTTCTTGTGGCTGTTCCTGCCTTGGTCGTTTGAGCCCCGTGAACCCATTTGGATGGGGCTCACCAAAGTCCCCGGCATGCCACTCTGAACAGCTGCGGTCAAGTTCTCAAGACCAGCCGTGTACACACTAATCCGCCGATAAAAACATCTGCACGTGGTTATAATCACCCCTGGACACGGTTATGATTTGATTAAGTGCTTGAGATAAGCTGGTTTGTTTTTCCGACAAATAGAGAGGAAAGGATAAACGATCATTACATAAGGACTCTAGCTCCGAATGAAAGCGTTTATTAAGGCTTTGCTCCACTGGTGTGATTTTTATTAGTGATGGCGCTGGGGGACACACTTCACAGCTTGCTGTCCATCTCCATGGGAATGAGCTCCCCCGCAGACCCCAAGCGGTGCGGGAGAACCAGGGCACTTGAGGCTCTACCTCTCCCTTTGTCTTGTGCTCCGCAACCTGCTTACAACATCACCGTCCCCGATGGCGGCTCTAGTTCTTGGGGCTGCCGTAAGGAATCAGCACAAACTGGGGGGGGGGGGGGGGAGGCGATGCGTTCTCTCGCTCTTCAAGAGGCTACAGGTCTGAAATCGAGGTGCCTGCAGGATTGCTTCCTTCTGGAGGCTCTGAGGGCGAATCCGTCCCATGCCTCTGTCTCAGCTTCTGGTTGTTGCCAGAAATCCTTGGTGTGTTCGTTGACTGGCAGATACATCCCTCCAGTCTCTGTCTCTGTCTTTACAGGAATTTCTTCTCTCTTTGTCTCTCTGTGTCCCCTCCTCTTTCTATAAGGACAGGGGCCCACACTAATCCAGTAAGTATTCATCTTAACCAATTACATCCACAGAGACCTGAAGGTCACACTCTGAGGTCCTGGGGGGACATGAATGTTGGGGGGACACTATTCAACCTGCTCGGGGGGCCTAGCCCCCCGCATCTGCCCAGGTCTGGGTGTAGGGGAGCTGTGACTATAGGGCAATTAGGCTGAGTCGCCTCATGCGGAGCGAGGGAGGATTATGTGCCATTTGGTCAGGCCTAGGCCACTCGACGGTGGTCACTCCACCAATAACAAAGGTCAGAAGGGAGTTCTGACGACCTCCCCCCCCCCTCCCCCCCCGCCTTCTGCAAGCAGCCAAACAACTTCTGCTCTGGCGGAAGAAGGGGCAAAGGGCAGCAATTTGATCTGAGGCTTCTCTAAGACCCTGGGGTCCTCCGGGCTTCTCCCTGACCATCCTTCGGAGAACCGGAGAACCGAGAACCGTCCTCTTCCTCTAGCTTCCTCGGGTGGCTCGTTTACGCCTAATTATGCAGCAGCCAACCCCAGCATGTGAGGAGAATGCCTAACCGAAATCCGTACCCTGCAATGGAGAGCCGTATCCAAGGAGACTGACAGGTAAATGTGAATGTTATAAATCAAGATCTTGATGTTGCATTCTTAATGCCTTCTTCCTCTGAAAGAGCGTCTGTGCTCTCCCCTCAGCAGACTTGGTAGGGATGTGATCGAACCGAGGGCTGCACCTGAATGAGAATGTCATCCCTGTCTGCTTCCGGACCCAGGTGGGAAATCATCCTTCTATCCTGGAAACGCAATTCCTGGGGGTGGGCGTGGGCGTGGGGATAGATGCTGCGGGCAGAGGGATGTCTGCAATCTCCCTCCGCAAAGGGCCTCCCCTCACAGAGGTCAGCCATTCTCAGCGAAGCCGTCATTCTTGAGTTCGTTCCCTTCCCAGGTGGCCGGCAGAAGGTGCAAGCGCGCTCGGGCCTATGAGTCATCTGTAAAAATGTCATCATCCCCCACGGCCTTTCTGAAGATGCGTCACAAGCTTTAAAACGATCTGTGGGTGAAAGGCCCACGGATCGTTCACAGCAAACTGTTACCCGTCTTTAAATCTTGACGGTTCATTTCCTTAGTCATTCCCTGAATAATTTTTTGAGCCTTGTTTTGTTACCTGGTGCCATACAACCAATCACCCCAAACTCGGGGGCTGCCATGACAATGACCATTGTTGCATTGGTTCACAGGTCTGCGACCGAAGCAGGGCTCTGCTGGGCAGCCCGTCCCCGCTCGGCACGGCGTCCGCTGGGACAGCTCAACCAGGCTCAGGGGCCCACTTCTGGGATGGGCTCTCTCAGCCCCTCTCCGTGCACATCTCTCCTCCAAGGCAGCTTGAGCCTCCTCACAACATGCTGGCTGCACTTCCAGAGCCAGGACCCCATGAGCCGGGACCCAAAGCTGGCACAGTGCCATTTCCCCCACAGTCCATCGGTCAAACGATCTCACAGCCCCGGCTCCAGCGAGGGGACATAGGGACACCTGGGTGGCTCGGTTGGCGGAGCATCCAACTCTTGGTTTCAGCTCAGGTCATGATCTCAGGGTCGTGGGATCGAGCCCTGCATCGGGCTCCGTGCTCCGTGCTCGGCAGGGAGTCTGCCGGAGATTCTCTCCCGCTCCCTCTGCTCCTCTCCCCTACCTCAATAATCGATCAATCAATAAATCTTTAAAAGAGAGGGGACGTACATCCACTTCTCAAGGGGAGGGGTAGCTACTATAAGATCCCACCATATGCCAGGCACTGGGGAAATAGAAATAATAGCCAACGTTTATTGAGCACCTGCTATATACCAGCATCCATGTACTATCTCATTTAAACCTTTAAAAAATATGATGTGGTGTGGAATAACAGAGCCCCAAAGATGGCCCCATGTGAAGTCCTGGCACCTGCGAATACATTACTTGCGACTGTTATGTTGGGTGACGAGGGGAATTCAAGTTGCAGATGGAATTAAGGTTGTTAACCAGCTGACCTTGACGTAGGGAGGTTGTCCAGGCAGGCCCGAGATACTCACAGGATCCTTCAAACGGGAGGCAGGCACGTCAGCGTCAGAGAAGGGAAGGGACAATGGTGGCAAGGTCAGAGGGACACGAGGTGGGAGGCACTTGCCCCGCCCTTGCTGGCTTTGCAGACAGAGGAGGGGAGCCGCAAACCAAGGCATGTGTGTTGTCTCTGGAAGGTCATGTGCCCTTCCCCGAAACAACGCTGTGGATAGGAGGCAGAAGGAGCTGAGCAGCCAGGGTCACCTAAACCCCAGGGGGGTCTGGATCCACTTCAAGTGTTCCAGGAGTGGACAAGAGGCGAGTCTCCAAAGGAAAATCGAGGCTCCATCATCAGAACGCGGAGGAATGAATGTCAGGCATGCAGAATAAGGTGTCCCTTATGCTATCTTATCTGCCTCACAACATCAGGTTTGACAGATGAGGGTCATACATGTGGCACTTACTCATTGCAAGGGGTAGACACCGTTCCATGCCCCCCACACCCCCATTTCTTCCTAACGGAATCCAGAACCTGAATTTAGTTCCAGTAGAAGGCCTAGAACCTTGAGTGCAGGGGCTGAGGACTCCTCCCCAAGTTCCACGGGATAAATCTTGATTGGTGTAAACCAATATGGTGATCCCACAATGCTTTGCCCGATACGATCCTTCCCAGCCTTCCTTGCTGCTAGAGGTGGCCACATGCCCAAGTTCTGGCCAGTGGGATATACAAGGAGAAGTCTGCTTGGGGGCTTCTGGGAGAATCTTTGCTTCCCGATAAAAATCAGGAGAGTTGCCTATGGCCACCCCTTCCCCACTTCTTTTCTTGAACGTGGTTGTGTAAGGACAAGATGCTTGGAGCCACAGCAGCCACCTTGCGACCACGAAGCAACAAGCCTCAGACCAAAGCAGCATGCTGAGCAGGACAGGTGAGAGGAAGAAGGTGTGATTGAGCCACTGCACCAACCTGGAACTATCGGCACACACCTTGTCACAAGAGATAATTAAATGTCTTTATTGCTCCAGCCATTGTTAGGTATTCTGTAACGTGCAGCCAGACGCACCTTGACACTTTATTACAAAAATGAAAGATTATTACACCCCTAGTCTGTTTTCCTTGAAGGATCACAAGAGACTATATAGAAGCTCTCACCAAAACCATTAACTCAGATGCTCTCTCTGCCAGAATTTCAGCAGCTGCCCATTAATATAACTTCTGGAGGCAGGCAGGGCATCTGCAGCTAGTGTCGCTAATTTATAAAGCTGTTTTGACAGCATAGTGTACTATATTATTAGCTGCCTAAAGTAGGCAAGTTAATTCCATTCCCTCTGAAATACATGAAGGAACAAGGTATAATTCAGTTCCTTCTGGGTATTAAAGAGAAAATCACGAGGGACATTTTTCAAGCTTTCAGCAGGTTTTTTTTTTTAAATCATGAAAAGCAAAAAGTGTTTTTTGTTTTTTAGGTGACAAAGGCATGGAAGTCCAACATATACTAGCAGGACACTCTTGAAACAACTGTAGAATTATCTTTTGCTAAATGGAAGTGAACCAAACCCGAGCTATTCAAAAAAGACTCGTGCAGCAAAATGATTATACGTGACCCACCTATCTGGAGATCCGCAAATGTAATAGGAAATCAAGGGGAGTGTTTTATTGGTTTGGGGCTTAATTCAGTAAATAACAATTAGGTGTTTGTAAACCGTAACAACAACCGCAACAATTATTTACTGACTGCATACTCTTGGATATGCAGGCGCTCTGGCTGGTGCTTTCAATGGATCAACCTACTTACTATTCCTACCCACCCTAGGAAGTAGGTACTAGTATTATCCACATTTTCCAGATGAGGAAGCAAGCCTGAAGCTGTTAAGTAAACTGACAAAGGTCATGCAGCTCCACTGGGGTGCCGATTGTTAAATATTCAGGAATTTTGTGAGCCAATTGTTCAACATCGGTAGCTTGAAATTAGTGTGGTGGGAATATTAAGACCATAGTAATTGGCAAATGCTACAAATCAGGGCTCCCCACTCCCTGTTAATGAGCACACTACTGCACAGCTAATAACTGGTCTAATTGAAATATTAACATTTCACCAAAACAAATACATGATTCTATTGATGGAAAATGGCAGACCAGGAATGTTGTTGATGGATTGGAAAATGAGTGGGATTAGTGAATATTCCAGTAATAATGAGCCCCCAGACAGATCCAGGCAATGTAGCGTATGTATGCAACGAGAGGATTTTGAGGATATGAGAATCATCGCTGTGATTCAGTTAGTCTCCAAATAGAAAAATGTAAATTCCTCAAAGCTTAATCAGTGTCATGGCCCCCAGCTCAGACATCTGAGTTATGTAAATATCACAGACTTGAGCACTGGGTAGCGTAGAATACATTTGCAAGAATATGACTATTTTAAAGAAATTTGCAGAAGCCTTCATTTTTGGGTTGTTGAAAATATTCTACCCAACTAAGAAAAAGAATTGAATCCACCACTTATGAGCCCAGAAAACAAAGATGATGGCGATATTTTTACAGTGTTTAAAATCAGAAAGTTGCAACCAAATGTGTCTATAATATAGAGAAAATTCACATTGGAACTAATGTTGAAAGAAAAAATAAATGCCTTTGGCCCTCGGCTCATATTGTTGGTCTTGTGTCGTTTCCTGGTATTTCCTATAGCAGACTCTATGCTCTAGTCATTCTGACTACTTCTCTGGACTTTGTATATACTTTTCCCCACTGCCTTTCTTTCAGCTTAACAAACTCCTATGCAATCGCTGATGCACTATGCAATCATATATCACCTCCTCTTGGTGGCCTTCCCTGACTCCCCCAGGCAGTATCAGTCACTCTGTTCTCTGAAGCCTTTTTTTTTTTAAGATTTTATTTATTTGAGAGAGAGAGTGAGCAAGAAAGAGAGAGAGAGAGAACATGAGCAGGGAGAGGGAAAGAGGAAGAGGGAGAAGCAGACTCCCCGCTGAGCAGGGAGCCTGACCAGGGCTTTATCCCAGGACTCCAGGATCATGACCTGAGCAGAAGGCAGACACTTAACTCACTGAGCCACACAGCGCCCCTCTCTGAAGTCTTATAGCCCTCTTGTAGACATCTCTATTTTGCTATGATGCACTCAGTCACACAGTGATCTCTCCCACTTGATGGGGAGCCCCAAGAACAACTGTTGAGTCTAATTCATATCAATATTCCCAGCATAATCCCTACCTCTTCTCCCACCATTCTACCTTTATGTCTCACCTTGGTCACACTGCCTTCTATTTCTTGAACTTGACCAAGTACTTCCCACCATAAAGCTGCTATATGAGCTCTACATAGAATGATCTGTACACACACACACACACACACACACGCACACACACGCACACACACACATACACACACTCTTTACCTGCTAGGCATCATTCCTAATGTTTGATTCCATCTTTAGGCCTCATTTACTTGTCACCTCTTCCTAGAGTCCCTCCCAGATCTCCTAAAGCTAGGTTAGCGGCCACCCTTCCTCTCATTTTATATTCTCATGCTATCCTCCATCTTCTTCCTCAACACGTAGTACAATGAGAACTACATACTAATTTGTGTAATTATGTGACTGATGCCTGTCTCTGCCACCAGTCCGAGATGCACGAGAACTTCATTCCCCTGCTCCTCCTGCGTCCCTACACCGAGCACAGCGACTGGAGCGGAATGGGCGCGTGAATTCACGTGCTGAGTGAACACATGAGTGGGTGAGGGAGCAGCGGGCCTTCAGTTTCTGGTTTTGGATGGATGAAGCGTTCACGGGGGTGACATGGGCTGGGTTCCGGCTCGTCTCCCTCTTCCTCCCCCGTCTTCTCTAGCCTGATGGATAGGTATGTCAGCATATTATTAAAATATTATTCTCTTTCACTGCAGTCTTGTGTGATGGGTACTTAATTTCATATAAAGGGATTACTAATAAAAAGAAAGGATTATTTTGGACTACGATCCATTCCTGATAATACCCTGCATTGTTTCCAGGTAAGAGACTCAAAGAGCTTTTTCTGGGTTCCCGATAAAGCCCACCACAGCGCGCACGGCCAGACACGGAGCCCCTCACAGGCAGCTCCCCCCGCCCCCCCTCCTCAGGATTCAGTTCTCTCTGGAGGAGCATTTAGGGGAGCCCTGCTGGCTGTTTGTTAAGGCTGGAATCATCCCAACAAAGCAAGAATTGTCCACATTAGCTGCTAGGGAAGCAGCCAAGCCAAACAGACCCTCTCTCTGGGGCCATTTGGGTAAAGTTCTGACCTCTCATTCCCTCCAGGCTAATTATCTAAACATTCGTGAAGTAATTAACCCAAAGTTCCGCCCTCCTTGCTCTGAGGTCTCTGACAATAAGTCTTCTTCTTCCTGCCCTCAAAGTACTGGTGAGGGTGTAGATGACTCTACACCACAGAACACTTGAACTTGTAACTGCCATTATTGCCAACTGACCTAACCCGATACGGCCATGCACAATCTCTTAAGTTCTTTTTGATAGATACAAGAATTTTCCAGAACATCTGAGGTGAGCAAAGGTTAGCTACTTCTCGGCAACCTCGCTACTGGTTATGTTGAAAGCAAACTTCAGACCGAATTCACCACACCTCACGGACTCTATTTATTAACATATGCACACAGTTAACAAATGGTTTATACCCCGCAAACTTAGTGAAATTCCAGCTCTCCAACTTGTTTAGCTGATCTGCTCACACCTTACAGGGAGTGTTTTCTGGAGGATTGGACAAGACAAAATTCAGAGCGGGATCCCGTTAGCCCTAGGGTTGCCATGAGGCCAGTAGCGAGCCTGCAGTCCCCGGCTGGACGCAGGCAGTAGCCCGAAGGGTGCAGGATACCTCAGTGAACTCTGACGCCCATTCGTCCAACCACAGAGATTGCCTCAGCAACATTTCCCCCATGCCCCTAAGCTTGAACACCACTCATTTTACTAATGAGAGCCCATTTCTGACATCCGCTGGATCATTAAGTCACAAATGTCACCAATAAAAACCCACTTTTGCTAGTCTCTATGCTAATTCATGAGACACCTGGTATTGACCAAAGACAAGGAACAGGTGGGTCTACAGCAGGTGCCTTGAAGTGTGACCCTTTTTTTTTTTTAAGATTTTATTTATTTACTGGAGAGAGAGAGTGAGCACACAAGCAGGGGGTAGGGGCAGAGGGAAAGAGAGAAGCAGACTCCCCGCTGAGCAGAGAGGCCGATGAAGGACTCGATCCCAGGACCCTGAGATCATGACCTGAGCTGAAGGCAGACACTTAACCGTCTGAGCCACCCAGGCACCCAAAGCGTGACCCTTCTGATTGAAACAGAATCATCCCTGAACTGTGAATTCCTGACTGGCTTAGAGGGTCTCCAACACACACATCATGGTCACATCACACCATGGAGAACTAAGCATGGTAAAGTCATAACATATTATAATACCAAGACTTTCTTTTTTAACCTTTTATGGTTCACAAATCTTTGGGGAGGGCATGCACTGAATTCGGGGTGGGGGGCGTCCTCGCCTTTCAATGGGGAAAACTTATATCTTTATTTTCATTGACCCTGGTATTTACAAACCCTGTAACTTTATCATCAACAGAATTTTCAGATCACATTTTAGCAGCTTTATGTATCTTGAAATATCTATATTCATTGCTTCTTCTAGATTGTTAGACCCACTGATAGGCCTTTCATTAACTATATTACTGTGTCAGAATAATTTCTGTGCCAGGTAGTAATATGTCATAAGTCTGTTTTCATAATAGTTTGATAACTATGTTTCTTTTTAAAATTTTTAAATTTAAATTTTACTTATTTATTTGAGAGAGAGAGAGAGTGCACATGTGTGTGCTGTGCACACGTGCATGCGAGCAGATGGGGGAGGGCTACAAGGAGAGGGGACGCAGACTCCCCGACGAGTGCGAAGCCCCACCTGGGGCTTCATCCCAGGACCCTGAGATCGTGACCTGAGCTGAAACCGAAAGTCGGATGCTTCACCGACTGAGCCACTCAGGCGCCGTGATGACTCTGTTTCAGTACAACTGGTCTCCTTGGCAATCCTATGTATTTCATTATGCATCTATAAACAATAACCTAAGAAGGGTCCATAGCACTAAAAAAAAAAAAAGAAAGAAAGAAAAGAAAAAAAATTTCTGACGTGCCCGAGAAGCCTCTTGACCCACAGGCCCGGCCTCCACAACACCGTTTTTCTTCTCAGCTTCTGGACTGAAAATTTGAGACACCACAGTGTCTCAGTTTGTGGCCAACACGCCACACGTGATACTCTGGTGGCTTAGACTCACCCTGTCAAGATAATACCCTGTGTCCCACGGTGGGTCTCCGAGAGGCAGACTCAGGGAAGGATGTGAGCGCAGGGGGTGTATGGGGGAGTGCCCTTTGGAACAAAGCCGGTGCTGTGCACAGAGGGCAGGAAGCGAGGGCTGGACAGAGGGACAGGAGGCCCGCAGCGCAGTCACAGCAAAGGCCTTCGCCCCTCCCACAGGGAGCTCTGGAGCTAGCCTGGTGCTTTAGACTTGTCCCAACCTGGCAGGGAGCCGAGTCTTCGTATCCCCACATCTGCCCGTCACTGGATATAGCTGACCCCGGGGAAGGAGGTGCGTCCTCGGGTGAGACAGGACTCCGCTGTCACCTGTCAGCTACCAACACCCCGGACAACTGGGGACACAAGCACTTCTGTCCTGGAGGGTTCCGGGGGGCGTGGCATGACGTCCTCTGTGCCTACACCACACTGCACCCCGCCACGAACCACTCACTGACGTATGCTGTCTCGAAACTTCATGACAGTTCTACAAGCTGTGCTCACCACCCTCATTCCAGAGCCTCGGGCAGCTGCTGGCACCCCACCCCAGCCCACCGTCCCCCTCTCCCCCTCCCCACCCGGCCGCCACTCCTCGCGCCTAGCTCCGAGCACATCTGCTCAGAGCACCCCATCACCCAGCAGATTAGGTACCGGTTCCCCACAGGTGCCCTCTACAGAGCGTTCCCAACCTTCCTTGCCATCTGTCACCTCCTACACATACTCTACTCCGGTTCCAGTTAAACCGGGTGACTCATTTTATTCCTCGCTATTGCTCGCGGTCTTCCCTTTGCCAGAAATGTCCTTGCTGCTACCTGTCTCCCTCCGCTCCCCATCCATGCCTTCAGCCATTTCATTTGGGAAATATTTGCAGAGCGCCCATCACGGGCCAGACACCGCGGAGGAGAGAGCGAGAGCCAGAAGAAAGGGGCTCTGACTTTTCGGCTTTACCCTCTGCTGGAAAAAGAAGGTAGTGAACAAATCAGTCAACACCATCCTCGCAGGTTCTGGTAATTGGTACAACAGAGGTAGAACAGGTCGATGCAGGTCTGCCGAGCTCCTTGGCCACCTGCCGGGAATGGGTTACACGCTTGTGAGACGTGGAGCCCCTCCACTGCTTGCTCATTCGTTTAGCCCAGTGAGCCCTACAAGTACCATTTTCTGCCTCCAGCGAGCTGTGGAAAAGCTTGCGTTTAACGGGGGCTGGAAAGTGACAAGGCCTGCCTGCGGTGCAGACAGTGGGGCAGAGGGTGGAGAGAAGCCCCATGGGTAGGCGTGCAGGAAGGAGCAATCCAGGCAGAGGGTCCAGTGGGCTGCAGGCCTCGAGGCGGGCCCGAGCTCCGTGTGCTCCCAGGACACAAGCAAGCCTGCCAAGGTGGGCCCCGGGTCAGGCGGAGGCCTGGTGTGAGGCCAGGCTGGAGGAACGGGCCAAGGGGGCCAGACCCTCTCTACTCCAAGTGCTGCCAGGGCACCAGCAGGGCCCAGTTCATCTGGGAACTCTTTAGAAATGCAAAATCTTGGCTCCTCCCTAGACTTACTGAATCATAATTTGCATTTTCATAAGATCCCCAGGCCATTCATAGGCACACTAGAGCTGTGTTTCAAGACCAGACCACTGTGGGTTCTTTTAGATCCTTTTAGATTTAGGAATTTGAAATCCTATCATCCTCTCCTTCAAGGTCAATGTCAAGTGCTTCCTCCTCTGGGAAGTCTGGCCTGATTCCCATAAGCTGTTGGAATTTACATCCATGTAGATGTCTAAAATGCACTTGGCTACAATTACTAGATCACAGGCTCCTTCAGATCAGGGTGTACATCTTAGCCATCTTGCAATCTCCAAATCCCCTTGCAACGTCTTGCCTACCATGGGTAAATTATCAGAAAAAACAAAAACAAAAAACATTATAGTCACATACTGGAACGTGTCAGCTGGAATGATGCCATATCAGATAGAACTCTCTTAGAGGAAAGTCACAGAATCTAAGTCTATTGGCTTAAGCAAAAAAGGAAGGATTTGTTATCTTTCAGAGCCTAAAGAGTATAGGAGAGTAGCTTCAGGCAGGACTGGATCCAGGTGCCCAAAGAATGTAATCAGACGTCTTTTTCTTCATTTCTCTACTTTGCTTTCCTCTATACTGGCTTCATTCTTAGGATCAAGTCCAAGTATTGACAAAAATGGCCTCCAATAGTCCTAGACCTATAAAGTACCAGCCTAGCAACCTGGAGAAAAGAAAACCCTCTTTCTTGATATTTGCAACTTTGCCCTAGGCCTATATATTGGCATAAGAGATAAGACTTGGCATCACCTAAACCAAATATTATTATCAGAAACAAAGGAGAATGGATGTTGAGTAGGATGGGAAGCCATTCATTGCCGCCATCATGAGACAGACATGCTATGCTATCATTAAAAATCAGGATATGAGGGGTGCCTGGGTGGCTCAGTCATTAAGCGTCTGCCTTCGGCTCAGGTCATGATCCTGGGGTCCTGGGATCGAGCCCTGCATCAGGCTCTCTGCTCGGTGGGGAGCCTGTTTCTCTCTCTCCCACTCCCCTTGCTTGTATTCCCTCTCTCGCTGTGTCTCTCTCTGTCAAATAAATAAATAAAATTTAAAAAAAAATCAGGATATGGAAAAATATTTATTAACCTGGGGAAAAACTCATGGAGTCTTGTTAAATGAAAAAAAAATGGCTATGAACATTACTGTGAAATGATATCACACAGGGGTATGAAAACATTTTTTTTTAAAGATTTATTTATTTATTTGAGAGAGAGCATGTGTGTGCGTGCGCACAAGCACACAAGTGTGTGGGGAGCAGGGGAGAGGGAGAGAGAGAATCTCAAGCAGACTCCCCGCTGAGCGCAGAGCCCAACACCAGGGCTCAATCTCATGACCCTCAATGACCCAAAATTAGAAATTTCGGCTCAGATTATAACCTGAGCCGAAACCAGAAATCATATGCTCAACAAACTGAGCCACCCAGACACCCTGAAAACATATGTCTTACAATGTTCATATGCCTAGTATTAAGGCACTATCCATCCCAGTGGGCCCTGATAGGATCGAACATTTTTTCTTTTTTATATTTTTTGCCATTTTGAAATTTCTATATTGAATGTGTACTACATTTACTATCATAAAGAAATGCATTTAAAAATGAATATATGTATAATGGTTAATTTAATGTATCCACATGGCTGAGACACAGTGCCCAGATATTTGGTCAAACATTATTCTGGATGTTTCTATAAAGGTGTTTTATAAAGAGTGAACTTTAAGTAAAGCAGGTTACCTTTATAACAAGGATGGGCCTCAACCAATCAGTTGAAGGCCTTTCTAGAAGACTGACCTCCCCCAAGCAAGGGGGAATTCTGCCAGCAGACTGCCTTTGGACCTGACCTGGAGCTCTTCCCTGTGCTTCCTGCTTGCCAGCCTACACTGCAGAGTTTGGACTTGCCAAGCTGCCATAACCCTGGGAGCCAATTCCTTAGAATAAGATCTCTCTCTCCAGGTATACATCTCCCATTGGTTCTGTTTCTCTGGAGAACCCTGCCTTGTACACTATGGTTCCTGCTTTCTACTGTTAACTCTTCGTCAAAGATAACAGCAGTCTGAGAGCCAGAAAGCGGGTGTTTGAGCCCAGGGACCACCTCCCTCCCCCAGAAGGCCGGCCATTCACCCCCCAGAGCCTGGTTTCCTTGTCT
This sequence comes from Potos flavus, assembly GCA_028534135.1. NCBI lineage: Eukaryota > Metazoa > Chordata > Mammalia > Carnivora > Procyonidae > Potos > Potos flavus. The sequence goes on from CM052897.1 coordinate 14,692,838, forward strand.
CTAACATAAGGATGACCACTCCAATCTCAAAGGCAGGGTGTGGGGGACAGAGACAACAATCACCGCTGTGACGGTCCTTAATATCGCTTCCCAACACTAAGCTGCCAGTTACCTATTTCTAAAGACGAGATGCTGCCATGCATTTCTTGACTTTAGAAGTCAGTGTGAAAATAAATAAATAAATAAATAAATAATAAATAAATAAAATAAAACAAAACCTCTTGAGCTGGGAGTCTTGTCTAGTCACTGATGTCTAGATAAAAGGAAACGTCTGTTTTATCTTTGCACTTAAAACACCTGCAATATCAATACATTTCCCAGTCTCATTATTAGCGCAGGGCAGACTGATCCCTGTTTAAACCCAACAAGACTTTGCTCCCACAAGGAAAAGACTCTCTTACTTCTTGGGTCGCCTCTCTGACTTTGTACTTTCTTTGTGCGCCGCACATCAAACGTGGCATGAAGTGAGACGCTCACTTCAAACCCCACTCTCGGCATCGCTGAAGGGTTTCTAAAAGCCGTGGAAATGAACCTGACCATCTCTCCTGATTCCAGCTCGTGCTCGCTGCGGACGCCCAGAAAGGAAGGCCTGCCTTTTTGGCAGATGGGTGTCTCGTCGAAGAAACCAGCAGTTTCCCAGGGTCCCCAGAGCTGCCCCGGGTCTGCCCGAGTTTCTCTTGTGGCTTCAGAGATGCTCAAGGTGACCCCCCCAGGGCCTCCTGTCATTCTGTCTACCGCACTAATTCTCCCGCCTGTCAGCCCAGCAACCCCTTTATAGAACAAAAGATGTTAATGTCTCCTTCACTGCGTTGTAATGAAACTCATAGATAATTTCAGCTCCCTACACACAGTTTAAAAAGAAATCAATAGAATGTCCTATGTATTATACGAAAGAGGAATAGAAGAAATTTAGAGTAAAAATTAGTCATTTAGAATAAAATAATATCCATGCTTGCAATCATTCAACGAATGTTTATGAGCGCCTCTTCTCAGCAGTTGTGTAGGTGCTGAGTGGTGAACAAAATTGGCAGGCAGAGGGATAGGAAACATTGAGCGTGTGGGTTAAGAGCTCAGGCAAGACCTCACTGGAAACCCCAATGAACTAATCAGATGCTTGCATCTTCTTGTGTTAATTTATTCAATATTTACTGAATGTTGACAGGGAAGGAGGGGCAGGCGCTATTCGGGGAGATAGGAAATCAGCAGTGAACCCATCCTTTCCTGCGGAATGCCATTCTAGGCAGGGGCATAGGTTTGAAAGCAAGACCAATAAGGAGATCAGGAGCTGATCCATATGAGGACATTGAAGGAGCTGGAGGCATTTCAGACAGGAGAATAAAAGCTGAGATATCATACATCCTGCAACAGAGCCTTTGCACATGGATGGGAGGGACAGAGAATCAGGGCCACTCCCGATCTCCCCCGCTGCTTTAATGGAGAGCGATATTGCTTCCACGGACCATGGCCAGAGACCCATCTGGGTCCTAGAAAGAAGGCAACCCCAAGCTTCCCAGATCTCAAGACTTTCAGAAAGAGACTAAATGCAACCCCCAGGTACCCATGCGACCTCCCACCTGCCACCTCATCCACTTGGCGCTGGTTTTTCCCTCTCCCTAGAATATTCTTTTCCCGGGCATCCTCGTGGACTCACTCCTTCACTGCATCAAACTTGTGCTCGGGATAACCCTCACGGAGGCCATCCCGTCTGCTGTATGCAGAAGCCCCACCCGGTCTCGGCCCTCCCTCTTCCTCTGCTCCACTTCTCACTCCTCCATCCTGACAGTAGGTTATGTGCTCACTGGTTAGCCTGCTTGGCTACCGTCCATCTCTCCTACTCAATCCACACTCCGCTAGGGCAGCGGCTCTGTCTGTCTGGTTCGCGGCTGTAACTTCAGCACCAGGACAGTGCCCGGCACACAGTAGGCTCTCAACAAACGCGGGTCGGATATCATTTATACCCAATGGCGTGCTGGAACCAGCTCACCGCAGCCTCAAGGGTCCACTGCACACAGCTCTCCTCCAATGCCTGTCCCACCATATCTGAAAATCCGCCAGGATGGGAGTGTTTACACCACAGAGATGGGCCAGTGCTATACATCAGGGTTTTTTACCCGCCAGAAACCTGGTTTTGAAACATTTACCAGTCTGTCCCTGAACATCAGTGACACCTTTGTTAAGAGAGGTGGTTCCCATACAACCCCGAGGAAAACTAGCTCATCATTTGAGGAATCTGGTGACAAACGGTTTCGACCACGTTGTGCTGCATCATAGGCTAACGGCTGGGTGGTCTGGGGCAGAGGCCAAACCCCTCCTACTTGTTCTCTGCACACTAAGTTACCGACATTAATGTGCAAATGCATTCGCAATCACACGAGAGCCAGCTCCTCTAAGGGGTAACCCCTTCCTTTAGCCCTAGTAATTAAAAAATGGCAATTGCTAGTCACTGATGCAGAAGGGCTGATAAATCGTTGGGATAATTTCCGCATTTCTCTCTTCAGAGAAAACAGCAATACTGTATGCAGTCATTTTCGATAAATATAGAAAATAAGTAATTATTCCTGGAGCTATTCATTACGAATCTCTATTCCCAGTCGCACTTCTGTAAACACCATTCGCTGTTTAAAATAATCATTCTGAAAGGGCAAGCCAAACTTCTCATCTCTGGATGACGGGTGCCCCCTCGGATAGAGAGGCTGCAAACACACAGGGCAGCCCAGGTGCTTAGCTGGTCGTCTCGGTGCTGACTGGGAAAACGAGTTTGAAAAGATCATCTTTCCAACATGGAAAAAGCCAGAAAGTGCAAGAGAAAGCTCGCGTGTCTGTGCGTCCCAGCCAGGGGCGGCTGGAGGCTCGGAGATCTAATTAAGAAGTGTGCAGGAGGTGAAGGGCCCGGGAGTGACTTGGTGTCCACTCAGCCCACAAGTGCTTCTTTCATGTCTAACCTTGATTGAACCACGCTTCTCAGAAAGTCCGGCCCCGATGGCAAATAAATTCCACTGGATTCGAATGGAGCCATTAACATCCCCCTGCTCAGGTTCTGAAACATTTATTTGCTTTAAAATACACACACTCATCTCAGTTTCGTGAGGAGGTAGAGCCAGCTTTTTCGTCCAGGTAGATTTATCTCTGCCACTCTCCCCACTCCCGCCGGCTGCTCCCCTCCCCCAGGCAAGGCTGAGCTGCTGGGGGGGGGAAGGGATGGAGAGGGGGCCGGAGAGGGGGCCAGAGTCAGGGCAGAGTTCCGTGGGTTCCGCTCCTCATCGGCTAGTGAGGGAAACCTTAGCACCACCTTGACCAGCCCCAAATCCCTGCTCCCTCCTGGAGCTCACTTTCTGATCCGAATAAGGCATAGTATTTGTGACTGGAGAAAAATTATTGGTACCATATCAGAGATTTGTGTCCAAATCCTAGCTCTGGCATTCGGACAAGCCTCTCTTCCTCCCTGCCTCTTAGCTTCTATTCCATTTCGGAGGATGGTTTGGACCAGTGGGGGTACTGTTCCCCTTGGGGTGTCTTGGAGATCTGTGAGAACATATTTGACAATCACGATGACTGGGGACACCATTGACATGAATGGGCTTTGGCAGGGACACTAGATGGCCTGCAAGGCTCAGGACAGTCTCACACAATGAAGAAATGTTCCCCAGCGCACGTGACTTTCAAAGGCTCCACTGCACATTTGCATATGCCTGTGATCTTTTTGGATCACTTTGCTTCTCCAGATTTTCCTTTCCTCATCTTTAGCTGAGAAGTATTGTTCTCTGGGCACAGACCCATTTGGACAGCGTAGGAGTATATGAGCATGATTAAAATCAGTATGTTCCTTCACAAGTTTTTTTTTTTTTTAAGATTTATTTATTTGTTTTAGAGAGCGGGAGCAAGAGCAGCGGGGGGAGGGGCAGAGAGTCCTAAGCAGACGCCATGCTGAGCACAGAGCCTGACTCAGGCTCTATCTCGCAACCCTGAGATCATGACCTGAGCCGAAACCAAGAGGAGGGCGCTTAAGCGACTGAGCCACCCTGGCGCCCCAACAACAAAGATTTCTTGAGCTCCAACTATGTGCCAGGTATTGGGTGCTGGGACTGAACACTGAGTCTGACAGAGGTCTTGTCTGCATGGGACAGGTAGTGCAATACATTCAAATCAATAATCCTAGTAAAGGATAGAAAGGACACTATGCCCCTGAGATTATCAACACTCGACCTCCATTTCCTGGTTTCCCATGAGGTGCCAGGCGCTGAAGTACTACTAGAGATTCTGCGAGGACTAAAACAGATCTCCATCCTTAAAGAGCTCCGAGTTAGCGAGGGTGTTGAGCACACAGTAAAGCAGTCCTACGATGCAGTGCCATAAATCCTGTGAGGCGGGTTTGAACACTAACGAGATAAGAGCACCCACTGATCACACACTTACTGTGCGTCAGGCCTCCGAGAAGCACTTTCCACATATCACGACATTTCAGGCTCATGACCTCATGAAGGAAGCCAGCACCCGCGAGCCCCCATTACAATTTCTGCCATTTCCACCCAACACCTGTTCTGTCACTTACTGGATATTTTTCTTTATCTAAATAAACCAACCCTTAAGGTACCTTAAGTAATGATATCTCTGCAATCACAAGGCTGCAATCATAAAACTAAGGTTAGTTTTATGTAAATATGTATTTTTTCCTAATACCTTTTTTTTTTAAAGATTTATTTATTTATTTGAGAGAGAATGAGAGAGGGAGAGAGGGAGAGCACGAGCAGGAGGGGCAGAGGAAGACAGAATCTCAAAGAGACTCCACACTGAGCACAGTGCCCAATACAGGGCTCGATCCCACAACCCTGAGATCGCCGGCTAAGCCAAAATCAAGAGTCGGATGCTCAACGGACTGCACCACCCCAGCGCCCCTTCCTAATGCCTTTAAACAAATGTATAACAATTCAAAATTTAAAACTGCCTGGACATCCTCTAAGACATCCTCTGTCTCTGACACTGGGAAACGCTGTGGATGAGTCAGGGTACGGAACGGCAGCTACTACAGAAACAACGCGGTCAGGGTTGATTTTTTGCTCGTGTTACGGTCCCATGTAAGTGATTGGGGCTCAGGGATTCTCCAGAAAGTCACTCACAGACCCAAGCTCCCTCCACCTAAAGGTTCCATCCTCCTCTGGAGACTCCCTTGCCCGGGTTCTCTGCATCCAGATGGCACATGAAGGAAGAGGGAGTGGTCGGAATTCATCCATATGACCCCACCCAACAGCAGGAGATGCTGGGACATGCAGTTCGTTCGTGAGCCCAAGAGGAATGGAAAACAGATTCAGTGAAGATCTGGTATTGTCTCTGCCACATAGAGGTAAGACTTCCTCCTCTGGAAACACTGAGACAAAGCATTTCTGTTTTACAAATGAGGAAAGGCAGGTTTTAAAAAGTCAAGTGCCCTGCCCCAGGTTACACAGGCATTAAGAGGTAAAGCTTGGGTTCAAGACCAAGCCGAAGACTACTGCAACCATCACCTCTGTTCTCCACGAGGGCTCCCACAGTCTAGCTCTGCTCAGAGCTCCCTCCGCCCCTCCAGACCTGCTCATCGGTCCTTCCACAGATGTCCTCACCTGAGTGCCCCCCAGGCACCTCTAACTAAACAGGACGTGAGCGCAATCATTTGCCCCCGCCCACTCACCTTCTCCTTCTGAATTTCCTTTCTGTAAATGAATCTACTAACCAAACCAGAAAACTAGACCTTACCCTAGAATTTTCTTGTCTCAGAATGCTTGTAGCAGCAAGTAACAACAAACCCAACTCAAAATGGCTTACGTCATTATGATATGTCCCATCTCCTATAAAAACAAGCCACCAAATGTGACGGCTCCAGGATGGGTTAGTGTGCTGGTTCATCTTTAGCATCAAGAACATCAAGAACCCAAGTTCCTCTGTCTTTCCACCTGGCCGCCCTTAGCCTGTTGGCTGGATCACTTAGCCTGGTTCCAGGTAACACAAGCAGACAGCCATATCCAGAGGCAGAAAAGAAAATCTCCCTCAACATTCTCTTCTCAAGAGCAAAGAACCCCTTTGCAGAGGTACCCCAGTGGAGACTTCCTTCACGTCTCATTGGCCATGACTGTGGCACGGGCCCATCCTAAACCAGTCATGGGCAAGGGCAGTGGAATCATTAGAACGGCTGAGATTAACAGCGATTTGCCTTCTGGGGTCACGTGAAGACAAGGCCCCTCTCATCACATTGGCCACCTGATATCAGAGCCAAAATGGTGCTCTTTGGGCAAGAAAGATAAGGGACTGCATAGGCAACAGTGTCTGCATGGTCCCTTCTTCGACGTCCAACCGATCACCTCTGCCAATTACATCTCCTTTGTGTCTCTTTGGTTTCATACTTTCCTTTTGGTCTCCATGCAGACTATCATAATTCAAAGCCTCGGTAGGTTGAGCAAACTTCTAACAGTGAGTGGCTCTGTGAGCATGTAAATAAATCCTTCTTAAATGCTAAAAATGAAACATTCTTACCTTAAATCATTTGTCTGTCAATTTGCTCCAGCGAACCTTCTCCTCATAGGTATACAAAGATGCATTTTACCCCAGTTTTTGTGCAAACTGTAAAAAAAAAAACAGATAAATTCTAAAAGTGAGACATCAGAATTAATGGGATGGTACTGTATTTGATGTTCTCAGTTTCCAAAAATAATTGTGACTAAAATTGTTACAGAATCTGATTTCTGAAGATGCATTAATTAACATTTTTTAAAGTGGTTCGTGGGAGAACATTTAGAGCATATATATTGGTAGCTAACTACCCTTTGAAAAATTCACAATAAACATTATCACCGAAACAGAAATGTGTGTGCATTATACATATGCAAAACCAAATTTGCGATTTTGCCACCAAAAAGCCCTTCTATCTATACTCATCTCATGCTATGATAAGCAGTAATTTTATTCTTCCAGTTGCCCAGATCAAAAAACGTGTGTATTCGTTATGTATTGCTGCATAACCAATCATCCCCAAACTTAACAGCTTAAAACCCACAGGGATTATCCCCCAGCTGCTGTGGGTGAGAGATCCGGGCGTGCTGCTGGGTGGCTCGCAGGCCGCCATCAGCGTCAACAGGTGCTGTGATCTCATCTCAAAGCTCAGCTGGGGAAGGACTCCAAGCTCATGTGGCTGTTGGCAGGATTTGGTTCTTCGTAGGTTGTAGGACTGAGGACTCTGGTTCCTTGCTGAGTGTTTGGTCGGGGGCTGCCCCCACTCCTTGTCCTGTGGACCTCTCCAGCAAGGCACCTTGCTTCACTGACATGGGCACGCACAGAAGACAAAAGAGAGAAACTGGCTCATAGAGGAAGTCGACCTTGTGTCACCTAATGAGAGAAGTGACATCCCATCAACTCTGCCATATATTGTTCATTAGAAACAAGTGACAGGATCCAGCTCCAATTCAAGAGGAGGGGAGCTACAGAGACATGACTACCAGCAGGTGGGGGTCACTGGGAGCCAGTCATAAGCTGCCTGTCCCACTTTGGAATCCTCCTCCGTCTCCCTCCTTTTCTCACACCCTATAGCCACCCCATCAGGCAACATGACAGGCTGTTCCTGCAAAGCGACAGATCCAAATGCTTCCATTGTTTGCTCGAATGTCACCTGTTCAGTGATATCTGATCATCCTCTTTATGATTGCAACCAACCCATTCACATACACACGTTCCTGTCCTTCTTCCCTCATTTTTCTTTTTTCTTTTTTAAATATTTTATTTATTCATTTGAGAGAGAGAGCGCGCACACAAGCGGTGTGGCAGGGGGCAAAGGGAGAGGGAGAAGCAGGCTCTCTGCTGAGCAGGGAGCCCGACCAACAATCCCAGGACCCCGAGATCATGACCTGAGCCAAAGGCAGATACTTAACTGACTGAGCCACCCAGGCGCCCCCCTCTTTTCCTTTATAGATCGCCATCATTCTAGATATTTTTATCATTTTAAAATTCTCTCTCTCCCCACCTTGGCACATAAGCTGCATGAGGGCAGAGATTTTTTATCCGTTTTGTTTGTCGCTGTATTTCCCATGCCTAAAGAAGCTCAAGAATTTTACTGAATGACTGAATGAATATTAAAATACATGGAGATGTGTTCTCTTCTTTTAAAAGCCCAATACAAGAGGGAAAACATTATCCAAAGATTTGCAAAGATTCCATCCTCTCTATACAAATAGGCGTGGACTTTGTTGGTTTTTCCAGGTGCTCTTGTTGGGCTCCCAGATTGCACCCACCGTAGGTAGCTCTAACTCCCTACTACACCAAAACCAGATGGGACCGAGCAAAGGAAAGGACTTCACTTCAGCCTTGAAGGGTGTTCTCTAATTTAGCTTTGCAAACCACACTCCATGGGCTCCTGGGATAAAACTATAAGAAACATTCTGACAAGAAAGCCCTCAACTCCCAGTGCCCACCAATGGGCAGACCATGGTCATGGGTGGACAGCAATGGAAGGCAGCCCAGGACAGAAGGAACCGGGTGTATTTTTCTGCTTAAAGACCGATGGCCATGAGGCTCAAGGGGCTCTTTGTAAAGCAGAGCTTCTCAAACTTTTCCACATCGGTATCCCTCCAGGGTAGACAAAAATGAACCCTCAACCCTGGGGGCTCAGGGGTCTAGTCTGAAGCTGACCAGAAAGCCCGAAATGTATGTGCCATTCTTAATTTCCTCTTTAAAATTCACCCAGATTTCACATTTTCCTCAGTAATACAGTTGCATCTGATTTAATACAAAAATAACGCTTTAAATTACTTATAGAAGTTTCCTAAAATTTTCTACCTTCTTTTTGGCCGATGAAGGCAATGCGAAAGTACCAAGGCGGTAAATTCCAGAAAATAATGGGCTGAATTTGAAAGAGTAGATCCTGCAGAGTTAGGACTTGGGCAATTTCTTTTCACGATACTTCGAGAATTCAGATGTTCATAAATGTGTGGGTGCAGAAGGCAGATGTGGGGGCGGGGGAGTCAGAGGACAAGTTGCTATCAGGGATGGAACACTGCACAATTGCTGGAGGTGCCTGTCAGGCGAGACTCTATCCTCTTGCTGAGAGAATGAGAAGCTCGGGTCAGGTGGTGGACTTTCAGATCCTCGTCTTTTTTTTGTGTTTTTTTTTACCTTGAAAAAAAACCCAGTTTTCCAAAGACATTCTCCCTGAACAAAGACGACTGATTCCTTTGTTCCTGTCTTATTACCAAGACTGTAACTTTTGGCATCTGTCAATGAACGAAGCCTCCAAAGACTCAGTCTCCACAATCAACTCCATTCATAGCTCCGATTTCATTGTCATCGTATCCATTTTGTCACATGTGGTAAAAAGAAAAGAAAATTTGGGCTAATTCAGGCTTTTTAAAAAATCTGCTAAATGAAAAAAAAAATTCCGCTAAATGAAGTAAATTTGGGAGCGAGCCCTTACCATTAGATCAACACTGAATCCACATTTTTACCCTTTGTCTTAATGTTTATTTACTTCTTCTCAAAGAATAAGGATTCAAGCCTGAATTCGGTCCCTCAAAACCGGGCGTGCCTCCTCCCTTGACAAAGGCAGCCAACATCTGGGCAAAAGTCAGCATTAAATTCATACCCACTTCAATATAAAGCAATGGAAAATGAAGAGTAGACAAACAACTTTTGTTTCTGCTCGTTTCAATGTTCCACTGAGGAGCATTTGCAGCTCTTGATCTCGGAGTCGTGAGTTCAAGCCCCATCTTGGGTGTACAGATAACCTCAATGTTCCACTAAACACAATGAGAAACCACGGGAATCTTTCTGGATTCAAACGAGTTCATATGCGTGAAGTGTCCACGGCTGGCAGGTAGGAAGGGCTACGTGTGTGAGCTCCTACTGCATTTCACCTTGACTGAGATGGCGTCTGTAGTAAGAAGCCCATGGTTGTATGTACTGCCAAGAAAGTAAAAAAAAAGCTGCCAATTAACTATGATGCAACGCCTTCTTATCGCTTCGAGTGTTTATTTTAGGCTTACCAAAAGGACTTATTTAGTGACTTGTGTAGATTTATCACCTAAAGAGGAAAATATAGGTGGAAAAAAAAGTGGTCAAGTTATTCTCAAAATGTTTTCAGAGTCTGAATCTTCTTGATGATTTTCAACTCAGTGTTGTCAATGTTCATGGTTTTCAACACAAAGTCGGCCTTCCAGGCAATCAATGGCATGAGGAGGAAGCGTTTCTTTCCGGGGTGGGGCGCTCGCATTCTGAAAGAAGGTGTCGGGCAATGACAACCATGTCATGACCTTGTGTCAAAGACAATAAGACATTAACCATAAGACACATTCCAGTTGCCTCGCTGTTAGAAATGCGTGTGGCAGGGGTGGGCATTGCATCTTAGAATCAATGAAATGTGTTAATATTCCATTGTCATTACACATAGAGCAGACAAAACCTACTAAAATGGCTGCACCACCCAAGCCCATGCCTTCATTGAATTGTAAAGAACTATTAACTTCAGTCAGGATCGCAATCAGTTGTGCAAATGGATCTTTTGAATACATTCAACTTGTCATTCCACAAGGGCACGATTTTCAGCTTGGCTGTTTAATTTTGACCCAAATCAGGTGCACGTAGTCTTTATCAGTTTCTCCTGGGAAGTGAAGGGCCCCATCCAAGGAGTTCTGAAAGGAAAGGTCAAGTCTTTTTTTATTTGTGTGTTTGATCATACGTTTGAGGGAGAAAGCAGCAAGCCCAGTGTTGATTCTCTTCTGGTGGCCTCTTCTCTTTATTCCCCCCTGGGTTTTGCCCATCTTTCAAGAGGCATCCCTCTAAGTGTAGTGGAACTAGTGGTTCTTGCTCCAATCCGAGGCAGTCCAATTGCCTGGAGACTGTGGTAAAAATGCAGATAAAAGACACCCCCCGGGGAACTGGACTAAAGCAAACTCCAGAAGTGAGACCCAAGAGTCTGCATCTTAAAGAACCGGCTCCTCCCCATGATTCTGATATAACTAAAGTTCCCAGGTCACGGCTTTAGAAAAAAAAAAAAAGGTGGTAGGAAAAAATGGGCGTGCTGGGAAGAGAACACTGGGAAACATCCTTTCTACACAATGCATTTTCAAAAAGGGGCTCCTTTTCATGCAGCTTTTTAAAGGTAATCCATTGACTTTATACTATCGTTAAAATGAACAAAAGATGTGGGGGGAGCCGTGGAAAAGGTTGGTTTATGCTTTGTGCCTCATCAGCAGCACAAGCCCAGCGTATGATAAACTGGAAGATGCCTGGCTCACCCAGTAGGAAGTTAGAAGTGCGGGCCAGCAGCTCTGAGATCTTGAGAAACCTGTCCCTTTCCATGCCTCCCCAACCCCCCAGCCCTGCCCCACTCAGCATCCACCCGAAGGCTGGGACCCTCAAGATCAGAGGGTGGCCGCCAGGGAAATCGGGGTCATGTGCTCACCAAGCGAGCGGTCCCAGGAAAATGACAACCAATTGGTTCACCTGTTCAGAAATTACTACGGGAGTTCTTTTGAAGAAATTAAATATAGAGTTCACTGTAGAATAGTTTAAGGGTATTTTTAACTACTTACAAACCCAGTAGTCTTAACGAAGTAATTATTTCCATTCATTAATAATGGCCTTCTAATTTTAATTCTTATAAGCCCAACATAATCGTTACATAGTTTTCATCACGCCATACGTATATATAGTTCTATGTCTAAATTTTTCTCTTAATATTATACTGTAAACTTTCTTCACGTTTTATAGTCGCCATATAATTTTAAATCCCAGCACGATATTGCTTTTTATTGATACACCACAGCTTGCTTAACCAAAGTCCATGATTTTTTCTAGTTGTTCACTGTTCCAGGCAATGCTGGGATCCAAATCTTTTGCATGCGGCATTTTTACACACCTGCCACTTCCTCCCACTGCCAGGTTCACTCCCGTCCTATAGAACAGAGAACTCCGCCTGGAGCGCCCCTCAGACGGCCTCCGCTCATTGGGTCACATGCCCGCTCCTGAACCAATCACGGGAAGGGGGTGGGGAGGGTCGGCCGCCAACCAATCCCACCCCAGAGCGGCTGGTGCGCTGTAACTGTTTGGCGAGTGAATGAATAACTTATTAAAAAAGACAGTCAAACCTAAAAGCAAGCAAAACTATAAGAGCAACTGCAAATCTTGGCCTTCTACAGTTGTCGCCTTGGTTTCTGATGCACTCATTGCTGCTCTCACGGGCTAAATATATGTACTGAGGACTGACAGTGCGGCGGCGAAGCCCGACCCTTGGGGAAATTACTGAACTCTATTAACATAGAAATTTATTCCTAAAGTCTCATGGGCTAGCTTCCCCAGTTGCAATCTCTCTCTCTCTCTCTCTCTCTCTCTCTCTCTCTCTCTCTCTCTCTCTCTCTTTTAACCCCAGGAAGAACTATTAGTAGTCACAAAAAATATTAAAGAAGAGGGGCGGGGAGGAAAAGAAAGGGAAAGAAGAAGAGGTAGCCTCTGGGTAAGGTGAGGAAGTGGATTCTCCCCTGAAGTCTCCAGAAAGAATGCAGCTCTACAATACCTTGATTACAGACTTTGGCCTCTAGAACTGTGAGAGAGTAACTTTGCACTGTTTCAAGGCACTAAGTTTGCAAGCATTTGTTACAGCAGCAGTAGGAAACGAATACATCTGCTGTTCGGGCCAGGATGGGGAAGACACAGAGCTTAATAACGGGAGAGACATGTAAATAGCTGCTAACAGCCAACCGCGCAGGGCTTCCTCTGCCCCGCGTATCCACCTAGATTCAAGCTGCAGGACACAGGGAGACGAGCGCCGTTATTATCCGCATGTGATAGACGTGAACCTGAGGCTCACAAAGGTTGAGGAACTTTGCCAAGGTGGCACAGCCTGGCAGCGGTTGATTCAGGATTTAGACCTTGTTCTGCCAGGTGCAGTGGGGCGTGCCTGTCACCCGGGCCACTCGGGAGGCGGAGGCAGGAGGGTCGATGGAGCCCCGGAGCTCTGGGCTGCAGTGCGCTGTGCCCATGGGATGTCTGCACTCAGTTCGACGTCACTGTGGTGACCTCCCGGAGCGGGGGACCACCAGGTGGCCTGCCTAAGGAGGGGTGAAGTGGCTCAGGTCAGCAACAGAGCAGGTCAGAATTTAGACTTAGTCCTGAATCTAGCGAGATGCCGCACAAGGCTAGCCCAAGGTACACAGTGCGTGGCAGAGGCAGGACCCGCCTCTGACCTTCCAGTTGACTCCAGAGGACTCTTAAAGTATACTTGATGAGGCGGAGGGATCACTGGGCCTCTGCAAGGGGCTGGATCTGGTGGTGGGTGTGGTATGACGAGCCAGGCCGGGAAGGGAAACAAGGTAGGTCCTTCGGGACTGGGCTCCAGGCCCAGCTGGGCGGTGTCACTGCTTCCTAACCAGACTGAGGCTTTGGGATGCTGTTCTTGTCTCAACGTGGATGTTGTCTCAGTGTGGATGTAGAGTCTCTGTGTGGACCCTGTCTCTCCCGCTGCTCTTTAGAGCTTCTGACACTCACAAGAGTCTCACCAGCACCTTACTTTCAAGCTTTAGCAACTCTGTCCACAGGGACGTCTAAGAAAGGGTTGCAAACTCCACCAGCCCAGAGCTCCTGGGATCCCTGCAGGCTCTAGGCTTTAGTGTTCATCTCACTGAAAGAACAAAATACCCCCACAGACCTGGCTTGCTGAACTGAGCCGCTTAGAGCCACAACTAACTAACTGTGTGTTCTGAGCGCCACCTAGTGGTGCCCGGGGCCCCCAGCGTCTCTTCTCAAACCAGGTCTGGAGGTAGGGGCTCCCACCTCCCTTCCTTCCTCTGAGGTTATCTCCGGGAGGGTTAGGTGACTTAGAGGATCTCCAGCCTTCTTGGGTTCCAGGACACTTTAGAGACGCCCAAGGCCAGCTGGTCCCCTGAAACTCTGTGAATTTACATTGAGACTGTGCCATCCTGGGCTCTGCCTGAGGGTCCAGGATGCTGGCTCTGGGTTGAAATACAGAACGATGCTTTTTGTCATTTACCAGCTCTGTGACCTGAATGAGTGTGGGGAAGGCATGTGGGGGGCTCAGCATCTTATTTCAATGTGAGAGGAACTAACCGAGGAGAGTAAATTTGAAAAAGCTATTGAGAACACATTTTTTGATAACTTAGATAAAATGGACCAATTCCTCGAAAAACACAAAGACTATAACTCATTTAGTATGAACTAGAAAATCTGAATATGCCTACAACTGTTAAGGAAATTGAATTCGTAATTTAAAAACTTCCAAAAAAGAAGTCTCCAGACCCAGATGGTTTCATTGGAATTCTACCAAATGTTTCAAGAAGAATTAACACTATCTCTCTACATTCTCTATCAGAAAATACAAGAGGAAGGAACACTTACTTCCAATTCACTGTACGACCCTAGTATTACCCTGATATCAAAACCAAAGATAGGGGGCGCCTGGGTGGCTCAGTGGGTTGAGCCTCTGCCTTCGGCTCAGGTCATGATCTCAGGGTCCTGGGATCGAGCCCCGCATCAGGCTCTCTGCTCGGCGGGGAGCCTGCTTTCCCCTCTCTCTCTGCCTGCCTCTCTGCCTACTTGTGATCTCTCTCTGTCAAATAATAGATAAAATCTTTAAAAAAAAAAAACCCAAAGATAGTACCAAAAAAGGAAATTACAGATCAATATTCCTTGTGAATATAGACATAAAGATCATTAATGAACTATTAGCAAGTAAAATTCAGCAATATATAAAAAGAATTGTACACTATACAACCAACCCAAGCAGGGTTTGTCCTAGGGATGCAAGACTGATTCAATATTTGAAAGTCAATCAGTAGAATCCACCATATTAATAGGCTAAAGAAGAAAAGTCACATGATCATATAAATTGATGTGAGAAAAACACTGACAAAATTCAGTGGGCATTCATGTTAAAAAACTCACAGAAAAATAGGAACAGAGAATCGCTTTCTCAATTTAATGAAGAACATCTACAAAAACACCCTACAGCAGGGGCACCTGGGTGGCTCAGTCAGTTGAGCATCTGCCTTCGGCTTGGGTCATAATCCTGGGATCCTGGGATTGAGCCCTGTATTGGACTCCCTGATGGGTGAGAGTCTGCTTCTCCCTCTGCCTCTCCTCCTTGTTTGCGCTCTCTCTCTCTCTCTCTCAAAAAATAAATAAAATCTTAAAAAAAAAAAACACCCTATAGCTAACATACTTTATGGTGAAAGACTGAATGTTTCCCTCTTAAGATTGGAAAGAAGGCAAAGATGTCTACTCTCACCACTCTTAGTCAACATAGTGTTGTACGGTCAAGGCAATGAAGGAAGGTAAAAAAAAAAAAAGAAGAAGAAGAAAAAGAGAAAGAAAAAAAGAAAAGAAGTAAAAGGCATACAGTCTAGAAAAGAGGATGTATTTGCAGAAGACATGATTGTCCACGTAGAAAATCACCAAGGAGTCTACAAGATATCCTCAAATAAGTGGGTTTATTAAAGACACAGGGATACAAGATAAATAAACAAAAATCAATTGTATTTCTATATACTAGCAATGAACAGATGGACATCAAATTTTTTAAAACAATATTTATAATTGTTCACCAAAAAGGTGAAATACTTAGGTATAAATCTAACAAAACATGTACAGGATTTGTATGCTGAAAAGTACAAAATACTTATGAGAGAAATCAAAGATCTAAATACACAAAGAAACATACCATGGTCATGGATTGGCAGGTTCAATATAGTAAGGATGTCAATTCTCCCCAAATCGCTGTGAAGGTTTAACTCAATTCCTGTGAAATTCCCAGCAAGATTTTTGTAGATATAGACAAGATTATTCTAAGCTTTATGTGGGAAGGCGAAAGAACCTGAATAGGTAAAATAATTTTTTTTATTAAAGATTTTATTTATTTGACAGAGAGAGATCACAAGTAGGCAGAGAGGCAGGCAGAGAGAGAGGGGGAAGCAGGCTCCCCACAGAACAGAGAGCCCGATGTGGGGCTCCATCCCAGGACCCTGAGATCATGACCTGAGCCGAAGGCAGAGGCTTTAACCCACTGAACCACCCAGGCACCCCAGGTAAAATAATTTTGAAAGAGACGAATAAAGTAGGAGGAATCCATTTATCCAATTTCAAGACTTATTATAAAGCCAAAGTAATCAAGGATATGTCTTATTGGTGGAGGAATGGACACATAGATCAGTGCAACAGAATAGAGAACCCAGAAACAGATCTACACCAACATGCTCAACTGATTTTTGGCAGGTGCAAAAGTAATTCAATGGAAAAAAGGTAGGCTTTTCAATACATGGCGGAGGGGTGATGGGACATCTGTAGGCAAACAAAATCCTTAACCTAAACCACACACTTTGGTACAAAAATTAAATTTTGCGTGGACTTAAATGCTGAACATAAAACTATAAAACTTTGAGGAAAAGACAGAGAAGACAATCTATGGGATCTGGGTTTAGGCTATTTTCATTTTAAAAATACAACACACAAACTTACAAGAATCTATTTCAAAGAAAGTAGGAACCACTTTCTTTTCTTCATCTTCCCAGTTGCTGCCCTTTCCCACAGAAATGATGAGATCACACGGGAAATGCTTCCAAGCTGCCAACGCCCAAGTTCCACTCCCAGAGATCTGATGCATTGGGTCCAGCACAGTGCCTGAGCATCTGCATTTTGGGAAGCTCCCAGGTGATTCCAAAGTGCAGCCAGATTGAGAACCGCTCTGTGAAATGAAGAGCTCCCACAAAACACCTTCGGTACAGTGATTTCCCAAGGGCGGTCCCTGATCAACCTGCAGCATCAGCCTCACCTGGGAGCTTGCTAGAAATGCACATTCTCAGGCCATGCCCCACACCTGTTGAATCAGAAACAGCCATCCGTGTTTCAACAAGCCCTCCCTCCAGGGGATTCTGATGCCCACTCAAGGTGGAGACCCTCTGCCTCAGGAGACAAATTCTGGCAGACAGGAGCAGCTGGCTCCTAAACAAGAAAATACACGTAGTTGAAAAGCAGTAAGAGCACTGTCCAGCCTCCCCGGTGATCAAAAGAAATGCAACATAAAAACAGCAGGGAAATTCCACCTGACACCTGTCGAATGAGCAAATATAGAAATAAATCAAACAAAAGATAATACTTCATGCTTCCCTCTTCACACAACTAAGGTAACAAGCCATCCAGTTTTCCTGGAACAGAGGGGCTTCCCAGAGGTGGGGCTTTCTGTGCTAAAGTCAGGACACTTTGGTCCCCTGAACCAAGACTTAGCAGATTATTACATTTATTGCTTACTCTCTGCTTTCCCCCATGAGACAGACATCCATAGGAGCAGAACCCCGTGGTCTCTAGCCTTATACCAGATACTCAATGTATATTTGGAGATGGAAGGAAGAAAGGAAGGTATAGAGAGAAAGAGGAAGGGAAGGGGAGAGGAAGGAAGATAAACCCTTGCCGAGTAGTCAGTTTCTCCCTCAGTATTGCTACAGTACCAGACACACATCACGAAATAATTCTGACCGCGCCACATTACAGCTGCATACCTGTAGGTCTTTCTCCCTTAATAAGCCATGAACTCGTCCTCTGCATGGACTAGATCCTACCCACTGGGATACACTGAAAGGTGTCAGCACTGAGAGATTAGGAGAATGAGGGTTAAGCTCAGTCTTCCCGGGTTCAAATCCTAACTCTGTGGATTATCAACTGTGTGACCTCAGGCAAGCTAATTCACCTTTCTCTACTTCTCTTTCATCTGCAAAATGGGTATGAAAAGAATAGCAAAGGACCTACATCACCAGGTTGTTGTGAGGACGTTACATGCGCCAATGAATGTAAACCATTTAGAATGGTGACCAGACTACACAGAAGCCTCGATGCCATTAGCTGTTGTTATTATTAAAGGAAAGGGACCCACAAACCCCATTTGAAGGATTGAAGTCATCTTCGAGTAATCAGAAAGATGCAGGTGTCTGTCTGTTCTGGATGGTGGATAGAGAGCAGTGTGACTACCTCCAGACAGTGAGGAGGGAACTTTTCAGGGATGGGAAGACGACGCAAGAAGGCTGCAAGCTATCAGGCTTCCCTTGCCCATGTCCTTCTTCACATGTTCCCCACTCATTTCCCCATCTAGACCAGACATCCCAGTGTCCCTACACTTGCACACACATGGTCACTTGAGTGGGCAAGGGCTCTCGCCGGAGAGTCCTATCTAGGTGAGTGGACCCTCTGGTTAATCACAGAAGCCCGAGGACCTGGTTTATAGCACAAAGTATGCATTCCGGAACTACAGGTAAATGGACAAATTTCAATGGGTGTAAATCCTTCTTTTAATCCCATTTGTCTATCGGCATCCAGAACCATCTCACCTCTGGTTCTGCCTTTGACCATGTACTTCCCAGCTGGGTCTTTCCTGTTGGGTCACGAATCAGTAAGCAGAATGGTCACAAACAAAGTTATCCCACTGGCATTTACCCGAAGGAGCTAGAAGCCTGGGTCCTCACAAAAACCTGCCCATGAGGGGCGCCTGGGTGGTTTGGTCAGTGAAGTGTCCAACTCTTGATTTCGGCTCAGGTCATGATCCCAGAGTCCCAGCGCACGAGGCTGGTATGGAGCCTGCTTAAAATTCGCTCTCTCCCTCTCTACCCCCAACCCCACGTGCGTGCACAAGCACTCTCCCTAAGAAAAACCAAAAAACCAAAAAGCAAAAAACCTGCACACAAATGTTGATAGCAGCTTTATTCATAACTGTCAAAACTTGGACGCTACCAAGATGCCCTTCAGCAGGTGAATGGAAAAACAAATGGTAGCACATCCAGACAACGGAATATTATTCGGTGCCAAGAAAGAATTGAGCGATCAGGCCATGAAAAGACATGAGGGAGCGTCACATGCAAATCGCTAAGCGAAAGAAGCCCTTGTGAAAAGGCAGAAAGGGCCGGCCCTGAAGTCCGGCCTGGCCCCCGGGGAGCGGCAGCAATGAGGGCAGGAAGGGTCCAACTCACCTAAGGACCAACAGCTGGCCAGCCGGCGGGGAATCCTGACAGCCCAGCGCTGCCCTCGATATGAGACCGCATATCTCATATGAGATTCTCCACCGCCGGGAGAATGGTCCTCCCAGGAGAGGAAAGGCGGTGACAGAGTTCTTTCCTGTCATTTGATTTCTTTTCCTTCTAACAAAAATGGGACTATATCTAGTGTGCACTATTTTGCACTTAAAACCACACAACGTATATATTTCTTAAAGATTTATTTTTTTACTTAAGAAAGAGAGCTAGAGAGAGCACAAGCAGGGGGAGAGGGAGACAAGCAGGCTCCCCAGGGAGTGGGGAGCCGGAAGTGGGGCTCAGTCCCAGGACCCTGAGATCATGACCTGAGCTGAAACCAAGAGTTGGAGGCCTAACCGACTGAGCCGCCTGGGCGTCCCAAAACATGTAATGGCTGTTTTTCCACGTTACTAAATTTACAAGTTCAGCACCAACTTTAATGGTTGCACAGTGTTCCGTTGCATGAATGCATCAGTCTCTCTTTAAATTATTTCCCTAGTTTGGGATATTTAGGCTATTTCCAGATTGTCATCGTGAGGAATATCCTAAATCCTTCAACCTTCAGAAGAAACTCCTAGGACAGGAAGTGCTGAGTCAGAGAGCGGGTACATGTCAGCTTTTGACGTTTATTACCAAACTGCCTCCAGATTTCCTGCTGGGCAAGGATATTCAGGCGGGCGTGAGCAAGCGTGGGCAGTTCCATCCAGCTCCGCTGCCTCATCTGAATCCCCTGGGAACAGACACGGTTCAGATTGCAGAATTTTCCAGGTTCTAGAGAAACACGGCAGTGTGTATACTCCCGGGGCTGGGTCACACCTCCAGCAGGTTCTGGGGCAGACCCACCATCCAACTCATGACTCACATTTGCCCAGTAAAACATAGGAACATTCACAATAAGTGAGATAAATCAAAACCGCAAAGAATCTCCTGGCAGCTGCGGGCAGGTTTTGTCACTATCTGTGTTTTGGAGCTAGAAGTACAATGGGGCGCCTGGGTGGCTCAGTCGGTTAAGCGTCTGCCTTCGGCTCAGGTCATGATCTCAGGGTTCTGGGATCAAGCCCCGCATGCAAGGGAGCCTGCTTCTCCCTCTCCCTCTGCTGCTCCCCCTGCTTGCTCTCTCTTGCTCTGTCAAATAAATAAATAAAATTCTTAAAAAAAAAAAAAAAACATGTTTAAAAAAAAGAAACCAAACTTTCCGTGTTCAGAATTTTTGCAGCTCGGATTTATGGGAAAAGGAACAAGGTAGAGTCATTCTGCTGCTCTTCGAGAGAAACGAGAAACAGGCTTAGCCGGGCCCCGGGGGGTCATGCCAGGTAAGGATTAAGTCCTCCGCTGGGGAAGGAAGCCCATCTGCCTTTGCACGCTGGCTTTCCCTACTGTAAGCTGGGGGGCCCTGGGCCAATAACTTGCCCTTTCTGGGCCTCATCTCTACAGAGCTGTGGAGAAGAGCAGAAGGGATGAAAACACGCAGAAGGCTTAGCTCGGACCTAACCAGTGCTGAACCGAGGACAGCCGTCATTGAATTTGCCTTGGTAAATGGCGAAGCTGAGAAGTGAAAGCCTTGCTTTTTCTGCAAGGCCACGTGGGCCCAGGGACACACTGCGTCCCAGCCAGGCTGTCTGATCTCACTCACTTAAGTGAAAGGCCCAGGAATTCGGGTAGAAGGAAGGGCCCAACAGGAGCCTCTGTGGACTTTCTCTCTGTGGCCCCAAATGGCTTCGGCCCACCCTGGTGGCGCTGGGGTGCTGGGTGGGGCAGAGGCCAGGCCAGCCCCACCTGGACCTCCGCGGAGACCTATTTCGGTGTCCCAGCGTGTGGTTGTGGCAAATGCAGGCCTGGATAGTTCGAAGCTGCAGTTCCAGGAGCAACTCAACCAAATACCTGGGCAGGACACCAGCAGGTCTCACAAAGAGTCAAACTGTCTCGTTAAGGCCACGGGCCATCCAGCGGGAAGAGGTGTGAGAATGGGCAACCGTTGGCTTTCCGCAAGTTCTGGGGTGCCGCGGTGGGAGGGGGAGTGAGGGTGGCCAGAGTGGCTGGGGGAGGGGGAACAGGGGTCTGGGCTCGGCTGCAGGGACAGAGCAGAGGCGAGGGAAGGGGCCAATGCAAGGCTTCCTTCCATGTGTTGCAACCCCACAGACCTGGGGGACAGAAAAACTACACGCCTGGCTTGTTTACTAAAATTGGGGTGGGGGGCAGGGAGAAGAGAAGGAACAGACTTGGTAATAAAGCCTGAAAAGCCCTCTGTCAAATCCCCTCTGTTGACGAAGTTTTCCCAGTACACATTATAGCACCTTGCTTGCTGGAGGCTCTTTGCACTGAGAGTTCTGAGACGAACGTGCATTTGCCAAGAATAATTTCGCCAGGTCTGCACTGGGAAGTGGGGAGCTGGAAATTTTCAAAAGCCCCCAATCCAATGAGGCCTTTCACAGCTCACCACATAGACCCTGGAAAATAGCAAAGTGGCTCATCTGTTTAGAAAGTGCTGCAGGGGTTTCTTTAAAAGACTTTAAAAATATTCTAGACGCCACTGTAGAACATTATTGCAAGTGTGGCTTGCTGGCTCATAAGCCCACTAATTTTATACAAGAATCACTTCCTTTGTAAATGCACCTTCCCACCTTTATCGAGAGTTACACGTTTATACTGCTTTAATTGCAGTATTTTTAAATTTCATCTGTAGCTTTTTCTTTTATATTCAATAAACACTTTCCCACGTTTTTATGCTCCTTGGGGTAACTCTAATAATAGCATTCATTTTGTCCTATTCGATATCACACACAGGTTTCTCAACCAGACTGTAGAGAAGTTTTTTGCTATTATAAATAATGCTACAACAAATATCTCTGTGCCTATGGCATTTTTGCATACTGACTACTGAAATTAATTTTCAATTATCTGTCCAACATATGTTTATTGGATGTCTATTATGTTAGGCCCTGGGGACAAGCGAAAAAAAAAAAAAAAAACCAGACACCATCTCTGCCCCAAAGGCTAAACATTCTATATTTTAATAACCTGCAGATCTTTCTCGAATACAACAATAATCCTCTAATTTAAACATTGTGGCAGTCACTGCCAAGAAGGTAGATTGGGGCCTGGGACCCACGGAGGTGGGGCTCATCACCAACCCCCCATCTTACACCCCCCTGGCCCCTGAGCGCATGGGAGTCACAGGGACAGACGGTGATGGCAGCTCACTGCCGCAGGAGCCGGGCTAAGGACATGGGCTCGGGCCATGCGGGAGGTCACCGAGGCTCCACTCCAGAAGGACCTTGCCTGCCCCATCACAGGGCGCACAGCTGGACCGCTGAAGGCCTTTCCCTGTCCCCTCCCCACGACGTATGCACCGGAGGGCCTGCCCCTGTAAAGTGCTGGGATTTGGGGTGCAGGGTGGGTAGAAGTGTGCTTCTTGCAGACAGGCTGGTTCTGAGCATGCACGGCTCCTTCCCCTGGGACCCTGAGGCAGGTCACTCGCTCCTCTCTGGGCAGAAGCCAGAATGCCGTTTCACCTGGAGCTCCCTTCCTGCCCGCACCCCCCACCACCACCCACCCTGCACGGAAACAGAGGGATGGGGGCAGCAGAGGCAGCGACGAGGGATTCTGGCAGGGACGGTCCAGAGCCCTCAGCAGCAGGTTGCTTTTGATGTATGGTTGCTAAATTCACGTACTGAACCCTTCCTGTGTGTCGGGCAGGGTGCCAACTGTTTGATAGCACCGTCCTGTTGAGTCATCTGGATGGCCCCTGACCGGGAGGCCAGTTACCTTCTCCGGGTCCGGGATCACACTAGGAAGTAGCCGCCGCTAGCTCGAATCCAAATGGGTCCGACGGCAAAGCCGGGATCCCCAGCCTCTGCGCTGGTCACCCCCGTCCTTCTTGAAAGTGCATGCATTGCTTTCAAAATCACTGCCCGTATTACCAAAAAGGAACGAGAGAAAATGTGTCTTTTGGCACATGCCCGAATTCATGGGTCTAGCCGGGAAAACCGCATGTCTCCTGACGGCCCGCTCTGTGGCCTCTCGACAATCCACCTACGATCATCACTAAAGGCAGCTGAGCACTGAACCCCCATGACGGCCAAAGGAGGGAGGGACCAATGTTGTCAACCCCTTGTCCTAGCTGAGGAATCGAGGCCCAGAGAGGTTAAACCACCAGCCCAAGTCACACAGCAAGTGGTTCAGCTGGGATGTGAACCCAGCCCGTCTGACTTCAGAAGCTGTAACTTTCACCACCTCCTCTAATTCCTTTAGGGCTGAAGATGAACAAAGGGGCCAGTCCATTCGGAACGCAGGACATGGTGGTGATCGGTCGTGGTGATTTTCCCTCAGTCCTTTCCTTGGCATATGCGCTTCTAGATTTTTCCACCACTGAGTCTCAGGGAAATGTCCATTATTTCCTACAATGGGGGGGCATGGGGTAGCAGGGAGGGGCAGGTTATGGAAGTCTCCAGAAGACCATGTTATTTCTGAGCCAGAAGACTCCTCGGTGTCTTATGCTTATACCAAAGTACTTAACCCTTCTTAGCCTCTCTATTGACTGTCCCTGATTCTAAAATGTCTCCTGCATAAAACATTCCATTTCCATAATGTGGCCTTTCTTTCTCGTGAAGACTTCTCTTCCCTGCAAATATTGACAGAGTCTTTTTTTTCCCCTGTTGATGAATTAACACATGCCACAGCCCGGCCGGCATTCACGGCGCCCGCGTATGCCTTGAAATGTACCCGGAAGGTTTTTCACGGATTTTATTTGCAGAGAGAACTGACGGGCCCCTGTCGCACAGAGAACAAAGAATGAACAGAACAAGGAGGGATCACAAGAGGTGAGGTTTTAAAGCAAATGCTTAGAATGCTTAATAATGATCTAACTCACATCCAAACCTTCTCTAACAAATAAACAGGGGAAAGCAGACTGCTCCAGGATGGTCCGTCTTGCTTTCCCTTTCGGCAGCTCTGATATTCCGAATCATGACTCTAGCTTGTTGTGCAGCACATTACAGAGCTCCTTCATACACACAGTCTTCTCTGACCATTATAACAACTGTGGGGGTTGACGGAGCCTGGAGGAGGAAGACAGAGATGAAACGAAGACTAGCTTCTCTGCCTCTCTCCACTGCCTGGTGTTATCACTGCTTTGTGGGGCTAATCCACCCAATAGACTGGAAAAGCTCAAAACAAAACAAACCTCACTTTCCCAGTCTCCCTTGCAGCCTGAGGTAGCTATGGGACTCAGCTCTGGCCAGAAAGATAAAAGCAAAATTCTGCCGGGGGTTGCTAGAATAGCTGCGTCAAAGGTAAAGAGGCAGTTCCACTTCTTTTGCCCTCTCTTCTTACTGCCCTGAATATGGACTTGATGCCTGGAGCTGCAGCAGCCATCTTGTGACCATGAGGGAAAGGACAAGAGAATTGCTGATAAGCAGATCCAGAACCCTGACATCACTGAGTTGGTGCTCCAATAGCTGAAACCACCTGCCTTGGGACTTCTCCTTATGGGAGAAAAAGAAACATGTATTTGTTTAGGCCTCTGTCAGAGGGTGTTTGTTACTTGCAGCCAAAAACACTCCTAAACAATGGAGTGTTATTGGGAAGCTATTATCTCCATTACTCAGGTAAGGAAAATGAAGCCAGAGACACTGAGTGCCTTGTTCAATTTCCCACTGCCAATCAACAGAACACGCACTGAAGCAGGAGCCTTGTCCTGGCCACTCCCTGCCATTTCACCGCTGCCTCCACAGCATGGTGGTGGCAGAAATTCTACGTAACGAAAAATCCGCTGGTCGTGAATAACTAGTACTTCCTTTGAGCACTTCATATGTTTTCCTGATTCAATGGTCCAAGTGTTTGTGTGCAGCAAGAAGGATCCCTCAGTCACTTTCAGACATTAAACCAGTTGGGACTTTGGTCACAGAAAGGGAAGAGTAAACTATCTTAGCTGTCAGAAGCTTTAGGATGTGTTCTCTAAATCAGCTTGCGGTAATACTCTGCAAGCTTTCCCTCCCATTCTGGAGGCATAGCTGAGTGCAGTCCTGGTCACCGTCATATTGGACGATGGCAGGGAACATGGACGCCAGCTGAGGGTCCAGAGGGGACCCAGTGACCCTTGGCCTCCATCCGCCCGTGTAAACGCTCATGGAGTCTCACCCCTAGAGGCCAACAACGCACGTTTTCTTACCAAACGCCTGCCTCTGGCCTGTGCAGGATGATTTTCTGGAGGCTTACTCCCAGTTTCCCGTGTCCCCACCCCCAGCATATAGCGGTTCAAACACCTCTAAGTCAACTGTATTGTACTGTGTGTCCCTTGCCGTGGTTGTAATTAAACACTTGTTTACGCGATCATCCGTTAAAGGTCTGTTTCCCCCACTAGACTGAAAGCTCCAGGTGGGCAGAGGCCCTGCTGGTGTTATTCACAGACATAACCCCCAAGTCTAGTGCAGGCCCTGGGCAGAGTGGGTCCTCGGTGATGCTCCCTGAATGAATGAACGAGTGGATAACTGCTTGGTTTCATGCTGCTAATTCAGAGAGATGCCCCGTCTCTCCATCTACCACGGAAAGGTGACATGTTCTCCTGGCAACTGCCATGCTTCCCTCCTCTTCTGACCTGGCTTTTGTTCTAGGCCTTGAAAGTACAGAGGTGAATAATAATAATGATAATAATAATGATAGCAGCTAACATTTACGAAACAGTATGGGCCACGCACAGTGCTAAATGCTTTCTAACCATTACCTTGCCTAATCCACGTACCAAGCCTTTAAGGTAGATGCTACAACATTTGCATTTTATGGGCAAGGAAAGTGAGGCACAGAGAAGCTCAGTCTTTTTTTTCAAGGCCACACAGCTAGTAAGTGGCAGATTAGGATTCAGTCTGGACTCGGGGCCACGGGCTCCCCACAATTCCCAATGTTATCCTGCAGATGTAGCCCCAAGCGTCCTAGACCTTCCAGTCTGGTTGGGGAGAAGGACATTCCTCAAATAATCCCACCACGATCAGCACTATGAAGGAAACTTCCAAGGGACGCTTGCTTTGATAATCCAATCTTTATTTTTTTAAGATTTTATGTATTTATTTAGGAGCGGGGGAATCATGAGCAGAGGGAGGAGCAGAGAGAGAGAGGGAGAAGCAGACTCCCTGCTGAGCAGGGAGTCCAACGTGGGGCTCGATTCCAGAACCCTGAGATCATGACCTGAACTGAAGGCAGACACTTAATGGACTGAGCCACCCAGGCACCCCAATAATCAAATCTTCTGAGATATGGGAAGAGCCCATTGAGCACCAGGGTTGCTCTTTTCAATGCCCTCCTGGGTTGAAGCCACAGGGGATGTGGGGAGAAGCTCCCTGGCTGAGCTTCCCAGCCCTCAGAACATAAGGCCACGGGCAAGTTGGAAGACCGCCGACCGAAGGCTAATGAGGGTGGCAGCAGAACTCCTCCTGGCCCCCTTCCTCTGGCGGCTTCTCTTGCATACCCTGCTTCCCACATGTCTTTCTTGGTCCCCATGCTGGCTTCCAACAAGACTTCAGGCCTTCCAGAAGCCCTGCCCCCTGGAATTTACCTTATTTATCTTATTTATCTTTCCACGGAGTGTGATGTAGGGGAGACTGTGGGACTTAGGCTGTCCCAGTCAGGATCCCACATTTCGGAGGTTGGGGCCTTCAGTCGAAAGGCCACAGTCTGGAGGGGCCACCACATTCTGGCGCTGTTGACCTCGGATCCATACTGGAGAATTTGCCACTTAGCACTCATAGATGTTAGAAAGAGATTTAGGTGGTGAACTTCACGGCTAGGGAGCATGGAAGCGAGACATGGGCTCTTCTTCTGGGTAAAATCTTTGGTCTTCAGATACATACATTGGCTGACACACGCTAGAGACGTCCCATCCATGCGTGAACAGGAAATGGAGCCCCAAGCACCCTCCCACACACTACTGCCGTAGACTCCATTCCTAAAGGGTCCTGTGTCCAGCCACCAGTTGAGATGACTGGGTGACACTTTGCCTCAATGAGCCTTTTATCCAAGGTGCAAGTAGAGTGCCTCCAAGGACGAAGAATTGGGGCTTAGTGAGCAGGCTGTACTATTGCTTTGCTTCTCCTTGTTGATAAATGTCAGTCCCAGCGGTAGCATTTCTACCAGGGAGCAAAGTCGGGGAGTACCACCCCTAACAAGTACCAGCCTCTGCCACCAACCGAAGGTTACCTAGCCATTTGCCTAATGAAGGTGGCAGACATTAGTTCACAATACGGATTCTACTACTCAACCCAGCACCATATGCATGGTCCTATTAGAGTTCTGTGGGTTGTTTCTTTTTTAAATTTTACTTTATTTACATTCAATTAATTAACGTACAGTGTATCAGTTTCCGAGGTAGAGTTCAGTGATTCACCCGTTGCATACGACACCCAGTGCTCGCGCATCAGGGGCCCTCCTTAATGCCTATCACCCAGTTACTCCATTCTCCCACCTCCAGGGACCCTCAGTTTGTTTCCTAGAGTTCAGAGTCTCCTACGGTTTCCCTCCTCCTCTGGTTTCTTCTTATTTTCTGTGGAGTTTTGTGGGGGAGTCTTGCAGATTGCCCTGGAAGACATTCTTTTTTTTTTTTTTTAAGATTTTATTTATTTATTTGATAGAGAGCGAGAGAGCACAAGCAGGGAGAGCAGCGGAGAGAGAGGGAGAAGCAGACTCCCTGCTGAGCAGGGAGCCCGATGCGGGGCTCGATCCCAGGCCCCTGGGATCACGACTGGAGCCGAAGGCAGACGCTTAACCGACTGAGCCACCCAAGCGCCCCTCTGGAGGACGTTCTAAAGTAACCCTACAGCCCGGTCTCCCAACCTCAGCACTGCCGGCAACTTGGCCTGGATCGTTCTTTGTTGCGGGAACTATGCACTGCTCTTTGTTCTGCCAACATCATGGCCTCTCTTCCACTAGATGCCAACAGCCGCCCACCCCTACCTCCACCCGGACCCTTGTGCCCAGTGGTGACAACCCAAAATATCCCCAGATGCGAATGTCCCCTGGGGGCAAACTTGCCCCTCATTGAGTACCCCTTCCCCTGAACTAATAGGTCAGATTCCAACACAGCCAACACGTCCATTAATCGAAGGACGGAAGGGCCCTTCGACTCCCCAAAGAACGGAGTCCCTGCAGAAACACGCTGGCCAAGACACAGCTCCACATCTCCACTTTCTAGTGGAGACACACGCTCCAAAGTTACAGGAAAACTAGGTCTGACGCGCACTCTAATCTTAGGATCTTCTTAACGTTTGGAGAAAAACGCAATCTGAATGGCAGAGGGTGCCCAGTGCAAGCTCCCAGAGCCGCATCTGTCCCCAATGGTCGGCGAGGTCAGAAATTCCCATTTCCCCGTGGTCAGAGCACATCTCCCCACACTCAGGTTGTTGCACTTTTGCATGAGTGTGACATCTGATTACTGTGTAAAGGCTGGAGGCCTGAGTACCCTCCAAGCCTCCTTTGGAAATCAAGGCTGGGAAGCCCTCACCTGCTCGAAGGCAGAGCACCGGACAAAATGGGTCCTTGCAGGTCCTTCCGTCCAGATCAGAGATCTAGGATCCTCTCCCCCCTCAGCTTGCTAACGCATCCAACAGGCATTTGCGGAGGTGATACCAAGAGCCTTGGGTCTGAGGGCCTTGCCAGGCATGAGCTGCACATCCTTGGAGAAGTCACTCCTCCCCAGCCTTCAGTTTCGGCTTCCGCAGAGGGAGTGGCTTTTAGAAGCCACAGAACTCTTTGCAAATCTGAGAAAGACCAGGAACCATCTCCCTGGAAAATATATATGAGCATAAAATCTTGCATAAAACTTCAGAGGTTTCACGGGTGTCTTTGAACCCTATCAGGAATATTCAGTGGGAGGCCTCTAAGCCTGCTTTCAGTTCTGACTTTCTAGAGCCTCTTCTATTCCTGGAACAAGGCTGGACCAGTCTGGGCTCGGATGAGGAGGGAGCTTGACAAGGGATGGAAGGGAACAGCAGGAGTCACAGAGTGGGAGGATGCTTCTTACAGTTTTTGTTCTTTGATCACATCAAAGAGAAAGTCTCAGCTGGATGTTCTAGTCTCCTTACCCCCTCCCTCTGCTACCTAATCCTCTTTTATCACAGAGAGGGCCCAAGGCTGAGCACCTCCAGGAGGCAATGCCAATGTTTTGTTTTCATAGCATTTTTTTTCCCAAACTATTTGTCTTTAAGTCCAAAGGCAGAGGTATAAATGGGATTACACAGGAATAGTCCCTCAAAGTGGTCCCCCAACCCCACCTCAAGCCACCAGCTTTTCTCTCCTAGGCGATCACTGTGTGCTTCTTATGTGGCCTTCCAGAAATATCTCATGCACTGCAGGCATATGCATTTTTGCATTTATCTTAAAAATTAATATCTATTTACAGCAAGTGAGGCTGGTTTCCATTTATGATTTCGATATATGGTTTCCTTTTCAGATAACTGTGTTCAGGGGAGCCTGGCTGGCTCAGTTGGGTAGAGCCTGTGACTCTTGGTCTTGGGGTCTGAGCTCCAGCCCCACGATGGGTGTAGAGGTTACACACATACATGTGTTCACATTTAAAAGAAGGGGTGGATCACTTCATTAAAGCACAGTGTTAGGTAAATGCACCGGATGACGCCCACAGGATCTGCTCCCGGCCCTGCTCTCTGCAGGGGTCAGGGGCAGGTCCCCTCCCTCATCCACTGCCCGCAGTGACCAGGGTCAGAGGCTGGAAGGCGCCTGGTTCAGATCCAGGCCACCTATTAGCAGCCCCTCCCCAGCACCCTCTCCCCTGGGAAGGAAGGGGAGCCAAGGTGGGGGGCACAGGGGAATCTGGAGGGGGCACCCGGGCCTCCTGTCTCCCGCGCAGAACGTCAGAAGTGTTTGGGCCCGTTTCTATGGTGGCCCCCACGTGATGGAGGTTGGGAGACATCCTGCCTGGCTTGTATTTGCTTCGCCTGGCTTGTATTTGCTTCCGGAAGGAGCGGGAGTCCTGCTTCCGCTGCGTGAGGGGCCTCGGTGCAGGGGTGTGCACACACGTGCCTTTGCGAGCATCTGTGGGCCCCCATGTGTGTCTCAGGAAAGCTGCAGAGAAGCTGCGAGAAGGGAGCAGGGGCTCCAAACTAGTGTTTGCACAGCGCCGGCCGCCTGGCAGAGCTTAATAGTTAGGCATAAAATATTCATGCGTTTTATTTATGCACTAATGAATTTCATTATAAATACAATTACTGCTCTTATTCTTCTCAGACACACCACCTCAGGAATCTAATAAACACAACTGGGAGGGAAGCACCCACCGTCACCATCCCTAATGGAATCCAGATTTCGGGAGATGCCCGCAGCCTTGCGAGGGGGGCCCTCAGGACACAGAGTGTGTCGCCTCCGGTGCGGTTCTAGGAGCCATGCAGGATTCCGGAGAGGCGGCACGTGTTTCCCACCATGCAGAACGACGCTAAGATGAATTTCCCAGGCTCAAAGGAAAGCAGGCTCGGAAGTGCCTGCAGCTGTCACAGTCGCTCTGTAATGCCACGTGCCACAGGTCCCGCGCAGAGTGACAGACCTGATTGTCCTCGGATCCCTGGACTCCTGCTCATTCACCAGCTGCAGGGATCACGAGAACTTCCGGCCCAGCTGAGCCCTGAAAACCTATCTGCACGCTTGACACAGACGATTATTCACGAGGCCCAAAAAACCTCACGTCCCAGGGGCTGCCTTCAAATCAACACGTGGGGCTCTCAGCAAGCCGTGAGAAGGTTAAGGCCAGGCCACAGAAAACGTGTGGGTCTTCACACTGGGCGTGCATCTATGCAGCTGGGTTTCCTTTTCTTTTCTTTTTTAATGGACTTTATTCCTTAGTTTTAGCTTCACAGCAAACTTGAGTGGAAGGGACAGAGATCTCCCATAGAACTCCTGCCCCTACACACACACAGAGCCTCCCCCTATTTCAGCATCCCCCGCCAGAGCGGGACATTTGCTACAATCCATGAGGCTATGACGGACACAGCCTTAGCACCCAGAGTCCAAAGTTTCCATCAGGGCTCATTCTTGGTGTTGCACCTCCTATGGGTTTGGACGACTGTATAATGATGTGCCCACCATTATATTATCATACAGAAAAGTTTCGGCGCCCTAAAAATCTTGCTTTCATATACTGCCTTTTTGCCCCCACTGAGCTATACACGATAAGCCTCTTCTTGTATCATTTAAGATTCTCTGAAAAAAATGATTGACATGGCTGTATTAGTGGGAGTAGAGGCTCAGCTGCTCTATCAAGAGACCCAGCCCCCGGAGTGCTGTATCTTCAAAGAGGGATCCGCATACATATTCCTTTCCCTCTTATCCAGCGGTTAGAGGTGGGCAGGGTGCTGTGGGGCTGCTCACCCAGGGACGTGGTTCCGTCCATCCCATTGCTTCCCTTTGTATTTGCTGGAGAGAGCAGACTGTCCAGTCTGAGCATGTGCCAATGCCCAGAGGTTCTTCTAAAAAATGGGACAGTAATGCCCAGCTCTCGGGTCCATCTGTGAGCAAAATGAGAGAAGGCAGGACAGAGACTCTGATGGTGTGCAGGGGAGTGGATGTGTCTGCTAGAGCTTCCTTCTTATTTCAGAGGCTCAGGGGAGAGTAGAGTCGATGATGGTGACTGCAAGGAAAGCCCTTAGGAAGCACAGTTCTTGAAATTCTGCATGTGGCTGTGGAAAAGCCCTCATGCCAGCCTCCCAGAGCTATCTGACCATACCAAGCAGGGAGAGCCCTGGCAGGCCCAGCCCTGATCGCTGCTGATGGCCTTTTCTTCCCTTCTTTTGCTTAATGGTCCTGGGTATGGACCCAGGCAGAGTGCCACTAGATTCGAAAAAAGAAATTTATAATAAGGCAGTCATTAAACTCCATGAGCCACACAGGAGGCAAGGCAATTACATCCCTAGTCATTTTCCTATCTCTTCACTTCACCATGAGAAATTCATTTCACCAACTATTAGGCTCAAAATGACTACAGAAGGGAGGCCAGGGAAGGGAGGTTCCTGTGTTGCAGCCAATCAACACGCCACCCCCTGGAGGGGGGACTCATCCACAAAATCCCCTTCCCATGCGTTGTTTCCACACTGGAGTGATGCTACAGTGCACATGGTTAGGCAGGCTTCCTTATGGCCGTGTGAGAACTCTTCTGGGCTGGTGTCCCGGAGCAGGACGGCCAAATCGTGGGGTACACGGTGCTGGTCCATCTTGACTTGCCCCGGCACAGCCCGGGAATCCCCACGTTAGCATCAATCAGCTTCTGATGTCGGCGGATCTCATGAGGATAATGTGACCGCTCATCATTTCCATTCACCTCTTAGCTCCTCATGAGCTCACACACCACTCCTGTCTTGGGAGACTCTTCGTGCAATAACCAGCTCGGCGTCCTCTGCCCGTTTTCTTTCGGGCGCCCCGTCTTCTTGATGTCATCATTCCATTCGATGTTTCCGCCTATGGTTCGTGCTTTGAGACCAGGGTTGACAAGGCCTTCCCTGCCTCCAGGTCACAGAGATATCTTCCTAAGTGAGCATGCACACTTTATGTTTGTACGTACGCACGCATTCAGGTCTTTAATGTGTTTCAAGGCTACCTGTTAGAGGGTGTTAGACAAGGATCAGTTTTACAGTTACACGTATAGTGATGGGCTTTTCCCAGCATCATCTGCCAAAGTGTGTGTCCTTCCCTCTTGACTTGCAAGTCCTGTAACTTTTTAGCTCTGTGGACTTATTCATTCAAGCCAATAGTTTGTGTTCCAGAAAAAGTAACTGATTATATAAGCAGGAGGCTGAGGCGGCAGCCTGCTGTTCACACAGATGGACACCAGGGGGCACACCTTCTCTCTGTGCTACTTAAAAGCCCTGGAAGTTTGGACAAATGACTGGGTGCCTGACTCTGAACCTCATCTTTCTCACCCGAACAATAGGTGCAACAGTCCCAAGGGTTCTTACAAAGATTTCTCGAACCGCTGCATGTGAAGTGCCTTGGATGTGCAGTTCTTTTGTTCTCCTTGCCTGAAGTTTCCATTAGTTAATGCCTCTTGACATTTTCTCTTGGGGCCATTTTGAGGCCTCGGTTCTCCTACGCACTTCTGTTTGCAAGCTGCCCCCACATCATCCCAGACATAAGAAATGCATCCCATTCCATGTTAACTATAATGTTTGCAAATATATGGGAACCAGACCTGATTGCATTTAATTGGTTGAGATAATATTATATAGGCATTGAAAGATGTCTCCATTGCAATTTTTCTGTATTGACATTTTTCCTTCATATTTTGAAGGATTTTTTTTTTAAACATCTGAAATGTTTTATAAACACTAGCACTTAGTGGATAAAACAGCCCAAGCTTCTCTACCTTAGCAACATTAGATAATCTTGTAGCTACCATTCACCGTCCTGTGTAGACACGGGATTCAGAACCTAGCACCATCCCACCTTTCCATCTTCCACCTGATCGACCCCAGCAAGTGCCTCACCTGGATCTCCACCCACGGTATGCTTTTCTAGCACCAGTAGCCAAGAACGCAGGCCCTGGACCAGGCCAGCTGGGTTTAAATTCTTGTTCCGCCATTTACTAGCTGTGATCTTGGGCATGTTTGTTGACCTCTCTATGCCCATTTCCTAATTTGTCAAATGGGACAGGAAGGACAGCAACCTCAGAAGCGTCGCCACGAGATTACATAAAAGGAACCCTACGTGCAAAGTGCCTAGGCAAGTGAGTGCCAAATTCCCCTGTGCGATGAGTACGGTTCTGTTCAGAGAAGCAGTCTTCTCCACCAGAGGCCCTCAAGTATTTACTGCCAAAGTTGGCTCACGAGAATCACGAGCAGGACTTGATAAAAATATAGATCCCCAGGTCGATTCCTTGGGGAATCCAATTCCGTTGGCCTGGGGTGGGGCCCTGGATTCTGTATTCAATCTCAATTGCGTAATCTGAATCATACAAAGTTAGGTAAAATTATGAAATCTCTCTGTGCCTCAGTTTCCCCTATGTAAAATGGGGATAAGGGCAGTGTCTCTAACACCCTGCATAATGCCTGGGGCAGAGCTTCCTTCTCTCTCATTTTAGTCTCTGGCATAAAAACAACAGTTCCTTGGACTAGATCATTATCTCATTTTTTTTGAAAATTGTTTTTAATCAGTTGATTTTTTAAAAATAAAAACAGCTGTAGGGGCATCTGGCTGCTCAGTTGGTAGAGCATGAGATTCTTGATCTTGGGGTTGTGAGTTCAAGCCCCAGGCAGAACAAAGAGCCTACTTAAAAAAACAAAATTTTAAAAAAAGGACTCTAAATTTTTCTAAGCACCACCTTAACTATACCCCCTAAGTATTCTTTTCTGTTATTTTCAATTATTATAGTTTTTTAATTTAAATTCAATTAGCTATCATATAGTATATCATTAGTCTCAGATGTAGTGTTCAACAATTTATCAGTTCCGCATAACGCCCAGTGCTCACTGCATCACGTGCCCTCCTTAACGCCCATCACCCAGTTACCCAATCCCCCCACTCAACTCCCCTCCAGCAACCATGTTTGTTTCCTATAGTTAAGAGTCTCTCATGGTTTCTCTCCCTCTCTGATGACTTCCTATTCAGTTTTCCCTCCCTTCCCCTACAGGCCTCTGCACAGTTTCTTATATTCCACATATGAGTGAAACCACATAACTGTCTTTCTCTGATTGACTTATTTCACTCAGCAAAATACCCTCCAGTTCCACCCATGTCGATGTAAATGGTAAGTATTCAACCTTTCTGATGGCTGAGTAATATTCCATCGTATACATGAACCATATCTTCCTTATCCATCTGTTGGTGGACATCTCGGCTCCTTCCACAGTTTGGCTGTTGCGGACATTGCTGCTATGAACACTGGGTGCAGGAGCCCCTTCGGATCACTACATTTGTATCTTTGGGGTAAATACCCAGTAGTTGTTTTGCTGGGTCACAGGGTAGCTCTATTTTCAATTTTTTGAGGAACCTCCATACTGTTTTCCAGAGTGGCTGCACCAGCTTGCATCCCCACCAACAGTGTAGGAGGGTTCCCCTTTCTCTGCATCCTCCCCAACATTTGTTGTTTCCTGACTTGTTAATTTTAGCCATTCTGACTGGCGCGAGGCAGTATCTCATTGCGGTTTTGATTTGTATTTCCTTAATTAATATAGTTTTAATGACTTTTTTGATTCAGTTTTTAAAGGCTGTTTCTCAATTTCCAGGTGGGTAAGTTTTCTGAGTTATGTTTTTGCTTCTGATTTATTGCGAACAGGTATTATGGTTGTGATAGCACAGCTCTGTGAAATGTACTAAGGTTTCTTTCATGGTTTCTAGAAATACTTCATGGACATAAAGGAAAAACGTATTTCCTATTTGTAGGGGCAGAGTTACACAAGCTCATGGATTATGTCATTCAAATATTCTGTATCTTCATTATTTTGGTCTTTTTCAGTGTTTCCTAGAGTCATTAAAATACTCACTTTTGTGATTTTTTTTTCCATATCCACATAACAGCTATTCAGCGATTTAAATTATATCTTACTTTAAAAGGAAACCAGTATCATTTGTCTTTTCAGTCCAACATCAACACAAGTCTCGCACGAGGCACTGAAATATGTGAGAAGGAACATGTTAGGGACTGAACTATGTTCTCCCTAAAATTCACGTGTAAGCCTTAACTTCAGAAGGTGACTTATTTGGAGAGAAGACTTCTACAGAGATAGTCAAGGCTACAGGAGGTCACGTGGATGGGCTCTCATACAATATGACTCGTGTCCTGAGAGAAGAGGGAAGTTGGGATACACAGAGACACCAGGGACAGAGAAGGCCATGAAAGGAACCAGCAAGAAGGTGGCTGGCTGCCTGCGAGTCAAGGAGAGGAGCCTCAGAAGAAACGGAACCTGCCAGCCCCTTCATCTTGTACTTCTAGCCTCCAGAACTTGTAGAAAACACATGTCCAGTGTTTAAACCCCCCCAGCCAATATGCAGGGAAAGAGCTGTTCCCTTCTCCAGGGACACCCAGCCCAGGGGCTCCCACCAGGGGATTCAGGGCCTTGCCTGGGACTCGCACAGCAACAGGACTTGCCCAAAAGCTCACGGAGCGCAGGCCTCACTTTTGGTGAGGGATCCAGGGGTCAGGCCCCCCTCCACACAACGGCGGCAGTCCTTGCCCTGGGCCCTGTTGGGGACACAGCCTCAGTCCCGTCTCTAGACCTGCAGCCCCCACATCACCTGTGAATCCCTCCAGGCCAACAAATGAGCTGCGTTAGGCTCATTCGGTTGAAGTGCCGGGCTGGAAGCCGGGGACTGAGCCGAGGCCACCATGCATGCATCTCCTCAGGCCCCTGGAGTCCTTCTTGGAGGATTAGGTCAGACTCTCCCTTGCTTTCCAATCAAGCCAGCTCTGAGAACAGTTCAAGCACGCGGCAGGAAATTTATACAGAACTGTGGAATGACACACTGCCGTCCGTGTCCCACAGTTTATGGCTCTTCTCTCGATAATACCCACCACCTCGTCCTTCCCTCGGCAACAGCCTTTTCAGGCTCCCTCCGGCCCTTGCTCTGACTGGCGGTTGCCCACGAAGCCGTCTCTCCAACCTGCTTCCCGTTCTTCATTCCGACCACATCCCGTAAGAGCAACAGTCGGCTTTTCTGCATGCCCACTCTCCACGTAGTAAGTGGTATTCCAAGCACTTTAGGTCTCTCGACCTCACAGACGCCCTTGGAAGGTATACATCACACCCCCACTTGACAGACGAGGGAACTGAGGCAGGGCGAGGCTAAGCAACAGGGAACGTGGCCAAGCGGTGGCACTGCCGTGATTCAAAGCATGCGGCCGTGGTGGGGAGCGGGGTAGGACGTTCACCTGCCCAGAGCCTGACCGCCTGCCCGCTGCTCGAGGCCGGGGTGAGGAGCACGAGGAGCCCAGGGGGCAGGATTCGGGGGGCAGGATTCGAGCCCCAGAGCTGCGCCAGGGCTGGTCCTGCTCTTAGGAGGCCCCGAGTGGGTGGGCCTCCCTCGCCTCACCCCCACCCCAGCCCTGCGCCTGTGTTCCCTCCCCGCTCCCCCAGGCCCCAGAACGACCTGCTGCCCTCTCCACATCATGTGTGGCTGTCTGCCTGGGATGTCATGTCCTGGCCCCATGTCTGTGGATCTAACAGCTGCCGTCCCTGGCCACAGAGAGGGGGCCCCAGGGATTGTCCCACCCGGCTCCGTTCTCCTGGGGGGGCTACTGCTGGTTCCCAGCAGAGCTTCCCTCTTTGCTCTCCGCGCCCGTGCCCCGGGGTCTCATCATTCTGACTTGAAACCTCCTCCGCTCTGGGCTGATGCCCTGACAGTCGACGCTCTATCCCGAGCTGCAGACCTGCCTACCTGACATCTCCACTCGGCCGCCTATAAGGCGTGTCCAACTCGGCGCCCGACGCCCAAACATCTGATAGACCCCGGAAACCACCCTCCTCCCAGTCCTCCCATCGCAGGTGGAACAGCACCTCCAGCCTTAATGCTTCCAGTTGCTGGAGCCCAAAACGTCCGAGTTGTCCGGAGCTTCCCTCCCTCCCACCCCACAGCCAATCCAACACTGAATCCCACTGGTTCTCCTCTCAAATTCTGTTCAAATAGGACGTACTCATCACAGCTACCGCTCTGGGCTCAGACATCATCTCTCCCCTGGATTGCTCTGTAGCCTCCCCCTCACCCAAGGCCTAAGGCTGCCCTCCACCAGCCACCACTGTGCTCCTGATAATCTGTAAGCGAGGTCTGCTCCTCCTTTGCTCAGAGCCCTCTCTCAACTCCCAGTGGTGCTCCCAGTTCCTATAACCAATAAGAGCCTACATGATCTGTCCCTCCCGTTCTCTGACCTTGACTCTTATTCTCCACCCCACACCCTTGCTCACTCGGCTACACCCTGCTTAGTTATCCCCCAACACTGCAGGCATGTGCTGCCTCAGGGCCTTTCCACTTGCTGATGTCTCTGCTGGAATGCTCCTTGCCCCAGTACCTCCCTCACCTTCTCTGAGTCTTCAGTCTAACGTCACCTTCTCGGTGGGGTCTTCCCTGACCACCTTAGTGAAAATCCCACTCCCTGTGCCCCACACCCTCATCCCCTTCCCTGATTAGATTCTTCTCCCTGGCGCTTAACACCAATGAACATTCTATACAATTGACTTATTTACTTTTGTCTATTTCCCTCAACTATGGTGCACAGGACTATTGATGTTTTGTTTGCTGCTGCATTCTGCCTAGAACAGTTTCTGCTGAATGGCATTTTTAAAGATTTTATTTATTTGAGACAGAGAGAGAGAGCATGAGCAGGGGGGAGGAGCAGAGGGAGGACAAACAGACTCCTCACTGAGCATGGAGACTGACCCAGGGCTTGATCCCAGGATCGCAGGATCATGACCTGAGCCCAAGGGAGACGCTTAACTGACTAAGCCACCCAGGTGCCCTGTACAGCAGTTTTTAAAGAAATGAAGGAATAACTCAACCACTCTACCTGACCACACACACCTTCGTTCTTCTAGAGAAACTAGATCCATAGGATATACATATAGGAAAAGATTTCTTATAAGAAACTGCCTCGTGCCATTATGGAGGCCGAGAAGTTCCACGACCCACGGTGGGGGGGGGGGGAGCTGGAAACACCCAGGAGACCCGGTGGCGTAGCTCAGTCCGAGTCCAAAAGTCTGAGAACCAGGAACACCAAGGGCAAGAGAAGACAGATATCCTGGCTCAAGCCATCAGGTAAAACAAGCCGAATTCTCCCTTGTACCAAGGCCCTCCCTCAGTGGGTTGGTCGGTATAGCCCCCCACGGGGGGAGAGCAAACTGCTGTTCTGAGTCCACAGATTTGCTTCTCATCTCCTTCGGAAACACCCTCCCACCGCAGCACCCAGAAATAATGTTTAGCCAAATATTCGGGCAGCCCATGTCAAGTTCACACATAAACTAACCATCGTCGTGGTTATTCACTTCGTATCTACTGTGCCTTGGATGTAAGGAGCATTCGGTTGTGTCTCTTGTCTCCATTCAGCCAACGCTCAGCCAGGAGTTTCGCTTTTGCAGTTACTAGGCAGGCTCTACCTCACCGTCCTGACATACAAGAAGGTACCCCCATCACACGCACGGGGAAGCCAACGCCATGTGCTCCACTGCCCCACCGCAGGTCCGTCAGCACGCGTCACTGCATACCTACTGTGTGCTGGCCACAGGGCCAAGGAACTGTCCGTCTGCGGGCTTTTTCCGAGTCGACACATGCTTCCGTGTCCATCAGTTTCCCTGCAGTTGAGACTGTGCTTACACGGCTGGTGGTGTTGGGCACGTGGGACAAACTATACAGAAGACGGCAGAACAAAGCAGGTCCCTGCTGCAGGAAAGCACAAAGCTGGAAGCCAGAATGGCTTCTGGTCCCAGCTCTGTATTGAGCTGGTTAACCTTGACCTTGATGTTCAGGAGGTAGCTGCACATCTAGCCTCAGTTTCTGCACCTGTAATTGGACTTGGAAGAGTTGACCTCCCTTTCCAATCTCCAATACT
Source organism: Potos flavus (assembly GCA_028534135.1). Lineage (NCBI taxonomy): Eukaryota > Metazoa > Chordata > Mammalia > Carnivora > Procyonidae > Potos > Potos flavus. The sequence continues at coordinate 14,732,366 of CM052897.1, forward strand.
AGGAAAGAGTACCTGAGAGGTAAACGGCTGAAATAAGGCTGTTCACGGTGGGGTCCCGCTCACAGCCGGCCCGGGGATCCAAGACACCACCACCCTCTCTGCTCAGCATCCTGGGAGACTCCCAGGAGTGCCCAGAGGACGGCGCTGTGAAGCATAAGCAGGAAAGGTTCTGCAGTAAAACCCTGCTTCCTTGCAGTGGGATTTCAAGTGTAAAAACTTACAAAAAATTCCTTTTTTTTTCTAAATAAAATCTTAGGAGATATTAAAAGTCGGGTGCTCTGATTCAAAGTGGGTTCAAGGGAAGAGACCTGGCCTGTCATTCTATGACCTCCCTCTCCAACTCTCATCATCTGATGCTGTGTCACAAATTACCCCGAAACTTGGGTTTATGTTTTGCCCATTCCTGGCTCTCCTATCAGGGATGGAATCATGGTGAGTGATGGTCGGGAAAGCGCCTCTGCTGTTCGGGCACACCTCGGAGGTACTCCAGGTCCTGTTCCAGGCCACTGCGGTACGGTGACTATCACAATAGAGAGTCAATACATTTTTGGTCTCTCGGTGCATGTAAGTTTGTTCACACTACACTGTATGCAAGTATCATTATGTCAGAAAGAACACAAAGTACACACCTAAATCAAAAAACATTTTATTGATAAATAGCCATCATCTGAGCTTTCGGCGAGTCATAATCTTTTTGCTGGTGGAGGGTCTTGTCTCCATGCTGGCTGCTGGCTGATCGGGCTGGCGGTTGCTGAATGGTGGCTGTGAGGATTTCTTAAAATAAGAGACTGAGGTTTGCTGCATCAATCGAGTCTTGGCTCACAAATGATTTCTCTGTAGCATGAGATGCTGTCCGCTAGCATTATTTTTTTAATTTATTTTTCAAATTTATTTATTTTTTAAAGATTTTATTTATTTGAGAGAGAATGAGCGGTGGAGACGGAGGGAGAGAGAGAGAAGCAGACTCACTGCTGAGCAGGAAGTCTGACACAGGGCTCCATCCCAGGACCCGAAGATCATGACCTGAGCCGAAGGCAGACGCTTAACCAACTGCGCCACCCAGGAGCCCCAGCATTTTTTTTTTTCAGAGAGAGAGAGCGAGTGCAAACGTGGGGCTGGGGAGGAGCAGAGGCTGTGGGAAAGAAAGAATCCCAAGCAGGCTCCACACTCGGCACCCCAATGGGGGGCTCGATCCTGAGATCATGACCTTAGCTGAAACCAAGAGGCAGATGCTTAACCAACTGAGCCACCCACGTGCAGCTTTCTGGTAGCTTTTTACCCCCAGTAGAACTTCTTCCAAAATTGGGAGTCAATTCTCTCAAATTCTGCCACTGTGTTGTTAACTAAGTTTACGTGAGATTCTAAATTCTTTGTTGTCATTTCAACAATCTTCACGGGGAGTCGATTCTACATCAAGAAACCACTTTCTTTGCTTCTATGTTATGGAGACGGCTTCTTTCCCTAAACCTCATGAACCAACCCCTTCTAGCTTCAAACTTCTCTTCTGCAGCTGTCTCTCCCCTCTCAGCCTTCGCAGGCTTGGAGAGTTAGGGCCTGGCTCTGGTTAGCCTTTGGCTCACGGGAATGCTGTGGCTGGTTTGATCTTCAATCCAGACCACTAGGAGAAGACTGTTCTGCTTTATCACTCGTGTGTTCACTGGAGCAGCACTTTAAATGTCCTTCAAGAACCCTTCCTTTGCGTTCACAGCTTGGTTAACTAGTGTGAGAGGCCTCACTTTTGGCCTGGCTTGGCTGTTGACATGCCTTCCTCACTAAGCTTAATCATTTCTAGTTTTTGATTTAAAGTGACCAACACGTGACTCTTCCTTCCACTTGCACATGTGGAGGTCACCATAGCGTTATTAACTGGCTTCACTTCCGAGATTCTGTGTCTCATGGAAGAGGAGGGAGACAGTTGGTGGAGCAGTCAGAACACACACATGTATGTATGGGCGCAGTTCACGGTACCCCTAAATCGTCACAATAGTAACCTCGGAGATCAGAGATGACAGATCACCATCAAATATGATAATGAAAAAGTTTGAAAGACTGCAAGAATTGCCAAAATGTGACACAGACACGAAGTGAGCAAATGCTGTTGGAAAAAGGGCATCCATACCTAGGCAGGGTTGCCACAAACCTTCAATCTGTAAAAAAAAAAATGGGATCTGCGAAGCACAAAATAAAATAGTTTCTCTCCTTAGAGTCTGGCCTCCTAGCTCCTAATGCAGAATCTCAGTGGATCCGCTACCTGGCATTCTGCTAACATTCAAGCTCCCAGGTCTGCCCCTTTACAGCTGTTGGAAGAACTACTGAGTAGATACACGTGAACTTTTGTAAACAATATAATGATACAACAGATGCAGAAGTTCTCCAGTGGGTTAAGAAACCTTTAGGGGTGCCTAGGTGGCTCAGTCGGAAGTCGGGGAGTCCCATGTTGGTCTCTGTGCTCAGCGGAGTCGGCTTGCCCCTCCCCCAGCTCCTGCTCTCTCTCAAATAAATAAAATCTTTAAAAAAAAAAAAAAAACTTTAGTTCCTAGGTACCTCTTCCTGACCCCATCTCCATTCCATCCCTTCCTAGGCAACCACCAGCTTACGCTCCATATTCTTCATTTTGAATTTTCATTCCTGTTTCCCTTATGGTGCCATGCCAATTTTATCTCTAAACATACATATATATACTGATTCATTCTGCCTGTTTGTGTGTGCAGTGGAGTCACACCGTACATATTTCTTGTACATATTCCTTCGTGACTTTTTCACTCGGACTGCTGTAGACTGATCTGTTATGTATTTTGTTGCTATAAGTGTTATTATATGGAAACACCACAATTCACATTTCTGTTCTTGTCTGATGGCTCTTGGGCTGTTTCCAGGTTCTGGCTTTTGCTGTTCCTAACAGCACCGTGAATATCCTCGTAGGTGCCTTCTGGTGCACAGACGTACACGTGGGCCGGGTATGTAACTGAGCGAGGAACAGCTGGGTCACAGGACATGCATGTTTACCTTGGTACTGGGTGATGTCACACTGTGTTCCAAAGTGACTGTACCAATTAATTTACACTCCTGCCAGCAATAAATAAATGTCCCATTTGCTCCACATCTTTGCCAACATTTGGCTGCTGTCAGACTGGAAATGTGCCATGTAGCTGGAATGCAGTGGTATCTCAAAGCAGTCTAATGTGCGTTTTTCCTCATGGCTGAGTGCACTGTTTCTATGTTCCTGCCCTTTCTACTCTCATTAGCATTTGAATCAAAGGTTCTCGGGTAAGAGGAAGAGACCAACAGGCTCCCTGAAGTGGCCATCTCTGACAGGTCCTGATCCAGGGCTAAGCTTAGCTCCAGCAGCCAAGCTGATCACAGGAATGTTTTAGATGCCTCTGCAGCACACTTGCTTTTGTGCACTCACAAGGCCTTGTCCTAGATGCTGGGGGGCAGAGGTGAAGAACCCTGATCGTTGAGAGGTAGAGACCGACAAGAAGTCACATACACCAGTCTCCATGTGGAGTCAAAAATCCTCTAGGAAAACACAGAGTATCACGGAATGTACAAGGAGATAGTCCTTGGTGGAGGCGATCCAGAGTGGGGAGGTCAGAATAGTGTATCTGGAGCACGGAGCGGGTGCACGCAGACGAGCAAATGAAAGCAGAGGTCAGAGGTGACAGGCCTGGTGTCCGGAAGGGGGACTATGCAGCTATTTAGAGGCCTCTGGAAGATCCTGAGGGCCTGGGGCAAGGGAAGTTTGAGCAGTGGCATCCTGGCTATAGTGTGAAAAGAAACTGGCAGTGTAAAAGCCAGTCGGAAAAAGTGCTAAAACATCTCAAAGTACTGATTAATCGTGCCAACAACACCGTACCAACAACACCGTACCATGGCATGTGACAAGCCGGGAGTCCCTGGAATGGCTCCAGCGGCTCCCAAAGCTCCCATTCGTCCAAGGGGGGGGCGGGAGGCAGTATGGAAAGGCGGCAGAGAGGCAGGGCCCGGGGAAGTCATAGACCTAGCTCTGCTTCAAATACTTGCTGCATCACTATCTAGCTGGGTAGCTGGGCGATCCTGAGCAAGGATTCCCACCTCAGCCTGTCTCTCTACCTACAAACGGCTGGGGACAAACAGCTGAGGACAGGAGCATTTCCCGACAGAGGGGTCTGAGGGTGAAGGCGGCTGGCGCACGTCGAGCCTCGGTGCCTGGCACAGGCCGTGGCCAACACACATTTGGCTACTACCGTTAGCACTCTGCAATCACTCGGGATGGAACAGAAATAGTTTGGAAAGGTTTCCGGTTAAGGACTAACACAAAATAGGAATTTCTGCTTAACCACCTATGCATAAGACAATGAAGTGCGCGTGCTGAGTAAACAGAGCGCGACATCAGCATTCACGGCAACGCTGAACAAGCTGCAACGTGCCGGGCACGGCCAGAGGCTGGCAACGGCCCTAAGCGGTCGGTGCATTGCATCCGAGGAGCACTCGGTCCAGAGGGAAGGACGATCACACACCCACACACTGCTCTACTGCGGAGGTGCGCAGCCAAGGACAGGCCTAGAGTGCTGAGAGGGAGAGCTGGGGGTGGGACAAGGGAGTTAGTGCCCTGAAGATCAAGACTGAGCGGTCAAATCAGGGTAAGCTGAAAAATGGAATCCGAAAAGCCAGAAACACTAGAACGTAAACCTCCACGGCCTCCACGAAGCTTCTTCAGCAGTGAGTTCTCATCATCGCCAACACTAAACCCGAAGTCCATCCAGCAATGGTGCGAAGAATCCGAGACCACCACTCAGTAAGAAGGCACACAGGGTGGATATTAATACCTTTTAATGTTTCACATTGGTTTTTTCCCAGAAGATATATAACAAAATACATAGAATTTAATATGAATCTCAGTACAGTGGGCAATTATAGAATGTAAATAAGACAAGTCCATAAAGTATAATCCTTCTTGTGGGGGCCGAACATTCCATTCCACTAAGAAGAAAGAATCATAACATGATTAGGCACGAACATACCATACTGCCTATTGTTCTAACTTCTGAGACTGGCAGGCTTGGAGGGAAAAAAAAAAAAAAACGATTAAAAAAATAAATAAAAATTAACACAGTCAACTGCCTCAGTTTCCCCCGTTCTCCTGGTCTTCAAAGAACTGCGTGGATGAGGGCGTGAGGCAGAGCCGCGTGGGGCAGGGTGAGGCGCTCTGCTGACTGAGCGCCAGGCAGACGCAGAAGTTCTCTGAGGTGACCACGAAATGTACTGTGGATCAGCCACTTGGCGTTGCCGCCGAGAATCCGGGCTCAGGGGAGGGGTGACTTGCTGGCGGGAGGCCTGATGGCCACAGCACAAGTTTCAGATCCAACTTCGAGAGGGACAAGGTGGCCCACACATAATCCCAGAAGAGTCAGCCCATTCACGCAGAAATCCAGAGCTGCGGAGCTAATCCCTCCCTGTCACACTACAAGTTGGAATGCTAATGGAGCATAAACACTTCGGCCACGATTCCGCCAGGACCAATCATTCATTCAACAGAAAAAGTCAAAACCATTTGGTTTTTAAATGAAAATCCTTCACATCCACCTATGGTCAAAAATAATAACTTATGACATTAACAGCTTCCTTAAAAAAGCAATTACCACAAAAGAGTTAAATCATTAAGTGTGGGAAGACCTATTTTCCTATGAATGTAGCTCGTAGGAAGGGACAGATAAAAAGCACACATGAAAAGTAAGGCCGTGATAGTCTGTGTTCTTAGCTTGAAGCTAAAGTTACCCAAAAAAGGCATTACACAAGTTAAATGTTTCTTACTGCAAAAGAGCTCACTTAGACCAGCACAATAAACTATATAAAGGAAACCATTTATTGGTTTTCCCCGTTTAAGGTGCACCTCTGCCTCCCTGATGAGTCCTGGTGGGAATCTCCGTCCGCGGGCGGTTGCGTGCCCTGGAGGGTTACTTCCAACAGGCTGACCAAGGAACCACCTCCTTTCCTAAACACAGTTAGGACTGATAATAGTGATGTACAGCACACGGAGCAAACGTGGCCAGATTCAACCCTAACTGTACTTCTTCTGGACACAGAACTCATCAGGGGGGACACTGCTCAATGGTCAGTCACAGAAAACGGGACATGGGAATCCTGGGACAGTTTTCTTGCACGGGACAAGCCTACACAGCCTCCAAGGGACCAAATCATGCCTCCCATGCACGAGGCACCTTACTTGCAAACTCTAGCCAAGACTTGCTTTTGGACAACAATCGACTACTGAATGTCTCATCTCTAGCATCATTTACACCTTGGAGGAAAAAAGAAAAAAAGAATCAACAGTAGAAAGCTTAACAGTGAGAATCGACAAACCCACAAAGGGAAGGTCATGCTAAAACTGCTCGACAGCTGTTCCATCACTGCCCACCACACGGGCTTGAGGCCAGTGACTTCATGGACGCACCGCGCCGATGCCCTGCCGAATGTCAGTTTCAGTCCGTCACGGTGACCCCAGTGGGACGCTGCCTGCCTTCCACACACCACCTCCTCCCCGGGAGATCCAAGGGGGCCTTGGGTGCTCAGAGCACAGGACATGCACGTGCCAAAGCCCAAGACTTTTTCTAAAACTTCCCCTTGGATTTGGGCAAGGAAACACGGTGGTGGTCTGGAGTGTCGGTGGCAGCATCCACACTGGGGCTTAACCTCAGCAGCCAGCCTGGAGGATGCTTCCCCCAGAGCGCTTGGTCACCGACAGAGTCGTGAATACCTGCGGGGAGGAGAGAGCAGGAGATTTTCAGACACCCAAGCATGTGTTAACAGGTAACACCGTACCTATCAAGAGTGACTTAGGGATTCCTTAAAATGAATACAGCAGAAAAGTAGTATGACCAAGGATATCACGACTTCTCCAGATAAAAGGGAAAAACATTTTAAAACCAAGGTGAATTTAGCTTCTATTAACATTATTACCATGAGGGTGATTAAAGCAATCAAACGCGTCACCTGAGTTGCTTGTCAATCCTCTAGAAGAAACGCGCAGTGAGATAGTCTGGATATGCGGAAAGGTATCAAGCACGCCGTTACAAACACCCACATGTCTACTCAGAGAGTGAGAGAGAGCACATGCGCACACACACTAGCTGGAGGAGGGGCAGAGGGAGAGGGAGAAGCAGGCTCCCCACCCGATGTGGGGATCATCATGACCTGAGCTGAAGGCAGTTGCTTAACCAACTGAGCCACTCAGGCGACCCTATTTTTACAAGATTTTTATGTGCACGTAGCCACTCTAGAATTTTCATAAAAACACATCTTTTTAAAATGAGCATGGAGGCCGTCCCTTCATGCTTCTCTATGCCAACACAAAGAGCACTTACGAAGGTCAAGTGCTGCTGTTAGGCACTCCCCTCACCTTCAGATCCGCCACTGCCTCCCCGTCTCACAAGCCCCCACTACTCCTGGCTGCGATTATGTTGACAACTAAAACTTTTGATGTTCAGCACAAAGACTGACTTAAAAAACATTTCACTGGGGTCTTTCCTAATGCTCTCTCCTCTTGAGCTATTATTTTTCCCTACAGATAAACTTGATTAGTTGAAATTACTACTCCAAATCAGTTTCCTCCTCAATTACTGCTGCTCAGAAATCCGGAATAAATTAGCACCACACTATCTTCACACTGAATAACGCTAATGCTTTACGATGCTCCAGGCGCTAAGCCTCCCCCGGTACTGATACCAAAGAGATCTCAGTCAAAACAAGAGTATTCTCTCCTCCTTCTACAGTAATTCCTCAACTGAGGAATCTGTCACCTCTTCTCAGTCATTACACTTCAGAACCAAAGGCTGGTTGCTCAGCTGCCCAGGTTCTGTTACCAGAACGGTACGAAGAGCGCTCAGTGCCTCATTCCGCAAACCACCCTCCTCGGGCCCGGAGCCATGGCGCGTTCTCAACACTTTAAAACAGTGCTCAGGACAGACTTTTGAACTTATATTACCTATAATCCAACCCATGGACAGACATTGGTGAAATCCAATAAAAATGTATTAGAAAATGAAATTTTAAAAGGCATGTGAAATTAAAAGCCAAGCTCAGATACGGTAAAGAGCTTGTCAAGTTCCTACCCTCCCTTGTTCCCTTCCACCCGTATCTCATATGGACATTGTGAGTGTTACATCTCCACAGCATAAAGCCAGACATGAAAAAACAGTGAGTCCAGTAGCTAATCGAATTATTGTCCAAGTCAGACTTACCATTTAACACAGAAAAAGAGTCCCGTAAAACTCCCTACAAATCAGATTTCACTTTCCCTTGTTCAAAATGCTGTAAAAAATATTTCCATAGCTGGGAGATCAGAAGACCTTGGTTTTTCAAAATCTGATTTGTGAGCAAGTAGTTCATACTGAGGGAGAAAAAAAAAACATTTCTCTCTTGCCTGAATGGAAGAAAATAATTCTAAGTCATATGTCTAATAAGAGGCTAACATCTAAAATATACAAAGAATTCACACAACTCAACAGCAAAAAATCAAATCCAATTAAGAAATAGGCCGGTCTGTACAGATATTTTTTTCCAAAGACATCCAAATGGCCAACAATTACATGAAAAAAACGCTCCACGTTATTCATCATCAGGGAAATGCAAATCAAAACTAAAATGAGATACCACCTCACACCTGTTAGTATGGCTACTAATGAAAAGAAGTGTTGGCGAGGATGTGGAGAAAAGAGAACCCTTGTGCACTGTTGGTGGAAATACAAGTTGGTGCAATCACTACGGAAAACAATACGGAGGTTCCTTAAAAATAGAACCATCAATATGACCCAGGAAGTCCAATATTGGGTATGTATCCCCCACCAAAAACCAAAAAAGACCAATTTGAAAAGGTATCTGCACCAGGACGCCTGGGTGGCTCAGTCAACTAAGCATCTGCCTTCAGCTCAGGCCATGATCCCAGGGTCCTGCGATTGAGTCCTGCATCAGGCTCCCTGCTCAGTCGGGGGAGTCTCTTTCTCCCTCTACCCACCACCCCCCACTGCCGCTTATGCTCTCTCTCTCTTACTCTTTCTCTTAAATAAATAAGTAAAATCTTAAAAACAACAACAAAAAAAAACAAGCTCACAGAGAAAACAGACTGGTGGTTGCAAGAGGCAGGGTGGGGGATAGGAGAAATCGATGAACTATTTTCTTCTTGTTTCTGTTTTTAATTTTTTTTTTTAATTTATTTGACAGAAAGAGAGATCACAAGTAGGCAGAGAGGCAGGCAGAGAGAGAGGAGGAAGCAGACTTCCTGCTGAGCAGAGGCCTGATGTGGGGCTCAATCCCAGGACCCTGAGATCATGACCTGAGCCGAAAGCAGAGGCTTTAACCCACTGAGCCACCCAGGCGCCCCTGTTTCTGTTTTTAAATAAAAATTTTTTTATGATTTTATTTTTAAGTAATCTCTACACCCAACATGTGGCTTGAACTCATGACCCTGAGATCAAGAGTCACATGCTCTTCTGACTAAGCCAGCCGGGCCCCAGGAGAGAAGCTTTTTCCCAATATGCATCCCACCCGCAACTCCCTTAGGAAATGCTGTAAGGATGACCTTGAGTGAAGCCACATCTCCTAATAATGCAACGCCGGGGAGAACCCAGCCTAGACACTGCACAGCGCTGCTCGCCAACCCTAAGACTCTGGCACCATCTCTGCTTTAGTTAATATGGAAACTAAGGTGGCTGAAAAGCTCAGTGCTGTGGCCAGGCCCATCTTCCACACAGTCGTGTTGCCATCAGGAAATCATTTCCATTTTTTAAATTCTATGTCCTACACCGTAGAAGCGACAAGCAAGTGCAGTACCATCAGCACAGCAGTCTCCGGTGCCGGACTGGTTGGGTGTGAATCCTGGTTCTCCCAGTGCCGACCTGGAGAACCATGGACGAGTTATTCAACCTCCCAGTCCTCCATTCCCCCATCTGTCAAATGGAGCTACGACTGCCCCCCACCCGGGGAGTTCCTGCAAGGAGTCCGCGGAGAGCAGACTGCCTGGCACACAGAGGAAAGCCTGAGGAGCATCGGCGCTGGGGTCGGCATCACTCCCCTGGAACCTCCTTCAAGCCCCAGCTGTCAATCACTCCCACTTCTTCCCTGTCCCCCTTGCCGTCAGTTGGCAAGCACCGTGAAGCCCACCTCCTATTTCTCCCCCAATGTATCAAGGTCTCCCGCTGCCCAGCACCTCCTCCTCCCTTCCTTCAGGATGTGCCTGCTCTGGTCCGGTAGGTCCAATGCCACAACACGGCCAGGGGTTGATTTCTCTCCACAGTGCATCTGATCACGTTACCCCCCGAACTAACCTTCTCTCGGCCGAACCCCAATGCCCTGAGGATAAAGCCCAAACACACCCTGCCCTGGTTTACAAGGCCATGACCTAGCATAATCCCCCCTGTCCCAGGCTCTGCAAACTACAGCAGTACTGAGGGCCTTCCAATTCCGTGAAGGAACAGGATCTCTCCCACAGAGCCCTGTCTTTGGTGTTCCCTCTGACTGGCTAACTACAACACATCCCACTCATGGTAGACAAGAACTACGTCCTCATCCGTCCTGCCCCCGCATCCCTACCCCAGACACCGCTTTGGACTGACCCTGATCTGGGGGCTCCTCACCCTGAACTGCAACCGTCGTTCACTCAGCTGCCTCCTGCTCTGTCTTAATCTCATCTTAAACCCCTGCTCTAGCCCCCAAGCGCCCAGCACACTGCTACACGCACAACTGCACATCAAGTGTGTTCACAATCGGACAGACAATCCAATTTTTCTCTCATTAATCAACCACCAGCTTGGAAAAAAAAAATTTTTGAAGCCCTATCAAACCAGTGAAACTTTCATCCTCCAAGTTTCAAAGTTACAGAAGAACGACCAGATGGAGACGCACAGCAGCAAATGCTTACAGAAGTTCCCAAATGCGCCGGGTCTACCAGCGAGAAGAGGCCTTTGGCTGACCTCCCTGCAGGCAGGGGCCTCGGGAAGACGCCCCGCCTCTTCGGCGCACCTCTCTGCCCAGCCGGCTGTCACCCTGCCAGATGCCCCCCCCACTCGCCGCTGTGGGGACACCGCACAACACAACCACACAGGCGGGGGGAGTCAGTCTTCTCATCAGCCCAGCGAGAGCTAAACTCAGATTTAAAAAGTTCGACATTCCCATACACAAGTTGAGAAGTCATCTTTTCATCCATGTCAGAGATGACTGCTGTCGTTCTTAAGTATCTTGGACTGTTTTCTAAAGTTTTAAATATACTCACTGTTGTGGGTTAAGTCTCCCAAAAAGATATGCTCAAGTCCTAACCCCTGGTCCCTGTCAACATGACCTTATTTGGGTAAGGTCAGCTGGATCCGAGCGGGCCCTAATCCAATGACCGATGTCCTTCTCATAAGGGACATCCAGACACAGACACGCAGGAGGCAAGGCCATGCACGTGAAGACGGAAGCGGAGACTGCAGCGATGCAGGACTGAGCCAAGGACAGCCAAGGACGCCAGCGACCACCAAGAGTTGGAAGAGGCCAGGCAAGATTCTTCTCGGGAGCCCCGGGAGGGAAGGTGGCCCTGCTAACACCTTGATTTGAGACTTCTTGCCTCCAGAACTATGAGAGAATAAACTTCTGTTGTGTTAGGCCACCCAGTATGTGGTACTTGGTTACGCCCACTTGGTCTTTTTAAAGCATCATAATATATACTAATATTTATTTCACTGAATGTGTTTTTGAAAAAAATGAAGTTAGTTGGTTCCTTCCCGAGGCAGATAGTCATTACACCGAACAAAAAAGATGTAACGTACATTCTTTAAGAACTTCAATCTGAACTCTTTTTCCATTTGGGGGTCATATTTTTAGAAGTTCAGTTTTATTTCCCCCAACAGCAGTTTTCCATGAATAATGCCCTGGACACTAACCATGTTAATATTTTATGCATCCATCTCAGCCAGGTGCATATTAATACAGAGGAGGACCCTATCGCTAATCATAGAAAAGGCAAAGCAGAAAGAAACGAACATTTTTCCAGGTCTTGAAATTGGCATTTCACACACTCGGCAAAGAGCTAAACTGTGCAAGGGCAAAAAGAACAGAACTCAACTGGGCAACAGGCCGTAGAATGAAACCGGGCACGCGCACACACACGTGTGTGAAAGCACACCCGCCCCGGAAACCACGGACTCTGGCAGCCAGATAACAACTACGATTTTCAGCTCCACAGCTAAGCTGGTCTAATACGAGCTACCTCCTCCCAACCTTCCCCATGGTCTCCAAAGTAGACACATGTCTGGGTTACAAGGACTGCTTTGCAGTAAGCAGGACAACGCTCAACTCCTGCCTGATCCCGAACAAGCATGAAGAAACACTGACACCCAGAGGCCCAGAGCGGTCAACTTCCACTTCTCATGTCATTTGCTTCATCTTTTAAAAGCATCACTTTCAAATCTCGTCCTTTGATACCAAAACTAAAGAGGGAGACAACCTCATCTAACCTTGAGGTGGCTCTGGGGTAACAGGATTGAAGCTCTTTCTGGGTATGAACAGCACTAGTCTCGGAATGCCATGAAAATAATTTAGGAGACATGATAAAAGATTTAAGGCCCATCTCTATCAATAAATCACTCCCATCACTTTTACCATTAGTATGAAGCTACTATCCAGCTCACGGAGAAACGAAAGTAACTGAAAAAGGAAAAATCGTTTCTAGAGACAAGGTTCCTTTTGTCTAAAAGAACTTTTAGACAAAATACTTTGTCTAAAGACAAGGTATTCCATCATGAATTAAACTGTAAGGAGGTACAGAAGTAGCTCAACTACAGCAGAAAGACACTGCCTTCGGAGTCCTGGACTTGCCCCTTGCAAGCCAGGTGCCATTGTGCACTTTTAAACAGAGCTGTCAAAGTGCAGGTGACCCACCTCTGCACACACAGGATGGATTCCGATGGTGCTGTCCAGCTGCTCTTTGGTCAGTCCACACTTGAGGGCAGCTGCAAAGCCTTGTGTCACTTCTCCAGCATTTGGACCCAGTACGTGGAAGCCCACAACACGTTCCTAAGATGCGAAATAAACGAATACAGTTACACTGATTCTTTCCCCCTTAACGACCTAGAACACGGACCTGGTCTATTCTAAAAACCCTGTTCAGAAATGATCAAAGACTTGTATTAACACTTGCTAAAAGTGACTTCGGCTGAAGACACTCCAAAATGGGCCAGCAGAGTGTGGTAGTTACAAGCAAGTAAGAAGAGAGAGACAAGAGCCAGCCTTGAGCAATGAGGAAGGAAATCATTAAAAGCAAACATGTCTGCAACTCCATAAGCACCAAAATGTTCTGGACAAGGTTTTCAAAGGGCAGTTCTGTCCTCATCTCCTCTATTTGGTTGCCTCAAAGCTCCAGATAAACTACCTGTGATAGCTCCAACATTTAAAAGCAGTCATTCTGGGGTGCCTGGCTGGCTCAGTCGGTAGAGCATACAACTCTTGATCCTGGGATTGTGAGTTTGAGTCCCATGCTGGGTGTAGAGATTACTTTAAAAAAAGTAAAAAATCTACGGGTGCCTGGGTGGTGCAGTCGGTTAAAGCATTTGACTCTTGGTTTTGGCTCAGGTCATGATCTCGGGGTCGTGAGATCAAGCCCCGTGTTGAGCTCCACGCTCAGCGTGGAACCTGCTTGGGTTTCTCTCTCTCTCTCTCCTTATTCACCCCCCACCCACTCTCTCACTCTCTAAAATAAAAAGTCTTTTAAAAAAATTGGAAAAAAAATAAGTAAAAGCAGTTGTTTAAATTAAAAAAAATCATCTTAACTAAGGCTTTGGGGGTAGACAGCATAGTTAGACTTAAAATTCTTCCAATCCGAAACAATTTCTGAAACAAACAGAAAAATGTTGGCAACTCTGAATAAACTCCAGATACCTCTGCCAAGGGCAGAGAAATCTGATGCATTCTAATGTTCAGACTTCATGCCTGAGCTATTCCAACCTCCTCACCACAGATAAGGCACCTCTGGCTGCTGGGTGCGCAGCCTTATCTAAGGTTCAATCTTTGCCTGGAAAACAATCAGAAAGGTCGTCCTGGTGCTGAAGTACTGTAATAATATTCCACCTTGAAATCTTGCATTATTCATCCTGCCCATCAGGGGCTTAGCGAATGGATAAAGCACCAAACACACTGCACTTAAAATATACTAGATTTATGCTTAATAATATGGACAGATCTCAAAGAAAGAGATTTTTTTTTAAATTTTTTTTAAAGATTTTATTTATTTATTTGACAGAGAGAGAGAGATCACAAGCAGGCAGAGAGGCAGACAGAGAGAGAGGGAGGGAAGCAGGCTCCCTGCTGAGCAGAGAGGCTGATCCAGGGCTCGATTCCAGGACCCTGAGATCGTGACCTGAGCCGAAGGCAGAGGCTTTAACCCACTGAGCAACCCAGGCACCCCGAAGAAAGAGATTTTTTAAAAAGTTGCAAGCTTCTATTTTTAACTGAGAATATCACTCTTAAACCACAATGCATAATGTTTATGGATACATAACAGGCAGCAAACATAAAAACATGAAAAGGTGAGGTACTCACTTCAAAACAGTGTTGCTTCTGGGGCCAGGATGAGTATGGGATCAAGAAGGAATAACGAAGACTACACAGGCGTAGGGTAATGCTTAAGAGCAGGGATCTGCACTGCCCGGGATTAGTTCCAACTCTGCCATTAACTAGGTAAGCGAGCTGAGCACAATTACTTAACCTCCATGTGCTTCAGTTTCCTCGTGAATAGAAAAGGCCGTAACGAGTACACAGCTCACAGGATTGTATAAGAACTAAGTTAATACACGTGGACCTCCAATAGTACATGGTACATAGTAAGTGTTTAACAGCATAAGCTGTTACAAATTTCCTCTGTGATGGTTTCTCTCTTACAAGAGAAACGCTCTGAAGCAAACACACCACAATGTTAACATTCATTGAATCTGGATGGCGAGTACTTTCCCTATCTTCCTGTAAATGTTAGTATTTCATATAAGAGAGGCACAGCATACGAAAAGAATAAAAGCCTCGCAGGTAATAAACACCGGAAAAACCAAGCACAGGTAGGCACTGTGAAGTGACTGACTCAAAATGAATAAAGCATATGCCCCAAGGATGGTCAGTTCTAGAAGCTTTTGTATAAGACTGCTCATGACAGATGAACAATGATAAGTATTCACCTTTTCTAATACTATCTTTGTGTATGAAAATAACTGAAAAGAATATCACCCTCCTTACAGCCTCAACTATTTTAATTAAGATGGGTTCATTAGTAGTGAAAACTATTTTTCATATTATACTTAAACAGTGTTATTTGAGTGGCTCCTGGGTGGCTCAGTCAGTTAAGCATCTGCCTTCAGCTCAGGTCACAATCCCAGGGTCCCGAAATTGAGCCCCAAGGAGGGCTCCCTGTTCAGCGGGAAGTCTGCTTCTGCTACTCCCCTTGCTCGTGCTCTCTCTTGCTCTCACATGCTCTCTTTCAAATAAATAAAATCAGTGAATGACACAACAGTGAGGAAAAAAAAAGACGACGAACCACATACAGAGAAAACAGATTTGCTTGGTCTGAAGGACAATGTGGAGGTTTCACTGACTGCTCCATGCAACCTGCAACTGAACTATCTCTTGCTAGAGGGAGACCCCGGCCAGCTAGTGAGAACATCAGACATTTTCTCCTTGTGTCTAGAGCAGCATGCTAGCTAATGTATACTCAAACACTTTTAATAATAAAACCTATGTGTACAAAGGGAAAAAACTGCATAAAATTGTTCTTTACATTAACTGCATCCTAGTATTACTACTCATTTCCTAAATGCATCTAGGATGATCTTTTTCGTGGAGGACCCAGGTTTCCCTATACTACTGTCTGAGGCAGTAGCTTCTCAACCAGGTACATGTCCAATTATAATTATATTCAAATTATTCAAATCCCAAAATAAGAAAAGCATGAGTTTATTTTGCTTTTAATTATGGACTCTTTAGCATGATTTACATTTTCGCTCACGCCTTTTTTTTTTTTTTTTAAAAGGCCCAGCTAAGTTAAAAATACCAGTGCCCATCAGATTCAATCCACGAGTATGTGTGTGTGCATACATGTGTTCTGAGTATGGGAGCAGCAGCCAAAAAAGACAGAAAACCAAGCATGTCTTCAATCACTTTGTAGGCATGGAAACAAGTCCTGTGAGGTCAAGGAGTTCAGTTACCGGTTGTTACATGCAGCAGTCGGCAATGAAATCTTAAATCAGAACCCAATTAAGAGCTCTTCCTATCACACTGTTCTCATTAGGGCCAGCTCTTAGGATACAAACGTGTGTTACTCCTATTCTTTTATATTTTCTCATTATTTCTAGAAGTCACTGACTTCATGGCTTTCCTTTTATGAACACGCACAGTTCTTAAGTTGTCTCTGTGGTCTGTGCTTGGCAAGGTCGGGAGGCCTGTCAGCAACATGCAGGGCCCTGTGCTGGGGACACTGAGTGCAGACCGAGCGCGTCACCATGGCCCTTGCCCTCAGACAGTGTCCATGCAGCTGGGAAGACCAACACGTAAAATACTAAAGGAATGCGATGTCCATCGTGATCAAAATAGAACTACATATTAAAAACAAAATGAAATTACTGGAAAAAAGGATTCAATGAGGATTTCACTTACATTGTCTTTGATATTACAGATTATTTTTGCATAACATTTGTTGTTATCTCTTGATGGAATCGTCCACTCCAAAGGCCAGAAGTAACTGTGGTAAACCTGAGAAGATATACACACAATTTAAGACCCATTATCTTAAGAAGTATTTCTGTCAAACACCAGCTGTGGATTAAAAATATTGGAGGCTCTTTGATACTTAGACTTTCATTAAACAATAAAATTCATGGAATAAATAGGAATTTGGTCAGAAGGTAAATGACCTTAAGCTTGCTGTCCGGCCCCTTTGCTACAAGCTCATCCCTTAATTATATCTCAACTTCAGAACAGTAAACCTTAAGTAATAACAACAATAAAAAGCAAGCAAACGAGAGAAAGAAGCCAGGTAATTACTTGCTGTCTTACATCAAAAGAAAAAAATAAATAAAAAACCCAACACTATCTTGCATAGGAATGACAACTTTGGGCAGGAAACAAGTAAGGTACCAGGAACAATTACAGCAATTATCCAGTTCCTTGTTTGATGCTTCCAAAAGACATTTCCTCCTTTGGAGGAATTTATAATTTACCAAAAGCAATGAAGAAAAGGAGGGAGGCAGCGAAGATGAGAGGTGGAAGGACACAGGTATCTTGACTGATGCTTCATGAACTTAAATATGGGTGACTACAGGGATTTTTTTCCCCCTCCAGCTGCCAGTCTCAATTCAAAACATATATGGTTGGCTACCTTTTAAAAACATACTGATTATGCAGCCTTTATAGTAAGTGTTCTTTGATGTTGTAATACATGTCAACATTTTTTAAAAATATGGGTTACAAAATTGAATATATAGTGTCATAGTATCACAACAACTACACAGGGAAAAGATGGTTAAAGAAATTACCCCAAATTGCTAACGACTGCTGCGTTACAAACATAGATCTATGGAAAATGTTTCCTATTTCCATTTTCAAAATTTCAACTCAAATGCATTACTTTTATTTATCTAAAAGATTTTATTTATTTATTTGAGAGAGATATAGATGCAGAGAGAGCAGAGCAGGGAGGAGAGGGAGAAGCACGCTGCCAAGTGAGCAGGGAGCCCAACTCAGGGCTCGATCCCAGGACTCTGGGATCATGATCTAAGCTGAAGGCTGATGCTTAACCGACTGAGCCACCCAGGTGCCCCAAATGCATTACTTTTATAATGAAAAATGCAAATTCTAATAAAATGAAAGCCAAAGCATGTCAAGAAATATGAAATCTAGGGGCACCTGGGTGGCTCAGTGGGTTAAGCCTCTGCCTTCGGCTCAGGTCATGATCTCAGGGTCCTGGGATTGAGCCCCGTGTCGGGCTCTCTGCTCAGCAGGGAGCGTGCTTCCACCTCTCCCTCTGCCTGCCCCTCTGCCTACTTGTGATCTCTTTCTGTCAAATAAATAAATAAAATCTTAAAAAAAAAAAAGAAATATGAAATATATATTAAGAACCTTAAAACGTAAGAATCTTTTGGTAGGAATCTATCTTCACAAAATAACCAGAGAAATACAGTGAATTATGAAGATGTTCATTGTTCTATTTATAATAGTGAAAAACTATAAACAATCTAATAAAAGTATGGCTTAAATTATTTTATAGCATCCCAAAATATTTAACTCATTTTTAAAAATGCTGTTTTTAGGGGCGCCTGGGTGGCTCAGTGGGTTAAAGCCTCTGCCTTCGGCTCAGGTCATGATCTCAGGGTCCTGGGATCGAGCCCCACATCGGGCTCTCTGCTCAGCACAGAGCCTGCTTCCCTCTCTCTCTGCCTGCCTCTCTGTCTACTTGTGATCTCTCTCTGTCAAATAAATAAATAAAATCTTTAAAAAAAAAAATGTTGTTTTTAGGGTGAAATGCTCATGACCTAACATTAACTGTAAAATAGAACAGAAAATTGCACATAAGACTTATGTACCTAGAATTATCATACATATATACAATATATAAACACATAGAGACCAGAAGGAAATATGCCAAAATATTAACAGCAGTGATCTCTGTGAATTACAATTTCCTTGTTTATATTTTCCTAATTTTTCAAACTTCCTATAATGAGGATGTACTATTTTTATAGTCAGAAAATGCTACACATGTGGTACTAATAAGACCAAGAGGTTACATGCTACTGCTAACACGTATAAGAAAAAGATTAAGAGATTTAAAATAGGCTTTTATATCACAAAATTTACTCTGATTTACAAATCTGGTCTTCTGGAAGGTTTTACTGGAAACTTTTCTCCTGAATGATTTAAAGCACCAGTCCCTTTGGGTAGCATTGTGTACACAAAAATAGTATATTTCACACGTCTGTTCCTTGACTGTGGCAAAGTTAGAAGAGGGTAATGGTACAAAAACACCCAAATGTCACTAACAGAATGGTTGAAATGCTGTTAATTTTTACTTTTCTTCTTTGTATTTTCCTCTATTTTTCATATTTCCAACAATATTGTTTTAATAATAAAAGGAACCAGTAAAAGTGGTTTAAAAAAATGGAAGTATTACTGGGTCAGCTAACAAGACTGAAAAATGGAAGGTAGATCGTATCCGAGTATTCTATCAACATTAAACTCCCTAAAAGTGATAATTATAACATGGTTACTTAAGAAATACCCTGTTCGCAGGAAACACACACTGAAGAATTTAGGGGCATTTATAAACTTCCTTTCAAAAGGTGCAGGGAAAAAAATACAGACACGGAAAGCTAAAAAGAGAATATGAAAAGTATAAAACAAATGGGCAAAATGTTGACAATACATGAATCTGGATTATAGGTTAACGAAAGACCTTTGTACAATTTTTCACATTTTCTGTATGCTTGAAATTACTTTTAATTTTGAACAAAAAGCAGCAGTAACTTAACACAGGCATAAAGAATATAACTTACCTCAATATTTTCTTCTCCGAATCTCTCCACGGCTTTCTCCTCAGAAAGACCACAGGCACCATATTCCAAAGGAGTAAACACAGTTGTTGGAACATTTTCATAGTCACACTGTTTCAAAAGGAAGAGAAGAGTTAAGAAAGGAGAAATTATAACTCAAAAAAGGGTATACATCAAAAAGCTTCAAAATCAGGAGGGGAAAGCAGACTAATAAATTTCTACCAAAAGTATGGGAAGTCACAATCCCAGGTATAAACCTACTACATGGAGAACCATGAACTCATGTGACAGTTGTAACAGAGGTTTGAAGTCTGGTAATATCAGTCATAAATAGATTCATGCGCCTTCTCCATCCATCTACCAACTGATGTTAACAACAAGGACACACTTTTTCTCCCTTTATAAAGCAGCCAAAAGTAAGATGAGCATACACAATGCTGACAATCTCATATTGGTGACAGGAATTAACAGACTTCTTTGGAAAATCAATTAGGTAATACCAATTAAGAGCCATAAAAACCTTCTTTACTTCTGTGCCAAGAACCCCACTCTTGGAAACCTAGAATGATAATTTACTGTATAGAAAAAGCTACATACATTAATGGAGCACTGCTGCAGTACTCCTCAATGTGGTAATCTATTGAGTGGCTTTCAAATGCCAATAGCAGAGTGGTTCTACAGTATACACTCTCAGTGTGGTACTATACAGCCACTAGAGTGGAAGCCCACAGAAACAAAGTTACTAGTAGTATTTCCAAAGCATATCTTATGATGTTAATAGTAGAAATGAGAAAAGGATTCTGAAGTCAAACAAGTTTGTGAAGTGCTGGGTTAAATAAATAAAGCAGTTTCTCTACAATGGATTTCTCAGTCTTCAGTATACTGATATGAAGTGTGTAAAAGAGATTATGTAAATGCCAAATACATTTGTAAATGTGATTTGGTAAAAACCTACCGCTCACATTTGTACACATAGGGAAGCCTAAGTATCATTCTGCATTTAAAATATCAGATATTCAATTCCCCTTCAAAACGTAGGGTAAAATCTTTCAAACCTGTCTCCCTCTAGAAATAATAAATATAATCCTTTTTCTCTAAAAAGAACACAAACCCTTGGAATTCTGAATCAAAAGTACAGGCAGGCATCCACAGACAGCCATCATGGTGTATCAGGGACCAGAATTACCTTCCTGCTTTCAGCAACGGGAAAACCAGACAAAGAGCAGGCAACACCTTCAGACACTGGACAACAGGCAGTGCGGGACTGTGATCCCCAACAGAAGGGAAACAAATGAGGCCAGTCCAGTGATTTCCTGTTTACTGTCCAGAGCACTAAGGACTGGGAGCGAGAGCAGGGAACTCAGAGCCCAGCAGTCTCTCTGAGTCATGGAGATAGAGACCACCGTTCAGGGGAGTCAGGGTGGCTCGAAGCTGGAGGGTAGAGCTGCACAAAAGAACTCTTGAAATCTGCAGAGATTTGGGCTGAAAACTGATCTGTCAATGTGTCACAGGAGGCACTCCAGGGTGAGGAAAGAACCACTGGGGGGGGGGGGGGGGCTGGGTGGCTCAGTTGTTAAGCGTCTGCCTTTAGCTCAGGTCGTGATCCCAGGGTCCTGGGATCAAGCCCCGCATCAGGCTCTCTGCTCAGCGAGAAGCCTGCTTCTCCCTCTCCTACTCCCCCTGCTTGTGCTCCCTCTCTCGCTGTATCACCCTATGTCAAATAGATAAATAAAATCTTTAAAAAAAAAAAAAAAACACTGGAGAGCAGGAGGCCCCCAAGTGACCAGAGCTCTTATAGGACTGGAAATAGCTCCTGCTCCCTCAAGCCAGAGTAGAATGAACTCATAAAGGAGAATGGGGTAGAGTCCTCCAAAAGGCATCGGCATTTAGTAGTGGAACTAAATCAGCCCTAGATATAAAGGTGACTATTGACAGACCCTAAAAAAGCACAAAAGCAAGCCTTACAAAAGGATAAAACTAATTCCACTAACTTAACAGGCTGCCAGAACAAAATCCAACAATGTATTAAGGAATTCAATAAAACCCAGCACCCAACAATGTAAAATGTACAATGTCCACATCCATCCAAAATAACAAAACATGCAAAGAAGCAAAAACACGTGAGCCAATACCAAGAGAAAAACCAATGAATAGAAATAGACACTGAAGACCAGATGATGGAATTATCGGAGGACATTCAATGAGCTGTTATTATAAATATGTTCTGTATATTCAAGCAAATAGAGAAAAACATGAACCCGCTGAGAGAAAAGTAAACATTTTAAATAAATAAAACTTTTAGAGATGAAAAAAACTATTTGAAGTGCAAACTGCACAATATGGAATTAATAGCCTCAGTGTAGAAGATCTGCGAACTTAAAGACATCACGACAGGTTCTCGAAAAAAATACAGCACAGAAACAGGGGGTTAGGAACATGAAAAGTCTATCAGAAGACTCATGGGATAATACCTAGTGAACCAATATTCATTAATTGGAGGCTGAGGGGAAGAAAGGAAAAGGGAAGACAGAAAGAAAGAACCAAATGAAGGGCTGAATATTTTCCTAATCTGATGAAAAGGATAAACTGATAAATCCAAGAATCTTGACAAACCCTAAGCAGAATAATTGTAAGGAAAAGCATGCCAAGACATGCAATAATTTAGCAGTAATTGCTAAAACACAGTGATAAAAGGAAATCTTATAAAGAACAAAGATAAAAATGATAGCATACTTGTGTTCAGAATCCATGCAACCAAAAGATAACAGACAAATCATTAAATATTTAAAGAAACACAGTAAATCTAGAACTCTATATTGCAAAAAATATCTTCCAAAAAAATGGAGGCAAAATAAAAACAAAGGAACAACAACAACGAGTAGAAAAGGAATTCACCAGGAGCAGACATGCACTAAATAACTATTAAAGGAAATTCTTCAGGCGGAAAATGGAAATCTGGAACCATATTAAAGACAAGTTGTCCCGGGTTCCAAAATGCAGGTTCCAATGCACTTAAATGGATGGGACTGTTGGGGCCTCGCCTGGAAAATGTAATCCTTGCCTCCAACACTTCCCTTTGGAGAATACACTGCGCAGTTTTCACAACAATCGACTTTATGAACTTTCAGAATACAACCTGTTCTGAAGTTGAAGATATGTGTACTGTGGCTTCGCATATGGTTTTCACATAAAATATATTTATTTATTATTTATTTTTATTTTTTAAGTAGGCTCCACACCCAACACAGGGCTCGAACTCACGACTCTGAGATCAAGAGTTGCATGCTCTACCGACTGAGTCAGCCAGGCACCCCTAAGATGTTCTATATGTATTATAAAACTGAGTTAACAAAGTACCACTTTAATAATAAAGATGCTAATGATTACTCCTTGTAAAAACAAAGTATTTCAAGTGTTTGAGAGCAATTCTAAAAAGATCCAAGAGACAACAGCTGGTCACTCTGCTGATGTGTCCTGTCATCCTGTGCTTTACACCGGTATGTGGGTCTTATCATGCGGCTTTTTAAACAAAGGGCTTAGTAGAATGTCCATCAAATACAGGCTGACTCAGCTGTATAAACTGTTCTCTATCAGTTTTTGAAATGATAAAAACTTTTTTTTCTTCCCTTCATTTGTGTTTCCAAAAAATGGAATATTTAATTTATCTAATGGCAAGTATTTTTTTAATGGCAAATATTTTTACGTTTCAAAAGGTTAATTATTATTAAATGTTAAAAATTTTCATTTAAATTTTCCCAATGTATTTTCCACTTCATTTTATTTAGGAAAATTATGTGTTACAGAGATGTCTGCGAACTGGTGGATTCCTTAAGTCTTGAGATAGCTTTCCTATTCCATCCCCTATTCTTCTATAATCTAGATTTCCCAAATCTTCCTAGGCAATAAATCGTCATGATTAAGACAGCAGTACCTACGATCAGAACCAGACTTCATTTCTGCCTGGGCTGCCTCCCGGCCTTGTGACCTCTTACAGTTACCTAATTTCCCTGCACTGCATCATCAGCCTGCAGAGCTGCCCAGAGGCCAAATGAGGTAAGGCTTACAAAGCACTTAGTACAGTGTCAAGCATGTCGCAAGCACTCACATGAAGCCCTTTGTTTCCCTTTCCTCCCAACACTCTTGTGAAGCGGTGAGGAATAGATGATAGCAATTTTGAAGGAAGGCACTAACAACCCACGATTCCATCTGGGCTCCCTTAAAATCCCATAATGGATTTAACTCTGCCAGGTGTTGATGTTAAGCTAAACTTTTCAACAGAAAAGAGATCTTTTCTGAGAGCTGCTCCTTTAGAAGGAGGGCAGACATGGATTCTCTCACCCTCTCAGGTACGTAGTAAAATTCTCCTTAATACAGGTTGGGCAAAATTAAAGAGATTATGCAGTTGCTTTAAAAACAAAACAAAACAAAAAAAACCTGTGTGATTTCCCAAAAAAATTTAACCTACATATCTACTGGTATTTCGATTTTATTTACTGTATTAAAGGCTAGACAGACCAGTGAGATTTCAAACTCAGAGATCTGAGCAGCACCTGTTTATATTTTCCTGTACAGTAAAGCATTTGTCTTATTATCAGAGTTACACTAAAAATAAGGAAAAAAACATAAAACAGAACAACAGAAAAAAGAGCCCTTTAATTTCAACTCACATTAAATTCTGATGTTGATAAAGCTTAAGGCACTTTAAGAAAAAATTTGCTGGGGGCGCCTGAGTGGCTCAGTGGGTTAAGCCTCTGCCTTCGGCTCAGGTCACAATCTCAGGGTCCTGGGATCGAGCCCCACATCAGGCTCTCTGCTCAGCAGGGAGCCTGCTTCCCCCTCTCCCTCTGCCTGCCTCTCTGCCTACTTGTGATCTCCTTCTCTCTGTCAAATAAATAAATAAAATCTTTAAAAAAAAAAAAAAGAAAGAAAAAGAAAAAATTTGCTCTACCTGGTAGAGAATAGAATACAGTACCATGCCCAACATGGAAAGCCATGCATGTCCAAAGTAGGTGCAAAAATTCATTAAAGGTTTTTAAGAATTTTGTGCTACTTAATTTCAACTTTATTTAGGGGCAAATATTTGCCTGTGCCTCCTTTGGTTATTTTTGGCATATAAAAATATCTCCATTTTAGGAAAACACAAAAATACAAGGTCAAGAATAAATTCAATGCATCTCAGGCTATATTTCTAGATTTCCCTTTCTTGGTTTACCAGATACTCAAAAATTGCAACAATGAATACAAGACATAACTCATTCAAAGTAATAGTTAAATTTATCCCAAACAGTAGTAATGACCAGCTCCTATGCCCTGGATGATCAGACAATGCGGAATTCAAAACCCTTTTTAACCTCAATCCTGTTAATTTCAAAGTAGAAGATCTTGTTATGCCACCATCCAAACTAACCCCAGGTACATTTGAAATGCCGGTCACAAATTCTACTAGCTGCATTCTTTGAGGTTTCCATTACTGTAACCAACCTAGACCAACCCATGGTGATTTATGTGTAAAGAAAATGGGCAGATACTAAGCGCTTTACAATCAATGTTCCTGGAATCCTTTCCAATAATTAGTTAGGGAGAAAATATTGATAATGGGGAAGGCTATGCACACATGAGGGCAGGGAATAATATACGAGAAATCTCTGTACCTTCCTCTCAGTTTTGCTGTGAACCTGTAACTGCTCTAAAAAGTCACCTTAAAAAATTAGAATCTATTTATTCTTGCCATCTAGTCCCATGAAACACACCTAAGAGTTTCAATTTCCTATATGGCCTTCTAAAAAAATCATTTTATTATTATTTATCTGACAGAGAGAGAAACGACGAGAGAGGGAAAACAAGCAGGGGGAGTGGGAGAGGGAGAAGCAGGCTTCCCGCTGAGCAGGGAGCCTGATGCAGGGCTTGATCCCAAGACCCTGGGATCATGGCCTGGGCCGAAGGCAGACGCTTAACAACTGAGCCACCCAGGTGCCCCTAAAAAAATCACTTTAGAACATTAATATAACATATTAAACATCCCAAGAGCGAAAGACATATTTTTAAAAATGACAGGGTAATAAAGCCTGAATATTGGTTTAACAGCTTTGCAGACTGACATTATTACCTAGATCCCCAAATCCTTTTATAGCCTAGATAGGTGCCATAAAAGGATATAGAAAATTATACTTAAATTGGGAATAATGAAATTAATGTAAAATGCAACTATTATGTGTATATGGAACATAATAGTGCTGAAACTTGATTAATCGAGTTCATTTTATTCCCAGTGTGATTCCCAGAATGACAATTTTCATAATAAAGTCACAAAAGTGCAGCAGTCTTAACAACATCTTGGTTGGAATACAGTTAATAAAGCATAGCTAGGATGCCATCAGCAAGACAGTTAAATTATTCAAGACCCAGAAAACCTCACAGCTGCCCCTAACTAGGGAACTGGTAGTATTGTTAAAAACAGTATCAATAATGGGGCGCCTGGGTGCTCAGTCAGTTAAGTGTCCAACTCTTGGTTTTGGCTCAGATCATGATCTCATGGGTCGTGGGATGGAGCCATGTGTGGGGCTCCATGCTCAAAACAGAGTCTGCTTGAGATTCTCCCTCGCCCTTTGCCCCTCTCCCACTCAAGCACGCTGTGTGTGCACTCTCCCTCTCTCACAAATAAATAAATAATATATTAAAAAAAAAAACCAGCATCAATAGGTGTCAGCCACAAACTCACCTTCACATTGGAGCCAGCATAAAGTCTCTGGGCCAGCAATCTTCCTGCCTGGATTGCTACTGGAGTGAGCTCCAGCTTCTCCTCCAATACATCGCCAATGGCATAGATGTAAGGCACATTGGTCTGCTCTTCATCTGTGACAGGTATCTTTCCAGTCCTGAAAATTCATTCAGTTAAAATAATCAATTACCACTATTAAATAAAATAAAACCTCCTTTCTCCCCAAAGAAGCCCAAAATTGTGACTCAAGCTAAGGGCAATGTTCTAATGTATTAACTCAAAAATACATACATACAGGGCGCCTGGGTGGCTCAGTCGGTTGATTTCGGCTCAGGTCATGACCTCAGGGTCATGAGATCAAGCCCTGCAAAAGGCTCCACGCTCAGCGCGGAGCCTGCTTAAGACTCTCTCTCCCTCTGCCTCTCCCTACCACACTACCACATCCCCCCATGTGCGCGCTCTCTCTTTCTCTCAAAAAAATAAACACGTACATACATAGATAAAATAAAATAAAATATAAAAAAATATAAATTTTAAAAAATACGTAAAAAGCTTAGAGACAATTCTGGAATAGGAAAACTGTAAGAAACTCTGGGGGAAAACTACAACAGTGGTTAAGAATACACAGATTCTACAGGTGACTGGCTGGCTCAGTAGAGGAACAAGCGACTCTTGATCTTGGGGTTGGTTGTATGAGCCCCATGTTGGATGTAGAGATTACTTAAATAAATAAAACTTAAAAAAAAAAAAAAAGGAAAAAAGAAAAAAGAGGGCGCCTGGGTGGCTCAGTTGGTTAAGCAACAGCCTTCAGCTCTAGTCATGATCCTGGAGTCCCAGGATCAGAGTTCCGATCAGGCTCCCTACTGAGCAGGGAGTCTGCTTCTCCCTCTGATCCTCCCCCCTCGTGCTCTCATTCTGTCTCTCAAATAAATAAATAAAATCTTTAAAAAAAAAAAAAAAGAATGTGCGGATTCTAAACTGTAATAACCAGGTTTGTTGGTTATCACCTCTATGATGTTGGGAAGGCTATTTAATATCTCTAAGCTTCATTTTCCCACCTAAAAATGGGAACCATAGTAATGGGAAAACTAGTAAAAAGAAAAAGGATACCATCTTCTACCTTAAGGGGCTGTGAGGATTGAATGAAAATGTGTACAAAATATTTAGCACAAAAGCCCATGGCTCACAGTAAGTGCAGGTAAGTGTTAGCTGTTAACATTACACAAAATCTAAGCTTTGGACCCACTGGAAACAGGCTAGCAGGTTTATTAAGTTGATGAAACATTCGGTCTGCTAGATCTTATTGGTGACCTCCTCAACAACTCTGTCTCCTCATCCCAGTAAAAAAATGAACACAACAAAAATCCTCACAATCAGATTAAGAAGTCTCTTCTCCAAAATACAGGTTATTCCTGAAAGGGGAGAAGAAACCTGTATTTGTTTCCCAGACATTCGGCATTCACAGCACTTGTCTTTACTTGGCCGTAAGGAAGGTGATGTTGGGAAAGAGCCCCAAGCAGCAGATAAGCAGCTACCCCCAACTCAGTTATCTCCTGCGGTGCTACAGTCTAGAGGCTTTTCACACTTAACCCTGAAAACAGAAGTTTTCGATACTTGTAGCTATCACTAGAATAGTGATCATTCATTCATCATCCTAAAACTTGGTAGCTCTAAACATGGTTCAAATCTACATATTTAATGAAGCTCAAAGCACACACCTGCAATTAACTGTGGGGTTAGATTCTTTTTCTGGATACTACACATTAAAGAAACAAAATGCAAGCTGCTGCTCTATCTTCCATTCAGATTTTGCAAAGGAAATACTGTGAGTGGCACTGAGAGTTTTCTCCAACTATAATAAAAATTAATGCTAAAAATCTAAAACTCCACTATTAATCAGTATTACAAATAACTGAAATAGTATTCAGTAAGACATAATAAAATTTTCTCTTACTTTTCATTTATCTTTACCCCCACAGTTTCTAAGCCGATTTTTCTTGTGCAAGCATCTCTTCCTATTGCCAGCAATACCTGAAAAATTATTAATATATCAGTGACTGTTATCAAATAGGCTGCAAGTAAGTTACTTAATCATTAAGCCAATCTGATTTCATTTTCCAGACCTGGAAAGAAATATTTCATTAAGAAAATAATTCAAGAGTTTAAACAAATTAAAATATTTTAAAAATATATCCACTGAACAGGATATAGCAGAAATCCTTGTCCATTTATTAAGAAAAAGAAAGCTAACGATTCCTTTAATAAATCTAGCCAAGCTTAAGGACAGACAGCATAGCCTATGACTGAATTATTTTTTTTTAAGTAGTGAGCTAAGGAGATTAAAATTTTAAAGGACAGAGAAGTTCTACCTCATTTAAAAAGTTGGATGCCTTTTTTAGCTATTTGACAAATGACATTTTTAAGCTATGTATAAAACAAATTAAAATATCACAAGCAATAGAGATGTCTTAAAACTGGAATATAATCAAGGGTTTTCGAAATAGCAAACAGCCATTATATGTACCCAGCAAATATCCAATAAGCCCATTATCTACTTTCTAATGAAGTAATGATCTGGGTCCACTCCTTACCGTATTATACTCTCCTTCAATGATTTCATCACTACTGGTGGACTTAGCTATCACCCTGAGTCGGCCTGGTGTCCCTGCTTCAATTTGTTCAACCTATAAAAGTAATAAAGTTTTACTCCACAATAAGGACAGGTACCAACCCTCTTCTATCAGGTTAACCCAAAGTTAAACACAAAATCTGGCTGGAAAGGTCTTTCATGTCCCATCTCCCTCACCTTAACATCATTAGGACAATAAGAGGTTTTTTGTTATTTTATCCCCTTCTTTCTTATTGCTTAATGTTTGCCGGAGGGGCTTTCTTTCAAATAGTTCCCAAACAGAATAAAATTCAAAGAGAAAGGTGGGAGAGGACTACAGTCCCTAAAATCCAACTGAAGATTTGCTGTTTTTCCCAGGCTCCTATGTTGCAACTCACCCAGAACCATTAATCCCCTGGAGAGCCACTACTGCTCAAATTCAGAGATTCTCTTCCAACTACAGATGTGCAGTTTTGTCAACAAAGAACCGACATTGGAGTCAATCAAACATGATATACGTAACAGCTAGAAAGCCCTAAATAGTATAGTGAGCAAGGAGGTAGGTGTACCCTAAGTGGGGGTGGTCTTCGGTTGTCGAGGAGGTAAGGAGGAAGGAGCAAACCCTGGAGGCTGTGCTGTGCCCAACGGGATCAAATACACTAGCCCTCTACTCCGAGATGCCAACCATGACCTCCAGACTAGGTAGCGACAAATGAAAAACCTTATCAGCTGGAGGCTTTTGGCAGTCTATAATTCACCTTTGTTTCTGAGTGACAGAAAATCATGGGTTTCTATAAAAGATTTACTTAAAGAAACTCATAAAATCACCTGCAATTTCTACTCTACCTTGTAGGTACAACTATTCTGTATGGGAAAACGGCCAAGGGTCATTTTACTTTCACCATCAATACAACAGTAAAGATTTCCTTCTCAAATTCCCTTCCTTTTTATACAGGTAAGCCCATTTGAACATACTGAGAATGTCTTTCCTGTTTCATGTTCTAACCTGTGGAGAAGAGCTGCCTTAGCTCAGATTTGCCTAAAAATGATAAAGGCCTCATCACATCTCTAATTCCTTCCTGCCTCACTCACTTTTCTGTGTTCCAGTTAGGCTTTTCCTGTATCTAAAACAATTTCTGCATTTCGAACAATTTTATTCCCTGCCATCTCTCTGCACATCACACTGTGTTCTCTGTCCCAAACGTGGTCTCTCCTTCTTCCCTGCAGAAGGCCACTTCTACTAAGTCACTGCCTAATGCAACACAGCTTCACCCAGGTCCCTGGGGATCAGAGAGACCCTGGGAAACCAAGTAAAATGTCAGGTGCACAGACATATTTATTTCACTAGGGGACAGTGCAGAAGATTCTCAAAGATGCCCACAACTCTCCAAATGTGAAGACATTATAAAGGAATGGTCAATTAATCTTCAACAAAGGAGGCAAGAATATGCAATGGGAAAAAGACAGTCTCTTCAATAAATGGTGTTGAGAAAACTAGACAGCTACATGTAAAAAAAAAAAAAAAAAGAAAGTGGCCCATTTGCTTACATAATACACAAAAATAAACTCAAAATGGATTAAGGACCTAATGTGAGATCTGAAACCATAAAAATCCTAGAAGAGAACACAGGCAGTAATTTCTCTTGACGTCGGCCATAACAACATTTTTTCTAGATACGTCTACTGAGGCAAGGGGGAAAAAAAGCAAAAATGAACTATTGAGACTACATCAAAATAAAAAGCTCCGTACAGCGAAGGAAACAATCAACAGAACTAAAAGACAACCTACTGAATGGGAGAAGATATCTGCAAATGACATATCTGATACAGGGTTAACATCCAAAATATATAAAGAATTTCTTTAAAAAAAAAATTTATACAACTCAACACCAAAAAAACAAATAATCCAACTAAAATATGGGCAGAACGTGGGGCCCCTGAGTGGCTCAGTTGGTTAAGTATCTTGACTCTTGATCTCAGACCGGGTCTTGATCTCAGTCATGAATTCAAGCCCCGTAGAGCCCATTTAAAAAAAAAAAAGGCAGAAGACATGAACAGACATTTCTCCAAAGAAGGCATCCAGATGGCCAACAGGCACATGAAAAGATAATCAAGAACACTTATCATCAGGGAAATGCAAGTCAAAACCACAATGAGAGGGGAACACCTGGGTGGCCCAGTCAGTTAAGTGGCTGCCTTCATCTCAGGTCATGATCCCAGGGTCGTGGGATCCAGTCCCATTATCATGCTCCCTGTTCCACGGGGAGTCTGCTTCTCCCTTCCCCTCTATCCCTCTTGCTCTTGCTCTCTCTCAAATAATTAAACATCTTAAAAAACAAAAACCCAAAATGAGATATTACTTCACACCTGTCAGAATAGCTAAAATCAAAAACACAAGAAACAAGTGTTGGTGAGGATGTGGAGAAATAGGAACCCTCGTGCACTGCTGGTGGGAATGCAAACTGGTGCAGCCACTGTGGAAGACAATCAGGAGGTTTCTTAAAAAATTAAAAATAGAGGGGCGCCTAGATCAAACAGTCCGCCTCTTGGTTTCGGCTCAGGTCGTGATCTCAGGGTCCCAGGATAGAGCCCCACGATGGGATCTGCACTCTGCTTATTCCTCTCCCTCCCTCTCTCCCCCTCCCCTCATCCTGCTCATGTGTACAGACTCTCTCTCTAGAATAAATAAAATCTTTTTTTAAAAAGTTAAAACTAGAACTACCCTATGATCCAGTAACTGCACTACCAAGTAGTTACCCAAAGAACACGAAAACATTAAATCAAAAGGATATGTGCACCCCTATGTTTATTGCAGCATTGTCTACAGTAGCCAAATTATGGAAGCAGCCCAAGTATCCATTAGCAGATGAATAAAGATGTGGTTTATACAAACAATGGAATATTACTTAGCCATAAAAAAGAATGAAATCTTGTCATTTGCAACAACATGGATGGAGCTAGAGAATACAATGCTAAGCAAAATAAGTCAGAGAAAGACACCGTATGATTTCACTCATTTGTGGAATTTAAGAAACAAGACAAACGAATAAAAGAAAAAAGAGAGACAAACCAAAAAAACTATAGAGAACAAACGGATGG
Organism: Potos flavus; assembly: GCA_028534135.1. Taxonomy (NCBI): domain Eukaryota; kingdom Metazoa; phylum Chordata; class Mammalia; order Carnivora; family Procyonidae; genus Potos; species Potos flavus. The sequence goes on from CM052897.1 coordinate 14,764,326, forward strand.
TTCCCAAGGGCAGGTGGGTGGGGGCTGGGTAAAATAGGTGATGGGGATTAAGGAGGGCACTTATCAGGATGAGCACTGCCTACTGTACAGAACTGCTGAGTCACTATATTGCACACCTGAGACTAATAAAACACTGCATGTTAACTACACTGGAATTTAAAAAAAAGACATTACAGGAAGAGGTCACTCTTCTATCAGAATGTGTACATCCAGCTGTTGTTTTCTAATCACCGTCCTAGTGCAAACACAGCAGATCTACCTCCACCCCCTAAAAAACAACTCCAGTAATCAAGTACTGATTACTCCCAGGACATCTGCTACTTTATCCTCACTACACTATTGGGTGATAGGTTCATTTTAGATTTACTGTGCCAGGTTCTGTTCTAATTACTTTCTAAGAGTCACCTAATGCAATCTTCACAGGAACTCTGAGACGGGTGTTATTATCATCCTGATTTTACAGAAGAAACTGAAGCTCGGAGAGGTAAGTAATTCCCCCAAAGTCCTATGGCGAGAAAATGGCAGAACAGAACTGAAAGCAGATCATGCTCATCCCAATGCTCAAACTTTACCCACAAACATTAAGAGATCCTTACCATGGTCCTAACAAAGTACCTAAGTTAAGCCTCTAAACAAACAACAGCTAAAATTCTTTAACTTGTGTTAACATAACAGTCTCATCTTTACCTGCTCTAAAGGAAACTTATTAGTCTGAGATACAAGAAGTGATTGATTTTGTCACTTTTATATATCAAAATATCTGTAATCATGGTAACAACTCCCAGTGTAACTTGGCATATTTTTCAATCTTTTCAAAAGAAGGTTAAATGAGCAAAAAAGGCCAGCCCATGTAACAAAATTAGATAATTGTTATCCGAGAAGCCAAAATAATACAGTGTATCTGTAGACTACACAGCACACCAAGGGCTAATGTCTTACAAAAAAATTTAAACACTAGTCCAGTCGTGAACTCTTATTTAAATCACTAGCGTGTATGGAGAAACAAAAGATGACAGACCAAAGACTATAAAATAAAGGGATGCCTGAAGGGAAGCATTCAGCAAAAGAGAAGCAAAGGTAAGAAAGCTGAAAAGAGAATAAAGACATTATTAATCTGCAGCTAAGAGCAAAGTTATTTAGGTGGTAGCAGGTCCAAGTTCATATACCAATACCACAGGTGAGGCATTGCAGCATTCCCAATGGTTTATAATGCTGAAAGAAAAGCTCCCATCACCCACCTCAACACTCTCTCTCCTGCCTTTTAAACATAACTATAAAACCAACAAACCTACCAGCAACTCCACTTACTTTTATTGGTACAAACTGTTTTATAAACTTGACACCATGTTCTTCCATATGTTCACCGATTTTGTTGGCCATGTCCTGGTCAAATCCTCTAAGAAGAATGGATCGTACCATAATAGTAACATCTAAGCCAATGCCAGCAAGAAATCCAGCACATTCGAGGGCAACATAGGATGCTCCAACCACCAGCGTCTTACCCGGGCAATAAGGTAAGGAGAAAAGATCATCACTGAAAAACAATTTAAAAAAAAAAAGGAAAAAAGAAAGAAATTGAAAATGTTCATATGTGAGTAATGACTAAATCAAAGTAAAATTTTTGGTTTCTTAAGAACAATACACTTTTAAGATTAAAAACATTCAATCAGCTATACAAATAATATATGAAAAGTGTTTACAAGGCCTTAGACACTGTCCCTCTCTTGCCACTCAGTTGCTTTGGGAGTAGCTCAAGCTACCCATGGCCAAACACAGCAAACCACATAACTCACGGTCAAACAAAATAATTTTGAACTTGTTTGGAATAATTCTCCACTAATGTGTTTAATATCGTATATTCGCAAACCCAAACCCCCACCCCTCATCTCACCACCACACAGCTCTCTCCAAGGTGGAAAATCTGTGTTACTTCTTTTTATCTGGAACACCAATTATCAAAAATGGGGAAAAGAGTAGGAGAATACGTCCAACATAATTGTTTTATAAAATAAAGACAAGTGAAGAATATATTTGAGTCAAGTGAAGAATATATTAAGACATGAGAGAGATCAGAAAGGCATTGTTAGGAAATGAGGGTTTTTTTTTTAAATATGAGAAAGGACGCTATCCAAGACAACAAAGAGAACTGTTGCCATCTGAGATGCCCCTATATGAGGCACAAAGGAAAAAAATCCTATCTCTTCCCCCCAAAAAAGGGCCTGAAAAGAATAATTTATAACACACTCAGAAACTCCTGGGCAAAAACATCCAAGAGGACATATATATCAACAACCTGTCTTAATGTTGTCATAATGTGAAATTCCTTATTGAATTCCTAATGTGAATTGTTATGTCACTGTATGATCACCTGATGAGCAAAACAAATCACACAACCAAATCTTGCTTGACTCACTTATTTCGGAAGGCTGACTACACTGACATTGTGCCCATGCGAACAGCAAAGAGGAGGGACTGGGGTTCTACATGGCCCTCCATCCATCACTGTTTTAGCATCTGCATGAATATCCATCTGGTTTTAAATGTTATACATTTCTAATATACACTCACACACGTGTACATTCCAAACATAAATCTGTATGTCAGCAGTGATGTTAACTGGGTGGTAAGAAGACCAATGTTTACAGTCCTGAATTCTTAAATGTTCTCTTTCTTGCATACAATAATTTTTCCCTTCTCTTTTTCCCAATTCCCTATCCCTCTGGGCAAAAATGTGGCCAACACTCTGAAGCAATGGACTGAATGGGTTTGAAGAAAAAAACCTGAAAAGCATAAATCTGCGATGGGTTTCTCGTACCTGCTGATGCAGTACTCTCTGTCGCCGGGGATGCCCAAGTAACGTGGCCTCTCGCCCGTAGCAATGAGAAATCGCTCTGCTGAATAAATTTTTTCTTTGCCTTTGTTATTTGTTGCCTACAAGGAAACCGATGTCAACTTTTAGTAAGTTATTAGTCATCAGAATTGTAGACTTTATAGTTAACAAAGGCCATTCACATTATCCAATCTGATCTTCATAAAAATTTGGTAGTATGTAAGATGTTAAGGGTCTGAATAGTTAACAGACTTGTTCGAAATCATAAATCTAGTAAGTGGCAGAGCCAAGACTCACATCCAGGTACTCTGGCCCCAAATCCATTACCCTCACACTACCACCCCACAAGAGAAAGGCCCGTAAGATGGGACTGCAAAATCGCCAAACTGGACAGTTTGGGTCACCATGGCTTTTCAACTTCTATTAAGATAATCACTTTCTCTTTTCCTCCCCTACTCCCTGACCTATCACACAATTACCTTAATCCTATGAGGACCCACAAACTGCCCATAGGCATTCTCATAGGTGACTTTCTTCTCCCGCAGGGCTACCCGGTAGCCCCAGTTCAGAGAGCCAATGTGGTTCTGTACGGCTTCCGTCATTTTATTCCAGTCATGTTTAACTGCACAAGAAGAGAAGACCAAGAAATGTTTCTATCTTTTCAACTGCCAGGCAAAGATCATTATTCAGTAACTATTCACATGGAATACAAAGAGCAGAGCTTTTAGCCTAAAAGAGCAGGGTCATTCATTTCAAGCATATAAACAACTTTTTCATGCTCAATTATTCTTTCGTTTTTAGAAGACTACCACACAATTCATCATGCAAGGCTTCCTGACAATTCTTAAAACTAAAAGAAACAGGCATAAACTTTTCTCCTCTTTTAGAAATGAACGGAAAAAAAAAAGAAAAAAAAAGAAAAAGAAAAAAAAAGAAATGAACGGGAATTTTACTTTGTGAATACTGATTGATGGGGTAATGAGGTGTGGTAAAGCCTAGGATTCTGTATTTGTAACAATCCCCAAGGGATCCTGGTGTAGCCAGGTTTGGAGTTAGTAAGCTGGTAACAGTCTAGACCAGCGGCTGGCAAACAAAGGCCTACTAAAGGGACGCTTGGGTGGCTCAGTCGGTTGGGATATCTCTTCGGCTCAGATCACGATCCCAAGGTCCTGGGATGGAGTCCCACATTGGGCTCCCTGCTCAGCAAGGAGACTGCTTCTCACTCTGCCCACTCCCCTGCTTGTGCTCTCTCAATCCCCCTGACAAATAAATAAAAATCTTTACAAAAATTAAAAATATTTTTTAAAAAAGGCCAAATGTAGCCCATCACCTTTTTAATAAAGTTTATACACCCCTGATCACTTATTTACGTATATCATCTAGGGCTTCTTTTGTGCCACAATAGCAGACCTGCGTAGTTGTGACAGGGATCACTGGGCCTGTGAAACCTAAAAGATTTATTATCTGGCCCTTTACATAAAAAGTTTGCTGACCCTTGATCTAGACAGAGTATTTTAAGACTCTGTCTCACTGCCTCCCAAATCCCCATCTTACCAGAGAGGAAGATTTTTTAATTCTATCATAAAATAAATCCTTTGAGGGGCGCCTGGGTGGCTCAGTCGGTTAGGAGTCCGACTCATGATTTCGGCTCAGGTCATGGTCTCAGGGTCATGGATCAAGCCCTGGGTTGGGCTCTACTCAGTGGGGAGTCTGCTCTGGATTCTCTCTCTCCCTCTGCTCCTCCTTGTGCATGCTCTCTCTCTCTAAAATATTCTTAAAAAAATGAATCCTTTGAGTCAGGCGCTAATATATTAAATTTCAATGGATAAAAATCAATCATGCACTCATTAATAATTCAGCAATGACTAGAAAAAAATAGGATGCAGATAAAATATACTCTGGTGATAGGACAAAGGCAGGTCCCAGGAAAGCTGTGGTCTGGAAGGAAGCAAAAGAGAATCAACATACACTGAAAGATCTGTCATGGAAATGAGGAGTCTGAATCTTAAGATTCAGGGTTAATAAGTAGCTTGGCCACATAGGAAGTGGTGAACCAAGTCTATGCCACCCAACGGCCAGCCTCTAGAACTGGGAATGACAACACAAAAATTGGTCTGTGGCCTCCCAGAGAAACAGATCGTCGATATTCAATTCACAGAATCAAAACGTTAGACTTTGAGAGATAATGAAAATAGACAGTGACTATAAATCCACTGTGGTTGCAATGCTAAGAGGATGGTGTGGGAGGCGGGGCTGGGAGCGCTGAGGGAGCCCTGCCAACCCACCCATCTGGCCTCTGTCTAGCAACACTAAAAAAGAAGAGACCGGATTCACTTCTGCTCTCCCCCCCAGGAATAGAACAGAATAGTGTAACTCACCCCCCCCCATGCCATTTAGCTGAAACAATTACCAACATCTTGCCAATCTCATTTCATATACCCCCCTTTTCACTAGAGTAAGATTTTACTTGAGAGGGAGTGTGCACGTGTGCGCATGAGCGAGGGGGGGGGCAGAAAGAGAGGGAGAGGGAGAAACAGACTCCTGGCTGAGCACAGAGCCTGACATGGAGCTCAATCTCAGGACCCTGAGATCATGATCTGAGCCAAAGTCAGACCGACTGTGCCACCCAGGCGCCCCTTTACTGGAGTATTTTAAGCAAATACCAAACATTTCATTGGTGATGTGTTTGCTGTTATAGTGATTTAAGAATGACCAAAGGCCGCTGATGCTAAATATCCTTCACTATAGTTTCTTAAAATTAGGAGGGGTCCAGCCCAACATGCCAATAATGCCCCCATGGAGAAATAATGAACTAGACCACAGGCAGGATTGATTCACTTCTGAAATTTCACAATTATAGAAGTATTAAGTGGACTACACTCTGCTAATCCACCAGGAGATATTATATTCTAAGTAAGACATAGCTGAGATTAAATAATAGCACCAAAAAATTCAATTATTTCAAAATTCAAGTTCAACAATTAGACCTATCCCAACCTTAATTCTGTTAAAGCTTTCCTTTTCCTTTTTTCCACCTGATTTTTCAAATTCCTCTTTTCTACCAAAGTTCTGTCTTTATCCTCTGGTATAGCAGGCAGTTAACCTCACCCCCAGTCTCTAATGTGATTATGCTCAGGCAGAAGGAACTCAAAACTTCCAGCCCCCCAGTTTGGGATTCAGCATGAGGGAACTCTAGCTACTCCCATGGTCCTTATCTTGCATTTCATTCTGAGAATTAAGCTTCTGTCTTGTAAAATCCAAATTCCTACTTTGCAAACTACTGGTGGTAACACACCTGGAGCCCTAGTTCTCTAGAGTTACACTGCCTTCTGATAATGCCCCAGATCCACCACCTCCCTGAATCCCCAAATACTACCTGGATACTCCACATCCCCACTCATCCCACCTGCTGGTAGAGTCCACCATTTCTCCCATGTCCCCAGATTCAGCCGGCTTGGTCTACCAGTTATAATCCAATGCTAAGCTTCTGCAATATAGATTCTAGCTGAGCAGGTAAGACATGTAATTCACTTGTGTGTGACATTAATGCCCGCCACAGCAGCTGGATCTTAAAGCCGACTGTCTGTGGCTCCTGATCTATGTCTATCCCACTAAAGAAAGCCAGGCCACACTCTTAAATTTGACAAGAGTAATCAGACTAATTGAACTGTGTGGTATCTTTAACATCTTCAGTGCATCTACTTATTTGAACTTCAAAACACCTGAAGAGGCACAAATTACCTCCATTATATACACAGGGAGATCAAGGATGGATCTACCCAAGGCCACGCGCCACACACCGATTCAGTGGCAGCCACAGATACACTCTGTATGAAACATCAGGTGTGTGTAGGAAGAATTGATCCTGTAACCCCGCAATGATCTTGCTTTCCTTGTAATGATAATGGAATCCTAAAACTTCAAAAACTTAATTTTTTAAAGGCATATTTAATTCTTGAGCACAGGGGAACTCAAATTAATAAATCTAACAAATACAAAGCAAACAAATCTTCCAGAAAGGATCAATTCATCCAGTTTACATGACTGAGCTCCAGTAATTTTTTTTTTTTAAAGCTTGAGACTTTCTCTGTACAATCTGAGTTTGGAGCTTTAGAAAAAGAGCAGATCACAGCTGAGTCCTGGATGTGTCACTCCCCTGTCACAGTCAGATTCAGTTCTGCTGCCTGGTCCAGCTCCCTCTCTTCCTTCCTCATGCCTAGAGCTACCTACAGTGTCAGCGAAGACAACCTTCCCAGAACACTGGAACACTGTTATTTGGTCAAAGACATGAGATTAGACGTGTTTCTATTTAAAAAATGCAAAATAAGCCTTCACGCTTCATCTGTGGGAACAGGGATCAGCAGCCTCTAGGGGTTTCTCATTTGAAAAATATACTGCCAAGTTTCTTTCTTGCTCTAAGACCTAATGATATAGGTCTAAGTGTCTATGACACTAACAAATGTCTACGTGACATCTGTCTAAATCCACTGCACTCCTCACTACAACCATTTTAAAAGGAGGGAGGTGGCAACTGCTCCCTCAGTGGTGGGTCCTGATAGCCACGGCAGACCTCTCCCACCAAGCCCAGCCTGGGTCTCTGCTAGGCCACAGCTAGCTTCAGAAGTCTCAAGGCTCAATAAGAAAAATGGAAGATAACACAGTAAACAAACAATGAGGAAGAGTGAAGGAATTTAAATACAGGGAACAGCTCTCATCAAAGCCTTTGGGATTGCTGATGCCAGCAAATACAGAGGAGGAAGATATAAAAATAGAAAATTAGGGGCGCCTGGGTAGCTCAGTGGGTTAAAGCCTCTGCCTTCGGCTCAGGTCATGATCTCAGGGTCCTGGGATCGAGCCCCGCATCGGGCTCTCTGCTCAGCAGGGAGCCTGCTTCCCCCTCTCTCTCTGCCTGCCTCTCTGCCTACTTGTGATCTCTCTCTGTCAAATAAATAAATCTTTATTAAAAAAATAAAAATAGAAAATTATATATTTCTAACATTAAAACCTGGAAAGAGGGAAGAAGCACAAGAGTAAAACTGTTAATTTAGTTGAATAAATAATTTCTAAAGACAGACTTGGATTTGGTCCAAGTCTTAAAACCCCATTAAAATTCAGGAAGCTTTTACTGGTTTTAATGTCTAGATCTGGACTATGCTAGTAGTGGCTCTTTATTAGCCCAGGGGCTATACGTTCATTAGTTTTTTGTTATATAATTTAAAAATAAACTCAACATAAATAAGCATAGCTAGTGTTTATTATTACCTGATAGCTACAGAAATATTCTTCTGCTGGAAAGATCTGTCAATTCACCAAATTCTATTTCACCACCTACCTGATCACTAAATTCATTAGAATTATACTTAGTTGGCCCTGTTAATAAAATTTCACATTCAGCAGAGGCCTGCCTGTATTTAACCCTTTTTAAGACTCTAAAGACCCACTATATACTTCTACATTTCTAACTAAATTAAACAATTCTGTTCCCCTGACTTTATTTTTCCTAAGAGTGGATATAGCTTTAAAGCTAACGTCAGTTAGTACAACATACCAAATTTAAGTATTAGATCCCTATATGAATGAATAAAAATTGCGTGACTGAGTTATATAGCACTGTTATTTACCTAGATTTCAGAGACAGACGCATTCACTGTAGATGACAGTATATAGAAATAATAAAGCTGCATAAATCGAAATTTGCTTAGAACGACCCTTTTCCAACAAATTCTAGATTTTTTCAGATGAGTATCCTTGTTACATGTCCTCTTTAAGAGGGAACTAACTTGGTCCAAATATACAACTTCCTACAATGTCTGTAAATGTTTTTCTACACCCCATTAAACCCATTAAAAAAGTGCTCGGCAGAGTCTACTCCAATTTACTGAAACTGTGAATGGAAGAATTAAAAGCAGCAAGTCCAGAAGAAGGGACAGAAACGGTGTGATGAGTAGCAGCTATCTGAACCACAATGCTGTATTCAATCCTCACGCAGTGAATGGCAAAGTCAGAAGTTGTGCCCAGGCCTACCTACTACAATAACCTACGTTTTAACGTACCAGGAGGGCTGGGGTGAAGGAAGTTCTTAACGCAAGGGACCCAGGATACCGGCAAAGACTGTGTGTCCCCACTTAACTAAAGTCACCAATTCTACCTCTGGGCTCCCAGGGAACATGGTCTGCACATCAATGATATTAGCACATCAGTGATTAGCGGAATCTGCGCACCTACACAATTCGTTATTACTCATCTCTGTATTTCCCCAGCACAGACTCAACTGCAGATAGTGGGCGTGCAAAAGCAATATTCTGTAACTTTACCAGTAGAATTTCTAAAATGTCTACAAAGAAGTCTAATAAACTAACCAAAGGGGACCTCTTGCTAGCCAGGTATATTAAAAAAGTAGGTTTCCAGGAAGGGCAGAGTGTATGAATGGCAGACTCAGTGGGGAGACATTCTGACACAGGAGTAAACAATAACTTGGCGGGGGTGGGGGGGTGCAGAAGCGGGACTAGAGGTGGACTATCAGTAGATTATGTGTTAAATTCATAGTCCACAGGTCAAAAGGGTCACCTCGACTGCCCTTTTTTTGGCAAGAGGAAAGGACATGAGGCATGACACCTCAGAAATAAATAATGAAACTCTCAGTACCAGCCTCAGGCCCCAAAGGTCATGGACAGAGAATAGCCTTGTAAGGATCTGAGGAAAGAGAGATGACCCCAGCATAAGAACACTTTTAAAGTAACTGATTTTCCAAGACTCCAGACTTGGGGAAAAAAGTGCTGTTGACTTCAAACAGGAAGTAAAAGCATGAAACAGAGGAAGCAGGACTAATTTGAGTAGGGGCAAAATGTTTCAAAGCATGTATTTATGCCTTATTTTAATATTTAATAAACTATTAAATTAAAACTCAGAAAAGCTACAAAATAAATTACCCTGGCAAATGTCCCATACCCTGTAGATCTCAAAACTAGTATCAGGGGGCATCTGAGTGGCTCAGTTGGTTGAGCATCTGCCTTCGGCTCAGGTCATGATTTCCAGGTCCCAGGATTGAGCCCCGTATCAGAATCCAGCCCTGTGTCCGGCTCCCAGCTCAACGGGGAGCCTGCTTCTCTCTCTCTCTCTCTCTCTCTGCCTCTCTCTCTGCTTGTGCTCTCTCTCTCTCTCAAAGGAATAAATAAAATCTTTAACAACAACAAAAACTAATATCGCATAAGGCTGGAGTTTCCCTCTTCAAGGACATGTGACCTATGACATTCATTAACTATGCAGCCATGCCAACCTCATTTTTTTCTTCTACCAGATAATGCAATCTACTTTCCAAAGGCAGCAATTCCTCTTCAACTTTCCTAGGGTTGCCAGGGTACTCTAGATGTTTTATACAACAAAGACTAACCGTCTCCTTCTCAACAAATAAACAGCCTCCCCCACCCCCAGAACATCAGCTCATGAAACTGATTTCTTTGGAGAGAGAAAAATGAAACAGCTTCAAAGGAAAGAAAATATAACTTACACTCTTTATGAAATTCTATATATAAGAATTTATTTGAGGGGCACCTGGCTGGCTCAGTCAGCAGTGTGTGTGACTCTTGATTCTGGGGTCATGAGTTCGAGCCCCACACTGGGCATAGAGATTACTTAAAAATAATAATAATAAAAATAAAGAATTTATCTAAAACATTCTGGTTTTCTATTACAGAAAGGCACTCCAAGTACAGTATCTGTTCTTACCACAACAGCTAAAAACCATCAACAATAAAAACCTCCAGGTCATTTTCTAGTCCCATAAAAATGGATGCTGCTTTGCAAGATCACAGCTCAAACCCCTCAAAAGCACAAACAAGAGCAGCTTCTCCCGCTGTACCTGTCTCCTCGGTGTTCCAACCATAGTCGCGAGAGTCTCGTAGGGCTTGTCCTAACAAAGCCGCTTGGTGCATCAGTTTTTTAGGTATGCAACCCACATTCACACACGTTCCTCCGAGACCTGCAACAACATTGAGAAATCAGTTTACATCCAGCTTCCTAATCCTTCAAAGAAGAGGTTCATAATTATTACTATGCTATGAAAGATCATAATTTATTTGCTTAATGTAGCCAGTACTATTTTTACAAGTTTATTCCTAAGACTCATGGTATTTCTAAGCTCAGAGAGCCTTATATATCAAACACAATAACACATCCGAAAACACAAGAAAAATGAGATTACCACAATTTCCACATACTTCAAAGATTCAAAATTAACTGCTTATGATGATGCCAGAAATTGAAATTTTACTTTGTGCACAATCCTACACTCGCTACCACATCTACGAAAAGAATTAAATGGTAAAGGAGTTGTTAAGCTGGCCACAGCTGGACTGCAGTGGGTCCAGAACTGCACATAAAATCTGGTTTATGAGAGCTTTTTTTTTTTTAAAGAAGGTGGTTGGGACACCTGGTGGCTCAGTCAGTTAAGCATCTGCCTTCGGCTCAGGCAGGGTCCTGGGATCAAGTCCCGCATCAGGCTCCTTGTCAGTGGGGAGTCTGCTTCTCCCTCTGCCTCTGCTCGGACACACACTCTCTGACAAATAAATAATCTTAAAAAAAAAAAAAAAGGGTGGTCTACAGCTTTCGTGGACTCCCACAAAAGGATTCATGATGACCAAAACAAACAAAGGTTTAGCATCTCTGAGCTTAAAGAATATGGCGATAGACTATCTTCACTAAAAGAAAATGTAGGCAGACGGGAAGGGAGACAAAATGGCAAAAGAGTGCCGGGCCGGACGGCGGTGGACTTCACATAAGCCCTCTGAGAAGAATGCTTCCAGACTGCGGCTATGGAGCGTAAGCTCCACAGGCCGGAACGGCTATGCCCAACACAAGAATAGTGACTGACACCAAACTGACTCCTAATAAATATCTGCTAAATGGATCAATTAGAAACTCGGACACTCTCTTATCCAGAGTTCCTGCTTCTTGCTTCCTAATTAGAGCAGCTACTAAGTTATCTTGATAAGATTTACATATCACACCAATCCCCTCCTCGCAGGCTTCCTACTGTGCTCTAGTCAGATCCAATTCCTCATCTTAACCTACCAGGACCAGGGCAGCCTGATACCTGCCCTCCTCTCCATTCTTAGCTCCAGCTCATACCACCCGTGCTACAATCATGAAGAACTCCCACCTGCTTCAGGGCCTTTGTATGTTCTATTCTGTGACAGAAACTGAGAAAAGTCCCTTGGAAGGTTCTTCCTCAGCTTTTGGCATAGTCAGTCATCTAAAGGCCATCTCTTCAGAGGCCTTCCCTGATAACTGTCTCAAAGTTAAAAGTCTTTCCCCTACCCAGTTCCTCTCTATTTCACCATATAATTTTTTTTAGTACCACTTATCGTAATTCATAAAGTTCTTGCTTATCTTTTGTCTCCCCACTAGCATGTAAACTCCATAAGGGCAAGAACTTCATGTCTACCGAGTCCACTACTATATTCTCCAATGCCCTGGTTCATAATAAGTGTTTAATTAATATCTGTGGAATAAACGAATAAGGAACATTTAATTCACCAAGACTCAGAAGCAGCATGGGCTATTCATTAAGATATCGAATTCCAGTTCTTGCTGAATGTAGGAACTGGTTTTAGAACAGAAATCCACAGGTAAGTGTTTAAAGTCTCAGTTATAAAGCTCCTAAGTTTACAAGGTTACTCAAATATTTAGCTTTAAATCACCATAACAGCTGTGGATAAGGTTTTGCATTATCTTGACTCTGCCAAAAAAAACCCTAAATTTTCAACATTTAACTGGAGTCCATTTTAACAGCACAAATGAAAGAGGTATATATATATATATATATATTTTTTTTTTTTTTTTTTTAATTTTTAATTGGGTTTTAGGAGCCATTTAAGCCAATACCAGGGAAAAACCTGCTCTTACAAATTCACTTCTAAAATATTTTAAAGTTTACCCCATCTAGTTCCATGAGGGGTTGGAGTGACAAAATCCAGGACCATTATCTTCTTGTCATATTTGGCTGCCTCCTGGAAAATAAAAGTATTAAAATCAGTTGGAAAGGTGAACATGACAGACTAGAAATGGGCTTTTAAAACTCCAAGCTATTCTTATTAAGCTATAGTGCCTAAGGCATAAGCAGTTCTTACTGCCTTGGAATTTCATATTTTCAATTTCAAGATGATCAGCATGATTCCAAGATAAAAATTAAGCAATATTCAGATAGTCAAAAGGGTAGTTTTAAAGAATACAGAGTACAGTTGTAAAACCATCAGCTGGAAACACTAGAATCCTCTTACAAAATTCCACTCACACAATAATATATTAAGCAATAATCTGAAAAACCTGTGGTCATTTCTAAGCAAAAAGGTGAGTATCCAATTAAAAAGATTTATGACAGTCCATATAAATCTTAATTCAATCTGTATCCTATGAGTATTTTTTAAAGTACTTTTAACTTTTATCTAATTCAGTATCTAGGCAGAATATTGGGAACATTTTTCTTCTAAAATTGTCACATTTCTTAAAATTTCATGTGAAGAGCCAGTGAAAAAGTTGATGGTATCTATGAGGTTTCCAAATCAATTTTAAAGGAGTGATGACAACAGTCAGAAGTTCATTTTACAGAGTACCCTGTATCCTTCTCAGAAAATAAGCTTTTGTGTATTGGCAACTAGACCTCCAGGTTATTTGAAAGGACTGAGCCTTACGTGTCCTTTAAAACCACCAGAACTAGAGTAAAATACATCTGGTATTACTCCTGTATCATTTACAGCAGAGTACTGCTCGATGCCAGATGCTGGCCTGCTCCTCATTGCTGCTTCATTTGACTCTACCTTTACTGATCCACAAGCTACACCTTAGGGAAGTACAACCATCTCATCTTTTAAAAGTACATGCTGGGGAAGGATGAAAGACCCCAGGCCCCTCACACACGGAAAATTTATCTCAATTTAGGGCCAGAAGCCTTACTCCTGAACCTCCCTTATATTTACATCCTCTACCCCCCTTACCCTCAAGCTGGAGTTAGTGGTTATTCTCGTAGTTCAGTTCATATACAAAGGAGGCAAGCATTTTTAATGATTAAGTTTAAGAAATCCAACTACTTTCCATTTTTCTATTGGGGAAGAGGACTTGTGAATAGGGAAATCATCAAAGTGAAAACCTAATATTAGTATTTATAAAGAATAAGATATGTAGTTTCAAATCGTTTCTGTACACCTTTATTATCTTTGAAAAATCAGCCAAACTTAATATGAATCAAAATGTGTCCCAAAATACTGGGCCTGGCACTGCTATATAAAAGTACTTTCATAAAGAAGATACAGTTCAACCTGGAAAAATGATTTATAAAATAGTTCCTTTATAAACATGTCCTGCCCAAGTTAATGTGCAAAATGCCACAGGAGTGACTCAAATTCCAGTCAGGAATATGGCTATTCCAACCCTCAGGCAGATAACACACAAGGAGCCTTGCCTTAGCAGCCGCCAGTCCTCCTGAGCCCCCTCCAATGATGATGAGGTCATAGTCATAGGCCTCAGGGAGATCCTCAGAGCCATTCATTTTTAGTAGCTTTTGAAGTCGGCCCTCCTGATAAGCCTAAAGAAAAACAATGGCAGGGGAAATAATGTAACTTAAAAACAATGTCTGAAAAGTTTTGTGAGAAAACCTTTCTTAAAAGAAAAGCAAAGGAATTTTCAAAGGAAAAATACTAATTTATATTACAGCACCCAAGTAGAAAATGTGTAACCCTCCTTTCAAGCGGTGAGCCACGATTTGCTTCCATTAGGACTGTCCAAATACCTTTACATGTGATGGAGAGCTAACACTGAGACCCTTCCGCAGTACTTCTTACATTAGGGCCTGATATTCCAACAAGATCAACCTAGTACTAAACCAAGTCTCATCATCAGTCCTTTTTTCCTAGAATTATTACACCAGGATTCAAACTAGGTTTTTAAAACACGTGTACTATATGTTTTTAATAAAAGTATCAATTCCTGGAATGCCTGGGTGGCTCAGTTGGTTAAGCGTCCGCCTTCGGCTCAGGTAATGATCTGAGTGTCCTGGAATCCAGCCTTACATGCCGGCCACTCTCTCTCTCTGACAAATAAATAAATAAAATCTCAAAAAAGCTATCACTACGGATCAGCAGCATCTTTATTTTCTATTGTCAAAGGTCCCACAATGAGCAGGCTGAGGTCTCCAGTTAAGACAGGGGCCTGGTAAATGGCAACTGAAACAGATTAGCCAAATACTTAAGATTTTTCTACATTGTTTAGGTAAAAATTCAGAACAAAATCATGAGTTGACATTTCGCTGCATGAAAAGTTAAATGTAAAAGTCCCTGATTTTCAAAGCCGTTTTCAATAGCAAAGAAAAAAAGGAGGATGGAGGCGGCTAAATGCATAAACACGACTCTGTAAAGCTTACTTCTTTTTTTAAGAGCACATTTTATTTTTCTATTATATTATATATTCTTAGTTTTTTAAGTAATCTCTCCATCCAGCATGGGGCTCGAACTCACAACCCCAAGATACTCTACTGACTGAGCCTGCCAGGCGCCCCTCAAGCTTACCTCTTTCATCTACCTGTACACGAGGCCTCCTGTAATTTATTTAGGATTTAGTTTCCATTTACTTGGCACATAACAAGCTTTATGATATAAATATTATAGACTTTTAATTTTAAAAACCATTTCATTCCATTAGCTTTTATACACATTTCACATTAGCTTGGAAGACTGTTTTGGTAATATATTTAACATTACCTTTTATTAAAACAAAAATCTGTGCTAACATGAGACAATGTCTGGAAACACTGTTAACAGGCACTAAAACAGTTTTCATAAAAATCAAATTTTAATCTCAATAGTCAAAAAGAGCCCCCAAACTTACCAGCCCAGACTGTACATTTTTCTCCTGCCTACCATCAGCTGTAGGGGGTGAAAGGCAGAGCTTAGGGTCAGTAGAGCAGGATTCTTGGGATGTGGAGGGGGGTGCAGTGGAGGAAGGTGAAGGAGGAGGCACGGCACTGTGGCCAGCCCTTGGCAGCGTGGCAGGTACACATGGTGGCTTGGGGACTGAAGGGAGAACACGTGGAAACCAGCAACAATGGGGACCAGACGGCCTCGCCCTGACCGTCTGTACAAAAGGTCTAACGTGAGAGGCTGGTAAACACAGCCAGTATTCATGAACTTGCATTATGGCAGAGGCTCCTCCTTCAAGAGAAGGCACTGTGGGGGGGAAAAACAATTTGGTAATAACAATAGCTATTCAGATCAAAGGATCAATATAAGCTTCAGATAACACGCATTACTCCCTAGTTGCTCTCGAAGAGCACAGGCTGACTTGCTGGCTTAGAAGAATTAATAAATGCACCTAGATGTTCTTCTGGAAAAATAACATGACCATTTTTAATCTCAGCCTCAATTTTATCTGCAAGTACTTGACACAGACAGCGCCAGAACACAGTCATTGGCTGTCTAAATGGAAACCACCCATTTCATAACCACCCCCCTAACAAATCTACTAAAAGAAAGAAAATGCACTGTCATGCTGAAAAGCCACATACTCCCTCCACCAATGTGTAATCTGTTCTGTACTGAAATTGTGGCTCCCGACGGATTCTTACAGTTCAAGTAGGAAGTCAAACTGTATCAACCAGTGTACAGATTTTACAAAGAAAGCGGAGTGAGCCTCAACACTTAACTCTGTAAAGTAAAATCAGTAAGACACAGGCAACTAAAGCATTCCCCTGACCCCAGAACTAAACATGGTGTTTTAAAATTTTAATCCAACTTAAAACTGAAATTGATGTTGATAAGGTCCAAGTGGTTTCCCACCTGAAATATAAATAAGATAGATAGTAGAAAACAGCTCCCCCAGGCAGGGTCAGGAAGGAGCATACAGATGGGTAAGGAGAGGAGGAGAAAAATGCCCCCTACTCTCCTCCAATTATGAGTGCTAGAAATAGTGACCACCAACTTAGTAGCTAATAAGGAACAGGAGTTCTTAAACTTTTTAGTCTCAGGATCCCTTTAAAACCTTAAATTATTTAGGACTCCAAAGAGCTTTGGTTAATAATGTGAGGCTTATTTATGAATTTTAGTATATTAGAAATTAAAATTAAGAAAGAAATTTTAATATTAAAAAAAGTATTACTGTAAACATAACTTATTAACAATAATCTTTTTTTTAAAGATTTTATTTATTTATTTGACAGAGAGAGACAGCCAGAGAGGGAACACAAGTAGGGGGAGTGGGAGAGGGAGAAGCAGGCTTCCTGCCGAGCAGGGAGCCCGATGAGGGGCTCGATCCCAGGATGCTGGGATCATGACCTGAGCAGAAGGCAAACGCTTAACAACTGAGCCACCCAGGCGCCCGTTAACAATAATCTTTTAATTAGTGGGAAGAGTGGCATTCATTATTTTATATCTTTGTAATTCTCTTTAATGTCTGTCTTTATAGAAGACCGCTCCTGTCTTTTCTTCATTCAGTCTATTACAACATCACCTGCTTGGAAAATTCCATGGGAGATTTGCGAAAGAATTATAACGAAAAGGCATCTTAGTAGTATGGAAATAATTCTGACATCAAGGCCTTCCTCTGAGGGCCTCTTGAGGCCCTCAGAGGAATGCAGACCACACTGTGAGAACCACTGCTTTAGGACTTAAGTGTAATTACACAACACCTCACACCTGCAGGTGTCTGCCAGCCTTACACACTGGATAGTCTTCCATTTCTTCCATCTGTCTCTCTCAGGAACGCCCCTCCCCCACCCCACCCCTAGCGAAACACTGCTCCAGACTCACCTCTGAAAAGGCACAACAAAGAAAGTAATTCTAGTGTACCAGATTTCTTTAAAATTAGAATAATGTTTATGTTCCCCTCCCCCAAACATGAATCCTAACCACTGGACACAGACATGGACTAGTTTTTACCATTACACATCAGCTCTGGTGTTGAATTGACCTGCGTTAAAATATGTACTCTACCACTCTCTAAGCTAGGTGACATGGGCTAATCACCTAATCCCTAGGAGTCTGCTTTTTCGTTTTGTAAAATGAAGTTAACATACCCTTGTACTTCACCACCCTGCAGGGTTTAAGTGAAATAATGCCTATCAGCACAGTGGCTACTAGGAAAAATCTCTTTAGGTTACTAACTTTCCCCTTCCTAAAGAAGGGAACCCCCACGGTCAAAAGGCTCCTGCAGAGTTCACAGATTCCCCCGCACCTCCCTGCACCACACCTCACCTGAAATGCCCTCTTCCCATCAAATCCTGATACAGTACATAAACCACGATGTTAAATTATTTTTATTCAGTGTACACAAACACATTATCCTTTCCAAAGCAGTCCTTTAGGGCTGGAAGGGGAGGTTCTTTCACCAACGTTCTAAGCCTCCAACACAATGCCCATTTCTTCCATTAGGTCTCCCTCAAGTTCCCAAACAACATTCTCCTTTTGTTTCTTGCCAGTCCATTAACACATTATCATATCCTTATACAAGGCAGGCAGAGGGAGACTTCACTATGGCAGTAACTGTGAAGACAGACAAGAAGTTGCACTGGCAGCTTTGATAATGGAGGAATTATAGGTGGCAAACTATAAAATGAACCAGGCAAGAAAACAGATTCTCCCCTCAGAGCCTCAGCAGAACCAGCCCTGCTGACACCTCGATTTTAGCCCAGATAAACAGATTTGAGACTTTAACCTGTAGAGCTATCAGAGAATACATTTCTGTTGTTTCAAGCCACCAAAAGTTTGGTAATTTGTTACAGCAGCAAAAGGACACCAATACACACAGTGAAATATAAATTCCATGAGAGATGGTCAATTTTCTGTCCACCACTTTTTCCCCAGTGCCTGGAGCAGTGTCTGGTACAGCAAGCCCTCAAGCAATTGTTGAGTAACAAGTGCCGATTCCAAGATTCCAATCGCTTGGTAATGGAGTTCCCCAAACAAAAGCAAAAGCATGAGGAAGTCATGAGCAGGGAATCTGCTTCTCCCTCCCCCTCTGCCCTTCCTCCCTACTCATTCTCTCTCTCTCTCATTCAAATAAATAAAAATCTTTCAGAAAATTTTTAAAAAGCTACAACTTCAGAGAAGGCCTCAAAAACTACCTTCCCCCTAAACCTGTATATGCTCTATTATTTTTAGTCAAGTCTCCAATACTCTCAGTAAGGACACGGGCACTTAACAGAGCAACCTGGAGAGGAGTTAAAAAAAAAAAAAAAGAAGAAGCAGGATACTGTTGCTACTAGGAAATTATTTTCCTCTAATGACAAATCTCTGGAAAAGGAACTTGGTTGGGAAAGACAGGCTCAAGTGAGGATCAGCAAGACCAAATGATACTCCCATGACTGCTAAATAAATCAAAGGGTGGTAGCTACTTCAGAAAACAACTGGACAACTTTCATGAGAAATATCTATTTTGGCTAAAAACCTCAACTATTACTAAAGAAACTTGCCCACATACATTAAGATTGCTCCTGTCAATCTTGACGTCATTTATTTAGTCTTTGGATTTCCCTTCGCTGTACCACACTAGACTTAGTAGGAAAGTTTATTGTTACTTCTATGCAAAACAGATACTTATCCATTTGCCAAAGCATGCCTAATGACAAAATCCACTACTATCAAAGATTAAGTTCCTATAAGGATCAAGAAAAGCAGCGTACAGGCGCCTGGCTGGCTGCACAGTCAGTAGAGTATGAGACTCTTGATCTCTGGGTCCTGGGTTCGAGCCCCACATAGGGCACGGAGCCTATTAAAAAAAGAAGAAGAAGAAGAAGATAGAAAAGCAGCTTATTTAGGAATGCTCTTGTACCTTCAAACTTGTTTTCTTAAAGACCCAAATTTTTGGCATAACCTTAAAACAACTGCAAGCAACAAAAAGAAAAAAAAAGCTTTTATGGTTAAGTAAAGAACATTTAGGTAAGTTAATTATATGTTTCAGTATAGACAGAGATCATTTCCAGGCATTTAAAGCCCTAACAAGAAACACAAAATTGAACTGGGAATACTCAAGGATGTTACATAATGAAACACCATTAATTCTGAAGGTCACTCTGTGCACTAGCAGAAATTACAAAGTGTTTGGAAACTAGAGGCTAGAGAAGAAATTAACCATGTAGATAAAGACTGTAACTGGTTTTGTGTTTGAGATAATCTGACAAAAGTATCTTCGACTTCTGAGGAAACTAATATATAAGGTAACTGAAACTAATATATAAGGTAACTCAATTTTCGCCCAGTTTAACATTCAAATGGAATAGTTAAAAAAAAAAACAACTCATGATTCTCTGGTGCCATAATTTCTCACAATTCCATGTATTTGGCCTCTGTATTCCCCTGCCTAGAACACCTTTCCTAACTTTGACCAATCCCTACTCACTTTTCAGCATGCACTTAATTGATGCCTCACCTAACAAAAGTAGAATGTCTCTACAGTAGATAAGTCCAATCACAGGAGAAATTATTTAGAATATGGATACGCACTCATTAATCTTACTGAGTCCTCCTTGAAATGAAGCATGACATCTAGATTTTTTTTTACAGTATTAACATTGCTTATTCACTGCCCTACAAATAGTCTTTCTTGACTACCTTTTCCCCCACTGTTCCCCCAACCTTACAGGTTCCCTGTAACAGAGGAAGCAACGCAGTATCAAAGAGCATCATAAAATTGACTTTTTGGTAAATTATCAAATGCCTCTAATGAATTTCAAAGCAGATTTTTATTGATAAAGTCTTAAAGGGCATTCAAAAAAAATCTTCCCATAAACATGCCAGTGAATAATTTTTAATAACAGAAGATCATGATGACCTTATAAACTACCAAAAAAAATACACTGCACAGTAAAACAATTTCTGGTGTTTTTGAAAATACTTTTTCACTTTACATGAAATAGTTTTGTGCTTCTGCTTGATTTTACTCTCCATTTTGAGATACTTTAGAAAAGCCACAAAATGCATCCTATACTAAGAACAAAAATCCCTAGTATGAGTTTGTGATCATAGCCTCTGAAATTTCAAAAGTTGCCACAATATTTTTCCAGTCCTGTAAACTCAAAGATATAACTCCTTGTTTCCTGCCATGAGAACTGGGATCATTTCCCTCACCCACTTGGTTAATATTAATCGGCTCTAATATCGGCAGCCTGTCTTGGTCAAGCCTTATTCTCGCAAAACCATCCCTTATAATGAAAGAAACATAAAATATATTCTCCACAGTACGAGAAAAAGAGTTTGGATCAACCACAAACTCAAAATAGGACACAGGAGTATCAGGATACTTTCGAAAGTAAGTTTGCAACAATCCCAAGATTCTTTCTACTTCTTTTTCTGTTGTTTCTTGATTATTACTCAGGTCCAACTTCCTCAGCTTTGTAGGCATATCCCCATTTTCTTCCATTTTGTGAGCTTTTTTGTGGTGTTCAAGCCGGGGCTTTGGTGATTTGCACTTGAATGAACCAAAAATAAAGTGGAATGTTTCAGCCTGCAAAATCCAGGATGTTGCTTCCTTCTGTATTGTGTCCCAGAAGGAAAGAACTATATTATCATCACAGCCATTCAATTCATCATGTTCATCTTCCATCCAGTTTAGACCCACATATATAAATAGAAAGTCACAAAACGCTCCTTGATTAAAAAAGCTCATATCACAGTTTAGTTGCTTTGCTTTTTCTTTACCCAGATCAGAAGCCAAAACAAGAAACTGGGCATCGAGAGCTGCTTCTCTTGTTCGGCTCACTCCATCAAACAGGACATTGGCTTCTTCGAGAGCCTCGGTTAATGAGTCGCTCGCGGTGTTCACTATGTCATCACGGTTTTGTTGGACGTTATAGATGAGTTGCCGGTACTGCTTGCGGATTTTCCGGCATTTCTCCTCGTCATCCGAAAGCCCTAGGAGGCTGGGGTCTATGTCAGCCTCCCCACAGCTGAGGTCGTCAGAGCAGCCATCAGCCCCCACCGCCACTTCCACCTTCATCGGCTCTTCCCCATCATCCACCTGCTTCACCGAGTACGCACTAGCAGCGATGGTCCCCACTGGCTCCTCACCTTTCTCTACACCTCCCGCCAGGGAACCTTTCTCATCAGACATTTTGGCGACCAGCGCGCTCAGCTGACACTCGGCTAACCGCCTTCGCAACGTTTTTCCGACAACAGCGGAAATTGAAGGGGGTCTGTCGGAGCTGAGGATGTCCGCCCATGCGCACTGGCGATGGCCCGGAGGCCCCGCCCCCAGCTCGCTCCGCCTCCCGGCGGCCCCGCCCCGCGGAGCCCAGACCCAGCTCTTTGGCAACCAGCTCGCTGCTGCACACAGAATGCGCGCAATAATGGGCCCCCTCTCCACGCTGGCATAATACCTGCTCAAGCAATAGCCATTATTTTAGCAATTACTGACAGTATCATCTAGCTTTTAAAGAAATAACTAAACACTTGGAAAATCTTATGCAAAAACTGGGGGGAGGCGGGTTAGCCGCTAAAGGTCCTGCACTTTAAAACAGTTGCTGTCACATAATGCAGTTAGGTCAACCTATGTTTTTCGTTCTTACTATGATTAAAAGGTAGAGTCTCTGGGGTTCTGTTTTTTTGAAAACTAAATCTGGCTACATTGTAAACTGCCCATAAAGCCAAGCACTGAGAGTTGCAGAACATCCACCACAAACAGGCCGAATTCTCAGGGTTCATTTGCAAGGTGGCTGTTTGGAATATACTCTTCATTATACAAATGCATATTAAGTTAATCACCTTCACTCGAAAAGCCAGACCCCTTCCAGCCAATGGAGGAGGCAGACGCCAGGCAAGTAAGCCTCTGAGCCAGCGCAGGGCCACAGGTGGGGGAATATACGGCATTACCCAAGTGACCTTTGGTTCTCCACTACCCAAGGGTGGAAGAATAAAGTGGGTACAGTCTCTGCAAAAGAGCGGTTTATCTAGAAACCTGCCAAAGGGTAAAGGCCACAAACTCTCAACGGAGGTAAGTCTGAACCCTGAAAGGTGATTAAAGCTATGAAGATTTTAGACACAATCTGATATAAAGATATGAAAGCAAATGCTGTGAATTAAGTGACTACATTGGAAAATTCACCCACTAGTTCACTGGAAATTCAGTACAGTTGGAAGAATGGGCTTAGCTCATCAGTCTCAAAAGCAGCAAAGTATATGTAACAATAAGGAATACATTTTGGGTTTTTTGGGTTTTTTTGTTTTTTTTTAAGATTTTATTTATTTGACAGAGAGAGAGAGACCACAAGTAGGCAGAGAGGCAGGCAAGAGAGAGGGGGGGGAAGCAGGCTCCCCGCTGAGCAGAGAGCCCAATGCGGGGCTCGATCCCAGGACCCTGAGATCATGACCTGAGCCGAAGGCAGAGGTTTTAACCCACTGAGCCACCCAGGCGCCCCACCCAGGCGCACTCTCCACCCACAAAATCAAAAGCTTTTCCGGGCGCCTGGGTGGCTCAGTGGGTTAGGCCTCTGCCTTCGGCTCAGGTCATGATCTCAGGGTCCTGGGATCCAGCCCCGCATTTGGGCTCTCTGCTCAGCGGGGAGCCTGCTTCCCCCTCTCTCTCTGCCTGCCTGCCTACTTGTGATCTCTGTGAAATAAATAAATAAAATCTTTAAAAAAAAAAAAAAAAAGCTTTTCACTTCAACAGGTGCCCCTTTAGTGGGGCTTGGGGAACATCAAAGCCTCAACATCACACTGTACCTGTCAACTTGGGTTTCAAGGCACCAGGAAGTAAATTAGCCCTACATTCCTTCTTATGAATCTAAACTAGTTCATTTTTCCTTGTCTTTAGCAGAAAGTTTCTTGCAAATGCATGAAAAGCACAATCTAGTATTAAATTTCTCTAAACTATTTATATTATTCTTCATCCACAATTTTTCTTTTAAGATTATTTATTTATTTGAGAGAGAGAGAGAGAAGCAGAGGGCGAGAGACAACCAGACTCCACACTGAGCCACATCCAGGGCTCCATCTCACAAGCCTGAGATCACAACTTGAGCCAAAATCAAGAGCTGGAAGCTCAAATGACTGAGCCAACCCAGGGGCCCCCATCATAATTTTAAGCAAAGGTAAAATTCAGGAGAAGAAACATGTATTTTCAAAAAACACCAGGCATTATGGTTATTCATGTATATATTATCCTGCTGTATCAGACTGAACTTCTCTAAAGCAAGAATCTGGTGTTAAATCTTCAAAGCAAAGCTGTTTTCAAGGATACATTTGAGTATGCACACTGGAACATATAAATGAATGTAGATGAGAAACTTTGCTCCAGCACCTACTGCAAGTTATTTGGCACAAAAGATTAATTTCACAGATTAGTGGGGGGAAAAAAGATCCAACACACTGAAAATAAAAGTTGAATGCTTTTCAGAAAGTCAACCTTAACTCTTCTCTGAAATAAAGAAGCAGCAAGAGAAAAGAAAAACAAAGGGGGGCCCCAGTATCACCAAAGAACATTTTCCTCCCCAAGTTTGGCCAATTACAAACTATTTAAATATGTTTTAAATCCTAGATGAAAACACCCAGATTCCAAGTTCCAAAACCAAAAATGTTTCCTTTTAGTTAACCATATTCTTGGGAGCTTCTGATAACCTTTTCAAATTCAATAAAAGCAATTTATAAAAGAACTCCAAAAGATAAGCCAAGCTTCCCACCCTAAGATGCCTATTTTCTCCTGTCTCAGAGGAGGGAAAACAGGCAGATACCAATTTGCTCTATACAGAGACTTTCATCTAAGAATTTCAAAATGGTTTAGAAAAATAAATTAATTCTCCCAACCTACTTATAAAGTATTACTAATACCATTTACAGGGATTTCTCAGGAGATAACAGCCCACACAACTTGCTCGGAGCAACAACACATCAAGGCAAGCATCATATTATTAAGTAGTATTTCCAGTGCCGAATTCATTCATTCTATGCTAGCTAAGATCCCCATTCCTAAGAACCTTGGTAACATGTAACTTAGATCACCCTCAGAGAGTCATACTTGCATTATATTCTGCCTTTTTAACTGCATTTAGAGCACAAGGTTTAAATGTTGCTACAAACTTAAAAATCTCAAGTCTAATAATTTTCCTTAATCATTTAAAAAATGGGATTTCTACACTTGTGAATCCTGAAATCACTAAATTGAGATTTTCTACCCTACAGTCCAATTACTCATAATAATTATATAAATTCAGCTTAAAAAAAAGAAACAGCAATACATAATTTCAGTTATGCTGGTAAACTTCTCTATGGATTGTAACAGAAAGCACAAGTGCACTAGTACTTCAAAGACATCACTAAAGTCTACCATCCCCACTCGGTAAGGCTAGTTCAGGCAATCATGACACACAGCTTGGCCTCCAAGATAACTCAGCTCTTCTCCTCCCCCCTTTTCTTATTTCAGGAGTTGCTGCCAAGAGCTCAACATGGCCCTACATTTCCTTTCTTCTTTTCTTCAGTTTTTTATATTTTATTTTCCAGTCCCTTTGCCCCAAGTTCAGACTCATTCATTCCCAGGTCCTAGGCTCTCTCCCACAACCCCCAGTGCTCGACACAAACGTGAGATGGATGTCACAGGTTAAAAGCCTCTCTGTGGCCAAATAAAAAAAGAACTCACCTAGGGTACATGCGGTTTTTACTGCAAGATTAATCTGTAACAAATGGGCACAGAAGAGACCTCTGGGCCAAAGCCAGGGGCCAATCAGGTTTGGGTCCCACACTCTAGCAGATATGTGTATTCTGCTATGCGCTACCTCCCTGAACTTTTCTGTTCCTTCTTTCACAGTTTTCTCTCCCCTCATCCTGCCAGGGTATCTATTTAACACTTAACTGAGAAGAACCTTACCGATGAAAGTGCTAGTTTTGATTGTCAGAGTAGCAGGATGTTAGCTATATTTTCTCTTTCATCTTAATTTCTTTTAAGGTTGGGGCACCTGGGTGGCTCAGTGGGTTAAAGCCTCTGCCTTCGGCTCCAGTCGTGATCTCAGGGTCCTGGGATCCAGCCCCGCATCTGGGCTCTCTTCTCAGCGGTGAGCCTGCTTCCCCTTCTCTCTCTGCCTGCCTCTCTGCCTACTTGTGATCTCTCTCTCTGTCAAATAAATAAATAAAATATTTAAAAAACAACAACAACAACAAAAGTCTCCCTATATTTAAAAAAAAAAAATTTCCCTTAAGGTTATGTTTGTGTGTATATGTTTTTGCTTTGGTTGGTGTTTTAATATTTAAGGTAAACTTTGCCATGATCAAGGCAGATACATATTTTTTTTAATAACCATGGACAGGGGAAGGAGGCAAACCTGGTTTCCAATCTTGACCTATTATTAGTTATCAGGGTTCTCTTAGGTAGGTCACTTAACTGCTCGGCCTCCAGTTTCCTCACCTGAAATTGGGAATACTACTACTTACACACCATAAAGCTACTGTAAGTATTGAAGGAGAATTACGTGACAGATCTGATAATATTTTCAATTACTGAATACTTAGTAAGTCTAAATCATCCCAAAGATAGCAAATGTTTAACATTAGAAACTAAATAGAAATAAGTATACAAACCGGTAACCTCACTTTTGCATGTTGTTTTAGGACAGAAAAATATTTTAGTCCATATTCCATATCCATATATCCGTAAGGAGGAATACAGGAATATACCCCACTATAACTAATAACGGTGAAAAAAAATTTGCCATATAATGCAATTTAAAAATCTACTAAGGTTTCAACTAATGGAAGTGTATGTAGTACTTTGAAGAGGTAAAACTCTGTACTAGATCATCTGAAGCAGAGTCTATTAAGAGTCGGAAGTTATTCTCATGAGTAGTTCCTTGGATTTCAGCAGATTCTTTAAAAACAACAACACAATATCCAAAAGAGGCTTTGAACAACTGTTCTATTCAAATAACATGGCTTTACTGTTAGTGAAGTAAAAGATAAAATGAGAGTCAAGTCCCACAAAATAATGCGGACTCAAGCATTTAAATCCTTTAGAGGACATAAAGCTGCCACCCTTGCTTTGTGGTTATACACTTCACTGACACCAGAAAACCCAGTGCTGGGTGACTTACCAAGCCTCAAGAACTAACATAAACAAGGGTGTGAGTTGAGAATAGAACCTTTCAAGTTACAAGAGCAATTACCAACTCTTTTAGGACACACCTCAGAAGTCAGCAATGACCAGGAGCATCATTTTGATAGACTGCAGGGAGGAAGGCACTGGCTATGTGGTTTTTAAGGTGGTAGCCTTACAGGGACTCACTCTGGAGACCTGGGTTCAAATCAAAACTAGTGCTGTATTAGTTTCCACTGATTTTCTTCAGAGTCTGAGTTTCCTCCTTTGTCAAATGAGTCTATTGGATGTCTTCTCTGCCACACAGAGTGGTTGTCACTCTTTATAAAAAATCATATACAAACATTTGTTGACAAATACATCTTAAATATATACATTGGCCCTGCAGATTTGTGTCACAGAGAGCAAAAGACAGTGCCTAGCCCAAAGCTGAGAACATGGGTACTCAATAAATAGTAGCTAAATAAAAGTAATGTGACTTCCTTCTCAACTGACCTGGACACACTTGCATAAGACAACAAAGGTAGACAAAGCTGCTGTCATACAGCTCTTTAAAATTCGGAACTGTTTATATGCTGCCTAGAATCTTTCCAGAATATCTTAGGGGTTGGTCTCAGATGGAAACCTTCACAAAATCAGACAACCTGTAGCTAAATACCTCACTTGAAGTGAGTCTCCTCTGGCCCTATCATCATCTATTCATTCAGCAAATACTGAATGCAAACTAGGTGTTAAAACACACACACAAGATACAAAAATAAATCATTTTTGTCCTCAAGGAACACACAATTTAGTAGGCACAGAGGAATGCAGTTCCTCTCAGCAAGCATTAATGAACGAATACCATTTGCCAGAGCTATGTTAGAAATACCAAGATTTGCATGGGCTCAGGCCTGAATCATGAATACACAATCACACTGGGGAGATCAGGCATGCATCCCAATAGCTGTAATACAAAGTCAAGTGCTGGCAAGTATGAGTACACCATGAACTTCACAGACAGTCCTGGATTCCATTCCTGGTTCTGCCATTTAACAAGCTATGCAATCTAGGCATGTTCCTTACATTCCCAAGGCCTCCATTTTCTCATCTGTAAAACTAGATAATACCCCCTTCTGCACAGGACTACTGTGAAAATTTAATCACCTAGGTATTACAGCATTTAGTCTAATGTATAGTAGACATTCAATAAATGGTAGTTACTATCATTAATAGGCATGCTCGTTTAAGCATTTGCTGAACTCTAATAGAGACACGGGATCTTAGACACAAAGAATAAAGCTAACTCTCCACTTCTGACACGTAATCCAAAAATAACTGGCAGGATTCCTCCTTTTCCAGAGATAAGAATTCGCGGGAAAGGCGGGTAGGGGCGGGTAGGGATAGGGTGGCTGGGTTATGGACATTGAGGAGGGTATGTGCTATGGTTAGTGCTGTGAAATGTGTAAGCCTGAGGATCCACAGACATGTACCCTGGGACAAATAATACATTATGCGTTAATTAAAAAAAAAAAAAATTTAAAAATTAAAAAAAAAAAAGAATTCGCGGGAAAGAATGGACAAATCTGGCCGTGTACTCTGACACAGGTAGGCAGTTGGAAAAATCAGTTTGAGCAGGAAGATAAATCAGAAACTGGAATAAAGAACTGAACAAAGGAGGGAAATATTAGGGACTCTAGCTGCAATGGTGGTCTCACTTCCGGTAGGTTAGGAAGCAGAGCAAGAGATAACCAGAAAAGCAGGTGGGCGCCAGGCCCTGGAGAAAACAGAATACCTAGCTAAGGAGTGCGCCCAGTACCCTGCATGTAGATCCAGGGGCAGGGAAGGAGCAACCAGAAGATGCCTCCAACATCCAATCCAAACGGACTGGAAAAGGCGGGAGATCAAAAGTGTGAGGCCTATTAGAGAGACTGCTGAAGCGGTTTAGGCAAGAGGAACCAAGGACCTGGAACAGCCTCGGCAAAAGTTAATAGAGACCATGGGCTTGTATATGGGAAACAGTCAGAGCCTGGCAAGTGAATAGTCAGAAGAGGCCAGAGGCAATCTGAAGCCAGGACCAGCGGAATAGTGAAATAACAGATGAAGAGCAAAAAGGAGGTTTGTGTTGTCACTTAGTTCAAGTGGGAGGAAGAGGCATGGGGTCTCAACACGGATTCACAACTACTAAAAATTTTGCTACATAAATCAGCCCCAAAGAAATTTATTTGCAGGGGCTCCTGGGTGGCTCAGTGGGTTAAAGCCTCTGCCTTCGGCTCAGGTCATGATCTCAGGGTCCTGGGATGGAGCCCCCGCATCGGGCTCTCTGCTCAGCGGGGAGCCTGCTTCCTCCTCTCTCTGCCTGCCTCTCTGCCTACTTGTGATCTCTGTCAAATAAATAAAATCTTTAAAATAAAAAAAAAAAGAAAAAGAAATGCAGAATCTCAGGCCTCATTGTAGATCTATTGAATCTGAATCTGCATTTAAAAAAAAAAAAAGAAAGAAATTTATTTGCAGTCCTAACAATCTAGGCTTCTTCTTAGTCCTTACCCCTTACCTTCTTAGGTCAGCCAGCCTGTTCACTGCTCATAGTTTTTCAAAGCAGTCCTCCCATTCTCCTCAGGCCTCAACCTTCTCTCAGCCAAACCACGTACACCCCTAATGTCCCCTGAACGATTATGTCAGGGGGAAGAATCAAAAGAAATAAAGTTCCCTGCCAATTTTGGTAGAGCATTAAGAAAGGAAGGGGATGGTTGGAGAGTTATTAAATTACCACCCATTTCCCGATGTTTAATAAGTGTCTGGTTTCTGGTAACTTTAGAAGTCAGGCTCAAAAGGAGGAGACCTGCCTTTGTTTAAGGGCCTACCCATACACTCAGGGATGGTGGGCGGGAGCCTCACAGCAACAGGATCACACCTGAGCTCCGCCCACAACTGTCTCCATAATTCACTTGGATGCCAATCAGGCACTGCTTTCTGCCTGGCATCTGTCCTACTGTTGCCTTGAAGAAATTAAGTCCCCTGTTGCTGGTTTTAGTCTTATCTCCCAAGACTATTATCACAAACTACTAGTCTTAATTATGTCCTGCACTCAGTAATGCCAATACATACTTTTCCATTCACTTCCCTTTTCCTCTCAATTTTCCCGATTCTAATTAGTTAGCAACCAATCTTGACCAAACTACCTTATACATTAAAGTAAATCTCGAATGTGATATTTATCCTAAAAATTACCTGAGGGAACTTGCTTAAAATAAATCAAAAGGCAGATCCTAGCCCTTCCAGAGGGTTTACTTAAGACCTCAAGGAAAGCCCAGGCATGTACGTTTAACAAGCACTCCAGGGGATTCTGTGCAGGTGGATCACACACTAGTTTTTTTGAAGGTACACTTCCTTAAAGCAAGGTAGGTTTTGCTGCTGCTGCTACCACTGTGTTTATTGAGGGGAAAGGGAGACAAAGAAAGAAACAAGAGGAGAAAGGAAAAGCAGGCATTTTAAAGCGCTCCCTCTCCCCTATTTATGTTGCAATTAAAGTATAAAATCTTGGGACGCCTGGGTGGCTCAGTTGGTTAAGCGGCTGCCTTCGGCTCGTGTCATGATCCCAGGGTCCTGGGATCGAGTCCCACATCGGGCTCCTTGCTCGGCGGGGAGCCTGCTTCTCCCTCTGCCTCTGCCTGCCTCTCTGCCTACTTGTGATCTCTCTCTCACTCTCTCTCTGACAAATAAATAAATAAATTCTTAAAAAAAAAATATATAAAATCTTAACCTTCTTTTTAGGTGTGGACTTTAGGATTATAACACTAATCCTATAAACACTTAATTCTCTAATAAATAAATGCCTTTCTCCACTCAAACCCGACGTTCCCTAAAGATTTTCAAAATCCACCACTTAGCCCCAAATGTGGGCAACAGTTGGCTGGAAATTCACAAACATTTCAAATCAGTAGTCCTTACTTCCTTGTGTCTCTTCTTACTACTCATTAGAAACCAAAAATAAATGATACAAAGTAGAGTGGTAAGCTTACTTAAAAGAGATGTGCTAAATGATTTTTTTAATTTTAATTATGACTTGGTGGTATACTTTTCATTCTTGGCACTGCACCTCACTAAATGTCTGAAATTAACTATGATCATATGGATTGAAAACATACCATACCAATAAAGTGGATTCAAAACTTAAAAAACAGTGGTCCTTTTTACTCCCACTGATGCTAAAACTAGAACCATCTGTGTAGAATTTATATAAAGGTCTAATGTCCACATAACTTTTTAAGTGCAAATTTATGACACAGGTAAAGAAAACAGAACAATCAGACAGAAAGTAGTATTAATAAACCTTTGTCTCATCTTGCTTGCAAAATAAAGGTCTGATTAATACAATACACTTTAAATCAAACTAAAAGCCTTTTTATCCTTTAGTTATTTCCCATTAAGTTGCTATTTGTTTTTGAAGTCTATCTGCATTTCCTATTCCATTGCCTATTCTTCAAAAATGGTAAATAAGATTCTCTTAGAAGAAAAGGTAGCAAATAAAAATGCAAAGTAATTAATATTCTTCCTCAATGTGCATGTATCTAAGCAGGTTTTTACATTTAATGGAGGCCTCAGGTTTACTTCTAAGAAGGCAATGTTCAAGTATGAGTTACATTTCTTAAAAATTACATGGATACAGGGACGCCTGAGTGGCTCAGTCAGTTAAGCGGCTGCCTTTGACTCGGGTCATGATCCCAGGGTCCTGGGATCCAGTCCTACATCGGGCTCTTGCTCAGCTGGAAGCCTGCTTTTTTCTTCTACCTCTGCCTGCCTGTGCGCTCTCTCTCTCTCTGACAAATAAGTAAAATCTTAAAAAAAAAAAAAAAATACATGGATACACACAAGGACGAAAAGATAATCAGCAAACATTAAAGCAAATGTATCAAAGTGATGAGATTAGAGGCTTTCTAACCTGGTAGCCAACCACACCCGGTCGATGTTGGGTATCCTCCTAAACACGCACCCCGCCTCCAAGTATTTTGCCTGTACCATAGCCAGACCCATCCACCTACCCCATGGTGCATGGTCCTAAGGGAGGAGTGCCATCGCGCTTGCCACCTGCCAAAGGAAATATTTCTTTCTCTCCTTTCCCTCCACCCAATTGTTAACTCTAGGCTAGAAAAGAGATACCTGAAGGGAAATGAACTCACTCCAGAAGCTTGCACGTTGCTCTCCCCAGAGCCTGGGGTTTCTGGGTTTCCCTCCCAGAGAATTAAAGAAGATGATAGGGATGGACGAAGATAGCCATTTCCTGATAACCTTCTCTCAGTACTTCTCCAAACAACTCACTTTCAGTTTACACTGCTGCTGGATATTTTTAAGTTATCTAGATTAATTAGGAGGGGCAAAGGAAGGCAAAGTTGGAGGAAACAAATTTTCTGAACGCGTGTTTTAAAAGATGAAAAGTTACATATTCCCTTCCAAGCTTTCCCAGTTCTGAATTTACCCGCCGACTCATCCACTTCCATCGATTCGTGAGCTGGCCCCGTGCACTTCTTTGTTGTTTTTCAGGACATGCTCCGTGTGGAGGTTCGTTCACATCCACCGCGGCCTTGAAGGGAGGGCCGCGAGTGCGGCGGGCTGAACGGGCTCCTTCCCCGGGCGGGCGGGTAAAGAACGTTACTGTCCCCCACCTACCTTCAGGGTTGGACCATGGCCGCCGAGCTTCCGCCGCTTCACGAACACCACGGGCACTTCGGTTTCCGAGGTCAGCTCCAAGAGCGCTCTCTCCAGGCCCCCGGCGTCGTCTGCCACACAAAAGCAGAGAGAGGCGCGGGTCAGCCCCGCCGGCCCGGCCGCGGCGGGAAGTGCGCGGCAGGGGCGGGGCTTCGGCGTGCCCAACCACGCGGCCCGGGGCCGCCCCCCGCCCGCACGCCGCCGGCACGCCGCCCCGCGTTCCCGCCCGCCTCCCCGCACACCCGCGCGCGCTGACAGCGCCGGGAGCCGGCTCCCGACGCGGGAGCGCCAGCCCTGGCCGCCTCGCCGGAGCAGGCGCCCCGAATCCTGCTCTATCCCCCATGCACACGGGCATCTCCGCTTCCAGGAAACGCCTCCCAGGGTAATCTGCCTTTGAACTCTGCATCTATACAGAATGCCAAAAGCCAACTTCCCAGGTTTCTTTGAAATTTGAAACCACGAGGCAAAATTAGGAACAGTCTGCCCTTTTAGAGTGCTTTCATTTCAGAACCTTGAAGCCACAGAGCAACACCTTGCTTGACAGCCCGGCAGCTAATGGCCCAATTTTACAAACGGGTGAACTCAGGCAAGGAGTGAGTCAGTGATGGAATTAAAAATAGACTCCAGTTACTCTAACATCATCAGGCCCATTCATGAGCCAGAAATCACATCAACACTCAGAAGTGCGGCAGACAATAATGGCAGCTAGCACTTCTTCGGGGCTTTGCACCTATCGACGCTTCATCCCCACAACTGCTCTTCTGAAGGGGGTCCCAGCGGGGCCATTTCACCAGAGTTCAAGCGGCCAGAAAGTCCAGGCGGTGCCGTGCACACTGTTCACCGCCACCGTGTACTGCCCGATCCAGCGAAACACGCGCTGGGTCCCCTCGCTGCTGTCCCGGTTCAGAGGCTGGGGCAAGTCACGTGATTCTGAGCCTCGGTTTCCCCAACTGTAAACTGGGAGCTACAGACGATTTGCCAGCTGAGGATTTCCGGGGATTAAATGGTGCGAAAATTTCTTAAGAGACCTCTTTAAATCGTTCTACTCCCTTAGTGCTGTCGAGGATCTGTCCGTCTACTCGTCCCATTATCATCCACGTTCCCAAACTCGTGCAGTAGGGAACGATACAAACATTTTTTCACATTTCTGCGCACCGTCTCTACAGAGAGCTAGCGGAAGGAAGCCACCAGCCGACCGGGGCCGGCCGGTCCCACCTACCCCAGGCTAAGCTTTCACCGACCCACGCACAACCGTGAACGCGGCCAAGAAGCTTCCCCGCTTTAGAAAAGCTTCACCCCGACTCAGACACACCTCAAAACAGCTCCCCTTTCCGCGACCCAAAGCGCACCGGGCCGGCGGCGGCCCCGGTCCCTGGCCTCACAGCCCAGAGGCTCGGAGCTCTGCCGGGTGTCCGCGAACCCACCGCGGGCGTGGACCCGAGCGCCGGGTAGCAGGCTGTTCTCGCCGGCGGCCCCCCGCCTTCCGCTCCCAGGCGCTGCGGACTGCCGCAGAGCAAGGGGAAAGGGCGGCGGGCTCCCCGCGGCCCCCAGAAACCACGCCCTGCTCGGAGCGGGCGGGCCGGTCGCCAGAGTCAGAATGACAAAGCAGAAATCCACTCCGGTGCAGCCCAGCCGACTACGCCGCCGGGCTTAGCGAAGTGGGACCTCCTAATTGGGTGACACCACATCCTCTTCCTGCTCGGAGCGCCCCCAACCCGAGAAAAGAGCAAAAACAATTCGAGGAATGTTTGGGACCAGCACCCAAAGCAGTGTTTTAACGAAACAGAACTGGACTATGCCCTGAGGCAGGGACTCCGGAACTTCGCTGCCCATTGTAATCAAGAGAGGCTCTTTAAAAATACTGACGCCTCGTTCCCCCTCCCAGACATTCTGAGGTAATGGGTATTGAGTGCGACCTGGGCATCTAAGGTGGGGTTTTTTTGTTTTAAGTCCCTGGGTGATTCTAGTGAACAGCAAAGTTTGGGACCCATTGCCCTGATTAGTCAGTTTGGCAGTTCTCTAAAGGAAATTACCAGGCTTTTAAAAGAAACATCTAACTCTTGCCGGGTAATCCTGAAAAGTGACAAATTCTCACCAACACATGACTTCCCCTTACATCCTTCCTCCTTAACCCACTCAGGTTTTGGTTTGTTAGGTTTGTTTTAGGGAAAACAGTATATTTGACTCCAGCCACGCCAAACCACCTGCAGCCGCCAGAGTCAGCCACGCTCTCATGCTTCCTGCTCTTACTCACACTCTTACTCAGCACCGTGCATCAGTGGATAGCTACGAATATTTGCTGAATAAATAAATGAGTGAACGAATGTCTCTCCCACTTCTCTGTCTGGATACTGGCAGAGGGAAGCAGGCTGGGGTGAAAGAATTGCTGGCTTCTCAAGGCTACGCAGCGGCCATGCCTTCTCTGAAGTGGCAAGCAAACCACAGTTCACTGGCTCCCGTGGGTCCCTTCCGAAGCCCAAGTTAGAGGTTCGGTATATAGCCTTTCAGCTTTTGAATACACATGCACTTGTGCAAACACACACATACACACACACAGCATACATAAATGGTCACTCTCCCTGCAGGTTGATTATATATACCTAAAAGTGCACGCCTCACCTCTGCTGGGGTCCTTTGAACATAGTATGGGTCTAGCACAGGTGTTCAGGAAACAATGTGATTTAAGAAGCAAAGGATGAATAATGGGAGGGCAAGAAAGCCAGGACTCCAGGGTAAAAAAACAAGATTTCCTCCTGGCTGCTGGGCCCAGCTCTGTTAACCGTTTTATATGCCTTAGTTCATTTAATCTATGCAATAATGACCCGTGAATCAGGGTCATAAACTCCTCATTCCTAAAATATATAAAAACTACAGCTTCCTTCAAAGGTATGTTTCAAGATAGAGAGGGACTGTAAAATCATTTCACTGGAAAAAATATACTGAAAGCAAGTGATAAGAATTGATTTCTATGAGCCTCATATGATAGGTCAGAGTTGCCATAGTTCATATCTTCTAACAGCATATCAAAAAAAGGCATTTTTAACGTCACACTCTTCTTACATGAGCAAATTATAGCACAAATAACCTAGAGTAGCTCCATGTAGCTTTTTAAGTTAAAAAAAAATCTCCATTTTTAAAAACCTTCACTTTTCTTTCAGAACTTTCTTGCTGCAATTAAGGGCCCAGATGCCTTACCCTTGTCACAAAATACAGAGAACTCCTTAGTTACTTAGTTTCTGTGTAATGGGAGAAGTACCTCATCTCCCACCATTTCTCACCATGCAGCATTTGTTCTAGACATAACTCTAACATCTCTTGACTGAGCTTATGTTATTCCGCTGCCTAAAATAAGCTTCCCTCCCTAAGTACTCCTTCAAAGCTCATCTGAAATGTCATGTCCTCTGAGAGGCCCTCCCTGATTCCCACCCAATGTCGATATCTCGTTCCCTATTCTGGGATCCCAAATACCTAAAAATAATTATAAATCATGTAAATTCAAGAGAGCTTTGGGAAGGCCAACCCTTGTTTGATTTATTTTGTCTTCCCAGAACCGGCTATATATAGTAAGTTACTCAGGAAAGCCTGGAAAAGACCCTCAATGTTCCCGAGCTCTCCTGTAAGCACACTATAAACAGAACTATGCAGGTATCTGATTGAGGGTCCTATTGCATTAAATTACTAATCCTCCTACAGTAAGTTTCTCTCTCACACACATACACCACACTGAGCTAGAACAATCTTTCTGACCCTCGAATCTTCTCTGCTCAAAACTTATAGCTCTCCAGGACCCTCAAAATAAAGTCCAAATTCCTCAATTGTACTGACTTGGCAAGGCCCACCCTAGTTAAAGCTAGCCCTCCACATACTCTATACCTTAATTATACAACAAAACATTGCTGGAGAAAACACAGAAATGAAAAGTGATTTCACTTCAAATTCAAGATTGCAAACTTCAATGTGTCCCCAAAGCTGCCCAGCAGTCCTTTGTGTCTCTGGTAGATTTGTTTTCCTAGTTTCCAAAGTAAATATTTCATACTTATTCCTCTTTTCTCAAACCTCTAATACACCTATACCTTGCCATTAACTCATGACCTGCTTTCTACTTTAAGAAAATAGAATCAATTGCCTGATTGATTTTTCCGTCTAGAACTCCCTTCCATTTTACTCTCAATCACCAAGCTGCCATATTCTCTACCTTCAGCCCTGTTTTAATGAAGGCCAACTTCTCCGCTTGTGTACAGATTCTCATTTCTTCCTGCCTTCTCAGTCTTCAATAACTTCACTCCTGAAATTAGCTTCCCTCTCTGGTATCACCAGTTTCGTGTTCTCTACCTGATCATTCTATCATCATATATACTATAGTTTTCTCATTTAAAAAAAAAAAAAAAAAGCCTCCCATGATCCCATGTGCCCAACCCCATAGTTACCACCCCATTTCATTGTTTGCTTTGGGGGGTGGGACACTGTTTTGAAAGAATTCTTTGTACCCTGAAGAAGAAAGTAGGGTACAGAAGTCAGGAAAGATCTAAGAATACAGCACTTGAGCAGAGACCAGAGTGAAAGGAGGGAGCGAGACTTTCGAGGGGGGGAGATCTTTCTAAGCAGAGGAAACAGGAAGTGCTAAAGTCCTAAGCTGGGAGCCTTCTTGACTTGTCCAAAGCTCTGCAAGGGAAGCAGTGTGTCTAAAGCTCAGTGAACAAGGAAGAAAGTGGTAGATAATGAAGCCAGAGGAGTAGCCAGAGGTCAGAACCCAAAGGCCATAGGACTTTGGATTTCATTCTAAATGTGATTAAGAAGCCAAAGTATCACAAGATAGGACAGGGAAATAATCCAGTTTGTACCTCAAAAGGTTTGTTCTGTTGTGTCCCTAAGGCAGTAGGGACTTGGAATGGAGGAGCACAGACCAGCTAGAAAGTTGCTGTGGTGGTCCAAGCTAGAGATGAGGAAGGCTTGGATTAGGGGGTGAGAAGAGATATTTGAAGGTAAAGCTTATAAATTTTGCAGGTGGGTGAAATGAGGGACATAAAAGAAGGAGAAGACTCAATTATGACTCCAGAGTTTTAGCCTTGGCAACTGGGTAAATGGGGTTTGGGGACAAATCCACAGTATGGTTTGAGAGACCTGTTGTTAACCAAATGGAGATGCTGAGTAGGCAGCTGGTATGCAAATCTGGAGTCAGGGGGCGAAGTCAGAGCTAGAAATAATAATCTGGGAGTCAAAATATAAAAGATCTTTAATACCACGTGTATTAGTCAGGGCTCTCCAGCGAAACAGAACCAATAGCATGCAGAGAGAGAAAGAGAAAGAAATTGGTTCTCAGGATTGTGGGGGTTGGCAAGTCCCAGACCTACAGGACAGGCCAACAGCCTGGAAATGCCAGCAATCTTTTTTTTTTTTTTTAAGATTTTATTTTTATTTATTTGACACAGAGAGAGAATACAAACAGGCAGAGCATTTGGCAGAGGCAGAGGGAGAAGCAGGCTCCCGATGAAGCAGCGAGCCCAATGCGGGGCTCGATCCTAGAACCCTGGGATCATGACCTGAGCCGAAGGCAGGTGCTTCACCGACTGAGCCACCCAGAAGCCCCAGTGGAAATGCCAGCAGTCTTAATGTTGCAGTCTTGAGTCTCAAGGCAGTCTCAATTCCTTCCTCTTCGAGAGACCTCAATCTTTTCTTTTAAGGCCTTCAACTGATTGAATGAAGCCCACTGGCATTAAGGGAGAGTAATCTGCCTCATTCAAAGTCTACTATTTTCAATGTTAATCGCATCAGAGAATACCTTCACAGCAACATCTACCCTGGTGTTTGGCTAAACAACAGGGCACCATAAAATTAACCATCATGCATGAGACTAAATGAAATGACCCAGGGAGTTAATATATTTAAAGAAATGAAGATAGTCGGGACTGAGCCCTGGCAGAGTGCAAAGGAGGAGAAGGGTCCATCAAAGGAGCCTGAGAAGAAACTGGAGGGAAGTGGGAGGACAACCAAGAGAACGTGGGGTCTCAGAAGCCAGTGAAGAAGTGCTGCTGAGAAATACTTCAAGACAAAAACTGAGTCATGGATGTCGTTACTGATTTTTATGAAAATGAGGGAGGAAAGAAAGCCTGACTAGAGGAGGTTCAACAAGAAACAGAAAAAAGGACATGGAGGTAGTGAGTATAGCCAACTCTTTCAAGGAATTTTGCTATAAAAACGGAAAAGTGGGAAAGTAGCTGAAGAGGGATGTAGGATCAAGGAAGGTGTTTAGTTTTGTTTAGTTTCGTCTAGGAAGAAAATTATTATAGCATGTATTTATGCTGAAAAGTCAATCTAGTAGAGGGAAATTTGGCAATTTTCCAAGAGGAAAGGAGTGCAAGGAGGTCATTACAGAAGCAAAGTCCTTTGAATATGCATCTATGATGTAGCATGGACTTCAGTCGAACCCAGGATCTATCAGTGACTAGACCGTCCAGTAACTCAGCCTCTCAGCTCCCTCCTCTCCTTTCTACAAGATCCTCTGTGGTACTTCTACCCCTCTACCTTACCCAAACCTGCCCTCCATCTCCATATCCCATTACCCTTTTTTCAGTCTCTTTAGTTACCTAACCACGGGTCTGTGCTAACTCCCAGTCATTCAGCAGATCTGAATTCAAGCAAGTCTTCCTTGAGGAAGCCATCATGGAGGTCACATCCCCCTGCGAAACGCTCCTCTGTTACCAAGTATTCTTTCTGCTTGCTACTTATCACAATTGCAATTATATTTTTATTGATGGTTATTTGATCAAAGTCAGCCTCCCCCTAGGACAGCACAGTTCAACAGAATTTTCTATGATGATGGAAATGTTCTGTATCAGCAACGTCCAACCCAACCACTGTCCAGCCAGCACGGTCCCACTAACCACATGTGACTATTGAGCACTGAAAACACGGCTAGTGCAATTAGGGATCTGATGCTTTTATTTTCTCTAAGTTTAATTCGTCTAGATGTAGGCTGCCCCATGTAGGCAGGTTCCAGGATTATTTATGCTCACCACAGTGTTCATCAAAATGTGGTGGTCCATCAACTTCAAATAGGGAAAGCAAATAATGGTATGAGAAAATTGGGGAAGGTCTCATAAAGCAAGTGATACTTGAACCATATCTTGAGGAATAATGAAGGTAGAAGTAATAGGAGTGGGAGAAATGCCTGAGAATGTTTCAGTGCTTGCCAAAAAAAACCCCTGAGGTACAGAAAGGATAATTACCTTGCCCATGGTCGCCTAAATAACAATCGGCAGAGCTGAGACTGACCGTCCTCGGTCCTTGGCAATCACCATGATGCTGTTCTACCTCTTCAACAGAATCTGTTCTAGGCAGAGAGCAATGCATACAAAGACACAGCCATTGGAAAGAAATGGTGTGTTTCTGCCAAAGGGGAGATGAAACTATAAATATATGTTGGGTTCACTTTGGGGTTCACAAGGCAGCTAAGTGTCTGGTTCTTTTCCCTACGGTCTCAGTTAATCCTTAAAAATCATCTAAGTATTACACCATATTAAAAATTAGAAACCGAAATTTCAGGAACTTAAGAATCTTGCCAAAGTTCACAAAACAGGTGTAGTGGAGTTAGGATATAAATCCAGGTGTGCCTGGGACAGCTGGGTGGCTCAGTCAGTTAAGCATCTGCCTTGGGTTTAGGTCACGATTCCAGGGTCCTGGGATCTAGTCCTGCATCAGGATCCTTGCTCAGCGGGGAGTCTGCTTCTCCCTCTGCCTGCCGCTCCACCTGCTTATGCGCTCGCTCTCTCTCTCTCTCTCTTTCCCCGACAAATAAACAAAATCTTAAAAAAAAAAACAACCAAAAAACCCAGGTGTGCCTATCTCCAAATACATTGTTTGTCTTACAATTCAATAATATCCAGTGAGGTAGGAGCCCAAAAGAGGCAAAAGCAACCTGCTGTAGAGACAAAAACAAAACAAAACAAACACACAAGCAAAAAACCCATTAACTTCCTGACAAAGACCAGGGCAGAATTCATCCATGAAACATCCACCCTGAAAATGTCAAAATCCTGCCTGAGGGATCATGATCTCTGTGATGCCTTCTCTGATCAAACACAGAACTAGTCACTCTTTAATTTCTTACATCGATCTACATTAAAACTGTTTACATGTCTGCCATGCTGAGAACGGTCACTTATGGAGCACCTCTGTGCCAGGAGCTTTACATGTTCTCGTTAATCACTGCAATAACTCCTTGCGATGTGTATTACCATTTCCATTTGCAGACGAGGAAAACAAGGTGAAGAGAGCGGCCCAAGCAAGGTCTGACAGCTAGTGCAGAATTTCCGTCTCATACTCTTCTCTCTCCACTACGGTAATTTTTCACCTGAGGGCCCGTTCTTTGTTGCCCCATTACCTGGCACAGTGCCTTTCCCACGGTAGCTCTCCTACTCCCACTTGAGGTTTGAATTCAACTGGCACTACAGCAGGCTTTCAAATGTTAATGAAGTGGAGAAGTCCAAAGTGTTCTGGTAAACCAGCTTGGGGGGCGGGGGACAGAATTTGTAGCACTTGCCAAATTCTGCGGTATAAATACTCCCACTTTGGCTGATTTCAAGCTGTCAACCTGCTTGCAGAATTCCTCACTGTTTAACAATGGAGCAGCTCCAGCACAACCCCTAAGGGCTCAAGGTCATCAGGTATGAGCTCCTTTCCCTCTTACATCTCCTCTTCACTGCAGTTCTCTATTACACTTGACCGCAATCTCAGAAGACTAAGGATCAAGGATAGCTCTACCTCTCTGTTTAAGCACATCTTTACCAGAGCCCCACAACCTATTCCAATTCCAGGCAGTGTTAGGGGACCCCACATCCCTTACACATCCTCTCCTTATCTTCTATCCAAGACTATTCTAGCCCTCCTGCCTTCAAACATGCCCAGGTCTCCTCTTTTGTAAGAATCTGACTGACCCCATAGCCTCATCCAGCTTTCCACTTACAAGCAGTTTGACCCAATAGTTGGGAAACCTCCTCTGAAGTCACACAATCTGGCTTTTCCACCCAAGATCCATGCCCTTAGGCAAGTTCCGTTCCCTCTCTGTTTACTCATCTGTAAAATGGTGATAAATGCAGCACCCCCGCTTCATGGGGTGGCAGCGGGAATCAGATGAGTAAGTAGATGTAAAGGGCTCAGAATGTGGTAGGTATTCAATATCTGAGTTATTATTATCATTATGTCCTTACGCACGGTGTAAATCTAGGAAGACCACAGAGTGGTTAAGAGTATGGATTTCGGGGCGCCTGGGTGGCTCAGTCAGTTAAGCATCTGCCTTCGGCTCAGGTCATGATCCCAGGGTCCTGGGATTGAGTCCCACATTGGGCTCCCTGCTGAGCCTCTTACCCCCGCTTATACTATCTCTCTCTCTCTCAAATAAATAAATAAAATCTTAAAAAAAAAAAAATAGACTCTGTCCCACCCTCTCCCTCTGCTCT
>CM052897.1:14806446-14840720 GCA_028534135.1 Potos flavus
TACTCAGAACTTGTTTTTTTACCTGCAGGAAGAAAAATGTAATTTCCTTAAACAACTTGCTAAAAGAAATGGAAAAGACATGAGGAACTTCTAAAAGAATCAGTACGTGGATCTCGAATTGCACGATGGTACACACAAAGTGTACACACGCTAGAGCACGCAGAAAGAGTCCCCTCCTGCACTCCATTTGGTCTCTTGGTGTCTCATCCCAATCTAGAGGAAAGAAAATGTTTTTTTGTTTCCTGTTTTTTGTTTTTTATTAACATATAATGTATCATTTGTTTCAGGGGTATAGGCCTGTGATTCATCAGTCTTACACAATTCATGGCGCTCACCATAGCACATACCCTCCCCAATGTCCATAGCCCAGCCACCCCATCCCTCCCACCCCAATCTCCAGCAATCCTCAGTTTGTTTCCTGAGATGAAAAGTCTCTTATAGTTTGTCTCCCTCTCTGGTTTCATCTTGTTTCATTTTTCCCTCCCTTCCCCTATGATCCTCTGTCTTGTTTCTCAAATCCCTTGTATCAGTGAGATCATATGATAATTGTCTTTCTCTGATTGACTTATTTTGCTTAGCATAATACCCTCTAGTTCCATCCACATTGTTGCAAATGGCAAGATATCGTGTTTTTTTGATGGCTGCATATTATTGCATCATATATATATATATACACACACACACACACACACACCACATCTTCTTTATACATTCATCTGTTGATGGACATCTAGGGTTTTTCCATAGTTTGGCTATTGGCTATTGTGGACATTGCTGCTATAAACATTGGGTGCACGTGCCCCTTCAGATCACTACATTTATATCTTTGGGGTAAATACCCAGGAGTGCAATTGCTGGGTCGTAGGGTAGCTCTATTTTCAATTTTTTGAGAACCTCCATACTGTTATCCAGAGGGGCTGCACCAGCTTGCATTCCCACCAACAGTGGTAGGAGGGTTCCCCTTTCTCCACATCCTCAGCAACATGTCATTTCCTGACTTGTTAATTTTAGCCATTCTGACTGGTGTGAGGTGGTATCTCACTGTGGTTTTGATTTGTAAAGAAAATGTTTTTAATGCAGAAAACCACCGGCCAACAGAACCTCAGGAGACACAGGCACTTTTGAAGTCAACTTTTAGATGTCTCATCTGAAAAAACTGGAGATCAGCCACCCCTACCAGCAGCCAAGGGGTGGTATGAGTACTAATTAATAGTGGTAAATAGCTTTTAGATCCTATAGATGAAAGAAGAGCCATACAGTTTATTACCACTGTTAACCTCTAAATTCTTAAGCCCTATTAGGCAGTTGATACTAAGAACATCCGCCTCTGGGGCACCCAGGTGGCTCACTCAGTTAAGTGTCTGCCTTTGACTCAGGTCCTGACCCCAGGGTCTGGGACTGAGTCCTGCATCGGGCTCCTTGCTCAGCAGGGAGCCTGCTTCTCCGTCTGCCTGCCTCTCCCCCTGCTTGTGCTCTTTTTCTCTCTGACAAATAAATAAATAAATATCTTTATTAAAAAAAAAGAAAAGGAACATCTACCTCTAATTACCCCAGGAGCCCAAATTCCAGAATCCCTAGATGGTTGATGACTACAAGTCATTGGTGGAGGACTAAGGTCACCTCATGAAGTGGCCTTGGATCTTCTTGGATGGCAACTGATCATCCAGACTCTGATTTGAGCTGAGAGTGATCTATGTCTCATTTACAACTGTAGATGTGTTAAGACCAACTTTTCCACTATAAAGACGAACAAGAACACTGTAGTTCTCCACCAAAAGATTTCTGAACTTCTTTACCTATGGATTTACAATATCTATAATAATTCAGAAATTCTTTTGAGGCTGTGTTGCAACGGAGAAGGCTGGACTACCTCCTACCCCCCTTGATAAGTCAGGTTCAGTGTTAACCATTAAGTGAGATAACTAAACCTCTAGTTCAGTCATTGTTCAGTCACTGGCCTTTCTAAGACCGCAAAGTATTTTCCAGCTCACTACCATCATATAATGACCACAGCAGGGCGCCTCTATACTTAGGATTTAAATAAGAGACAAGCGTATGGTTTATATAGAAATTATTATACTAATCTTCAGATGAACCAACCTCAGCTATTCTGCCGGCAAAACCAAGATGTTATTAGCATCACTAACTGGACTCTGGATTTTTAACTGTGCACTTGACTCCCAAAATAAAGGTTTCATTTCCCTGACTCCTTTCAGCATATATATGGCTAAGTGACTAAATTCTGATCAATAAGACATCAGCAAACTGTCAAGTGCAACTTTCAGGAAATGTTCTTAAACGGAAAGAACAAGTCCCCTCCTTCAGCTCTTCTTTCAACCGATGGCCGAACTTTAGACCCCCCTTTTTCGGAACATAAGAAGGAAGACAAATGCTGAGGAGTGTGGAGCATGAACACAGGACTCAACATTGGATCCAGCACTGTGGGGTATCATACAAGCCCTGAACAGACTACACTGTCTAGACTTCTTTTAGGTGAGAGAGAAATAAGCTTTTATTCCTTAAAAAAAAAAAAAAAAAAAAAAAAATTATTTATTTAATTGAGATAGAGAGAGCGCAGGAAAGAGAGCGAGCGGGGGAGGGGGGAGTGAGGCAGAGAGTGAGAGAGAAGCAGACTCCCC
This sequence comes from Potos flavus, assembly GCA_028534135.1. Classification (NCBI taxonomy): domain Eukaryota; kingdom Metazoa; phylum Chordata; class Mammalia; order Carnivora; family Procyonidae; genus Potos; species Potos flavus. The sequence goes on from CM052897.1 coordinate 14,809,086, forward strand.
ACTGAGCAGGAAGCCCGACAGGGGACTCGATTCCAGGACCCCGGGATCATGCCCTGAGCCAAAGGCTGACTCTTAACCGACTGAGCCACCCTGAGAAATAAGCTTATATCTAGTATAAGCCACTGTTATTTCGGGTTTGCTGTCACATGTGGCCAAACCAAATCCTAACTGAAACACTTAATATTACATTATAGGAAACGCATTTACATTATAGGAATTTTTAAAAATACATAAATAAAGCAAAGGAAGAAAAAAAAGTCATTCAGAATCTCATCATCTGGATGTAATCAAGATCTAAGTCTCTTGTTTCACTCAGACTTTCCTTGAGTGCTCTTCTTCACCTCACCTAGAGATTCAACCCGCCCAAATCTTTATCTCCCACTCATCCAGACCTCTATACCTAACCAGCCTATATAGCCACGTTAGACAATCGTAACATGTCCAAAACCGAATTCATCATCTTCCCTAGACCAAATCCTGTCTCCTTTTTTAATGAATGCTACCACCATCTTCCATTCTTCCTAGCAGAAATTGAAGCAGCATGTTTGACTTCTCCCTCTACTTCATCCTATACTGGATTGTGACTGTCTCCCTTATTAAAACTTTTCCCTAAAAAAAAAAAAAAGAAGAAGAAGAAAAAAGCCTTTTCCCTGGGGCACCTGGATAGCTCAGTTGGTTAAGCGTCCAACTTTTGATTTCGGCTCAGGTCATTATGGCAGGGTCTTGGCCCCACACTCAGCATGGAGTCTGCTTGAGATTCTCTCTCTCCTGCCCTCGCCCTCTGCCCCTCCCCCCACTTGCTCTCTCTCAAATAAATAAATAAAATCTGTTAAAAAAAACACAACTTTTCCCTGACAAAGAACCAGATCTTACTCACCTGTATTTCCTCAATGCCTATTGCACCAGCAAGGTAGATGCACAAATATTTGAGGGATTATTCATAGTTTGTGTATTTCTTTCTAGTCCTTTTCCTATACTTTTAAAAGCAAGATGGGACTATTCTATAAAAACTATTTTTAAATTCTTTGCTTTTTTTCATTAAAGATTATAGTACAGAAAATTTTCCCATGCTATTAAAAACTCTGTGAATCTTTTTTTTTTTAAGGTTTATTTATTTATTTATTCGTCAGAGAGAGAGAGAGAGAGAGAGAGCACAAGCAGGAGGAGCGGCAAGCAGCGGGAGAACTCGACTCCAGGACCCCAGGATCATGACCCAAGCCGAAAGGCAATCTCTGAACCAACTGAGCCACCCAGGCATCGCAGCAGGAAACCCTTTTATGGCAGTTTGAACCACTGCCCCAAGCACGGCCAGTGTTAACCAATTTAATCACGCAGTTCTATGAGGCAGATATTCCTATTATCTCCATTTCACAGATGAGGAATGAAGGCACAAAGAGGTCAGACAACTTGCTCAAGGTCATGCAACCAGGCTCCTCCTGCTGAACTCTGATCTAATCCACGCTAATGATCTTGCAGGTCCTGGTGCTCCTCACTAACTTCCATATACACAGCACCCCCCACCCACCTGCTTTTTATGCCTGTTTTAGCGCTGTTTGTGGAGATAGCCGCTGCGCTGACTGAACCACTTGTGTATGCTTTGCTCCTACATACAGAGCACTGAGAGGACGGAGACCAGTGGTTATGTAGCATTCACATAAGAATCTGTACATATACACCTCTATTCAAGTACATTCTGTTTTGGAATGAATGCAAGGTGGTGGGGAAGCTGATTATTTAAGAAAACAACTAACACCTTTTATGAAAGGATTTCTCTTAAGAAGTAGAAAATATAGTTTGGTATCACACAGACCCATGCTCAAATCCATGCTAGGTGGGATAATGTCCCTCTGTAAGAGTTGGAAGGATCAAATAGGATAATGTTTGCCTCTTAAGTACAGAGAACAAACTGGTAGTTGTCAGAGGGAGGGAAGTGGGGGGGATGGGTGAAATGGATAAAGGGGATTAAAACTGTAGTGAGTAATGTATAGAATTGTTGATTATATTGTACACTTGAAACTAATATAATACTGTATGTTAATTATACTTCAATAAAGATAAATTTAGAAAAATAAAAAATAAACGGGATAATGTATATAATACATTTAACATAGTGTTTAATGTCTTCTTCCCAATGTACTTGGGTATGAAAAAGCTAGATTTATTATTTTTTTATTTTTTTATTTTTTATTTATTTATTTATTTATTTTTTAAAGAATTTATTTATTTATTTGTCAGAGAGAGAATGAGAGAGAGATCACAAGTAGGCAGAGAGGCAGGCAGAAGCAGGCTCCCTGCCGGGCAAGGAGCCCAATGTGGGACTCGATCCCAGGACCCTGGGATCATGACCTGAGCCGAAGGCAGCCGCTTAACCAACTGAGCCACCCAGGCGTCCCTATTTTTTTAAAGATTTTATTTATTCATTTGTCCAAGAGAGAAAGAGAGCACAAGCAGGGGGAAAGGCAGGCAGAGGGAGAAGCAGGCTCCTTCCTGAGCAGGGAGCCCGATGCAGGACTCAATCCCAAGACCCTGAAATCATGACCAGAGCCGAAGGCAGAAGATTAACCGACCGAGCTACCCAGGCATCCCGAGAAAGCCAGATTTAGATTAAACTTTTATGAAGCAAGATAAAGCTCTCTTTAATTGCCAGATATACATTCTAGTAAACTGTTGATTCTTTTCGTTCTTTGAACAAATGTTGGAGGGCCTCCTCTTACACATAAATAATAAGAGTTCGCCCTTCATGGGCTCATTATCCATTGTAGGTCACTAGTCATAGGCACCACAGGTGGAGGGCTTTTTGCCTCTCTGAGCCTTTGTTTCCTCATCTGTAAAGTGGGGACTCTAATGAGGATGTATGTAAAATGCCTAGCACTATTCTTGGAACACAGTCAGTGCTTAGTAGTAGTTGCTAACTCATGTAATATATATTTTTAAAGATTTTATTTATTTATTTGACAGAGATAGAGAGCACAACTAGGCAGAGCAGCAGGCAGAGGGAAAGGGAGAAGCAGGCCCCCCGCCGAGCAGGGAGCCCGATGCAGGGCTCGATCCCAATCATGACCTGAGCAGATGGCAGATGCTCAACTTACTGAGCCACCCAGGGGCCCCTAACACATGTAATATTATGCAGTCATTAAAAAAGATTCACAGAGGGACGCCTGGGTGGCTCAGTTGGTTAAGTGTCTGCCTTCAGCTTATGTCACGATCCCAGAGTCCTGGGCCTGCATTAGGCTCTCTGCTTGGTGAGGAGCCTGCTTCTCCCTCTGCCTGCTGTTCCCCCTTCTTGTGCGCGTGCGCTCTCTCTCTAATAAATAAATAAATCTTAAAAAAAAAGGGGTAGGGTTCTTGTTATTATTATTATTCCATGAGGAACATGAACACACAATTCAGATAATGAAATAAAATTCAGATAATGTGCTACAACATACAGAAAAAAACGGCCTCATTAATAATCAAAGAAATACGAATTAGAATACTTTTTTACCTCTCAAACTGGCAAACGATAATTTTTAAAAACCTCGTATTTCTTAATACTAAGTATGGGAAAAACTCATTGAATTTATGGAGTTATCAATTAGTACACATCATTTAAAAGGCTCTAGAAATTTAGAAATGTTAATACTCTGAGCCAGGTATCAATTCTAGTAATCTATCCTATGAAAAGAATTCTAAATACAACAAAAAATTTAGGTACAAAGAAAAATATTTCTAACCTACTATTATTCTGTAATAGCAAAAACACTGGCAAAGACTATTTGTCCAAACAAAGCAGAATAGCTAAATAAAAATATTATATGGAATATTTTACAGCAACTGGGAAAAATATTAAGAGCTTTTAATAACATGCAAAAATATCTTAAATTAACAAAACAGAACACAGGCTACATAAAAGGCATACAAAAATATTAAATAGGGGTTCTTCTCTGGATGTAACTATATGTGGTTTTTGTGTTTTATTTTCCTGCATTCTACATAATCTCTAAAATGAACATTTTTATGGGCAAAATTAAAGTGCTTAAAGAACATTTTGAGCCTCATTCATTGAAATAAACAGAACCACCTCCTACGAACCCCCACTTCTATAGCATAAAGCCTCTTTACTTTTCCACTTTTATCTCTCATCATTCTCCCTGCCAGGCACTCCTCACTAGAGTCACTCTTAATGAACAAGCCGGGATGTTCTCTAATTTGGTTTGTTCACAGTTATGAATTCCTTACTCACCACTTTGTTCTATCAGGAAAACACCTGTGCACCATGCTATCGCAAGTACTTTGTGATCCTGCAGCCTTCCTAGGTACCAGATTACACTGAAATTAGAAGGGAGGCAGATACAAACACACAGAATGACCTTAAAGAACAAGGCTGTGCCTTCTTCATCTTTTTGCTCCTGCCAGTGCTTAGCACATAAATAGGTACCCAAAACACACCTGTCAAATGAATATGCATCAATACCGGAGTGATGAGGGCTGAGCTGGCCTAGGGTACCTCGGAATGTGAGGGGGTTTTGATTGTTTAAAGAAAGCAATTCCTGGAGAGGCAGCTGGGGAACCAGACAGGTCTGGGCTTGACACAGCAACACCGAGCAAGTTACTAAAATGCTGAGTATCTGCTTCCTTGCTCAGAAAGCAGAATTAAATCCAGCAACCTCACAAGTTCATCGTGAGATTAAGTAAGAGAGATGTGAAACATAGGCATTAAAAAAAAATGCTCATCAGTATAACTTAAATGTGAGTAAGTTAAGGTCAGTTCCTTTCCCTCTTGCTGAAGGCATTAAAGCCAGGCCCTCTGTAAGCAGCCGGGGACAAGGCTGATCCCCAAGCCAGTGAGTGACATATGGCATCCAGATATACTTCTGGCAATGGTCACATGAATCCTCTCAAACCTTCTATCTGTTTTCCACATCGACAGCTGAAGAGCGGCAAGCAGCTACCTGACCAAATGAAGATGACTACACTGATGTTGTCAGTTTCTCAGATCAAAGCCACTGGGTAGATACTCAAGGCCAAGAGCGAGGCTTCCTAGGCCAACGAGCCCCTTGAGTGATGGCTCATCCACAGGGCTACCTGAGGTGCAGCTAGCACAGTGGTAGGCTGCACCACCTCCGGTCACAAGAAGCCACCAGCCCATCCAGGAACACCCATCATAGTATCAATACCGTGAACATCACACATGAGGCAGACAGGGTGAGTCATGAAAGCCTCTGAGGAGGTAATTGAAGGACACTGAGGGGAGGGATCAGGAATTACCAGTGGGTTCACTAGTAAGCCAACCATCCTCTGTATGAATACTTTTCCACATTTTGTTTCCTCATCATAAGAAGGTGATATCACTACCTACCTCACTGATGGTATTCTGAAGATTAAGTGGGAGGACATGCATAAGCCTCTGGCCCAGGGAGGATGGCATTCATGCCCATTACCGCTGCCCACACACAGATCCTAATGCCTTCCGGGTGCCGAGCTCTTCTCTCCGATACCGATCCTAGTTGATCTGAGTTGATCTTGATGGCTGTTCTCAAATAATAACCTTAATGTATAGAGACTGGTCCAAGTACAGCCCAAAATAAGGAAGAAGAAACTGTCGGGGTGGGAGGGGAGGTTCCTGGCAGCACAGCTTCCCTTCCTGATTTTCCTTAAGAGATGATACTATGCCACCAGGAACTCAGTGCACAGCCACTCCCTTCCTAGTGCAGTCAGGTGGCACACTGTGCAGGCCACCACAGACACTCAGCTCCAGAAGGAGATGACAGGGATTTTCTGGGGGGGCGGAGGAGGGGGGTAAGGCAAGTCTAACTTCACAAGAGCTTCGTACCGAGCCCGTGCTTCATACTGAGCCTAGCACCCTAGAACCCTGCAAGTACTCAGTAAACACGCTGGATGAAAAAATGCACCCACCTAATTCTATCCCGAACACCCCCACCTACAAAATGACCTCTGGCTCCATGAGACCCTACTGAGATCCAAGCACTGGGGAGATTAGGTAGCCAAGACTGGTGAGAAAGTCATGCCTGTGGAGCATTCTTCGTGCAGCCAAGCCGAAACAGATAAGAAGCTGTTCAGTGACAAAACCAGCACTTAAGAGACCACAGCACCAATTTCAGCTTCGTAATGACCAGCTGCTCGCAGTCACAGACCCGGTCCCGTATCTCTCCCGTGCGGCTGGCTGAGGCCCAGCACGTTGTACAGTGAGCCTCACATGCTGGAGACCAGTAAACCGCACAGAACCCAAAGTTCTCAGATTTTTTTTCAAGTTTTTTTTCTTTATTTTAAGCAATCTCTACAGCCAACATTGGGCTTGAACTCACAACCTGAGATGCAGAGTCGCACACTCTTCCCAATGAGCCAGCCAGCTGCCCCCAAAGTTCTTAGAGTAACACACTTCCTACTTGCCTTAGAACTCAAGATGTCAAACTTTTGGTGTCCCTACCCCTTTATACTCAAATAATTATTGAGGACCCCAAAGAATTTTTGTTTATATGGGTTATAGCTATTAATATTAACCACATTAAAAATTAAAACTGAGACATCTTAGAAATATTTTTTATTCTCTTAAAATTAATAATAGTAAACCCATTATATGTTAACATAAATAACATGCTTTAATTAAAAATAACTATATTTTCCAAGACAAAAAATATAATGAGAAGGTTAGCACTATTTTACATTTTTGCAATTCTTCGTCTGTTTGGTTTAATATAAGACAGATTCCCATATCTGCTTATGCATTCGATATATTACGATATATGTTGTTTTAGTAGAAGAATATGAAAAAACCCATTCTCACAAACACAAGTGGTTGGAAAAAGGAGAAATATTTAGTATGTTTTTCAGATAATTGCAGATATTCCTTGATACTACACCAAAACTCCACAAGTAATAATTCATTAAGATAAGTTGCAATGTAGATTCTGAAACCACATCAATGAGCTTTTCATAGTGTATCACATTAAGACCCATTGGTCTATCTTCTGCTTTGAATGGCTCTTTTACCCATGAACGACTTTGTAAGATCATACACTGATCATTCAGAAAATATCCGTTTATTGAGTTTTACAGATCTTCTAAACGTTGACATGTTTTAATCCACACTATCAAAAAATTACATTCATAAATATTACATCCGACCTCATCAGAAAAATCTCTAAGTACTGAAAAGCTATGGAGCTCACATGCCAGGTACAACTTCCAAAATTCCTATTTTCACCTGAAAGCTCAAATTTTATCATTGGCAACAAGTACTGTCAGTAGTTTTCCTTGAAGTGACAGACTTGCTTTGTTCATTTGAGGGGAAATGTCTGCCAGATACCCAAGTCTGAATAATCCCAATCATTTGAATAAGTTGACTATCACTCATTCTTTCAAGTATATATGGTGTTCCATGAGATACAGTAGCTAGTGCAGTTTGCAACACAATATTAACCGCACAAGTGCTTTTCCTTGAGAGAACCATTGTGCTTCATGCAACAAAATCACTTTAGTACACTTCCCTCAACACACAGAATATGAAAAGATGTGCACTCAAAATGGTCGACGCTTAATAAAGGTAATGATTTTTACTTCTTCCTCCAGAATAATCTTAGGTAAAACTGCCATTTTCTTTTATCAGCGTGGTGGTGAAGACTACAATATAAACTGGCACCATCTGGCGCCCTAGTTTGGTTCACGCTAAGCCTCGGCAGTTTTACCCACAACTGCTTTTGCACCATCAGTGAAAATGTCAAAATAGTAAATAACATCTTAAACATTATCAGATAACAGTTTTGAGTTTGAGGACCCCCAAAAAGTCACGGGCACCCCCAGGGGTGTGCAGACATTTTGAGAACCACTACCTTACTCTATAAATCCTGATCTGTTCCTATAAGCTACCCAGCCTCTTAAGTAAGCATGAGGAGGAAGACAGCTTCTTCTGGGGAAAGAAGCAGCAAGTGAGGACACAGAGGATCATCAGCTCCCTCCCCAGCAAGAGGCTCCCCTCTTTCAACTACAGAAGTTGGTTCAGGTCAAACCTATTCCAGTTCACATCAGGTTTTCTTAGGTAGGACGTTACCAAGGGGTGAGTGGGAGCTCCCAGCTGTGACCTGTAGATCCACAGCCACTTCCACAGTAAAGGGAAAGAGCTTCCCGTCTGATTAGCGTTGCCAGAATTAAAATGTCAGAGTAGTTGAACTTGCCTTTACTGATCTTCCATCTACCTTTGGCACTTGGGTCATAGTCGTTGCCTTCTTACTCATGCCCCACAACACCTGGTACCTCCGTAGTGCCCGTCCTTTTCCATTATTACCTCCTGTCATATTCCCATCCTTAACAGGTACATTCATTTGCTTTATCTTGTTATTTTAATTAGCTTGTTGGGAGCTTTCTCATTCACACTAAGCTGCAAGTTGACTTAACTCTCCCGGGAAAACATACATTTTTAAAAGTCTACTTTTGGGTCCAGGTGAAATTTTAATTATTGTGCTTTCCTTCCATATACTATGGAGTGTTAGGGGCAAGAACGTTCCCTGACAGAGAAACAGGAAGGTCATGCTGTCATGCTAGGGGAGACAGTACGGTATTATAGGAAGAACACAGACTTTGGAATTAAACAAGCCCGTGTCCAAACTACAGATCCACTACTTACATGACTTTAGGAAATTTGATTTTCCTGGAACTCAATTTCCTCATCTGTAAAATGGGGATAAGTTCCTTGCAGAGCTCTTGTGAGGATTAAGGCCTTTGCATACAAGCCCAGCACAGTCCCTAGGAAACACCGGCCCTCGATAGCTGGCAGCTATTACCTGACTCTCTGTGTTCGGGAACCTGTTTTTAGAAGCATCAAATGAGAGTTTCCTGCCCCACAACTACCTCCTTCTTCCTGACCCTAGAAATGAGCTTTCTATCCCAATTACCATATCTCTCTAGCTGAGTCTCTTCTCTTTTACTTTCAAATACTATTTGGTATGACTTCCCAGAAAGTGGCAAATTTACAAAAATAATAAAGTTGCTATGAAACCAGCAAATACTGTACCTGTAACTAGACTCAAGGCTAATAGGAAGAATGATTTCAACAACAGGAAGCTCCTAACAAGGCTATAAACGAGGTAGACTAAAGGCAAATGTGATCATTAGTCCCAGGGAATGGCCTAGCTGAAGAGTCAAAAAGAGGAAAGAGCTCACTAAACAATAAAAAGCCTCAAAGGAAAAAAAATAAAAACCTGACAAAGTAGATTAAATAAAATGTACAGTCAGCAGATATAATTTACATATTAAACAGAATCTTACCTGCTTGATCAAGTTCGAGCAAAAAATAAGGAACACACATCGACTTAAATAACTTCTTTACCTGTAAAAACAAGGGGGAGAATTTTTTTTAAAGCCTTCTCTGCAGCTTTTTACTTTCCTCTTTAATCAGCTTCTCCTTTGCAAACTTACCAGCCCGTTTTTATACAACCCACAAGACTCTCCCTATTGACAGTAATGATAATTAATGGGTATTTGAAGTCTGTTGATTCTACTCTATGTTCAATGATTCACCTATATAGCTTCATAAAATACATTTTAAATGTTTAGTGACTCCATCTATCCCACTATAAAATGGGCTTACTACTATGTTTTAAAAGGCACTGGAATATGTAATATTTCCAAAACATATGTGGAAACTCTAAGAAAAAAACTACATTCTACAGTAGTATTATTCATTTTTTAGCTGAGTAAATCTCAACCAAGAAATCAATTACAAAAGTCATACATTCCAGATTATACAAATTATTTTTTTAAAGATTTTATTTGTTAGAGAGAGAGAGAGAACATAAGCAGGGGGAGCGGCAGGCAGAGGGAGAAGCAGGCTCCCCCCTAAGCAAGGAGCCTAATGTGGGACTCAATCCCAGGACCGTGGGATTATGACCTGAGCTGAAGGCAGACACTTAACCAACTGAGCCACCCAGGTGTCCCAAGATTACACAAATTATAATGGTAAAAAAAAATTTTACTGGAAGGATTAAGAGTTATTTTTGCCAAATTTGCACCACTAAATAACACTTAAGTTACTGATAAAAGAGACTGTAAAATGACATTTGTATATAAGACACAAGGCCTATCATTAATGCCTTAGGACAGCTTAGAACCACATTTCCTCCAGTTTCTACAATAAAATGACAAAGGTCAGAACTGTGGCCTGGAGTTCACAGAAATTAACAATCTAGAGAATGTACTCTTGTCCCATTCTAATTTAATTACTAAAACAGTAGGTTGAAAGATTTCTATCAATTGTATAGGGCCAAAGACAACATTTTGATAAAAATGGGATAGTAAGTTCATTCACACACCTTCAGTGCCCCTCCTCTTATGTTCCTTGGAGCAGTACCTGTGCCCTAGTAGGAATTTAGCTCCCCCTAGCAACACACAATTAAAAAGATAAGAATCCTTTTGAAGAGTGGTGGGGTGAGTGAAGAGGGACTTTAAGGAAAGGGCAAGGAAAGCTACAGCTGGGAGACCATCTGGACAAAAGTCAATCCATATTCCAATGCTCATTTTCTAAGACTAAAAATAAAAAAGTTCAAACATATATAACATCATGGAGTCTTAAGGCTTCCTTAGTCACTTAATTTTAGAAATAAACCATTTGCAGTTTGTTACAAAAAACAAGTTTTCCAGATTTAGGGAGTAATCCTAAAAACAGCTCCTAAAAGTATCAAATTTTGACAATATGTGAAATGTAGAAAATATCAGCTCTAGATTCCAGAGTACACGTGACCCCACTTCAAGAAACTCTTTGGTAGGTTATTTTAGCTCTGTGAAACTTTCATACTGCTCCACAGTACAAGATTCAAGATCTGTACCGAATATCATTAGCACTGGTTTCCAGAATATTCTAATTGACAAAAGTAGAGCTTGGTCAGTTTTGCCTGTAAAATACACACACTATGGAGAAATGGCAGTGGATCTGGGTGAAGGCAACAGATAAGCTATATGAGACATCATTTGCTAATTCCAACTTCATACTTCTAACTTCCCATTGAAATATCCATAAGAAACAAATATCACATTTTCTGAAAAGGTAGGAAGTTGTCTTTGCATTTTCAAACCCAGTCTTCACAGCAGGATGCAGGCAAATCACACACTGTAATGTGTTATGCAACAAACAGGAAACTCACTTACGTAGAAGCTCATTTCTTTGTGGGCATTTCCCAACTTGAATCAATGCAAATTACATTACTCATCCCAGAGAGAAATATAAATTCATCAGGCCAAGTACAGATATAAAAATGAAGTTTCTCCATCCTGATTTACTCATCTCACAACTGTTAAAGGATAAGATCAGAACTGAAGGAAGTAACCTGGGGAAATGCTACTTCAAGGTAATTTTTAAAAATAATAAAATTAAAAATTAAAATAAAAAAACCATGAACAGTCAAGTCTATAAGTTGTACCCTCACAGAAGAAAATCACTATTTTTACTAGAAGAGACACCTAACCATCCTTCACAGTCAAAGACATTGAAAGTTAATTTCCATATTAATTGGCACAAATCTGAAAACAGCTTATATATTATGTATTCAGAAAAGCTAAGCAACTGGTACTTGTCAAGGTAAAACCAGTGGATGCTTGTCCAAAAGACCTGGCATACCCAGGAATTACTCAGATAATGACTTTAAATAAAGTTTCCAGAATTACCATACACTTTTTAATATAATAGATAAGCAAATACCTACCACAAATCTTACAGGAAATGTTCATCATTCCTAGGGTATGTTTAATTGGGGGGGGGGAGGCTTTGCCTTTTTAGAGTCAGGGAGAGTTAGGAAATGAAGGAGTTAGTAGAATTCAGGGAGAAGATAGGAGAAATAAGAGTGACTATAAGTCAAAGAGATGGGAGAGCAGGGAGCATGCAATGAAACTGCCTATCACTACTAGCAATCTTGACCAGGCTAGCCTGGTCCTTCACTGCAGACCTCGAGAAGAGCCACAACTGCCATTTTCCAATTCTTTAGCAATGTTGGGGAGCCTGGGTAGCTCAGCTGGTTAAGAGTCCTACTCTCGATTTCAGCTCAGGTCATGATCTCAGGGTCATGAGATGGAGCCCCTTGTCAGGCTCTATTCTCAGCTCGGAGTCTGCTTGAGATTCTCTCTCTCTCTCTCTCTCACCTGCTGCTCCTCCCCTCCACACACTTATGTGCATGCAATCTCTCTCACTCTCTCAAATAAACAAATATAAAAAAAAAATCAGGAGAGTGACCAAACATCACCTGGCACATAGTAGGCACTCAATAGTGGCTCCTAATACAAGCCTACACTATAGGCTTCCAAGTGCTACATAGATTTGAAATTATTCGGTTCTCATAATGAAGCTGTGTATTTAACAAGTATAGCAAATAAGGTGGCATTGTCAACCTTATTGTTGAGGAAACTGATTTACAGAATGAGAACTGAGCCCTTTTAACTGCAGATGTTCCTTCCATTACACCACCATGAACACAGAGTTTCGAAGGGAGAGGTTAGTTTAGAAAAAAAAGCAGCCGCTTTTTAATAGGAGTAACTATACTGGGAATAGAGTCAGATATTTGTTGATTTTCACTTGACTGAGGCTCAATATTGATGAAGAGAGATCACCATCCAAAGTGTGAAGTCCTGATAGGGAAACAGGAAGGGCAGATAGTTCCTTTATTTAAAGAACATTAGGGAGCATTTACTATGTGCCAGGCATGTTCTGTGGCTTCTATAAATATTAGCTAAGTTGATCCTCATGACAAACTTATGAGATAGGTGTATTATTACCCACGTTTTTTACAGATGAGAAAACTGAGACACAACAGGTAAAAAACTTAACCAAGCTCCCATGGCTAATAACTCACAGAGGCAAGGTCGAAACTCTGACTTCAGAGTTCAGGGTCTTCACCATTATTTGGAAACAGAAATGACTAGGTGACTCCAGGATTTCAGAACTAAAAGGAACCTCAACAGTCAACTAGTCCAAGCCCTTCATTTTACAGATTACACAAACAAGGAAGAAGAGCCTCAAAAGACCACAAGGGCTATATAATGCAGCTCCCAGAGGCCAGGAATTATCCAGTGGATTTCTAATACGCAGCCCTCTTTCAAATTCTCTAATGTTTACTGCCTATGCTAATCACTTAGAATTTAACACGGGTTACCCTAGATGATTTTTCATTTTTTATTTTTTTATTTACTTACTTTTAAATATTTTATTTATTTATTTGACAGAGAGAGAGATCACAAGTAGGCAGAGAGGCAGGCAGAGAAAGAGGGGGAAGCAGGCTCCCTGCTGAGCAGAGAGCCCGATGCGGGGCTCGATCCCAGGACCCTGAGATCATGACCTGAGCCAAAGGCAGAGGTTTCAACCCACTGAGCCACCCAGGAGCCCCGATTTTTCATTTTTTAAAAGATGTTATTCATTTATTTGAGAGAGACAAAGAGAACACAAGCGGGGAGTGGGGCAGAGGGAGGGGGAGAAACAGACTCCCCACTGAGAGCAGAGCCCAACTTGGGGCTCTATCCCAGGACCCAGAGATCATGACCTGAACCAAAATCAAGATTTGGGTGCTTAACTGACTGAGCCACCCAGGTGCTCCAGATCATTTTTCTTTTTAAGCCGAAGGTCTGCCTTCTCAGTTTGACTAAACCCCCTAGGGATGGGACTTGTGTCTCCTACCTCTTCACAACCCTGTTTCCAACATAATGTCCTGAGCAAAAGGCTCCACGATGGTTTTAGCAGGGATGAAGCCCCAGATGACAATGAGGCAGACTATGTTGGGTGAGAAACAGAGATGAAAGATTCTGCCTACTTGCAGTGTTTCCACTGCTTGCCCACTGCTTGCTTCCCTTTTTCCTTATTTAGAACAAGGGGACACACACACACACACACACAAACACACACGGAGTCCAGGAAGCGTGTCTCTGTGTAAGCCTTCCAGAATAAAAGGCTTCTGAGGTCAACCTCTCTGAGAGCTGGAAAATAAGTCAAGAGATAGACAAACTAAGAGAAAATTGAACTTAATAAATTACCCTACAGGTGAACCCTGACAGAAGGCCAGTTATGTTGACTTAAGAATCCACGCGTCTAGTTCTAGAGCTACCCCGAGTATCATTTAAAGCTAAGCTTCGGTGACATTCAAACATCCTCAAGCTCCCACAAAGCACCCGATCAGGTTTGTCTTTCAATTCTCCACATCATTCTGTGGTTAAATCGGGGTGGACTAAACCAACCCTCCCCACGGCTGTGATCACTAACCTTTTCTCTCAGAAAATCTAAAACTAAGAACCAAGTAGGAAGCACAGTTTTTTCCTTTGGGAAGTCACTTTCCCCATAATGAGCATGAAGAGATACTTATCAAAATTTAGGAGTACCTTAAGTAACAGCTCCTTAGAAAACAGTCTCTATAGGAGCCCCTAAAAGAGCAGCCAATCACCTGGTTTGGGAGCTCGCCCACCCCTAATCTGCCTGATCTTGAGAAAACATCTAGTATTTCGCAAGAGCTCGGACACGATTACTTCAGCAACATTTTGTTGTCAAAGCATCACTCTCCAAGGACTCTGAAGCAACTTACACCCACACAAACCCCTTCCTCAGGTGAAATCCAACTGCTTACAGCAGAGCTCAGAAGTCTTGACTTTCTCGAAGGCAACAATGTGTCCCCGCTCCTGGAGGCTGAAGCCTTACCTCAGCACAGCGCTTGCAGGTGGACTTGCTGAAGATGACTACAGGGTGGCTGTCTATATAGGCCCTGAGCCGGGCTCTGGGGTCCGAGACGCCTGGGCCGCCAGATCCTGAGGGGCCACTCACACCAGTGGCTGGGTTTTCTGGCAAGGGTTGACTAGGGAGACGATCTTGAGCTAGAAGTAATGGAAGCAAAGACGGTAATTATCAGAAAGGAAAACATGATGATGCATTTCCTAATATTAGATTCACTTGGCAAGCCTTACAATTTTAGCCCCAACCACCAAAATAAGGAGTCTAAGGAAGGACTCGAAAATGGATTACACATTAAGTTCTGTCATCTGACTGCAGACTCCTGGCAACTCATTGGGTATTTCCAATTTCTTTTTGCTACATTTGAGGTCAGTTCTCAGGGGCCCCTGACAAATGATAGCAGAACTAAGTCACAGGTTCTGACACTGAGGGCCACATTTTCCCTCCGCCCCCCCCCATGGTTTACATGCAGAGGGGCCAAAGATGAGAGATTGCCTCCCCTTCTCACACCCTGCTCAGCGACACAGGATTGGGCAATTCAAGCCAAGGCTTACTCCTTTTTCTCCAGTTAACTTCTGGACAAGCCACAGGCACAGCAAGATTTAAAAAAAATGACTTTCTTCAGATTCTCTGTTTTCCTCTCCAGGATTTTTCTGCAGTCGAATCTGGCAGCATAACATACATGACCCAGCTCAGTGGTATGTTACCCCACATGACACCTCTATCATCCTGGGGCATCGTCACCAGCCCAAACCACTGAGAGATTGCTACCTCTGGCTTGTAAATATTTTAAACTAGCTATCTTCTCTAGGGCCACAAACAAAGCCAGCTCAAACCTACCCTTATTACCTACTCTACAAGTTATTTCCTCTCATTTCTGCTTGTCTAAGACCTACCCATTCTTCCTCAATCTCCTCATCATCTTCATAGTTGATATTAATGTTTACCCAGAACTAGACGGCAGTTGATATTTGTATGCATCATCTCATTTAATCTTTACAAGGGTATCATTATATAAACACTGCTACCATCATCCCTATTTTGCAAATAAGAGAACAGACTCAAAGATGTTAAGCAACTTCCCCATGGTTGCACAGCTTACAGTAAGCGATAGCACTGGATTCAAATGTACATTCTAGTTCTCTAGAACCCATACTTTTTTAAAAAACAGCTTTACTGACATATAATTCATATACCATAGAATTCACCAGTGGAGGGGTGCCAGGGTAGCTCAGTCGGTTAAGCGTCTGCCTTCGGCTCAGGTCATGACCCTAGGATCCTGGGATCGAGCCCTGTCTCAGGCTCCCTGCTCTGTGGGGAGCCTGCTTTTCTCTTGCCCTCTGCCACTCCCCCTCCTTGTGCTCTCTCTCTCAAATAAATAAATAAAATCTTTTTTTTTTGTAAATAATTCAGCAATGGAAAGTATACAGTTCAATGGTTTTTAGTCAAAGTTGTGCAACCATCATCACTATCAGATTTAGAACATTTTCATCATCCCAAAAAGAAGCGCTGTAGCCATTAGAAGTTGCTCCCTCTTCCCCCTTCCCTACGTCTAGGCAACTTCTTCTCTTATTTATGGAGTCATACAATATGTAGTATTCTGTAAATGAGTTCTTTCACTTAGCATTATATTTTTAAAGGTTCATCTGTGCTGTAGCATGTATCAGCGCTTCATTTCCTTTTTATTGCCAGATAATATTCCATTGCATGAATATAGCACATTTTCAAATCTGTTCATCAGTGGATGGACATTTGGGTTGTTTCCGTACTTGGGCTATTTCCACTTTTTGGCTGTTGTGAGCAGAGCTGCTAGGAACATTCGTGCACAGGTTTTTGTTTTGAATTCCTCTTTTTAATGCTTTTGAGTAAACACCTAGGAGTAGAATTGGGTAATGCTAAATCTTTTGAGGAACCACCAAACTGTTTTCCAAAGCATCAACACCATTTTACATTCCTACCAGCAGGTGTATGAGAGCCCCAATCTCTCCACAGCCTTGCCAACACTTACGATCTGCTTTTTGATTCTAGCTATCAAAGTGGATGTGAAGTGGTGTCTCACTGTAGTTTGATGTGTGTTTCTCTGCTGGCTGATAATGCTGAGCAACTTTTCATGTGCTTATTGATTATTTGTATATATATCTTCTTTGGCAAAATGTCTGTTCAGATACTTTTCCCATTTTCAAATTGGGCTATTTGTCTTTTTATTGCTAAGTTGTAAGAGTTCTCTTGTTTTATTAATTTTTAAAATTTATTTTATTTTGACACAGAGAGAATGAGAGGACAAGCAGGGGGAGCAGCAGACAGAGGGGAAGGGAGAAGCAGGCTCCCTGCTGAGCAGGGAGCCCAATGGGGGGCTCATCCCAGGAACCTGGGATCATGACCTGAGCTGAAAGCAGCCGCTAAACCAACTGAGCTACCCAGGTGGTCCTATAGAAAGTTTTTTTAAGCGAGTTAATTATAAATTAAAAAAAAAATAACCCCTACTATACATGGTCAAGACAGGGTCAAAAAGTAAGTGACCGTTTCTTCATATACCAAACATTCAAATATTACTAATACCTGAAATATAGGTAAAGTAAAAAGGGATATAGAAATGCCCATATCTAATATGAAGAATGGGTGCGTCTTAAAGAAAAACTAAAATCTGTGCCAGTTAATTACAGGATCCCAAAAGAGCAATGGGGCTTGATATTTGCTGCAGAATATTCCAGACCAGACCAGACCTTTCATATCTGCCATCCATAAGCTTCACCAATGCCCTCCAGCCTCACCAATGACACTTCAAATTTTTTTTTTATAAGGGAAGGGAAGGATATCTGTGTTGTTTTTTTTTTAAAGATTTTATTTATTTATTTGACAGAGAGAGAGATCACAAGTAGGCAGAGAGGCAGGCAGAGAGAGAGGGGGAAGCAGGCTCCCCGCTGAGCAGAGAGCCTGACACGGCACTCGATCCCAGGACTCCGAGACTATGACCTGAGCCAAAGGCAGAGGCTTTAACCCACTGGGCCACTCAGGCACTCCAACACTTCAAATTTTTTAAATTAAACTCTGGTTTTCATATTCTGTTTTCCATGTTGATCATTTTAGAAGACAACATGGAAATGAGGATTCTTAGTGGTAACATCTCATGGAAAGAGAATCACAGAATTTCAGCACGGGAAAAACACTAGGAGTCAGTAGGCCAACATATTCATTCAACTAATGAGGAAACTGAGCTCCAGACAGGTAATTAATTGGTGTCAGAGTCAGGGCTGCCACACAAGCCTCTTGATTCCATTATGTCTTACTGACTCCTTTGACTTCGTGGGATGACTGACTCTAAAGGAAGGGGACACCATTATGTCTTACTGACTCCTTTGACTTCGTGGGATGACTGACTCTAAAGGAAGGGGACACCATTATGTCTTACTGACTCCTTTGACTTCGTGGGATGACTGACTCTAAAGGAAGGGGACAATTCCTTACGTAACATCTAAGCTAAGGTCATCACCCACCTATTAAGCTCAGATATCTGCCAGTACACGGAACACAGAAATCAAGGCCTTCACAGGGAAAGGGGTATCTTCTGTAATCAAAAAGAGCTGCAGGATTCCTGGGGAGAGACTGTTCACCCAAAATAAACATAAAATGAACAAATGAATAGATAGAGATTGCCCAACTAATCAAAATCATTAGAATTTTTCCTTAAACGCTGCCTCTAACAAAATGGCAAATTTTATTTTTAAATGTTTCCTCTCGTTTTGAAATAAAATGTGAATCAGCACTCAAAGAAATATAGTAAGTAAATGTGGCAAGAACAGTACATAACCATGTGATCAGAAAAACTCGGATAAAGTACTCATTATGAGTTCCTTTATTTTGCCCCAACTCTTATGCCTAAAATCAGTTCCTAATATTTGGATCAATGAAATACCTACTGTCCACTTGTAAAAACTCAAACCGAAAGTTAATAATAAAAGTGCTCCCTACTTAACACTCATCAAAATTATGTACGTCAATGAAAGAGATTGGATAGCCCAAAAATAGACAGAGAAGACTTTGTGAGAAAAAGACATTGCAAAGCAATAAATAAAAAATGTATTTTTCTTAAAGATTTTATTTATTTATTTGGCACAGAGAGAGATCACAAGTAGGCAGAGAGGCAGGCAGAGAGAGAGGGGGAAGCAGGCTCCCCGCTGAGCAGAGAGCCTGATGCGGGGCTCGATCCCAGGACCCTGAGATCATGACCTGAGCCGAAGGCAGAGGCTTTAACCCACTGAGCCATCCAGGCGCCCCAAAGAAATGTATTTTTTAAAATAGTATGGTAATGGATCGTCTGGGTGGCTGAGTTAGTTGACCATCCTACTCTCGAGTTACACTCAGGTCATGATCTCAGGGTCATGAGATTGAGCCCTGTGTCAGGCTCCGCACTGGACATGAAGCCTACGTGGGATTCTCTCTCTTCCTCTCCCTCTGCCCCACCTCCTCTCTCTCTAAAATAAATAAATAAATAAATAAAGTAGCATGGTAATGATGGCTTGATAATTTGGAAAAAAATTTTTCACTTATCTCTTACTATATAACAAAGCATGTTAAATGGACTTGTTACCAGATCTCTAATGAGGTGATAACTTCCTAACCTTAGAAGTAAATACAAAGGAAAAGAGTAACAGATTATATTGCAAAATAATAGTAGTAATAATAATAATAATAATATTTTTTTAAGGCAAAAGAACAGCCTAGAGAAAATACCTACATAAAAAAAAAAGAACTAAAGAACAAAAAGAACTCAAGAAAATTGGTAAAGAAACAGCAGGACACAAACGATAAAGTGAATAAAGAACAGGAACAACCAATTCATTCGAAAGAAAAGAGTGAGCCTAGAATAAAATGTCTATTTTACTTTTCTTTCAAAATCAGAAACACCGATTAAAGCAATGAAGTATGATATCTTATATATTAAAAATGTAAATTCCCAGTGCTGGTAAATGTACATGGAAGCCATTCCATGAACATAAGGGGGTATATAATATAAGCTGTTACTATTCTTTTTGAAAACTATTTGACAGTGTGGATCAAAAACCACTGAAATAGCCATACCTTTTAACCAAGAATTATTAAACGAATTTATCTTAAAACAAAAAAAAATTAAACTAATGAAATCATTATATTTATAAAAATGACCCTTCCCTCTTCATCTTCTCATAGGAAATGCTTCTAGTAATTTTTATTAATTAGCATCATCTAGTTAATGGGAAAATTCCCAAATCTCTTTTCAATATGAGTTCCACAGCTTTAGGAATAATCATGTTAACTTCCTGTGAAATCCAACAGAACAAAATAGGCCAGTGACCTATCAACATTCTCCACTCCCTACCTCCTGAACATGTGTATCACCTTCCTAGGGCAGGGACAAAGTTATATCTTGTCTCTGCTGCCTTTCTCTGTCCAAAGGCTAAATTGCGAACGGATTGTATTCCTAGTCTCCAGGCTCCTTCACCCCTTTCTATTCCCATCCTCAATCCACTTTTTTGTTTTTTTAGATTTTATTTATTTATTTTTGAGAGAGAAAGAGAACACAAGTGAGGAGGGGCAGAGGGAGAAGCAGAGTCCCCACTGAGCAGGGAGCCCGATGAGGGACTCCATCCCAGGACCCTGGGATCATGACCTCAGCTGAAGGCAGAGGCTTAACCGACAGAGCCACCCAGGCGCCCCTCAATCCACTCTTTTTATCTACATATTACCAACACAGCATCATCGGTTAGAGTAAAAAATTGGAAAACAACACATGTCCAACATTAGGAGAATGGCTAAATTATAGTAGCTTTCTTGTTCTTCAATAATTGTAATGGTTCTATACTGCGCAAGATTCAAAACAACATGGAAAAGGTTTGACATGTTAATTGCAAAGAAACAGAACCACCATATCCTATGTACCATAGTTTTATAATTATGTGAAACTTTGCATACAGGAATCCTGAGAAGGACATGCAATATGGTCATAGAAGTTATATTGGCATGATAGAATTATGCATGACTTTTCCTTTTTGTATTTATCAGATCTAAAAATTTTTTTGCAAGACATAATAATTGGCCACGAATTGCAATATATGATCCTTAACTAAAGGCTCCAGCTCACATCCCCAAGATCAAGAGTTGCATGCATGCTCCATGGACTGAGCCAGCCGGGTACCCCACAAATGAGTAAACTTTCATATGAACTTACATAGAATGGTATTATCGTGTTAAGACCACCTGGTTTATGTGGAAAACTACTTGTTCTTAGGAGACACATGCTGAAATTCTTAGGGCTGAAAGTCATGATGTCTGTAACTTATTTCAAATGGTTCAGGATAAAAGTGTGTGAGTGTGTGTGTGTGTGTGTGTGTGTGTGTGTGTGTGTGTAGAAAGAGAGAGAGATTGACTGGGAGAGAAAAGAGGATGTAAGGAAGAAAAACAAAACAAATGTAGCAAAATGTGAATCTTAAGACGAGAATAGGGGTGTTCATTATATTAGTCTTTCAACCTTTCTGTTTACTGAGGGAACTGCTGGAATTGCTGGGATAATAGCTTTCAAAGCTCTTCTACAGAGCCCATAATAGTATATTCCTTTTCAGATTTGTGGGAAAAGTCTGGCTCATTCATCTTCATTCTACCACCTTCGGTCATGTCTCTGCATATGGCTGGTTTGATTTGGAAAAACTCCGGAAGTTGTAAGTCAGCCCACTTTGAGTACATCAATCTGTAGGTAATAAGGAATCTCTCAAACTGATTTCTTGATTTCCTTTGTTCAGGCAACATAAATATCTCCTAGACTAGTGGCCCTCGAGATGTGGTAGGCACACCTCTGGAATCCCTGAGGTCAATACTATTTTCATAATAATAAGATATATTTGCCTTGTTCACTGTTGGCATCCCTAATGATGTGAAGGCGCGCATCAAGACCAAAAGTTAGAAAACCACCAACCTTGACATTTTGAAAAATTTGAAAGAAAGAAAAAATGAAAAGTAGAGTTTCTATAGGAGCTAAATTTTTTTATCTAGGACTGAAAAAAAAAATCCTTCTCTTAAAACTAAATAAAGTGAACACAACTTGGCTTCTCTTCCAAAGCCTCCAAAACTAATAGATGGGGTAGTCCTTCAATCTAGGCCTCTCTTTAAAAAAAAATTTTTAAGATGCTTTTGTTGTTGTTGTTAGCTCTAATTCCATGCCACTTAAATTAAATGTAGCCAGAAGAAGAGGAGAAAGGGGAAGAAGAAAAAGAAGGAGGAGGAGGAGGAGGAGGAGGAAGGAGGGAGAAGAAGAGGTGGCTTGACTCCTACTAAAGAACTAACAGATTCAACGTTCCCGTCCTTTCTTGATCCTTACACATTGCGTGAGGTTCCAGAGGCCTGCCTTTCTATGCTGTGGTTACAAGCACAAAAAAACAGCAGCAGATCATTATTGGAGTTGACTGCTTAGACTTCTGAGAGCACCAGGTCAAGGGTGTCAAAAGATGAAAGAAGTAGCTCATAAATTTCAGAGCAGAGAAACAAGGGGGAAGGCAAAGAGGAGCCCAGCAAAAGAAAGCAAAATGGCAAAGTTAAACACAGCCTAAAACTGCCACTTGTTAGAACTTGAATTTTTGCCATTAATAAGCAACACAATCACTTCAAATGAGACGATAAAATTTTTATAGCGCTCCACTCTGCTTGCTGTCATCACTTTCTGGTTTGCAGATGTCACATGCATGTTTTTACCCTGTTGCCTGCAGCATCTGGACTGTAAGATGTCAGAAGAAATCAAGGATTTCTGCAAATCCTATGGCTCTTAAACTTTTTATTCAGCTCAAGAGTATTGCAAACACACCACTACTCTTACATTTCTTTTAACAAATTAACAATATTAATAGTATTTTATTCAACCCACAAGACACACAGAATATTACTACACTTGGGTCTAACAAGACTCCATGAAATAACAAGTTATTCCATAAAAAACCTAAGAGTGGGGAAGCTTTAATGGGGAAGCATGACATGATCTATAAAGTGAGAAGACAAGATAATTATGTGTGCTTTTTAAAGTCTGCAGGGTATGAGACATGCTAGAAAAATAAAACGTAAGAACATAAGAAGGAAGACTAAAGACTCCTTAATAAGACATGATGATGACTTCTCTGATGCTGAATATATCTTAGTTTTTAGTACTATTTATTTGCCAAATTAAAACAAAACACTAGGATGCTTTTTTAAGCCTCAGAGGGATTTTTAGTTCTCACAAAGAACTTGTCATGTAAAGTACTTACTATGTTCCAGGCAAGCTGCTACAAACAGGCCTACATCGTCCTGATTATAGCTCTTCTTCTTTATCTCCTTTAGAGGAGTCTCACCGGAAGGTTAAAATTAAACCTGGGCTGGGGCGCCTGGGTGGCTCAGTGGGTTAAAGCCTCTGCCTTCGGCTCAGGTCATGATCTCAGGGTCCTGGGATCGAGCCCCACATTGGGCTCTCTGTTCGGCAGGGAGCCTGCTTCCCCCTCTCTCTCTGCCTGCCTCTCTGCCTACTTGTGATCTCTCTCTGTCAAATAAATAAATAAAATCTTAAAAAAAAAAAAAAATTAAAACTGGGCCGTGTTAAGGGTCCTACTTACTAGGAATTTCCCACTTGCCTTACCCCACGGTTGTATGCTAATGTGATTATAGGCCATGTCCAGGATTCTATAGCTTTATGAGCCTGAGAATACACATTTGAAAGGAAAGATCTCTTCCCTAAAGGATTGGATTCTGGAATGATTTGTGGTAGAAGAAAATATACCAGAAGCTCAAATGTGTTGTCATGGGAAACTGACTCTTCCTGTGAGGTAGGAGTGAGGTTAGTCTTATTTACTGGATCACTCAGCCCTGAGATTATCCTGTCAGGGTTAGGATCTACTACAGGGACCTTAGAAGGCCCTCTGAAGGACCAAATGGAAGAAGAAAAAAATCCTACTTCTTTTTACCTAGTTGTTAAATTTCATATGGATGCTATTAATAAGAAAATCATTTTAAAGGAAATGCTATAGAATTTTTTAATAATCAGAAGTGTAAAAACATAAAAGATGTTTCATGAAAGAATAAAACTGAGAAGTTTCCCTTAGTATGTTCTTTAAAAAAATGACTTTCAATGACTTGAGACATATACCTTTGATTTAATAATGCCTTCTGGATTTCAGTTTCTTCAGCTGTGATATGAGTAGGTCTAGATACATACAAAACTTCTGCAAATATGCCCTTTGTGAACATAAAGCATCTACATGGAAGAAAATGTAGATGCTACCTTTGATTGTATAACATACTCACTACGAAACCTGAATTAGTCATTAAAATATAAAAAGAATCTGTGGAGAATGACACAACTGATCCCTCACATGTATGTATGTGCACGTGCGTGTGCACACACACACACTCTCCTAAATATCACTTAAGAGCTAGCTAAAAAGCTCTCAACTACACTAGACCATTAATTCTCATAATTTCAATATGCATGCTTCAAACATTTATACAGAAAATATTTTGCATTTTCCATATTCTTTGTTATGTAATGAGTGTTAAAATAGCCAATGAATGAAGTAATCATAGTACTTTAAAATGTCCAGTCAATGTGACCAACATTAGAATTTTGAAAAAACTGTCTCGATCTTTCCAATTCCCTCAAAAAGGTTTAGAAACAAAAGATAAGGTTGCATGCTATTTAAACATTTTTTCTAACCCCAGGGCTTAAGAGAAAACTATAGAAAGCAGATATACTTAGAAGTCCCTCTGATTCAGCAACATTTTCACATGTATACACACACATACACATACACACACACACATACACATCAAAGAATACCAGGAGGAGAAAAAAATTAATAAAAGATACTCTTTTTTTTTTTAAAGATTTTATTTATTTATTTGACAGAGAGGAGAGAGATCACAAGTAGGCAGAGAGAGTGGGAAGCAGGCTCCCCGCTGAGCAGACAGACCGATGCAGGGCTCGATGTGGCGCTCGATCCCAGGACCCTGAGATCATGACCTGAGCCAAAGGCAGAGGCTTTAACCCACCGAGCCACCCAGGCGCCCCAATAAAAGATACTCTACCAATCTATACAATCTTGTGCAGGAAATACAAGAGGACGGATTATTTTCCAACTCATTTTATGAGGCCAGTATTACGCTGATACCCAAGTTAGACAAGGATATTACAAGTTAAGAAAACTATTGACCAATATCCCTCATAAACAAAGATATAAAATTTCTCAACAAAACAATGGCAAATTGGGATGCCTGGGTGGTTCAGTTGGTTAAGCGGCTGCCTTCGGCTCAGGTCATGATCCCAGGGTCCTGGGATTAAGTCCCACATCAGGCTCCTTGCTCGGCGGGGAGCCTGCTTCTCTCTCTGCCTCTGCCTGCTTGTGCTCTCTCTCTCTCTCTGACAAATAAATAAATAAAGTCTTAAAAAATAATAATAATAATAATGGCAAATTAAGTCCAGCAATATATTAAAAAATAATAATATACCGTGAGCTAACGGTGTTTATCCTGAGGATACAAGGCTGATCTAATATTCAAAATTCAATCAATGTAATCTACCATATTAATGGTCTAAAAAAAAAATCACAATCAATTGTATGTCAACATACTACATATCCTGCATGAAATGGACAAATTCCTAGAAAGGTATGCTACCCAAACTGACTCAAGAAGAAATGCAAATCTGAATAGACCTATAACATGTGAAGAGTTGAGTTAATAATCAAGAAAACTTTCCACAAAGAAAAGCCTAGGCTCGGATGACTTCATTAGTGAATTCTTTTTTTTTTTTTTTTTAAGATTTTATTTATTTATTTGAGAGAAGGAGAGAGAGCACAAGAGACAGCATGAGCTGGGGGAGAGGCAGACTCCCCACTGAGCAGGGAGGCTGATAAGGGACTCGATTCCAGGATCCTGAAATCATGACCCGAGCCGAAGGCAGACACTCAACTATCTGAGCCTTCTAGGTGCCCCATCAAACATCTTTTCTTTTAAGATTTTATTTATTTATTTGAGAGAGTGAGAGAGAGAGCGCACAAGCAGGGGGAGCTGAAGGCAGAGGGAGAGGGAGAAGCAGGCTCCCTGCTGAGCAAGGAGCCCGATGCAGGGCTCCATCCCAGGATCCTGGGATGGTGACCTGAGCTGAAGGCAGATGCTTAACTGACTGAACCACTTAGGGATCCCTCATTAGTGAATTCTAACAAACATCCAGAGGAGAATTAATACCAGATCTTCATAAACTCTTCCAAAAAAACACAAAAGGAAGGAACATTTCCCGACTCAATTTATGAGACCACTATTACCCTGAAAACCAGACAAGAACATTACATGAAAAGAAAAACAAAGAACAATATTCTCTATCAACACAAAAATCCTCCACATAATATTAGCAAACCAAATCCAGCAACATATAGAAATAATTATGTTCAATGACCAAGTGGCATTTATCCCAGGATTAACTTTGCATAGGTTGATTTAACATACGAAAAATATCAATTGAAATAAACTTATATTAATAGAATAAAAAACAAAAACCCCATGATCATCTCAATAGGTTCAGGAAAAACATTTGACAAAATCTAATAACCTTTCATGATAAAAAAAAAATACTCAACAAACTAGGAATAGAAGGAAACCTTCTCAACCTGATAAAGGCCATCTATGAAAAAACATGGCTAACATCATACTTAATGGTGAAAGATGGAATGCTTTCCCCCTAATATCAGGAACAAGATAAGGATGTTTGCTCTTGTCACTTCTATTCAACACTGTACTGGAAGTTATAGCCAGGGCAATTAGGCAAAGAAATAAAAGGTATCCAAGTTGAAAAGAAAGAATAAGGCTATCTATAGTCACAGATAACACGATCTTCTATGTAGAAAATCCTCAGGAAATCTCACACACACACACACACACACACACACACACACACACCCTCTCTTAGAATGAATAAGCAAGTTCTGCGAAGTTTTAAGATATGAGATTGAAATAGAAAAATCGATTATATTCTTCCATATGAACAATCTGAAAATGAAATTAGGTAAGCATTTTTTTCCATTTACAATAACCTCAAAAAGAATAAACTACTCGGGAAAAAGTTTAACAAGAGTGCAAGACCTGCACTTTGAAAAGTACAAAACATCGTTGAAAGAATTTAAAGAACTAACTAAATGGAACACTTCTCAAGTTCACTGACTGTAAGACTTAACTTAAGATGGCAATATATAGATTCAGTGCAGTCCTTACCAAAATCCTAGATGTCTTTTTTGCAGAAATTGACAAGCTGATATTAAAATTCATATAGAAATACAAGGAAACAGAAATGCCAAAACAACCTTGAAAAACAACGAAGTAGGAGTACTCACACTCCCTAATTTCAAAACTCACTATAAATCAATAGCAATCAAGATAGTGTGGGACTAGCATATGTCTACATACAGATCAATGTAATACAATTGAGAGACTCCAGAAATAAGCTATTATATTGATCTTTGACAAGGGTGTAAAGACAATTCAACAAGGAAAATGTTGTCTTTTCAGCAAATGGTGCTGACATAACAGGATATCCACATGCAAAAGAATGAACTTGGACCCTTTCCTAATACCATACCTAAAAAATTAACTCAAGATATCTCATAAAACTAAATATAAGAACTAAAACATTAAAAATCTTGGGGCATCTGGGTGGCATAGATGGTTAAGTACCCAACTCTTTTTTTTTTTTTTTTATTTGAGGGGCAGGGGGACACAAGCGGGGGGAGTGGGAGAAGGAGAAGCAGGCTTCCTATTGAGCAGAGAGCCCTATGTGGGGCTCGATCCCAAGACCCTGGGATCATGACCTGAGCTGAAGGCAGATGCCTAAGGACTGAGCCACCCAGGTGCCCCCCCTAAGTGCTTGACTTTTGGTTTCAGCTCAGGTCATGGTCCAGGGTCGTGAGACTGAGCCCTGTGTTGGGCTCCGCCCTTAGTGTGGAGTCTGCTTGAGATTCTCTCTCCCTCTTTCTTTGCTCTTTCCACTCAGGCTCTCTCTAAATAAATAAATCAATCTTAAAATTTTTTTTTTTTACAAAACTATAAGGTTCTTAGAAAAAAACATGATAGTAAATCTTTGTGACCTTGGATAGTTTCTTAGATACAACATCAAAAGCACAAGCAAAAAGAAAACAACACATTGGACTTCATCAAAATTTAAAAGTTTTGTGCTTCAAAAGACACCATCAAGTAATAAAAAAAACCTCCAGAATGGGAGAAAATATTTGTAAATCATATATCTGATAAGGGACTTGTACCTAGAATATATAAAAAAAACTCTTAGAACTCAGCAATAAGAAGACAAATAGCCCATCACAAAATGGGAAACGGGTTTGAACAGATATTTTTCCAAAGAAGCTATATAAATAATCGATAAGCACATGAAATGATGTTCAACATCATTAGTCATTAGGGCAATGCAGATAAAAACCACAGTGAGATGCCACTTCACAAACACTTGGACGGCTAAAATAAAAAAGATAGACAATAACAAGTGTTGACAAGGATGTGGAGAATTTGGAACTCTCATACATCGGTGGTGAGAATGTAAAATGGTGTGGATCCTTTCGAAAACAGCCTGGCAATTGCTCAAAAAGTTAAATGCAGTTATCATATGATACAGCAATTCAAATTTTAAGTATATAACCCCCCAAAAAGAAAATGTGCCCCCACAAAACTTGTACACTGTTCAGAGCAGCATTATACATAACTGCTAAAAAGTAAAAACAACCCAAATGTCCGTCCACTGATGAATAAATAAAATGTGGTATATCCATACAATGGAGTATTATTTGGCAACAAAAGGAAATGGAAGTACTGATAACATGCTATAGCATAGATAAATCTTGAAAACATACTAAGTGAAAGAAGACAGTCACAAAAGAATATACAGTATACGATTCAATTTCTTTGAAATATCCAGAAGATGCAAATCAATAGAGACAGAAGGTAGACTGGTGGTTGACAGGGTTGGCAGGGTGGGGGGTGGCTAGTATTTACTGCTAATGGGTATAAGGTTTCTTCTGGGGTAGTGAAAATTACATGGTTGCACACTGAACTATGCACTTTTAAATGGTGATTTTTATGGTATGCTAGTTATATCTTAATTTTTTAAACACTTATACAAGTGTTTATAGCAGCTCTATTTATTAAAAAATGGAAACAATCCAAATATCCTTCAATGATGAAAGGTAAATTATGGTACATTCACACAATGTAATAAATGCAATAAAATGGAATAAACTGTAGTTGCACACAACAAATTGGATGAATCTCTAAGGCATTATACCATGTGAAAAAAAATCTCAAAAGGTTACCTATTGTGTAATTCTATTTATATGGCATTCCTAAAAATGCAAAACTATATTGATGGAGAACATATAGTGGTTCCCAGGAGTTAGAAGTGGGGGTTGGTTGTATCCACAAAAGGACAGCATAAGGGAGTTTTTTTGAGGGTTATGGAACTGTTATGTATCCTGATTGTGTATGCATGTGTTAAAACAAACATCAAAAATGTCAATTTTACTTATATATTAAATTAAAAAATAAAATTTAAAAAGATATCCCAAAAGATATACTCATTTCCTGTGCAGTTGTTATAAAATAAAAACAAGGGGCACCTGGGTGGTAGTCATTAAGCATCTGCCTTCAGCTCAGGTCATGATTCCAGGGTCCTGGGACCAAGCCCCACATCCACTTTCCTGCTCAGTGGGAAGCCTGCTTCTTCCTCTCCCACCCCCCTGCTTGTGCTCTCTCTCCCGCCGTGTCTCTCTCTGTCAAATAAATAAAATCTTCAAAATACAAAAAGCAAAAAACACAACAACAACAAAAAAAACAAGACTGCAATAGAGATCTTCTTACGTAGAAGAGGGACATGAATTTAAGGATCATTCCTTTTAGAGAATGGGTTCCAGAAATATACTTAAATTTATGCACACTCCTCTCCTGAAATCTTTTTAAAATGCAATTAAGACATTATTTGGATCTTAGTACATTTATTACTTTAAAGCAAGTTCTTTCCTGCTATGTCAGAAGTTACTGACTTGCCCACATAAAACGAAGTGAATGAGTTAAAATCTTAGTAGTTATTTAGGCATGCATTCTAGCAGCCAAGATCGGAAAAAAGACATGTCTTAGATAATACATGTGAAATTACCTTGTATGTTGTGGAATCCTATAAAATGCTACGTATTTTTATTTGGAATTATTACATTTCCTATGTATTTGGGGACTCGATGATTAATGTTCCTGGGAGACAGATCCATAGAATATTAGAGCTGGAAAGGACTTAATGTCTATCCACCCACTTGATTTTGGAAAGAAAATCAAGGCCCAAAAATGCTATGGAACTTGTCTAAGATCATACAGCTAGTTGATGGTACAACAAGAACTAGAACTTTGTTTTCTTGACTAATTCTCTTTCCATTGCCCCTCAAGTGACTTGTGGAGCCATAAATCTCAATAAGCAGCCCTCAAATACACCATCACTGTAATGACGGTGACTATCCTGGGGACCTACCTTGAAAGCTAAGTTGTTTTATATCAAGTTCTTCCAGTCAGTTCAAGGTTATATTCCAGGAACACAATTGATCTTGTGGACATGACAACAGCAATTCTACCTGCCTGAGATGTCCCATTTGTAGGATTCCAAAGAGTTAGGAAGAGAGAATTAGATAATAAAAGAAGCTTCCAAGAGAAAAAAAGATGGTCCTAGGTTGACTGTTACTGGGATAGGAAAATCAGACAGGAAGGGCACCTGGTTAGCTCAGTTGGTTAAACGTCCAACTCTTGGTTTCTGCTCAGGTCATGCCTCAGGCTCCATTCTCAGTGTGCAGCCTCCTTAAGATTCTCTCTCTCCCTCTGCTCCTCCCATGCTTGTGTGGGTGCATGGGCGCTCTATCTCTCTCTCTCTCCCTTGAAAAGGAAGGAAGGAAGGAAGGAAGGAAGGAAGAAAGGAAGGAAGAAAGGAAGGAAAGAAGGAAGTAAGGAAAGGAGGAAGGGAGGGAGGGAGGGAGGAAGGAAGGAAGGAAAATATCAGATAGAAGGGAATAACTTGACTAACTTCATTCAAGCATTTATTGAGCATCTACTATGTGCCATGATACACCATCCCAAACAGGGACTTCAGCTTTGAGCAAGACATCCTTGCCCTAGGAAGTCAGTCTACTAGAGCATACTAAACAATGTGCTATATGTCCTACAACAGGAATGGAAAGGACCATAGGTGTCCACAAAGGGCAACAGTAATTCTACTTGGAGAATCACGAAATTGTCATTTGGAATGGGTCTTGATGGGTAAGGAGAGTTTGTGCAGCAAAGATGAGAAGGAGGAGTATTCCAGGCAGAAAACCAAATGTTTAAGAACAGATGAATGAGGGAGCTTGGCAAGGTCAGGGAACAGGAAAAAAAAAAGTGCCAAACGCAAGAGAGAAGGGCTTAAAAGAGGCCTAAACCCATCAAAGCTCTTTTGTTCTCAAAAGAAACTTCACTAGGAGTTCCAGCATTGGTCTAATCTAGTAAGAATGATTATTAATCAGTACCTATGCAAAAAAAAAAAAAAAGATCTGACACACAATTTTCTTTAAAATCTACCCCCTCCTGGGATGCCTGGGTGGCTCAGTCAGTTAAGCATCGGTCTCTTCAGTTTCGCCTCAGGTTATGATCTCATGCGTTATGGGATCAAGCCCTGCATCAGGCTCCCCACTCCAGTCTGCTCCAGAGCCGCGCCTCCCCCATGCACTGTCTCTCTCTAAAAATAAATAAATCAGGGGCGCCTGGGTGGCTCAGTCATTAAGCGTCTGCCTTCCACTCAGGTTGTGATCCCAGGGTCCTGGGATGGAGCCCCACACCGGACTCCCTGCTCCGCAGGAAGCCTGCTTCTCCCTCTCCCACTCCCCCTGCCTGTGTTCCCT
>CM052897.1:14840820-14850936 GCA_028534135.1 Potos flavus
CCTTGGCTTCTCCTTCAAATCAGTAGCTTTACCACCTACTGACTCCTTCATACATTGTTTAATAAATTTTTTATGTATGTTCTTATTTTTTACAAGAATCATGTTTTTAACTTTTTGAAAAAATCATACTTTGGTCATCACATTATTCATTCAGTCATTCTCTGTGTTGCGTTGCTATCTATGAAAAACTGTGTTCTGCTGTGGCTACTTCTCCTACACATTCAAAAGGCCCCATCCTTTTTTCTTTAACATATGCCAGCTTCACACTACACATTCGCAGACCATGATGACCTGCAATCGTACCTTGTTTGGCCCTCAGTGCTTTACTTAACTGAATTATTGCTGACATTTACAATACATAATATGGATTTCTAGTTTCTCTTGAAAAAATCTGAAGGTCTGGCAACACTAGAGTCATCCTCCCATCCCACAAAGGAGAGCTGAGCCCCTTTTAGCACATTCTGTCCCCTGTTCATCCCAGTCTCTACCACTCTCTCTTCTTACCTGCCTGTC
Source organism: Potos flavus (assembly GCA_028534135.1). Lineage (NCBI taxonomy): Eukaryota > Metazoa > Chordata > Mammalia > Carnivora > Procyonidae > Potos > Potos flavus. The sequence continues at coordinate 14,841,334 of CM052897.1, forward strand.
CTTGAAGTGAATTTAAACTTTCAATCCCTCAACTGTGGCCTGTCCATTCTTCTCCTAACAAGCTCCCACCACCTGCTCAACTCAGCTTTTCATCCAATAGACACTGACATCTGAAGTGCATGGGTCTGTGTCTATATACGTACCACCCACACACACACACACACACACACACACACACACTCAACTGTGGCAAAAAAAAAATAACTTTTAAATATTGATCGAGGGGTGCCTGGGTGGCTCAGTGGGTTAAAGCCTCTGCTTTCGGCTCAGGTCATGATCTCAGGGTCCTGGGATCGAGCCCCACATCGGGCTCTCTGCTCAACAGGGAACCTGCTTCCCCCTCTCTCTCTGCCTGCCTCTCTGCCTAATTGTAATCTCTCTCTCTGTCAAATAAATAAATCAAAAATTAAAAAAACTAAATAAAAAATAAATAAATAAATAAATATTGATTGAAAGTTTGTAGCACATTTTTAAGGCATTCTCAACACATCTGACAATTCAGAGCTGAAAATCATTGCAGTCATTTAAACCAATAGGTAACTGTTTTTCACTACCAAATAGAGATTCATGATAGTGATTTACAGTGGTACATATGTAGACTAGTTTCTTTTTTTATTAAGATCTTATTTATTTGTCAGAGAGAGAGAGAGAGAGTGCATGCACAAGCAGGAGGAGGGGCAGGCAGAGGGAGAAGCAGGCTTCCCACTAAGAAGCCTGATGGATGCGGGACTGGATCCCAGGACCCTGGCATCATGACTTGAGCTGAAGGCACACGCTTAACTTACTGAGCCACCCAGGTGTCCCATATGTAGACTAGTTTCTACCAGCAAAGTAAAGCTCAGAGCTTAAAAACAGGATATAAGGAATATTCACGAAATAATGATAGTGTATGAAGGTTAAAAAAACAAAAACAACCTTACACATTAGTCCCTTCTTTCAAGGGCCTAATCCAACTGCAAATCCAAAATATACTTTTAAAAAAAGACAAATTTAAAAGCTTTAAATACTCAGAAAACATTAATACCAAGAGGTGAACGTTCAAGTGTGAAGATTCAAACAATGACCAAAGACTTTAAATTATCAGGCTAAAGTGGGCTAAGAGCAAGTTTTCCCTTGAATTATCTAGCAAATTATGCAATACTAATTTCTGACTGCAGATTCCTAGCATGTCAATCAGGATGACCTTAGTTTCTACACCACAGATTTCAATTTCCTCTTATTACATCCTCCACCCAAACCTCAACCCCACTCCTGAGGACAGGGGCCTCTCCCCAGGAAAAGGTGGGTTCACTCTGGCTCAAACATCTCACTCCCGTGTTCTCAGACCTTGGTTCAAACAGAAATAACCTGCAGCACCAAACACGGCAATTCCTGGCCCAATACCCTGAGACCTGATTTCGTAGGTCTGGGATGAAGGCCAGGAAAACGAACTTTTGACTTACACATACCCACCCTTTATGTAATTAATTCTCTTGCAGGTGGTCTTAGGATACACACTGACAAACACTGTCTCCTTGCCTCACTGGAGAAGCTGGCGTAGAGAGCAAGATGGAGTCACTCACGTCAAGCAGGGCCTGTGTTAAGCGATGATTCAAGTACTTAACGGTGCTGCAGCCAAGAGATATCACTGAGACCAGTAGCAGCTGACACCCCAGAACTGATAACAAGCAGAAGCAGAGAAGGTCTGTAGGGCCCAAGACTGATTAAATCGCTCTAAAAAGGGAGGATTTTTGCAGCAAACTGTCAGACTCCTCAGACGTGACCCCTCTATGTCTGACCACTTTAAAAAGCAGCTGCCACCCAAGGCTCTCCACCTGATTGACCTCTGAACAGGCCTGAGATCCTTCACTGCTTGAACCTCAGAAGCAGTAAGTGTGGAGAGCCCTGACCTGGCCAGGAGAGGGCTTATTTCTACTGGGCGCCCATAGGCTGACTTCATGTTTGGTTTGTTAACTTCTACCCATTCTGTTATTTTCTTTATTGTGTGCTGTGTAAGAAGCCAAATTAATCATATCGTGACATGTCATTGAGTTTGGAATCCTGAACCTGCTTTATCCTTATGTTAAGCCTGCTTTATGACTGAATAAAGCTGACGTTGCAGAAAGACACAACCTGTGTGTGCACCTCCATAGTGTGCTTGGGACACTGGTCAATGTTAGTAACACTGGCTTTTGGAAACTTTCTTGCTCACGAAAAGTTGTCCTTTGCCATATGGACCATATGGATACATTTACCAAGTCCCAACCATCTGTAAGGCAGTGTGTCAAGGACTGTGGCAGATAAAATAATGAACAAAATTCATTCCTAACTCTCACAAATCCAGCTGAAAAATAAATGTTTACAACTTAATTAAAATAGAATGGAATATGTGTCATGGCAAGAATACAAATTAAACTCTAAGCACCGAGAGGTTGACTCTCTCTACCATTCTCTGCCAGCATCTTTATGATTACACATGATGACACAGCATTTTCCGTCCCCTCACTCTCCACGAGACTGTATGTTCAAGGGCTGAGATCATGCCTTGCTCACTCCTGAGTTGTTAGTGCCTGGTAAATAATAAATGCTGGGTTGAAGAGTCATTTAATCAAGACAGTCTTCATCATTGCAACTTGGCCCAGATTGTGAGAAACTTCATATTCAAATCTGGCTGCTCATTTAGGAAGTCAGTTCCTTGAAACCTAACCATGTAATTTCACATTTGGAGGGAACTTAAAGAACATGTGGTCCAGCATGTCACTAAGTTTGGTGTGCAGATCACTGGTGGTACTCAAGGAAGATAGCTTCTAGAATGTTTATGGGTGATATATGAAAAAAAAAACATTTTAAATTTCAATAGGAGGCATATCTATGTGTGTACAGAAAATAACTAGAACAAAGTGCTTTTCATAGATTAATGCTTAAAACAGTGCTTAATTTACTTCAAAAAGTAAATGTTGAACAGATGAAACTTTTATGCTTTTAGAAATCCTAGTGGTTGCCGTTGGTATGAGAGTAAGAAGCATGAGGGAGCTTCTGGGGCACAGGAAATGTTTCTTTAGCTGGGTGCTGGCTGCACAGGGATGGTCAGTTATAAACTGTATTATGCCAACTGCTCTTTTCTGTATGTATAGTATATTTCAATCCAAAAGTATTTTTTTAAGTGGATGTAAATAGTAAATAAATGATAGCACAAGGACACTGGAAAAATTCCGAAGGTGGAAAAGGAAGGTAAATTTGGGACATAGGGACTCAAGTTCCATTGTGTAGATGAGAAGAAACTCAAGTGATTGCCACAAATTAGCAGCTTGATCTTGAACCTACCCAATCTTCTCTCCCCTTCTCCCCACCTCGTGTCCTCAACTCCAGCAAGATATCGTCCCTGTCTCCACCAGTTTTATCAGCTGCTCCCGGCTCAGACATCCCTGCCAAATCCAACTCTTCAAAGGGAGTTGCCTTCCCCACGTGGCTGTTTTTACCATTCCTCTAAACCCTTCGCCATATGCTGCCTTGTAACTAAATTGTAAGCCACGGAAAGACACAGATTGATCCTACAGCATTTAACAATTCCATCTCTTGGGCAAGTTACTTTTCTGGGTCTCACTTTTAACACCTGTAAATCCTGGGGGTGACGGGGGCAGTACAAAGATTATGATCTGGAGTTTGGAGTCAACAACTGCCGGTATCCCAGCTCTACCACTTACTACTGCGGAACTTTGGGCACGTTTCATCGTCGTTTTGTGCCTTAGCCGCTTCAACTGTAAAATCGGGGTTATGATAAACCTATCTTTTAGTGTTGTCGGTAAAGTGAAACAAGATTATCCGTGTGGAGTGCTTGAAACAGTGTTCAGTAACTGTGAGCCATTATTACCATTATCTGCAAAGTGGAGAAAAGACAAGCGCCTTTCCCGTGCCGGAGTCATTGAAAGGACAGAGTGGGCTGGCGCAGAAATGTGCCTAAGACTCAAGGCGGAGAAGACGGGGGAGGACAGGAAGATCCTCCTTCAAGACTGATGAGTCTTGAAGGCGGAGGGTGTGTGTGGGCAAGGGGGTACACGCGCCCCACCTAAGACCTACCAAGTCAGGATCTCGGGTTAAAATGGCCCAAGTTGCCCCTTGGCGCTTAAGCTCCTTTGATCTGGGTTTCCGTCCCCTCGACCCCGGGGTCCCGGTGCTTAGAACAAGGGAGCATCAACAGCCCGCGACCAAAAGCAGCCCGGTAACCGCCTCCGGTCTCGCTCGCTCGGGAGCCGTCTTCGGGCAGGTCCTGCGGCCGGCACGCTCCTTTTCCGCCCCCTACCTCTCGGAAAGCTACTGGCCGGGCGGCCCCTTCTCGGGGCAAACTTGCGGAGGCCGCTCCGCGCAGGCGGCGGGGCACCCCGGGCACCTCTCGACTCCCCCGCGTGGCGCGCGTCGGCCAAGGCCCGGGGCTCCGGGGCGACGCTGGCCGTCTGGGGGGGCGCTTCCCGCTCACCGCACGCCCCAGGCCAGCCCGGCCCCGCGCCCTGGGGCCGCGCCTTCGTCCTCACTCGTACCTGGCCATAGGCGGCCGTTGGCTTCCCGCTGGAGGTGCGCGACCGCCTTCACCTTCTTGCTCTTCGCGCAGCCCATGGCGCGCAGGGCCCTGTGGGAATTCCCGGCTGAGGGCCGCGCAACCGAGCGTGTGCCGCGCGCCCCCTACCGGCGGTGAGCGGGGCGGCGCGGGGGGGACGGGGGGCGGGGCGGGGCGGCGGTGGGCCACACCCTGATGCCCCCGCCTCCTCTCTTTCAAGCAGGTGGATTTTTTTCACATTAAAATACTCTCACTAGGGCGTCGGGGTGGCTCAGTGGGTTAAAGCCTGTGCCTTCAGCTCAGGTCATGATCTCAGGGTCCTGGGATCCAGCCCCGCATTGGGCTCTCTGCTCAGCAGGGAGCCTGCTTCCCCCTACCTCCCTGCCTACTTGTGATCTCTCTCTCTGTCAAATGAATAAATAAAATCTTTTTTAAAAAATACGCTCACTAAAGATAAGTAGGAAAATGTAAAGTGGAAAGAAGTGGAAAAAAGGCATCGTCCACAATCTTATCTTTCAAATTACTGTTGCCACATATACTATTTCTTTCCAGTTTTTTTTTTTACCCTCAATACATGGTTTTGCACCCAGGTTTTCACTTAATACTAGCATTTTCTATACATAGTCCTGTAAGCCCCCCAGATAACTTCCTCGCTCCCACTCTCATCTCAGGCTTTGCCAGTGGATGAGACTGACAATGACCATTTTATTCTGAAGAATGTATTTATTGAGAGAGAGAGTGCCTATGAGACTGCGGTGAGGGAGAGGGAGAGAGAGAATCTCAAGCAGACTCCCTGCTGAGCACCTAGCCCACCCCTGGCTTGATCTTGGCCCTGAGATCACGACCAGAAGGGAAGTCAAGAGTCCATCACTCAACCGATTGAGCCACCAAGGTGCCCCTGATCATTTTATCTTAGACAGAAGCTTGCTCACCCCATCCTCACCTCACCTGCACCACTCACCGTACTCTTCCCTTTCATATAGCACTAAGAGCCTTCTAACTTACCCTCTGTTCTCTGAATCCTGCTCTCACTTCCCTCCCTCTACCAGAATAACATCCTGAGATTTTGTTTTCCTTTTGTATATCCCAAAATCTTAGAACAGTGCCTGAGACACTGTAGGAATTGAATATTGAGGTGACGAAGGAAGGAAACATTATCTTTAATAAATATCAGTATGAAAGTCCTCCTAATAGAGCTATTGTACTAGGCTTACCTAGTCCTCTATTTTTTTTTTTCCTAGTCCTCTATTGATAGACATTTGATTTGTTTCTTATTTTAAAATATTATGAATAAGACTACAGTGAGGGGCGCCTGGATGGCTCAGTCGGTTAAGCAACTGCCTTCGGCTCAGGTCATGATCCTGGAGTCCCAGAATCGAGTCCCGCATTGGGCTCCCTGCTTGGCGGGGATTCTGCTTCTCCCTCTGACCTCTCCCCTCTCATGCACTCTCTCTCTCTCTCTCTCAAATAAATAAATAAATAAATAAATAAATAAATAAATAAATAATTAATAAAATCTTTAAAAAAATAAAAGACTACAGTGAACACCTTTATGCTTAGAGCTTTAAGGCTCTCCTTACACATTGCCATATTGCTTTCCAAAATGGTGGTCCCCATTTGTACTCCCAGCAGTAAGGAATGAAAGTTCCATGCTACCCAAAAATGATTTTTTTTAAAGTAAATATTTTTTATTTTTTAATTTTTTAAAATATTTTATTTATTTATTTGACAGAGAGAGAGATCACAAGTAGGCAGAGAGGCAGGCAGAGAGAGGGGGAAGCAGGCTCCCCGCTGAGCAGAGAGCCCGATGCGGGGCTCGATCCCAGGACCCTGAGATCATGACCTGAGCCGAAGGCAGAGGCTTTAACCCACTGAGCCACCCAGGCGCCCCCCAAGAATTATTTTTAACACCAAAGCCACATTGTGTCACATCAGAGGAGGTCACTGCTCTCAGTGCAGTGCTTGGTTTTTCCTTCTTTCAATGAATTAACATATGTTAAGCATCCAACCCATATCCGGCTTTGTTGATGGTTACAGGGCGGCTAAAACACTTTTCCTGCTCTTGAGGAACTTCCATCCCAGCTGAGATTTAGTGACCTTGTCTGGTCACCAGATGTGTGGTAGTAGTGCAGGCTTCTGTTTTCATCTGAATTTGTGAGCAAGCTTATTTCCTGCTTTTCTTGGGAGCAACCCAGAGTCAAATGCTCTTGGAAGACATTGGGTGTTTGTTTGCTTAAATACAGAAAGCGAAGGCTGAACAAAATCTTTTAAAAACAGACACCGCACAAAGCCAAACAATCTCATCCAGGCGTTTGCAATCTGTTAGGATGGTAAGTAATCTAACTAAGCCAGAAACTTTTAAAGGCAAAGAAAAGTTCCCTGTGAGCCAGGTCTATAATTCCTTAGTTTGGCTGGAATGATTATTTCGGAGATTTTTTTTAAACATGCTGTTCAACTGATTGCTAAAATGACTACATATTTTGTAAGCAAAATCCCAATTGTGGTTTCTTTTCTTTTTCCCTATTTAAAGCACACGTTAAATTAAGATGATGGCTTTTCCGTTTTGTTTTTTTTTAAAGGTTTTTTATTTATTTATTTGACACAGAGAGAGAGATCACAAGCAGGCAGAGAGAGAGGGGGAAGCAGGCTCCCTGCCGAGCAGAGAGCCCGATGCGGGACTCGATCCCAGGACCCTGAGATCATGACCTGAGCCGAAGGCAGAGGCTTTAACCCACTGAACCACCCAGGTGCTCCGGCTTTTCTGTTTTTTTAATACCTAGGCAAGAGTAGCTGAGAATCACGTGCTTGCCCGCGTCATCTTACCATACATCGACAATTTGTTGGACACTGAAAATGAGCTGGGCCCCCTGCTTCCTGCTTTTCTCACATCATCTCATGTTATCTACACAAGAGCCCTACGTGGCAGGGATGATCATTTTCCTGAGGAAATCCTGAGGCTGGTGGGTTAACCCAGATTCCCAGAGCCTAGTAGACAAACCCGAGTCTTCTTACTCTGAGGCCTCTCTGCTCTTAACCACTAACTTATGTAATCGTCGTGATATTGCAATCCACTAAACACTGTACATGGAAGGACTTGTCTTTGGGAAATGTTTTGAGTGTTGATTTAATTATATATGGTCCGTTTAAAGTACATCAAAAGAAAGGGCATCTTTCTTTCACCCAGTGATAGTCAATGTTCAGTCCTCAGCTTACTTGACCTGCCCATTCCATGTGACCCCCATTTATCATTCCCTGCTCCTGGGAAGCGTTGGCTTCTAGGATACCGCGCTCTCCCATTTCCTACTCTTTCTGACTGCCCCCCTCTGGGTCTTCTTTGCTGGTTCCTTCTCAATCTCCCTGGCACTTGGTATGTAAGTAAATCTCCCTGGCACTTGTTATGTTCCTTCTCAATCTCCCTGGCACTTGGTATGTAAGTAAATTTAAGGACCTAGGGCTCGGTCCTTAAACTTTCTCTGCCCTTCTGCCCCATTCTCAATCTGCATTCTCTCCCTCGGTAACTTCATCCAGAGTCCCAGAGCTTTCCAGGCCATCTGTCAAATTTACATCTCCTGCCTTGACAATCATCTGCACCTGAGTGTCTGATAAACCTCTCGAACTAAAGTGTCCAGAGACATGGTCCCCTCCCCAAACCTGTATGTCCCTTGGTCTTCCCCTGCTCAAAAAAAGACAACTCTGTTCTTCCAGGGACTGAGCCCCTTGGTGTCGTCCTTGACTCCTTTGTTACATACGCCACATTCAGTTTGCCAGAAAACCCTGTCCATTCTACCTTCAAGTGACATTTCAAAATAAACAAATAAACAACTTCCCCCAAAGAACAAACAAAAAAATCCCTCTAACTACCAGTTTATAGGAAACAGAGGACAAAGGAACAAGTTAAACAATACATAGAGATGTAATCAGCAATATCCACAATGTACCAGTTTCATCAACAAATAATGACGAGAGAAGAAAAAGAAGAAGTGGGAACTTACCATTTCAGAGAGACTTAGGCTATATGAGGCATCTAAGAGGAGTTAAATTCATAAAGACAAAAAGTAGAGTGATGGTTGCCAGGGGCCAGAGGAGGGGGAGTTAGTGTTTAATGGAGACAGAGTTCCAGTTTGGGAAGATGATAAAGTTCTGGAGATGGACAGTGGTGGTGGTTGCCCCCAAACTGTATACTTTAAAATGCTCCAAATGGTAAATTTCTCATATTACGTATATTTTAGTGTGAGGCAATGTGTGGACTTTGGATCCCTATTTGAACAAATCAATTGTAAAAACCTTTATGTGTATAAAATACAGACTAGGTATTTACATATTGTCAGTGTTTTAATTGTGATTCCATTATTGTCGCAATTTTTTCCAAAAGTTCTTATCTTTCAGAGATATACTTTGAAATATTTACAACTGAAATTATATGTCTGGGGTTTTCTTTAAAATAATCCAGTGCATGGGGGCACCTGGGTGGCTCAGTCCGTTTAGCCTCCGACTCTTGATTCTGGCTCAGGTCATGATCTCAGGGTCGTGAGATCGCACCCCAAGTTGTGCTCCATGATTGGCATGGAGTCTGCTGGAGATTCTCTCTCTCTCTCTCCCTCTCTCTCTGCCCCTTCCCCTGCTCGAGTGTGCACGCTAAATAAATAAATAAAATATTTTTTTAAAAGTCAGTAAAATGAAATAATATAGTGTATTGGATAGAAACGTAGATAAAATACCTTTGGCCAGGTGTGCATTGTTGAAGCTGGCTGATGGGAACGTGGGGGATTCCCTCCATATTACCTCTAATTTGTATGTTTGTAATTTCCCATAGCAAAAAGGGTTTTTTTAAAAACATTTTTTAAAGATATTTTTAAAAATCCAAAAATTGATTATGTCTCATCTGGATTATCACAACGGCCTCCTAATGGTCTCCTGGCTTCCTCCCTGCCCCCACCCCCTCCTCCTGCTACTGCAACAGGCCGACCAGAAGCATCGCGTTAAAATCGTGTCATTCTGTTTAAAATTATTCAGTTTAGAAATTGCTGTGGCTCCCAATCTCTTCAGAATGAAACCAGCGGCCTAAAAGTTCC
>CM052897.1:14851436-14869571 GCA_028534135.1 Potos flavus
ACACTGGTTTTCTTCTTTTCCCTGAAACACACCAAGCACACTCCCATCTGAAGACTTTGCACTGGCTGTTCCTTCTGCTGGAACCACACTCCCCTCAGGTACCCATGTGGCTCACTCCCCTGCCTTCCTCAGATCTTCAAACACGCCTTCTCAGTGAAGATTTCCCTGGCCACTCTTCCTTTTTCTTTCTCCCCTTGCTCTGCCGCTGATCCCGATACCTCCTTTCCCTCTTCTAGGCCTCGATTTTCTCCTTAGAAATTATCACCGTATGAAGTGCCTTCCCATCTTCAGTTGGTTTCGGCTCAGGTCATGATCTCAGGGTCGTGAGTGTGGAGCCTACTCGAGATTCTCTCCCTTCCTCTCCCTCTGACCCTCCCTGATCATGCTCTCTTTCTCTAATAAAAAAAAAAAAGAAAGAGGGACGCCTGGGTGGCTCAGTCGGTTAAGCCACTGCCTTCGGCTCAGGTCACGATCCCAGCGTCCTGGGATCGAGTCCCGTATCGGGCTCCTTGCTCAGCGAGGAGCCTGCTTCTCCCTCTGCCTGCTCTGCCTGCTGATCCCCCTGCTTGTGCTCTCTCTGTCTCTGACAAATAAATAAATAAAATCTTTTTAAAAAAAACAAAGAAAGACATTATCACCATTTAATAATATAACAGGAAATGATAATAATAATATGACAACATAAAGCATTCTTGTATAACGTTAATATAGTACATTCTATGCATTTTACTTAATCATCTCGTTTATTGTCTGCCTCCCTCAAAAGAATGTAAACTCAAGAAGAGGAATTTCCTTCTGTTTTGTTTGGTACCCAGAGCAGCATCTGACTCTAGCAAAGCAATCACTAAATATTTGCTGAAAGAAAGAAGGAACATCAACATGATTACAAATTGGTGATCTTGGGGCAGTAGTCATTCATTCCTACAGAAAATACTTACGGAGCCCCTGCTGTGTGTAGGGCATCATTTACTATGATGCCTATGATTACCTATTATCATAGGATAATAATTTATGGATCCCCCCCGCGGCTACCATATTTGTAATTTTCATTATGGGGTGATCAATGTCAAAGCTGCTGTCAGATCAAAGTCAGAATACCTCATTTACTTTAAACCATCAGTCCACCTCAGAGGGCCACTCCATAAATGGAGTTTACGAACAGAGTCTTGAAGTCCCCACAATTAGGGTTCTACAATTATTTGATTAATTTAATCTCTAGGTGTTGGCAATGCAGGTACAGTCCATTCCTCATCCAGAGGAAGAATTCCTCATCCTTTTTCCAGTTAACTCCGCGTGCCTTGCCTGGCTTGTCCTCCCGCCTATTCCTGGTCCCACAGCCAGAGGTCAGCATCAGGTTCTACTCTCTCTACTGCTAAATCTGAATCCCTCTGCTGTTCCCAGCCCTACCTCCCGCAGCCTCAGTGGCCCACCCCCAACCCCACCATTTTCCCTACACCTTGGCGAATGCTTGGAGGGTCTGATTCACCTCTGTGTCCCCAGCACATGCCTCTGTGTCTAAGAAAATTAATGTGAAAATAATATAACACGACACCCACGATCAATTATGCATTGAAAAGCATATCATCTGTCATCAATTATACGTTGAAAAACATTCTAATTTTTTTAGTTTTCCAGTTGTTTGGATTTGCAAAAAAATTTACATTTTAAAGCAATTTTCCTAAATTCAATTTCTCTACTATTAGAACTTTTTGCTCGAGTCACAAACTCCACGGGCCATTTTAAAGGTGATTGTAACAGTGGGTCACCCATTCGTAGGACTATCTGTTCACCCAAGACAATTAACTAAGTATGCCAGGTGAGATAAAAGCCAGGTGAGATAAAAAGACATGCTGGTTTTGCTCTGGATGGAAATGTAGGCTCAAAAACTACCTGGGGCAGGGCGTCAGGAGACACAGCTACAAACTGCTCCTCCTCAGGATTGCTCCTTGCTTTAATAGTTCCCACAGTGCCTGTCCTGGGGATTGATGTCCAGGCGAGCAAAGTGGAGAATCGGGCTTCGCTATGGGACAGACCCACATTCAAATCCTGCTCTGTCACTTTTAGCTGTGTGATTTTGAGCAAGTTACTGACCTTCTCTGAGCTTCCACCCTCTCTATAAAATGAGAAGGATTCTAGTATCTACCTGGCACGATAGCTATGAAAATTAAATACAAGTGAACCCTCAGCATGCTCATTGGCACACAGCAGACAGATGAGACTTCCTGTCTGCCTTTGGGAGCTGTGTTCCTCAAAGTTCCCCTGAGAGAAACACCAAATACCCTTACAACATTAGTAATAACAGATAGGCAGTATTATCCGCATTTTGTGCATGAGGGAACTAAAACTTGAACCCCGCGAACCCCACAGACAGGTTACTCTGCTACAAAGTAGCAAAACTAGAATCTACTCCCAATTCTATTCCATTCCCACCTTGTTTGTTGACAGATCTTACACAGTGTTGCCTCTAAAGCAACTTCATCCGCCTTATAATTTTCTTTGGGCTAGTTTTAGTTTCTGAGTCAAGCACTGTTTCCTCTGCCCTTTTCATCTCCCCTCCCCCACCAATGACTCAGAGTTGAATGAACACATGGTTAGTATTTGTTCTTGCTTCAAGAAGAGTGTTTTTATTTTTAAAATAAAACACAATTAAAAAAAAAACACAACATAAAAGTTTCCCCCTGAAAAATTTCAGAAAAGTTTATACTAAATAATAGGCTCTCTTCCACATTAGCCCAAGCCCCAAATCTCCCTGCCTCAAGGCAACTACTGTCAGGTTCTTGTGGATCCTTCCAGAAAGAATCTTCGCATTTATAATCAGGGCACAACTGTAAGGTGGGAAATGAGTTTTCCTGTATCGGGCAAATGAGGAGTTAGTGTCAATGATATTGCAAATCCGTCAACTTCTGGGGGGAAAAGTCAGATTAATCTGAAAGAACACTGAGGATTAAGGATAACCGAAGGCCAACCATTTTTGGAACAGATTGAATTTTTATTTCATTAAAGTGTGCTTTCGGCTCCGAGCTTCTGGACCCAGGTGTCCCACGGAAAGATGCTCCTGTGACTAGCTTCTATATAAAATCCAAAGAACACCGTCCTGAGGAATCTTTAGGTACCAAGTAAGCCAGGAGCTGGGAAAGGACTTAAGCAGCCCCACAATTGTTATTTCTGCCTCCCTCTTTATCCATCTTTCTAGCCACTTCATTTTTATTATTTCATTTGAGCTTCCCAGAAGCCCTGAGGTTCAGAGACCATGTAGCTGATACGTGGCCGAGCTGTGAGCTCAACCCACATCTTCGGCTGGCACATCCAGTGTGTTCCTCTCCTGACGTGGCTGCAACTCTTAGAGCCCTGGATCTAAATTCTAGAACAAAGTCTTCCGTTGCTCCAAGTGAATTACCAATAAAATGCTGAGACTCTACACCCATGTTCATAGCAGCATGATTCACAATGGCCAGACGGTGGAGACAACCCTTGTTCTTTCCCGGATGGCGGGATAAACACAATGTGGTACCTACATACGGGGACTATCATTAGCTTAAAAAGGAAGAAACTTCTGACACCTGTTACAACACGAATGAGCACTGAGGACATTATGACAGGCGAAATAAGCCGGTCCTAGAAGGACAAACACAGTAGGATCCCACCTGCAGGAAGTATGTACCATAGACAGATTCATAGAGACACAGGGTAGAATGGCCGTTACGAGGCGCTGCAGGGAGATGGAAACGGGGGGGGGGGGGGTATTGCTCTGTGGATACAGAGTTTCAGTCTGGGAAGATGAAGAGCTCTGTGGATGGGTGTTGGCGTGGGTTGCACAATGATGTGAACATGCTTAAGGCACTGAAATGCACATTAAAATGGGGGCGCCTGGGTGGCTCTCTCGGTTAAGCATCTGCCTTTAGCTCAGGTCATGATCTCAGGGTCCTGGGATCGAGCCCCAAGTCGGGCTCTGTGCACAGCTCGGAGTCTGCTGGAGGATTCTCTGCCCCTCCTCCTGCACATGCTCTCTTTCTCACACTGTCTCATATCAATACATAAAATCTTTTTTGAAAAATGGTTAAAATAATGGTTTGTTATGTGTATTTTACCACAATTTTTTTTTAAAAATTGAAAATGAAAACAGGTCAAATGAAAACATGCTGAGACTCCTTTCCAACGAAGTCGGACACAACAAGGGGCGATGCCCCTGCTGGAGTGTGTTCATGTTGGCACTTGCCGAAACCAAAGCGATGTGGGCAGCGGGCACCTGGACACATCTGGCGGGCTGGCATTGCCTTCTCCGTCCTCCTGAAAACAGAATCCTTCTTTCTGGTGGAGGGAACCACACCATGACGTTCAGGGAAACCCAGACCAGGCCAGTCACATATGCCACGCCTCTGGTCACTGTCATTTGAGCAAACAGAAGCTTGGAAAAATTAAGTAGTTTTTATTAGAAATTGTTCCTATGTAAGTTCAAATGCTAGAGTCGTTTTAAAATATGTCTACAAAGTCTTGCATACTAGTCCCTTCAAAAGGCACAGACTAATATCCCTGTCCTGAGTATAAGCTAGACTCAGTGACTCACTTCTAACAAAGAAGATGTTGCATAAATCATGAATTTGTGTTGTCATGATGAGTGTGTGGCTAGATCATAAACGATATGAGGCTCCTTTCTCTCTCTCTCTCTCAACTTGGCTTGCTCTAGGTGATGCCAGCTGCCATGTTATGAGAACACTCAAGCAGCCCTGAGGAAAGGTCCGTGTGCTGAGAAATTTAGGCTCCCTGCCAACAACTGGTGTGGAACGAAGACCTCCAGCCAAAGGCCATGGGCGGAAACATCTTGGAAGCAGACCATCCAGCCCCAGTTAAGCCTTCAGATGTTCAGAATGACTATGACCCCAGCCAACATCCAAATATAACTTCATGAGGCCTTGAGCCAGAACTATCTAGCTAAGCTGCTCCTAAATTTCTGACCCATAGAAATAGTGAGATAATCGAACGTTCTTTTTTTATTTTTAAATTTATTTTTAATTATAGTAAAATGCACATAACATTTATAATTCAGTGGCATTAAATGCATTCATATTGCTGTGCGACTATCACCGTCATCCATCTCCAGAACATTTTTCATTTTGCAGAATCTTTGGACTTCATCTACATTATCAGCTCTCCTAGGTCTTGAGCCCACTGGCCCACACTGCTGATTTTGGACTTGCCGGCCTCCATAATTGCATAAGCCAAGTCTTTATAAATTTCTTAAATCTCTCTCTCCATATAAATACATATATGTATGTATATACATACATACATACATATTATACACACACACACACATCCTACCCATTTGGTTCGGTTTCTCTGATTCAGATCCTCAGTCCTGTGCCAGCAAGGATGGGCTGTGTTGACTGTAGGTGAGCTTTGTAGTGTCTCTGTGCATCAATTTTCCTCATTTGAAGAATGGGGATAATAATAACAGCGCTTACTGCCTAGGGTGTTTATGAGACTGAATAATTAATACCTATAAAATACTTAGAATAGAATATAGTAATATATTAGTCTGCTTGGGCTGCCATAAAAAATACCATAAAATGGGCGGCTTAAACAACAGAAATTTACATTCTTATAGATCTGGAGGTTGAAAGTGTGAGATCAGGATGCCAGCAGGGCTAGATTCTGGTGAGAGAGGACAGCCTCTCACTCTGTTCATATGGCCTTTCCTCTGGGCGTGTGTAAGGAGAGAGAGAGGTAGGAGAAGGGAGAGGGAGGGAGATAGGGAGGGAAGGAGAGGAAGGGAAGGAGGAAGTCAGAGGGAGGGAGAGGGAGGGAGAGACAGAGAGAGGGGGAGGCAGATAGACAGGGAGAGAAAGATCTCCCTTCGTTTTCTTAGAAAGCCAACAATCCTGTCCGATTAGGACCCCACCCAATCACATTGGGGGTTGGAGCTTCAACGAGTGAATAGCAGGGATGGGGGAGGGCACACAATTCAGTCCTTAGCAGTAACCATAGGCTGGTTTTATTGTTATTGTGTGTTATTCCTGTCGAATTTCCTGAAGGTAACTGACATCATACCACTTTTTTGAGAGCAGGTTTTGATCAAGAGAAAGTGGCAGGTCGATGGAGGAAAAGGTAAAGTCTGGTTGCCTGAGGATGAGGACCATGAAGAAGAAGAAGAAAAAGAAGCAGGGTTAGCTTTCCAGAAAGCCCCCTCGCAGTGGCCCTCCAGGGCCGGTCCTAAATTGTATTTTTCCCTGGAAGCAGTGCACTTAAGCTGTTCCCACAGATATTTTAAGGTAAATAAGTAGGGATTTTGCACATTAGAAAAAAAAATGGAAAACAGGGAAGAGTGGAAGAAGAGAAAATACTCATACTACGCCTCCCGGAGACAAGCACTAAGAGCAATTTGGTGTCTTTCCGTGCAGACAGGAGGCATTCCACGGACACATGAGGTAAAGAGGGAAGGGTTATTCTCAGGTTGTTTGCTGCCACGTCAGGGCTCTCGTGACCCGCTCCTGTTACCAGATCACTGGGCAGACAGATCCCCGCTGCCCAGGACTCTGGAAACTTCTTTACTTCTGTCCCCTTTCCACCTGGGTCTCCAGCTTCTCTCTGCTTTGGGGTGGCCTCAGCCCCCAACATCTTTCCGCAAGTCCTCTCTTACTTAAGTGGGCCAAAGACAATCAACGAACACGAGCTGATAAACCTAAGCTGTCAATTTTTTTTGAAAATTGAGTTTTCGATGGCTACACAATCTTCCATTTCAGGGCGGTCCCCCAGTGCTCTTAGCCAGGTCCCTTTTGCTAGACACTTAGATCAGATAAAGAGCTTTATGCATGTGTTGGGCTGAATGATTGTAGACCCCAAAACTCACATGTTGACCGCACCCCAATGTGATCGTACTTGGAGATGGGGCTTTGGGGAGGTAATTAGGCTTAGATGAGGTCATGAGGGTGGGTCATGGGATTAGTGCTTTTCTAGGAAGAGACATCATAGAGCCCTCAACCAACCTCTCTCTCTCTCTCTCTGTCTGTCTCTCTTTCTGGGCCACGTGAGCCCGCAGTGAGAGGGCAGCCTATCTACAAGCCAGGAATGGGGTCCTCACCAGAAATTGATTGCTGGCACCCTGATCTCAGAACTCCAGCCTCCAGAACTATAAGGAAATTAGTTTCTGTTTAAACCACCCAGTCTAGGGTATTTTGTTTTGCCCAAGTCAACCAAGACAGCTCATAAAGCTTTTTCAATATGTAAATTACCTCCTTAGAATGGAGTCTCTGAGGCCACCCTGTTTCCAGGCATCTCTAGGCATTGAGTCGCCATCCCTACCCGGGCATGGTTCGTCGCTTCTCCGACTCCCCTAGCCGCTCACCACCAGCACTGAGCTCTGCAGCTTAGAAACCACCCACCCCCAGCTCCACCTGCATGGAAGTTTCACGGCTTTTTGCCTAGTGTGTCCCTAAAACACGTGTCCCGTAGGTGTAGTCCCACAGGTGCAAAGCGATAATGAATTTTTTTGTAATGCAAGATTAGAAACAATCTAAATGTCCAGTGTCTTCATCCTGTTGGGGCGGCTACGGCAAAACACCAGAGCCTGGGCAGTTTATAAACAATGTAAATTTATTTTTCACATTTCTGGGGGCTGAAAGTTCCAGATCAAGTTGCCAGCAAATCTGGTGTCTGGTAAAGGTCTGCTTTCCAGTTCGTAGAGAGCCATCTTCTTGCTGTGCCCTCACCTGGTAGAAGGGGCAAGGGAAGGAGAGAAAGAATCTCAAGCAGGCTCCACGCTCTGCATAGAGCCCCGTGCAAGGCTCAATCCCACGACCCTGAGATCATAACCTTAGCCAAAATCAAGAGCCTGATGTTTAACCAACTGAGCCACCCAGGCGCCGCCCACGCACGCCTTTCTAATGACAGCTTCTCATCGGTCCTTTTAGACAAGTTGTTCTGAACTTACTAACTTGTCCTGAAGTTGACGCTCAGTGAGAGGGTCCAGCTGATTTTATTCTCACAGACATCTCACCTATGCTCCTTTCTCAACATCGCTGTATGGGTTCACTGGCCTTTTTTGAACTGTCAATAATGGTTTAAAAACAGATTTTTTCCTACTGGTTTATTCTCGTCAGTCCTGCTTTTTTAACAATTTCCCTTTTCCCAAAATGGTCCATAATTTTGCTTTGCCCTAAAAACCTCTAAATAGAGAAATCCTCCACTTAAAAAAAAGTCTTTTGAAGTCCTAGGTAGAAAGAGATCTTAAAGTGCTGTCATTTCTTGGGCTTCTCTCCTTTTATCTTCCTTAAATATCACTGGTGCCCCAAAATGTGTGAGGTTTTTCTCAACATCCATTTTATTTCTATTCAGTAGCCATGAAACACCTTTTGTGCTTGAGATGGGATTTAAAAAAGATCTAGGAAGTAAGTGCTCATTTTAGATTTTTTTCTGGGCATACGTAAGAATGAACTCAATGGTTCACTGAAATTCTTGGGAGCGGGGAGTGGAAATGCCCCTGGCTTTAGTACTTGGAAAATGAGTGCCAGGCTTCTTAACCCAGCCCTTTTAAAACAGCTGTACACATAACATCTGTAACAACAATAATAATTAAGGTATTAGTAATGCAAAAGAGAACTAAACCAAAGAGCTTATCTTGGGCGAAGAATGCATTTTGGTATTTATATTTGGAAATGGGTTTGCCTGATTTCTGGCAACTTCCTTGCCACATATCCAGACAAGAATGAAGCTGCTCTGTGAGAGCCTGACTCAAGAAGGGCTGGAGAGATGCAGTTTCCTCACCCAAAGATTCTGCCTCAGTTGTGTTTCCTACCCTTCGCTGTGAGACCAGGGTCTTTTTTTTTTTTTTAACTTTTTTTTTTTTAGATTTTTATTTATTTATTTGACAGAGAGAGATCACAAGTAGGCAGAGAGGCAGGCAGAGAGAGAGGGGGAAGCAGGCTCCCCGCTGAGCAGAGATCCCAACGTGGGGCTCGATCCCAGGACCCTGAGATCATGACCTGAGCCGAAGGCAGAGGCTTAACCCACTGAGCCACCCAGGTGCCCCAGCGTCTTACTTTTCATGTCTAATCCACACCTCCTCTGAGTAAACCTGAGATAATAATGAAGTATTTTTTGTTTTAAAGGTATAAAACTTTGGAAGAAACTCCAAACTAACTAGATTAAATGAAAAGACAATTTATTGGCTCATGGAAAGGAAAGTCAGCTGGCTTCAGGCATGGCTTGATCCAGGAGCTCAAATGATGTCATCAGGACTCCCTTTCTCTTAAACAGGCCTTCTCTACTGCAGTTCATAATGATCACTGGAAGCCCAGACTTACATTCTACTAGCTTAGCATCCTCAGAGAAAGGAGAGCATCTCCCCAAATTTCTTTGGCAAAAGGTCTCAAGGAGGATTTTGAATGGTATGGTTTGGGTCATGTGCCCAATTTTCTATTCATTATGTCCAAGTGCATGGAGTTCCTTGGGAGGTGGCTATGATCAAAGCCACTCAAACTACACAGGGCAGATTTTCCCATGGAAGAAGAATGTCATTTCCATTTTATGATGAGCACTAGGTGTTATATGCAAGTCATGAATTGTTGAACACTACATCAAAAACTAATGATGTTAGAATATAAGGAATAACATGGAGGACGTTAGGAGAAGGAAAGGAAAAGTGAAGGGAGGGAAATCGGAGGGGGAGACAAACCATGAGAGACTGTGGACTCTGAGAAACAAACTGAGGGTTTTAGAGGGGAGTGGGTGGGGGGACGGGTGAGCCTGGTGGTGGGTATTAAGGAGGGCACGGATTGCGTGGAGCACTGGGTGTTATACGTAAACAATGAATCTTGGAACACTACATCAAAAACTAATGCTATACTGTATGGTGACTAACATAACACAATAAAAAATAAATTAAAAAAAACCTAATGATGTACTCTATGTGTTGGCTAATTGAACATAATAATGAGAAAGAAAGAAAGAAAGAAGAAAGAAAGAAAGAAAGAAAGAAAGAAAGAAAGAAAGAAAGAAAGAAAGAAAGAAAGAAAGAAAGAAAGAAGAAAGAAAGAAAGAAAGAAAGAAAGAAAGAAAGAAAGAAAGAAAGAAAGAAAGAAAGAGGGAAGAAAGAAAGAAAGAAAGCTCCCCCGCAAAGAGCGTCATTTCTAGAGAGAGAAGGGATGTCAGGCAGAAAAACATAACAGATAATTTCTACAAAAGGCCTTTCAGAGTAACTTAGTGGAAGAGAGGGGCGGAACAAAGGAAGTCAGGGATGGGTGCCAACTGTGGGACACGATTTTTTTTTTTCCTCTTTCAATTTTTTCCTTTCCTCCTCCCTTCTTTCATCTCTTCCAACAATGCTCCTCCTCCCTTGCTGGAAACAGCAGCAGCAGGAGCTGTGAATGCAGACTTGAGACACATTAAGATGAAGATTTTAATAGAGATAGGAACAATGGAGACTGAACAGCCTCTGGGAGAATGAGATTTTGAGTCAGGAAGGAGATTGCTGGCTGCAGGGGGTGTGGTGAAGACAGGCGGGTAAAGGAGATGCCTGGCATCAAATTATGGCCTTGCAGCAGGCGAGGCAAGTTCATGAAGTACTGGAACCTTCCCTGTGGCTGGGCAGAGGTTGCATGGGGGGATAGGGGGCCTTGGGAGACGAACTGGGAGAGGACCCCAGGGGAGACTCCTTGAACCTCATTCCAAAATGTTTGAACATGATCTTATCTCTAGAGAGCTGGGGAGGTCTTTAACCCTAGAATTTGTTTTTCAAATATTTTGATGATGATCCCCTGGCAGCTGAGGGGGAGGTGGGGCAGGATTGGGCAAGACTGTTGGCAAGGAGCCTAGTTAGAAATCCAGGGAATCCCGGCTAGAAGTGACAAAGATCCCTAAGGCAGCGGCAGAAGGAAGGGTGGTATTCCAGAGACAGAGCTCAGATAGAATCCACAGGATTTGGTTCTGCCACAGTTCAGGGAAGAACTGATTTACAGAAGTATGTGGAGACAAGAGTTTGAAGCAAGGAGCTACTGCCCTCCCCTGGCAAATTATTGATAGAATGAATCACCCGTAAGAGACAAAGTTCATTGTGTTCTCAGAACAGAAGATGCCTGTCACTGGGAAACAACATCAGGAGGTACTTGTTGAGTAAGTGTAGCTTTTCATTTCACTCACTTCTCAACACATATTTATTAGGCTCCTATTATGTACCAGTTCCTGTGCTGGACTCTGGGTATAAGCTGGGGAATGAAACAGGCATCGGTCCTGTCATCACAGAGCTTTCTATATACCGTCCTGGGGGAGAAGGACAACAAACAAATGGTGCGTAACTGAAATTTACAAACTGTGTTAAGTGTATGAAGGCAGTTGATTCTGGGGGCAATGAGAAGGCATGAAGACTTAGGGAGCTGAGAACATCCCAGGATGAGGGGCCAAACTGAAGTTGGGTTCTAAGTGGGATTGTTCACAGCTCCTTCATCTAGCAAGGGCATTTCTGAAATAAGAAAAATTTTGATATATTGATAAACTTCATTTTGAGCTCACAAAGCACTCTTTTCCCCAAGTATCTTGCAGGTTTATATGCACCCTGAGTAACAACACTTGTTTTGCCCTCAAGGGTTTATGACTATAACTCACTTGGTATTTCAAAATTTGCAATATGCCTCTTCATATCTGCTGATTGATTTACGAGATGTCCCTCGTAAATCGTAAATATGGTAGATGGCTACAACAGTGGCTCCCACCCAATGAGGTTTTCCTGGAGCCAGCCTCTTCAGTAGACCCCCCCCCCCCACGCTGATGTGTGGTGTGGCCATGTGACTTGCTTTGACCAATGGGACATTCGGAGGCATGATGTAGGGCTTGACCCCTGGGTTTGCTCTCTCTTCTCTTGCTCTCAGAGAACGGCATGTGAGGAAGCTTAAGCTCATCTCCTGGAAATTAAAGAGCAGAGATGAGTAACCCAGCAAGGTCTCCTAGGTCAATCAGCTCTCAGCCAACCTACATGAGGGACCTCAGATGAACCCTGCAGAAAAACTACCTAGCTCAGACATCTATCTAGCTGAACTCAGTCCAAATTCCTAACCCAAAGAAACTCTGACCAAGTTAAAGGATTGCTGTCTTAAGCCACGACATTTTAGGGTAGTTTTTTATGCAGCATAGATAACTGATAGGGTGTAATCTTCAGTTTAATTATTTTTGTTTTGTAAACAAGGAACAAAAGCCACAAAGGTAGGGGTGTCTGGGTGGCACAGTTGGTTAAGCATCTGCCTTCGGCTCAGGTCATGATCCCAGAGTCCTGGGATCGAGCCCCTCATCGGGCTCCCTGCTCAGCGGGAAGCCTGCTTCTCCCTCTCCCACTCCCCCTGCTTGTGTTCCCTCTCTCGCTGTGTCTCTCTGTCAAATAATAAATTAAAAAAAGAAAGAAAGAAAGAAAGAAAGAAAGAAAGAAAGAAAGAAAGAAAGAAAGAAAGAAAGAAAATACCCAAACCTTAATCTACTACTTAATGATGGTTCTCCCACTTTCCAGTTTCTTAGCAGGCAACTCAAAGTGGTATTAAGAGAGTGGGCTTTGATTCAGTCTTAAATGATTAAGGACCAAGGTTAGATATAAATATATGAATAAATAGAACTAAATTGATCATTCTCGAAATAGCCATGCAACCACCCCAATGTTCATAGCAGCATTATCAACAATAGCCCAAATTTGGAAAGAGCCCAGATGTCCATTGACAGATGAATGGATAAAGAAGAGGTGGTATGTATGTACAATGGAATATTACTCAGCCATCAAAGAGAATGAAATCTTACCATTTGCAATGATGCGGATGGAACTACAGTCAGAGAAATACAAATAAATAAGTCAGTCAGAGAAAGACAAATATCATATGATTTCACTCATATGTGGAGTTTAAGAAACAAAACAGATGAACAAAGGTGAAGGGTAGGAAATATAAGATGAAAACAGAGAGGGAGACAAACCATAAGAGATTCTTAAGCATAGGAAACAAACTGAGGGTTACTGGAGGGGAGGTGGGTGGGGAATGAGGTAACTGGGTGATGGGCATTAAGGAGGACATTCGATGTAATGTGCACTCGGTGTTATATGCAACCGACGAATCACTAAATTCTACCTCTGAAACTAATAATACGCTATATGTTAATTAAATTGAATTTACATCAATCCATCAATCAATGAATCTAAAAAAAAAATAGCCACACAACCTCATAACTAAATCTCATAACTTTTTTGGGAAATATATTGTTTCATCATTGCAAACAACAAACTAGTTGAGAGGAAACAGAAGAACACAGTTCTCAACTTGTTAAAAAGAAATCATTGTGACTTTCTTTAATGTGCCTGGAGAAGGACTGCATTTTCCAGTTCTTCGAAATATCAAAACAATAACAAACCTCAAGTAGTACAATCTAACACATATGTTTCTAAATCTTTACAGATGGGGCGCCTGGATAGCTCAGTTGGTTAAGTGACTGCCTTTGGCTCAGGTCATGATCCTGGAGTTCTGGGATCGAGTCCCGCATTGGGCTCCCTTCTTGGCTGGGAGTCCGCTTCTCCCTCTGACCCTCCCTCTTCTCATGCTCTCTCTCTCTCTCATTCTCTCTCTCAAATAAATAAATTAAGTCTTTACAGATAGGAAATAATTTGCCTCCCAGGACATAAGAGAAACCCATATCTCTTTCATATTTCCTGTCCTCCTTTTTTCCAACTCGAGAATTACTTTCAACTTGTAATAAGAAAGACTTGAAGATGTTAAATTACTTGCTCAAGATTACAGATTATAAAACATAGAGATGGAAACAAATACTTTTCTTTCTGATGCCAAGTCTCCTTCTCTAAGTGCCCTAACTACAATAACTATTTCTACAAGTAATATAAGCTCATGAAAATCCAAACTATACAGAAATATACAGATAAAAGGGTCCCCCTCTCTCACTGTAGCAGGCCCTGTTGGTTACTTATCTGATATTCATCCCACACTTCCTTTTTCCTAACAGAGCCTGGAATTTTTTTTTTTTTTTGCAGTTTCTTATCATCCCCACAATAGCCAAATGATTCCAGGGAGGTGGGCAGTAGCTGAGTCTGAGGCGTGGTTCTGATTGGTTTATTTTTAAATCACTCATCATGGTCTTGTTGGTGAGGACAAGAACATGTGACATACGTGACACATAGGGGATGTCACCTGTGGCATTTGTTCTTTAAAAGAGAGAATGCTTGTGGATGTCATGAGAATGTCCTCTCAGATCTGCAGCTGCAGGGAGCACGAGTGAATGAGCACTGCCGCAGGGTCCGAGCATCTGAACCAAGCTTCCCAGGGGCTGCTTCCGGCCATGATGGGAGTGTGGCAGGAATACTAAGGCTTGTTTCTGGGAAACCCCGGGGCTCCTCTGGCAGGTGACTTTGACCTTCTCTGCCAGGGATGGGCAGTTTGAATATTTCTCCGGAAACTACTGCACCTGTCCCCCAGGAGGGGCGCTGCCCGAGAACAAAGCCTAATCACCGAGAAAGGCAAAGCCGAGAGATGGAAAGAACCTGAGTCCCCAGTGATCTCCTGAGCTGCTGAGCTAATGAACCTCAGAAATCCTCTCCCCATGGACTTCTTGTTTTACAAGAGAATAAATTTCCTTATTGGGTGAGCCACCCAGTTGGGGCTCTCTTGCAGCAGAAAGCATCACCACTGATACAGTTACCCTCCAATCCCACTTTCCCGGAAGGAACTTTGGATAACAATTTACTATGAACTTTTCTGGTACATTTACCAACATACGTACCATTTTGCAACTTGATTTATTTTGTAACCATGAATATACTACGTACGTCCTTCCACATCGTTACATATAGATCTCCCTTCATCTTTTTCATGGCCACATAGAATTCTATGCAGGGATGT
Organism: Potos flavus; assembly: GCA_028534135.1. Classification (NCBI taxonomy): domain Eukaryota; kingdom Metazoa; phylum Chordata; class Mammalia; order Carnivora; family Procyonidae; genus Potos; species Potos flavus. Next base: position 14,866,304 of record CM052897.1, read on the forward strand.
GCCCTAATCAATGTGCTTTTATCCATAATCATTTATCTTTACCCTTTTTCTGCGTCAAAAGACAGGAGGAGAGACCCATTGGCAGAGCCCTCCCAAGAGATCAAATTACTATGTTCTTCCTCTTCCCGTTAGAAGTGGGGCCACCTTTAATGCAGGGGAAAGAGATTTTTTTTTTTTTAAAGATTTTATTTATTTGACAGAGATCACAAGTAGGCAGAGAGGCAGGAGGGGGGGGCGGGGAGAAGCAGGCTCCTCACTGAGCAGAGAGCCCGATGCGGGGCTCGATTCCAGGACCCTGAGATCATGACCTGAGCCGAAGGCAGAGGCTTTAACCCACTGAGCCGCCCAGGCGTCCCAGGAATACAGTTTTAAATGAAGACCAAAGGCAGTCTGAACAAATAAATGGCTTAAGAACAAGAAAGGGCAGATGTTTTGTACAAGACAAGATCTCTCAGCAAGGCCATGTTGCAAAGATGGTATTCCAGACTATTCTAGCCACCGGAGTCTCGTCCTGCCCTTTCCTCTTCCCTTCCTTGCTGCTCCACTCCTTTGACCTAGACTTCTTGTCCAACTTCTGGCGTGCAGGGCTGTGGGGGCCCCCGAGGGAGGTGCAGAGTGAGTTGGCTTAGCGGGACAAATCATCCTGCAGGAAGAGGCTGGGATGTGCTGGCTGGGATGCGGGCAAGATGCGATCTACTGGGCCGGCCACTCCACCAGACCCCAGCCAGGCGGGCCTCCTGCGGCGTCTCCCTCAGGGCGCCCGGCCCCGCCTCCAACACGGCCAGGCCCCGCCCAGTCCCCGCCCCCATCTCCGCCCACCGCCCCGCCCCCTGCTCTCTTCCTGGAACCCCGACCTCTGCCTCTGAAGGTCCACATCCCTACTCGCTCCAGATGGGGTTGTTTTGAGTCTGTAAACAAAAAAAAAGCAAGAGAAACAAAACAAAACTACCAGGAAGGATTCACGGTAACGTGCTGTTATTGTTAGAGCCAAACAGCCAATGTGGCTCACCTAAGGTGAGCCTCCACCTTACCTTCTGAGAGGTGGAAGGGTCCTCAAATCCTAACCCCATCACAAAGGTCTGACGTTGAAGACTCGACTCTGCACCTTCATCCTCCCGGGAACTGCTTCTGGCAAGAACTGCACTTCCTCGCCATCCCAGGATGCTTCCCACGTTCCGCCAGCTGATTGCAATCTCTTTATCAACCTCAAATTGGCCCGGCCCAGAGGTAGATTTTGTCTGGGTGGGAAAATAAAATCAGCTGGCTTGACTCTTTCTGGGCTGTTGTAAGCCTGCCTACCTGTTATGGCAAAATTAGAACAGTACCCAACCACTTCACACGTTAAATAGGCTTTTTGGGTTTTGCTGTAAATGTTATTTGATCAAAATGGAGACAAGTGAGTAGATTATGCCAGTTGTTTATGTAAAAAGAGGGAGAGACAAAAATAAATGTATATTTACTTATTTGGAACAGAAAAGGACAATAGAACTGCAAGCCATCAAAAGGAACGGTTTTCTTTAAGAAACGGGAAGAAACAAATTAGAACAGAAATAAAAGCTGACTTCTTTGAATATGCCTTGTTTTGTAGATTCAAGGAACCATGTAATATTTTATATAACTGTAAAAAAATTAAATGATAAAAAAGCAATATCTAATACTACAAGTGAAATTTTTAAATTGCCTGCGTAACCACATAGTGAAGAACTGAGACCAAGATAACAACCAACACTCTTGGGGCACCATCAGAGGGGACTAGAGGACCAAGTCATGATTTTGAAAGCTAGTAAGTAAAAGGAAAGAATGTTTATTTCTCTTGCCTTTTCTATACAAATTCTACTTCAGGGTAACCAAATAATTGATGAGGGGGTATTTCTTTTTATAGTACCCCAACTATTAGAGGAATGATAAAATTAAAATATCACCATTTTCCAACTTTTAAGGAATTGATGGATCTAGCCAACAATCACCAATGCTTGCAAATATCTCAAAAAGAACAACCAGACAAGGTGTGGCCCTGAGGGAGATGCCTCTGGAAGAGGCTTCCGAAAACTCTGCATCTGAATCCAGTCTAGTCTCTAGACTGTTACAGTTTCAGTCGCATGTTAAATGATGCCGTAAGGTGCCAAATAGCAAAATCCAGACTATAGTAAACTCCACAGGACAAGCAACCTAGTTTATTCAACAAGAAAAACTGCCAGTACAAAGAAGAGAGATGAGGGCAAAACCCCATCAGATTAGAAGTATTTGAGATATTCATTTGCAATGAACTGACTTTATTTGGCTCCTGATTCAAACAAACTATTCAAAAAGTCAATTCTAGGGCGCCTGGGGTCGCTCAGTCGGTGAAGCGTCTGCCTTCAGCTCAGGTCGTGATCCCAGGGTCCTGGGATGGAGCCCTGGGTCAGGCTCCCTGCTCAGCGGGGAGTCTTCTCTCCCCCTCCCTCTACCCCTCTCCCAGCTTGTGCTCTCTCTCCTCTTTTGCTCACTCTCAAATAAATAAATAAAATCTTAAGAAATAATAATAAAAAAATCAATTCTATAAATAAGCACAAATGTTTTAACACTGGCTAGCTATTTGATGGCATTAATTTTTTAAGTTGTTTTTGGGTTTTGTGGTTATGGTTTTAAAACATTTAGAAATGTTGAAATATTTACAAATGAAATGATAGGATGTCTGGCTTTTTTTTTTTTTTTCCCCAAAATAATCCTGGGTTGAGGGGCAGGGGAAGGGGCAGAGGTATAGATGAAATGGGAGTAGCTGTGAGTTGATAACTATTGAAGCCAAGTGGAAGGTACTGAGGTTCATTATATACTATTTTCTTTACATTTGTATTTGCTGGGAAATTTCAGTGATAAAAATGTTTTAAGAAATCCTTTGGAAAGAGTTCTTAGAATTTTGCTTTTGAAATGACTTAAGTTGAGTAATTCATTTAATTTGGCTATGATTTGTTGGAAACCCATTCATATTTTAGAATGCTTTCCAAGTGGAAAAGTAATGATAATAACAGCAATTAGTACGCATCCAGTACTTAAGAGTGTGCTGAGCTCAGTATTTTGCTCATTTAAATCTTGTCAACAGTCTTCAAGTTTGGTGGTATCATTTTCCCATTTTTTCCATAGGATTACAGAAGAGGAGGAAACTGAAGCTCAGACAGATTGAGTAACTTTCGGGAAGTCACACAGTAAATGGAGGAGTCAGGATATGAACACAGGCAGTTTGGTTTCACAGTCCATGCTCTTAACCACTATGTGAATCTACAAATTATTT
>CM052897.1:14870071-14981198 GCA_028534135.1 Potos flavus
CCCCCCCCCCCCCCCCCCCCCCGCCCACCTGTTAGTTCAGTCAAAGTCTAGCACTTTGAAAGGTTCTATCCAATGGGATTCCTGGTTCTAGCTTCTATGCAGTGGCCAACGGGGGATGGCAATAGCCTAACCGGGGGGCAATTGAAAAACAAAAAGGGCTCCACACAGTCTGCCCGTGGATTCCTCCAACATTGCAGGTGGGCAGGGAGGTTAAGGGACCCTGGGCTCCCTCCCGCCCCTCAGTAATCTTGTTGTGTCTTATCTTCCACTTGAGGCAGTCTGGTGCATTAATTTTAGTATCACTTAATTCACCGTAAAGATTTTGAGCTGGAAGGAAGGGACAGAATGTACTTTTCCCTGGGCCCTCACCTGCTAGGGAGAGCTACTAGCCATGAACACTCCTGAAAGGCAACTCTGAACATGGGATGAGAGTGCATTCTAAGCATGATTTATTTTATTTTATTTTTTAAAAGATTTTATTTATTTATTTGACAGAGAGGAGAGAGATCACAAGTAGGCAGAGAGGCAGGCAGAGAGAAAGGGGGAAGCAGGCTCCCCGCTGAGCAGAGAGCCTGATGCGGGGCTCGATCCCAGGACCCCGAGATCATGACCTGAGCCGAAGGCAGAGGCTTTAACCCACTGAGCCACCCAGGTGCCCCTCTAAGCATGATTTAATGAGAATTTTGTGATCTACCAAAAAATAAAAAGGTAAACATAGACTGACTTAAAGAGCAAAATGGCAGAAGAACTTTGACTTCCAGATCAATCCTTCCTCCAAAACGTATGTTTAAAAATCTTTATTGATAGCAAGCCTGGAAGATTTTGGTTCTGTGGTCTCATATGCAAGTGTATTGACAACTCCAAAGGCTACGACCTGCCAGCATTGGTTCTCTCCTTCATTAATGAATAAATAAAGTACCTCTTGTTGAGTTGCATCTCTTGGTCCCTACACTGCCCCTAGAACCTCAAGAGGTCTCTGGAATTCAACAGTTGACTTGTTCAATCCTATCTAGTTTAGGAAATTTTAAAATGGCCCAAGGCAAATAAGACTCAGCTGCCAGAAACACAGCCTGATATCACCGAGAAGAAAAACAAGAAAAGGACAAAGCCATGCTGCATTTTATCTTGCAAATATCTATGTTGCTATTTGCATCATGCCGATTGAAAGAGGGCTGGTACACAAATTAAGTTGCCTATGGTTCTTGTGAAAGAGTCCTGAGTGTGCTAGGCAAGGGTTTTCTGAGCATGGTGATGGTGTGGTATGGGAAGGGATGAGTTAAAATGAAAAACGAGATATGACAGGTGGAGGAAGCGGGGTGAGCCACCCTGTTGCACAACCACGGGGGATGCCATTCATTGGAGTCTGAGTGAATGTTGCCCCCTGGGATTGATTGTGCAGTGCACTACATGTGCCCCGGGACACAGGGTAGACACTCAGTAAATGTTGGTTGAACCTCGCTGAATGCAAAGAATGGTTTCATCTTCTTTTAAATTCAAATCTAGAGATAAGATAAGCATTGCCTATAGTGTGGCCCATAGCCCAGTAGTCCTAGAGAAATGTTTTCCCAGAAAGGGGAAGGGCTGCCAGCAAATTAATGTCATGAGAATCCTAGGGCACGTTATATAATACAGGCTCTAAAAGGTCCTGCAATTAAAAGAATTTTTTTTCACTTAGTTTTGAACTCAGAATTTCCCATCTCATTTGAGCATAGGATTCCCCCTTCCCTCCCTTTTTGGGTAACATAACATTTCTACACACACTTAAGGAACACTCTACTAGGGCATCTCGACGTATGTAAACCGTGCTCTATTCACAATCCTCCAATCCAAATCTGAAGGCTGTTTTCTGAGTTTGCCCATGGAAAAAAAATCATGTTATTCATTTATTCATTTATATATTCATTTAACTAACATTTATGGAGTATCTATATTGGTCCCTATGCTAGGAATAACAAAAGATGCCCTAGCCTTCCAAGAATTCATGGTGAAGAGAAGAAGACAGAACGCTGAGAAATCGCAACACGACTGGAAAGACTGTGCGATCGGACGTGCTGCCTCACACCCTCCATCATTCACGTGGTCCTCGAGAGCAGCTGGGAGGGGGCAGGGAGAATCCACCTGGCCAGGGCGTCTCAAACTATTCGTGGTGAAGATCCAGTTGGGTTTTGTGATCTTTTGATTTATTGTAAGTAATAGATACTTGGTTTTCCTAGAACCTTTAGAATTGTTTAAGTAATAAGAGGAGAAAAGCGTCTCGATGTTCATAATCAACCCCCTTTCAAATATATCTGAGTTTATTTATGTCATCGAGTGACTTTTGGAAAGCCCCTAAGGATGGGGGCTGGTTGCCAGGAGAATCAACCAGGTGCTTACAGAGGTGCAACTCTCAGTGCGGGCACCACCCACCCCCACCCACCTTCAGAGAGGAGAGAGGGGCTGAAGATCAAGTTCAATCACCAATGGCCAAAATTTAATCAATCAAGCCTATGTGTAATGAAGCCTGGTAAAACCCCCAAAGGTCTGGGTTTGGAGACTTTCCAGGTTGGTGACCATGTGGAGGTTCTGGGAGAATGGCACCCCCAGAGAGGTCACAGAAGCTCTGTGCCCCCTTCACACGTAGCTTGCCCTATGCTTCTCTTCGCTCAGACTGTTCATCTGTTTCCTTTACAATATCCTTTAAAATAAGCTGGTAAATGTCAGTAAATGTTCCTCGAGTTCTGTGAGTTGTTCTAGCAAATTAACTGAACCCAAGGAGGGGGGGTCATGGAAATCTCCGATCTACAGTCCATGGTCAGAAGCACAAGTGACAACATGGACTTCCAGCTGGCAACTGGAAGGGAGTAGAGACGGTCTTGTGGGACGGAGCCCTTCCTCTGTGGGATCTGACACTACCTTCGGGTAGAGGTGTCAGAACTCAGTTGAATTGTAGGACACTCAGCTGATGTTGGAGAATTGTTTGTTGAGGTCAGAAACACACACACACACACAGTGGGGGTTCTCTTTTTCAATCCACTGTGAATTGATACCTTTGCAAAATACATTAAAAATGTATTACGAAGTCAGTGTGATAATGCCATAAAGAAAGACGTATAGATTAATGGAACAGAATTGAGAGTCCAGGAATAAACCTTCATGTTTATGGTTAATTGATTTTCTGTTTGTTGTTCCTGTGCCAAAACAGTTCAATGGGGAAACAGTACTCTTTTCAACAAATGGTGCTGGAATAACCGGATATTCACATGTAAAACAATGAAGCTAGATCCCTCCTTACACCATGCACAAAAATCAACTCAATACTGACTTAAATGCAAAAGCTATTCTTTTTTTTTTTTTTTTTAGGATTTTATTTATTTATTTATTTAAGAGAAAGAGCATGAGTGGGGGTAGGGAGGGGCAGAGGCAGAGGGGAAGCAGACTCCCTGCTGAGCAGGGAGTGGGCAACACGGGGCTCCATCCCAGGACCCTGGGATCATGACCTGAGCCAAACGCTGACGCTTAACCGACTAAGCACTCAGGTGCCCCTAAATGTAAAGCCTATTCTTAGAAGAAAATACAGGAGTAAATTTTGAAACCTTGGGTTAGGCAAGTTCTTCTTAGAAACAGCACCAAAAAAAAAAAAAAAAAAAAAAGAAACAGCACCAAAAGCACTACAGACAAAAGAGAAAAAAATAGATAACTGTATTTCATTAAAATGAAAATCTGTGCTTTGAAGGACACCATCAAGAAAGTGGGAAAAAATAAAAAACCCATAGAATGGAAGAAGGTATTTGCTAATCTCATATCTGATAGTGGATCTATACCCAGGATATATAAAGAATTCTTTTTTTTATTAAGATTTTATTTATTTACTTATTTGACAGAGAGATTGAGAGAGAGCTCAAGTAGGTAGCGACAGGCAGAGGGAGAGGGAGAGGGAGAAGCAGGCTCCACTGAGCAGGGAGCCCGATGCAGGACTCGATCCCAGGACCCTGGGCTCATGACCTGAGCTGAAGGCAGCCACTTAACCAGGCGCTGTATATAAAGAATTCTTACCACTCAATAATAAAAAGGATAAATAACCCAATTTTTAAAATGGGCAAAGGGTCCAAATAGACATTTCTCAAAGGAAGACATACAGCGGGCCAAAGATATGAGCAGGGTTTAGGAAAACTGATAGAAGACAAGGTATTTCCCTCACGTCTGCAACATCAGGAAACCATTACCTCCCCGAGACCTCAAGGAACAAGGAGATGGAATAAATAGTTCCAGAATCTATGGAGAGTAGCGGAATGGAAGGGGCTGCTCAGACAGGAGTGTGCTTCGGTAGGAGGGGGCAGCAAACCCACAGCTTCCAGCAGGAAAGAAAGGGGTGTGTGTGGGGGAATAAATACCCCAGCCCCACTCTTCCTGTCTTTGATCTCCTGCTAGTACCTCCCCCATTGGCAAACCTAAGCGTGAGCTTGAGTTCCACAGTAGGAAGAATGTGGTGGAAACAGGCCCGGGCTGGGCGAGTATGTGATTTAGGGAGTAGGAGGCAGAGGTAACGTGTATGCATGGGCTATGGATGTGGAAGATTGAAATGAAAGAAATATTAAGGTGAGCGGCAGGGCAGGTGGGAACAAAACATAAGGCTGATTTGGATGTGATCACATTCGCTCTCTGAGCACCAAGATGTTTTCCAATGGGCCTATCCAAGGGGCAGTTCAGCTTGGGGCAGAACTGCCCCCAAAACTGTTACGTAGGCTGCTGACTTCTGTAGGTTTCAAGCATTGCCCTCGGCCGGAGTCAACAGGCTTTTTCTAGAAGGGACAAGTGGGAAATATTTTAAAGTTCTGCAACACAACTCCTCGATAGCCACAGCCATAGATAATATGTAAATGAATTGCGTGGGCGATCCAACACAACTGTCTTTATAAACACAGGCAGCGGGCCTGCAGGCCCTCATTTGCCAAGCCCTGTTCTGGACCCCTAGGAACGTTTTCATCATTTTGCCTTCAGATGGGTCTGAATGGGCCTTTCCCCGGCCTGGCTTCTGACAGGTAAGCGGCTGGACCTCTTTCGGGGAAACAGGAATGAATGGGGCAGGAGATGGGGCTTGAATTCCCACGGCAGTGTGAGGAAGAAGGCATGTAGCTGACTGGCCGCTAAGAAGGGAGGCGGGGCAGAGGGATTTCCAGCTCCAACATCTTGATTTCAAATATTTTCCTGAAAAAATGTTAGTTTAAAGGAAGATTTCCTTTTCTTGCCGGGAACATACCCTAGTTTGGTGAAGTGAAGATGAAACTTTGAAATCATGCAGACGGGAGTCAAACCTGTCACTTTCTCGCTGTTCGGCCTCATGGAGATGAGGGAACCATTTCGTGGGTAACTGGAGCTGTGATTATTAAATGTTTGGTATGAAAGGCCACTTCACAGTCTATCCCTCTCTGGACTCCTTTCAGTGCATCTCTCATTCTCTGTATGCTGTCACCTTCCTTGGCTCTCTCTTGGATACGAGCCAGCCTTGTCTCCCTTCTTATAAATTCTGTAATGATTTCTTGTGCAGTGCGCATCACCTACAACAGTGGTGGAGAGGTGGGTATATATATTAATTCAGATAAAAGGAGCTGGCAAGCAGCATTGCAATGGACAAAATTAACTTCCCCTTTGTGGTTATTATTCCTAGGACCTCGCTAGGCACGGGGCGCGTTACTCAGGACTTATTTTCAAAGGAGGAAAACCTAACTTGGACTGGCATAGACAACATGGAGAACCCGAAACCAGAACTCTTAGAGACTCTCCTCTGTTTCTCCTCTCTGCTTCTCTCTCTGTGTGCTGCCTTCCTGCACGGGGCTGGTGGCTAGGCACACAAGAGCCACCAGGCCAGCTCCTCCCAGCCTTGACACCAGAGAGAGACCGACACCTGCTCGCCTTGGTGTCAAGTTTACAGTCCTGGGTAAGGAAGGGTTTTTATTTGGGGTAGTTGGAGGTCAAACCAGCATCAGTGGACAAAACTTAGGTCTGTCATCAGAGGTCAGTGGGTTCTCATAAATGCGAGGAATAGCCTCATAGAAGCAAGGGGTTGGGGCCTGGGGCAAATGAAAGAAACCATCACTCCCAAACAACTTCAATTCCTCCCTCCCCACCCCAGACCTTGGAGAGATCCAATGAAGATATGTGTGCTGCCTCCAAAGACCACACGGGCTGGGTAAGGAGTTCATAACCTTTGAGCTAGAAGATCTCAAGAATTTCTTAGCAATTCAGCAAATGAATCTGTGACATTGACAGTAAGCAAACAAAGGCTAGAGAGGCCTTTCCAGGCAACACGGTGCTATTTCAGAAGGATAATTAAGGCGGGGGATGTGCCAAGTTGGGAGGGACATCCTTTAGATTTCATAAAACTCAGCAGCTTCTCAGAGTGAGGTCATAAATGCCTTTTAAAAAGACTATCACTCTAGGCTCAGAAAATTCAGTCCTGTAAATCCAGTCTGTGCTTATACTTTTGTACCCTTTGATTGGATTGGGCTCTCGAACTCCATCAGTGTCAAGTCAAAGGTATGGGTGGTGGAATGGTCTCTCGCTCCGAGACAGGGGAAGTGTTAGAGTCTTGGAGACAGGTGATCGTAACCTCCACAGAACCTGCCAGATAACTTTGTCCAGGTGCTTGTCAGTGGCAAAACTTTCCAGGTGGAATTACCCATCCTGCAAACTGAGAATGAGCTTAGGTTCCCGTAAAGCAGGAATATAAAGAAATGGGACCCATGAAATGAGGGGAAAATATTTGGGAGGAAGAATATGATATTGAAAAACATATCGAGGTCCCCATTTTGGAGAGAGCCAGAACCTTTGGGGACTTTCATCCACGTATTTTGCAAGTGAAGTGTCCTTTTTATTTTGAATCATATATGAGAGACATGGCATCATAATCCTTTTGGTGCTTGGAGCGGCTAAAAGAACTCATGGGGCGCCTGGGTGGTGCAGTCAGTTAAGCATCTGCCTTTGGCTCAGGTCATGATCCTAGGGTCTGGGGATCGAGCCTCGCATGGGGGCTCCCTGTGCCGCTGGGAGCCTGGCTTCTCCCTCTGCCTCTGCCTGCCGCTCCCCTACTTGTGCTCGTGCTCTTGCTCTCTCTCTGTTAAATAAATAAATAAAATCTTAAAAGAAAAAAAAAAAAGCTTATTAGGAGCTGTCCTGGACCCAGAGGTGGGAGGGAGGTCTGCGGCCTCCCATTTCCTCCCCTCCAGGGACCTCCGTCAGCAGCTCCTTCCCCTCCGGGGCTCAGCCTGCCTCATCACCCCTCCCTGGTAGGACCATTCCCTAGAGTCCCTATTAAAATTTACTGCCCTTTTATTCCTTCCCCAGGCACCTCTAATCCACAGTGATGATGGTGTTAATGATGACATAGCATATAAATTACTCCCATAACTAGGTAAACTAGATAACCTCTAAAGATGGCAGGATTCCAATGTAATAAAGAAGTATTATTAATAGCTGTTAAACTTCCTAAGGAGTCATAGTCATTCTCAGTTTTGATTTTTTTTTCAGTTGTCCCCATCTCAATAATTATAACGGTTAACAACGGCTATCAATTTTGGCCATTTTTCAATTTTTCAATGTTTCCATTTTCAGGCACTCTTCTAAGCTCTTTACACTAACTCATGCCTCCCACAATCCTGAGTTAGGTGGTTATCTCCAGAATGGACCAGGAAAGGCATCACTTCGAAGATAAGGAGATGAGGCATGCAGAGGTTATGGAGCCCGTGGACACGAGCTCACCCACTGGTAGTTGATTGCACCGGGATAGCATACCAAGGAGTTTGGCTCTAGAATCCTCCATGCAAGTTAGCCAAGCCAATAACTCAAGAGTAAACCCTATTTCTTCATTATTCCTTTCTGGCACAAAAATGTTCTACCTCCAGAAAAAAAATGAAACAAGATGAAACCAGAGAGGGAGACAAACCATAAGAGACTCTTAATCCTAGGAAACAAACTGAGGGTTGCTGGAAGGGAGGTGGGCAAGGGAGATGGGGTAACTGGGTGATGGACATTGGGGAGGGTATGTGTTGTAATGAGCACTGGGTATTATATAAGACCGATGAATCACAGACCTGTACCCCTGAAACAAATAATACATTATATGTTAATTAATTGAATTTAAATTAAAAAAAAAATGTCCTACCTCTAAAATGTGTTGCCGGTCTATCTACTACTCTCCATCTATCTCCAGCACTGCCACCAAAGAAGAAACCACCATGAGATATCATCAAGAAATGAGTTCCACCGGGACAGGGTCTTAGTCTTGTTCCTCTCCGTCTCCCCAGGGCTGGCTGACATGTTGTAGACATTCAATAAAGATGGACAGCTTAAATGATTTCCTAGCTGAAATAAGGAGCATGCATGGAACACTCATTCAGTTTTTCAGAGAAAACCTCATTTTCAACATATTTCCTTGCAGGTTTTCCCTTGTAAGTGTTCATATAAACATAGACTTACAAAATTGGGGTCATATTATGTATCTTTTTGTAGTTTGCTTTATTCTCAATGTTGTATTCTGAACATCTCCCCATGTTATTACAAGTTCTTAAAAATTTTAAATAGTAGTATAATATTCTAGTACTTCAGAAACCCAGTTGTATTAGTTATCTAGTTCTGCGTAACAAATTACCCCAAAAGTCGATGGCTTAAAACAACAAATGATTATTACGTCACAGTTTCTGTGGGGCAGGAATCTGGGAGTGGCTTTGGCTCAGGGCTTCTCACAGAAGCAACCAAGATGTTGGGTGGGCTGCAGTCATCTCAAGGTTCAAACGGGGTGGGGGGACCCACTTCCAAGCTTACTCGGCTATTGGCAGAGTTCACTTCCTTGCTGGCTGCTGGCTAGAGACATCCATTCCTTTCTCCCACTATCGAGAGATAGATGGATAGATAGATATCTACATATATCTGCCTATCATCTATCTGAAGAGAAAGCGAGAAAGAGTACTGAAGAAAATTCAGAGTCTTTTTATAATCTAATCGTGCCTGATGTACTCTGTTTATTAGAAGTGAGTCAGTAAGTCCGACCCACACTCTAGGGGAGGGGATTACACAAAAGTGTGAATACCGGGAGGTCGGGATCATTGGGGGCCATTTTGGAGTCTACCTACCACATAGTTTCTCCCCAATTTTTTTCTACTGCTAACATGCTCTTCTGAATATCTTATTACCTGCATTACATATTATTTCCTTATGATACATTTATTGACCAGAAGGGTAAGAACATTTTTTTTTTTAAGATTTATTTATTTATTTTAGAGAGAGAGCACGAGCAGGGGGAGGGGAAGAAGAAGAGGGAGCGAAGCGGACTCCCTTCTGAGTGCGAAGCCCCACATGGGGTTCCATCCCCGGACCCCGAGATCATGATCTGAGTGGCACACTCAACCACCCAGATGCCCCGCAAGGTAAGAACATCTCAAAGGCTGCCAATGCACGCTGACTAATAATTGCTTTCTAGAAAGCTTCTCATCATCAGTGGATGGGAACACTCATCTCACCACGTCTTCATCATCTTTGTTGTAAAAGTCTTTGTTTATTTGAAAGATCTCTTTTTCTTTCAATTTGCATTTGAGGGTAAACCTTCCCCCCAGACAAGTTTATTAGCCATTTGTATTTTTTCTCTTACGAGTTTTCTATTTTATGTCCTGTGCTTATTTATCAATTGGAGATTTAGTGCTTTTCTTATGAATTGGTATGTGTTTCACACATAAAGATATTAACAATGGCTAGAATTTTTTTGGGGGGGAGATAATGGCTTTATTGAGATATCATTTCCAGACACCACAATCAATTTTAGAACATCTTCATCACCTCAGAAAGAAACCTCATACTCTATAGCTACCCCTCCTTACTTTCTCATCCCCTCGTCCAGCCCTAAGGGGTCAACTCTCTGTCGCAATGGATTTGCCTATTTGGGGCATTTGTTTATTTATTTTTTTAAAGATTTATTTATTCATTTGAGAGAGAGAGAGTGTGGGGGGGGAGGGGTGGAGGGAGAGAATCTCAAGCAGACTCCCCACTGAGCAGGGAGCCAGATGTGGCCACTCAATCCCACAACCCCAAGATCACAACCCGAGCAGAACCCAAGAGTCAGATGCTCAACCAACTGAGCCGTGGAGGCGCCCCTATTCTGGGCGCTGAATATAAATGAAATGACGTACTCTGTGGTCTTGTGTCTGGTTTCTCTCCCTTTAATGTTTTCAAGGTTCATTCACGTCGGAGCGTGTATCCGAACTTCACTCCTTTCTATGGCTGTATAACGTTCCATCGTCTGGATAGACCACACTCTGTTTATCTGTTCATCAGTGGATGGTCATTTGAGTTATTTCCACTTTCTGGCTACTAGAAATAGCAGAATAATATAGTTCGTATATTATCATAATATCATAAATAAAGTTCGTAGCAGAGTAATACTGCTATGAACCTTCACGTATGAGTTTTTGTGTTGATATATTTTTTTTTCATTTTCCTTGGGTGTATGCCTAGGACTTAGAATTGTGGGGTCAGTTGGTAACTCTATATTGAATGGTTTGACGAGCAGCCAGACCCTTTTCCCCCCGGATGGCTGCCTGGTACCACACTTCCACCAGCAGCGCAGGAGAGCTCTGATTTCTCCCCATCCTCGACGACACTTGCTATTGTTTATCTTTTTTATTATCGCTAAACTAATGAGTATGAAGTAGTATCTTATTCTGGTTTTCTTGTGGATTTCCCTGATGGTTAATGCTTTTGAGCATCTTTTCAGGTGCTTGTCGGCCCTCTGTGTATCTTCTCGGAAAAATGTTTGTTCAGACCCTGTGAATGGGAAGGATTTTATCGGAGGGATGGGGGCCAGAAGGAACCTGCAGCGGGGTGAGACCAAGACAGAGTGGTAGGTTTGAGACTTGGTTCCCCCTGCTTCTAGCTGTGTGATTTCTGGGTTTCTGGAGCTCTTTGCCTGTTTGCAAGTCTCTTGAATGGGGATAATAATAACACCTATTTCATGAGGTCATTGCGGGGCTGGCATGAGAAAACACACATGTGGGATTTAGCAGAGGTCCTGGTACACTGAAAACACACAATAACTGGGAGCTCTTCTCATGATTTGTAAAGGTAACAACATGCTAAGGACTGTGTTTCAGGAAGATTAATCTGGCCGTGCTATTATAGTAAGTAGATTAAAGAGAGATTGCAGACAGGGTCGCCAGTACAGAGGAGACCCCGCAGTTGAAGCAAAAGGATGTTTTCTGGCATTCTTCCCTATTAAAGATAAGTTTTCCTCTAGTCCATGGCCTGAGCAGCCCTAGAAACAAGGGATCTTGTTGGTTTTTCAGGTTGATCAAAGATATTTTCAAAGATATTTAATTAACTCACTAATCCAGGGGGAAATAATGATGAATATGTTTTGAATATTTTGATTAACACTTCATAATAACTTGAAGAATTTTAAATATGTTTATGAACTGTTTCTCCAGGGAGAGATGACATAGCAGGCTTTAGTAACTTCAGGGTCATTTACATTATCAATTAAAATACAGCTTTATCCAATGCCTGCTCATGCATTCAATTCCATAAGGACCCATAGAGCTCCCAGTATGTGCCAGGCACTGTTCTGGGCACCAAGTATATGGTGGTGAACACAAGGTCTTTGCACTCAAAGAGTTCATATCTTAATAAGGTGAAATATTGAAAATCTATTCAGTCAACAAATATTTATTGAGTACCTACTATGTGCTCAGGATGCATTGGTGAACAAAACGAGCAAAAATCCTTGTCCTCATAGAACTTACATTCTAATGGGAAGCGATAGAAAATAAACCATAAGCAAAATAAATGAGGAAACTCTACAATTTGTTTAAGGAGATAAGCATCATTGAAAAAGAAAATAAAGCAGTTAAGGGAGAGTGGGGATAGGGAGCTAGAATTGCAACTTTTAGATCAGGGTCAGCCTCATGGAGAAATGGAAGGAGCTGAGAGAATGAGCTATGTGGATGTCTGAGAGAAGAAGGTACCAGGCAGATGGAACAGCAAATGCAAAGGTCCTGAGGCAGGAGCATTCCTGTTAAGGACAAGAAGTGGAGTGAGCAAAGGAAAAAGTAAAAGTTAGAGGGAGAGTGGAGATGGGATAGATCATAGATCCCATAGGGCCTTGCCCAGTGAAAAGGCCACCATTCATTTCGGAAAGAAGCAAATAAAGAGTGCGGAATATATTTCTTGCTAAGCAAAGGACAGCTGCATTGTAAGGCAGAGCCTGTGAACAAAGAAATCTGTGGTCTTATGCGGTGTTTTGGGAAGTGTGGGTTCAGAGATTCCCACTTTTAGAAGTGGACTGTTTGGGGGATGAGTTGACCTTTAGCTAAGGAAGCGGGATTACTGGAGTGTGGCTGTCGCTGATTGGCTGGCTTTCTCAAGCGGGGGCTGTCACTGAGTGAGAGGTTGTCGCTGGTTGATGAAAAGATTCTGGTGGTCAGTTGTACTACGACCAAAGAACAATTAGTCTTTTCCTTTGCTCAACTTAAAATGAACACACTTGTCACCTCCGCTTTGCAAGGCCACCTTAAAGGCTTTGTCTTTTACTCTGAGGGAACCGGGGAGGTACCGGAGGATTTCCGAGCAGAAGGGTGACAGGATCTCGTTTACATTTGCAGAAGATCACTCTGGCTGCTGTGTAGGCAAGGGGGGAAGCAGGGAGACAAGTTAGAAGGTCACTGCCGTCATCCTGGCGAGAGGAGATGTGGCTTGAACCACGGTTGTAGTCACGGGGGGAAATGAGAAGGGCCCCCATTTTGGATATACTTACAGGCCATAAATAAACAAGATAATCCAATTCATCTGAGTAGATTGGCGTGAAGAGAATCGTATTTACCTTCACGGGAGGTGACATGACTAGATGACATTATAGAGTAACCAGGTGGGGCTACTTTAGGAGGGGTGAGGGAAAGCCTCTTTGAAGAGTAAGACCTCAAAGATGAAAAGGAGCCAGTTAAGACCTTAAGACAAGAGCCACACGTGCGTGCGTGCGTGCGTGTGTGTGTGTGGCAGTCAAGACCAGTGCGTGTTGAAGGTGGAAGGGGATAAGGGTAGAGGCATGAGTGGGGGAGGGAGAGAAAAGCAGATACCAGATCCTTCCAGGCCTTGACTTCAGAGAATGGACTGAGAAGAGAGGGGCAAGAATAGAATCAGGAAGTTGGAGACAGAGACCATTCATTCTATACTAGACGCTATCATCACGGAAATTCTATGAGGCTTCATTAAAGTCATAAAGTAAAATCCAACCGGGAAGTCGTTCTTGTGCCAAGGATTCTGCTTTGTTGTTTGCCGAATTACGACTCCTACAAATAATGGTATAAGTTAAGGGGCAGCTATGGAGTGTGGACCAGTAAAAGAGACAATCGCCTATCCTCTAACCTTTAATGGAAAGTCTAGATTAGTCTAGAAGCAATAAAACATCTGAACAGTCAAGGAAGGAAAAAAAAAAGGAAAGTCTGGATTCGTCTAGATAATGTCTTTTCCACAACTAAACTGTGATACACGTCTTCCATAATGTCATCATGAAAAATGGCGGTAACAATTACTGGGGGCCTTCCTGAATGCAGGTGTAGAGGGCATAGAGAACACAGGTTGTCAAGCCGGCATGACCTGGGATTCGGCATGGACTAGGTCCCCTGTCTTTTAGAGTTAGCTCCCCAGGGTAAGGAGAGTGCTTTATCCACCCTTGCAGCCCTGGGGCTCCTGGCACAGTCCTTGGTAAATGGTGGGAGCTAACTAGCCTTTTCGTTGCATCCTAAGTATGTCGGTGAGACCAACAGTACTGAAATAAGAGCATATTAACTCAGGAAAAGCAGTCATCTTGCATCTTTTGGTTCATCATCCAGTGTGTGGATTAGTCATACTTCTCTCAATCCTACTACTTCCTTTTTTATATTTCCTGTCTTTGAGCACATCACTTCACTCTGAAAACCCCACTTGCATGGGTCATCATCAAGGGAGTGGTCCAAGGCAGGCCAATTTTACTCCTTTTTAGCAAAGAACAGTTTTTAAAAGTTTGATGGAGATTGAAATTCATATCATATAAAGATCTTAAGATAGGGGGCTAACTTTTTATTTTATTTTATTTTTTAGGGTTTTCGCTGTGCATTTTCTTTCATTCTAAACATTCCTAAGAAATAGCAAGCTACTATTAGTCTCATTACAGAGGTGAGGAAACTACCACGGAGGGGCAAAAAAATGTGGCCAGGGTCATAAGCCAGTACGAGGGGAGGTGGAATTCTCAAGTCAGGGTGTTGGGCCACTTGTTTAGTGAAGTAAAGGGAACGCGATTGCCGGCTCCGGTTGCAGAAATCCTGCCGCCCTTTGCAGTGTTTGGCTCACAGCCTATCTGTGATGGTCGCAGCCGAGGGAAGTCTGACCCACACTGCAGTCAGGGAAAGACAGCAGGGGTGCCTGGCTGCAGAGGCAAGAATCGGCCATGGAGTCTTGCGGCCCAAATAATCACCTGGTTGGGAAAAGCCACATGTCAGGTAGCAACTATTGGGGGTGCGGGGCGGGGGCGCTGGAGGGGGAGACAGGAAATGCAACATTTTAAATTCAGAGTGAAGGCTGGCTAGACTGACCAACCTGTTAAACCTGAAGGAGAGGATTGTATCTTTACATGAAATCTGAACAACGAACATCCGAGCTCAGTGACCGAGAGGGAGCCGTTGTGCATTTGGCAACGTTTACAGGCACACAAGGAAAACACGAGGTGCTGAAGGCATTCCAGGAGGTAGCCGTCATTCAAATCCACCCGGTAGCTCGAGTGTCGCCCTGGCGGGCGGTTTCTGCCCTTGGTTTCCCCTTCTAAAAAATCGTCGGGCGGGTGAGACGCTTTCATGTGGGGGAGGGAGGGGACGGCAAAGGGAGGGAAGCCTGAGAAATCACGCTTCGCAGAGGCCCGGGAAAACACCGTGGGAAGAAAACCCGCATAGACCTCAAGAGCGTGCCCGAGTCCCAGCCCCGGGAAGCCCCCGCCGAGCGCGGAGCCAGCCCCGCGCAGACTCTGCAGGACCCACCCGCCGCGGCCCGCAGCCCGGCTCTGCAGGCTCCCGCTGCCGCTGCCGCTCCACACACCGGGCGGAGGCGGGGCGGGGCCGCGGCCGGGGGCGGGGCCAGGGCGGGGCCGCGGCGGGCGGGCACGCGGGAGGCGCGGAGGGAGGGTGTCGCGCCGAGGGAAGCGGCCCGCGGCGGAGGGAGGGGAGGCCGAGTCCTGGAAGCGGAGCTCCGCGCTGGGACTGGTTCCTTCGCAGCCATTTTCTGTCCAACCAAACAGCCGATTGGAGACGGGAGCCAACCAGGGCTGCATTGGAGGTTTGTGTCTCGCTTCGGCCAATGATCGCTCCTAAACCGACTCCACTTTAGCTCGAATGAAATGTCCGTCTCCTCCTGGCGCCGTCCCCGCCGCCAACGCCGCCGCGGCCGGGGCCACTAGCCTCTCTCCCGCCCGCCCTCCCGCCCGGGGCCGGGGCCGGGGCCGGGCCGGCGCCTGCGAGGCCGCTCCCGCCGCGGGCCCGGCCGGGGAGCGGGCGCGGGGCAGCGGCGCGGCTCTTTGTGCTCCGGGCCGAGGAGCAGCGGGACTCGGGCCAGGCCGCCTCCTGCTCGCCGCCGCCGAGCTCCGGGCCCGGGGCCGAGGAGGGGGCGCCGGGGCACCGTCGGGCCCCCTCTCAGCGGCGCCCCGGCCGGCTCCATTTTGTGCGGGCAGCCGAGCAGGGGGCACTGGCCCGGACCCCGGTCCCGACCCTGCGCCCTTGGCCGGGCTGCCGCGCGGAGTCCCGGGGGCGCCCCCCGCCCGCCCGCTCTCCCGCCCGCTGGCCCGCGGGGGCATGGTGGGGCCGGGCCGCTTTGTCTGCCCCGGCGCCCGGAGCGGGCGGGCGGGCGGGCGGCCGGCAGGCGTTGGGCGCGGGCCCGGGGCCTGGGCGGGCGAGTCGGGGGATGCGCGCCAGGGGCGGCCGCCCCGCACCGGCGGGACTGACAGTCGGCGGGGCCGGGCGGTGGGGCCGGGGCCAGCCCGCGCACCTTCGTGGGGAGGAAGCGAGGTCCCCGGGAGGAAGGAGTGGATTTGGTTTCTCCGCAGTCTGGCTTACACATAAAGAATGCAGCCATCTGGCGGCTTGCGGTCCCTGGACTTGCCCCGAAGGTGGGAAGGAAGCCTTTCGGATTGGACTAAGGTTTTAATCTTCGGTGGGAGGCGGGGAGGATCGGCCGGGCCTGAGGAGCAGTAGTCTTCGAGAACAAAGAATTACAGAGCACCCACAAGTCGTAATCTTGCCCAAAGTACTGTAACAAGATAATTTAAACAAGGTTAGGTGGCATACGACCTTAAAAAAAAAATAGCATCCCGCTAACCCGCATGGACTCCACGGTGCCATGGTTCGTGCCACGAGTCACCGGGGTGGTTTGGGCTTTCTTAGTACGGAAACTAATCGGCAAAATAAAGTGGTAAGATAAACTGATCGATATAAGTGGCATTAATAAATAAGGGTTTTATTTCTAAAGTATTGAAAGTTTAACAGAATTCCTTAAAAGGCGATTATTCCTTCCCCGCACTGCTCCTGTAGCTTAATTTAAGGATTCTATTGATGCAAAACTCTGGTTGTTGATGCCAAAGAATGGAGGGTGGAGGAAGGGTCTGCTGCTTTTCTTGGATACAAATTTGCATTTCTTCAAACATTAAACAGATGTATGCATTCCCTTGAGCTTTCACATATATCATAACCTGCCTTTAGGAAAATATATACCATAAGAGGTGACAGTGTTTATCTTTAATATATTGACTCTAAATATATATTGAGTCAACTATTTGGGTGAGAGAGTGTGGTGAGGTGTGCCCCCCCCAAGCAAAATACATAAATATATATAGCTCCATTATTTTAAGTATACTGAGGATTTTCTTTTTCAAAGACACCCTTAAAAAATGCTTCTAGCTATAAGGAAGGAATTTTCTGGGCAGTTTTGGGGTTAGAGGACAATATTTAAAAAAGAAATTAGACATTACTTTTAAGATTATAGCAGAGTAGACAATGTCAGCCAGTCTTTGCTGCCTGGACTGACATTAAAAAATTCAATTCAGTGGCTACAATTTTTTCTTCTGTTTACTAGATTTCATGCTTGAATGCATAGCATTATTTTCTCTTCCTTTAAAATTAACACTGAAAGGATATGTTTTTGTTTTGCCCCTCCCCCCAATTTAATTGCTTCACTTGAAAAAAAGGAAAAGAGCAAATGAGAAATGGAGATTTGTAACATTGTAATTGATACCAATTTATTCAGCTATTTATGCCTTACAGTGAAAATGAAGTGCTATTCAGATGCAATTTTAGTCCAAAATGGTGGTGCTTTAAAATGATAAGTAAAGGTCCTAATTGATTGTGTTCCATATATGTTCTCTGGGCAGCATGTATCTTCTTTTCAGTATTATCCGAGGTGTTTAATTTAAAAGCATTGTATTCTGAGATATTCTTCTCCCCTTTTGAGCTTTTGGACTCCTAAATCTCACTCTAAAACATAAAGAAAATCATCACTGAAAAATTAAGTTGGGGTGTTTGTGTCCTGGGTGTTAATATTTTGAAGAATTTAGATGTGTAAATTTTGGTCTCGTGCATATAATTTGGGGTGTTGTGATGAATATTTATGATGAACTAAATTCAGGGTTATGTTAGGAAAGCAGTTCCTCCCTGCCATAGAATTAACTTTTTTGCCAGGTCTCCAAAATATATCCGCCAATTTAAGAAACCTTTATTGGGCGCCTGCTTTTTTGCACTCTGTTGAATAAGAATAGTAGGTGAAATTATACATGCCTTTTAAATTTTTACTAGGAAGAAAGCCTGTAGGCAGTACGTTGTTACTACTAATAGATGTTTATCTTCTAGGTTGAAGTTGGGCGAAGATTAGCCCCCTTTTTAGAAAGGTGTTCCTGAACACCACTGACAACACGGTTCTGACAGTATTTCATGACAGTAAGTATGTCTTACCATTTTGGTTGTTAATTAGATTTGAACAGTAATTAGCTGGAAACAAAATTATACCTAATGTCTTATTGGAGATCCCAAGTAGAATGAATGTCCTTCAAGTCTAGACAGACAGTACCTCCACTCACTCATTCCTGTTGCTTCTTTCTTTTTAGTGACTTGCATGTACTGTTTCCTGTGGGCCCCTAAGTGCTGTGGAGGCTACGAGATAAAAAGCTTGTCCCAGCTCTTACGAGGCTGTCTGTTTTGCCAGAAGGGCTTCAGTCGAACTGAACGCTTAGAGGACAATTATGCAGGGAAGGGGAAATGCTAGTTCTAAGGGTAGCAGAGATGAAAAGAGCAGTGGTGTGGTAGGCCTGGATAGTTGTGAATGTCGTGGACTTAGCCTTGAAGGATGAGTGGGATTTGGAGGGGTGGAGGGTATCACCAAAAGCCTGAAGGCAGGGATGAGTAACTGATGTTTAGGGATGGGAAGTAGATTTGCATCTTCCAAGTGGAGATTTCATAGGATAATTTAGTGAGAGATACCACTTTTCCTGTCTGGATACTTAGTTCTGGATCTGCTACTATATTTGTGATGTTAGGCATGTTACAACTTCCTTGAGCCATGACTCATGCCTCAGTCCTAAAATAAAAGAGCTGTACCTGGTGATCCTTAAATAAGGCACATTCTAGCACTAAGATTTTTATCAGCCCTGAAGATAGAGTTGGAAACAAGTTTAGTTAAGTGGGGGAATCCACTCATGAAAAGCCATGGAAAAACTAGGTTTGGATTTGATGCTAAAGACTTTTAGAACCGGTCCAGGTTCAGGAGCTATAGAAACGGTGTTTGAGTGAGATCTGTGTTAAAACAGCATGTACCCTGGTAGGTTGGATAGTAATGCAGTGGCAGCAGAGAGAGGAAGGGCATATCCAGGAAACTTATTAAAAGAGGTAACAGCTTAGGTGGAACTTGGAGGAGACAGAAGAATCTAAGATGACACTGGTATAATTAGCCTGGGAGGGTGGGATCACAGTAGCTGGAAAACAGATGAGGAGCTCTCATCCATTGCCTCCTTGCAGGACATGGGGAGGGTGAGTTTCATTTTCCAAAATCTTCAGTTGGCAGTGATGGGATATCAAACATGTTCTACGGGCATGGCTCACTGGAGTGGCAGGCAGGATATGGTTGTAGACTTAGGACTTCTAAGCATAGAAGTGGCATTTAACAAGTTCATTAAGAGAGTAAGGGAAGAAAGAGGAAGGATAACCTTGGATGAAACTAACAACTGGGAGGTGGGGAGGAAAAGACAAACCAGGAAAGGATATCGTTTGGAAATCAAGGGAGAAGAGAATTTCATGCATAAGCATGGGGTCCTCGGTGGCCGGCACTACCAACAACAGCCAAGTAGGAATGAAGGCAAGATTACTGGCAACTTCCAAGAGCGGGTTCAGTACCCTGGTGGGGTGGAGAGGCACATGCCAGGGGGTTGCAATAGGAATGCAGAGATGCGTGAGGACTGTCAGGGTGACAGTGATAGCTAGCCAAGGGTGTGGAGCGGAATTACGGTTTTCCAGGGCTGCGTGTACTTCTGTGTGTTCAGTGAGGGAGCCTAAGCATGTTGAAGAAAGAGGGAAGCACCTGGTCTGGGAGGACTGAAGATCCATTCAAGAGGAGGAATCTTTGTGTTACTTCTTATCCTCAAAGAGATAAAAAGGAATTGGTCCAGAGAACAGGTGAAGGGTTATGCGAGAGAGAAGGCCGTGTCTGGAAAGAAGGCTAGAACTGTATTTGAAGGGACAAAAATAATATTAGGTTACGTTTGTTGAGTTCTTTTTATGTATCGTACACTTTGCTAAGTGCTTTTTATATAATAACTTCACTTCTCATAGCAACTCCATTTTAAAAATGGGGAAGCTCAAGCACTAAGAGGATAATAAGTAAAGACATACAGCTAGTAAGTGGGGAGCCCAGCCTCAAACCTGGGTGGTCTGTCCTAAGCGCCCGTGCTCTTGATCCTGAACCCCAAACCAAGTGCATTGCTTACATCCCATAGATACCGTCCTGGCTTGAGAAGCAACTTTAAATGTTTTTAATATACAGTCATTAGACCTAGAATTTAGAGAGGGCAAAGTAAAGATTTAGGCTTATGGACTATAGGAAAAACTATTAGGAACAAATACTGTAAAGTACTTGGCATCTGAGACTCTGGATTTAAATCCCATTTACTCTGCCACCTTTGGCAAGTCATTAGCCTTCTATAACCTCAATTTTCTCATCTGCTTCACGGGGTCATGAACGTTGCATGAGATATTTAGAAAGTGTTCAATAAATGTTAAACCTTTTAAAGAGGGAACTATTTCCCGCATTTGCAACAAATTATTAGTGTAATTTAAATACTGCTACATCACAAGATTATTCTATTAGCCAGCTGACCATTGATTTCACATAATATTTTAGAGAACAATATCAGTTCAACTAAGTAAACAGAATAGTCAATCACATTAATTTAATGGGATTGAACTACTCTTTGTCCACAGTTATCAGTTCTCTTGGATCTAATGATTCGCCATTTTACCCATTGTCTTGTCACTCTCCTACATGCCCTTCCCTCTTTGTTGTCTGGATAAGGGCCAGCACTTTATAGCTTCTCTCCTCTTCCACCAGCTGCAGATGTGTCATGACTGTGCCACTGCACGGCTGTGGTCACCGGCTCCCGCTTGGCTCTCATTGCCCAGCGCTCCCATTCCCTGCCTTTCCCGTTCTCTATCTGCTCAGCTGCAAGAACCCCAGCAGCATCCCCTCGGTCCTTCCTCTGATTCGTTTTCACTCAGTCACCCGGTCTGTTGATTTGACCTCCTGAAAGGCTCTTTCCTCTGCTCCCCTTGATCTCCACTGCTGTTGTCCTGGACCGATCTGGGGAATGAATGTTCATCATCTTGCCTGAATTCATGCTCTGACTGCAGCCTCATGGTCCTTCGTGGTCTTCTGCCCCCATTCTTGCTCCCCTCTGTCCATTTCTACACTGGACTGTAGCCAGAGTTTTAGCAGAACTGTGCAAATCAGACTCCCCTTTGATTTGCTCTTGTCCACAAGGCACCACTTCATCTAGCCTCTTATTAGTTCATTCTAGTCCACCAGTACTAGATTTCTGTTTCCTTTGCCTGGAACATTCTTTTCCCATTCTTCCTTGCCTGACTGATTTCTGTCTATCTTTCAGTCCATTTAAATGTCATTTCCTGTGACCACTTCCTTGACTCCCCAGACTAGTGTGGCCCCTTTTGCAATAAGTTCTCAAAGCATATAACAAAA
The DNA here is from genome assembly GCA_028534135.1 of Potos flavus. Lineage (NCBI taxonomy): Eukaryota > Metazoa > Chordata > Mammalia > Carnivora > Procyonidae > Potos > Potos flavus. The sequence goes on from CM052897.1 coordinate 14,891,339, forward strand.
CACCTTTGTTTTCCTTAGCACTTGGCACTAGCAATTACTTAATTGTAATTATTTACTAGCTATATATAACATTTACTGAGTACTCCTATTATACTATGCTAAATCTTTCCATGGTAAGTCCTGTCTCATTCCACTTGCTCCAGGTCTCATGGCAAGTAAGTAGGAAGGAATTCAAACCAGGTGATAGGATTCCAGAGCCTGTGCCTTGGAAGTATTAATAGATTACACTCCCCATCCTTTTCCCCTAGCCCTAGTTTACGTAATACTTGTCTCCTCTGCAAGACAAGGACAGAGATCTTGTCTATGTTGTCGACTAGGCTACATTCCTAGCACATAGCGCGGACCTGATAAATACCAGGTGCTTACTTGGGAAGTATTTGTTGACTGGCTTTCTTAAAATCTCCGGCCGATTTTGAATATTTTTATAGGAAGTTTAGAGCTTGAAAAAGCCTCTGGGATGTATCTAGCAAGTATCTCTGCCTCATTTCCCTACTCATATTCTATATATGTGAGTGGCTAGCATAGTGTAAGCATCAAAGATGAGGCTTAATTTGTTACCAAGTACCTTGGGGATTCAAAGAAGGGGACACTAATTTTAGGCTTGCAGAATAGGGTAAATCAGAATGATTTCAGGAAGGGGGGAGAACATTGGGATTAAAGTATGGGGCGGGATTTTAGGGTAGAAAGATAGAGGAGAGGAAGACAGGTGTGATGAAATGACAGAAGAGCTACAGCTTGCAGACCCAAAGACACACACAGCGAAGCCTGCAACATGCAGCTTTTTCTCAAGAAGGGAGGATGGGCTCACTATCTCCTGAGTACACAGCTCTCTAGCAGGTTCCCATTCTTTCGTTCTGACAACTCTGAAATACTTTCAGAAATATTTTTTAGAAGACTGAGGTTTAGAAGCTAATGCTGTGAATCCAAATGATAATCTTTTTTTTTTTTTTTAAAGATTTTATTTATTTATTTGTCAGAGAGAGAGAATACAAGCAGGCAGAGGCAGAGGGAGAAGCAGGCTCCCTGCCGAACAAGGAGCCCGATGTGGGACTTGATCCCAGGGTGGGATCATGACCTGAGCCGAAGGCAGACGCTTAACCAACTGAGCCACCCAGGCGTCCCCCAAATGATAATCTTGCTACTAATTCCAGTGTATGACAAGAAAATGTGATTTAAACTTTTTGCCTTTAATACTTTTTTTATGTTCTATTTATAAATTAATTGATCTCCCAGACAGACACCCCCTGCCCCGCCCCAATAAAGATTTGTTTCCAGTTGTAGGTTCTGAAACAACCACTTTGGTCCTTTCTCCTAAACCTTGATCTCCCTAATCTCCCTTAGGGCATTATAAAAACTAGTCAGTTCAGTTATCCTAATTGAGCTCTCCTTCATGGCTAATAAATCCATCATCATATCTATTAAAGACCATTCTCCTAGTATCTTGTTAGCATTTTAGGATTAAAATAGCATTTTTATTTTTGGGTAATGTTTCACATTAGGTGTTTAAGATAGGGAAGGTGATACTATTTCCATTTTATATAGAAACATATTTAATAGGTAGGGATGCTGTTTTCAGGGATCAGCGGGAGAGTCAGAATCAGAGCTCACTGACTATTGTTTACCACCTTTTAGAAGCCACTAGGAAGTATCAATAAATAGGTACCCTGTACTTGTGCAAATTGTTTAAATTAGGTGAATTCTATTCTCTAGCCCCTTAGAAAACTATATAGATGATGGAAATGCATCTTTATCTACAATTAAATTAGACACTACAGTCAACAGATGTATCAAAGAAATGCCATGTTATTGAAGACTTGGAAACTGGCCTGCTGTTTGACGAGTAGATGAAAATCCAACAGAGCCGGAGAACACCATGTGGCACACAAGGACTTAAATAGTGCAGTTAATAACATTAAACTTGTTATCAAGGTCCTGGCCCTTGATAAACATGTAGGATCAAGTGTCTCTTTTTGATTTGGACTGAAAGCATGCATAGATTGTACTTAATTTTTCCTACGCTTTTTATTCAGGTAACACATTTACAATTTTTCCACCCACAGATAGCTAGTCCCTTATTGTTTTGAATAGTTTTATTTGCAAAGCGGAAAGACTTCCAGGGTTTGGAATGGAGACAGTTCAGGGCTTATGGTTCAGTTTTCTCTAGGTTTTCCCTCTTAGAATTCTTTTAGCTCTGAGCAAACTTAATTAAGCAGGCCTCTTTTAAAATAGTCATTTTAATTCTCATTTTTGTCTACGGTTATAATTTTACTGTCTTCATATGCAGATCTCCAGTCTCCCTGACCCCTCTTTTCTTTTTTCTTTAAAGAATCTAAAGTTTGATGGTGAGGGTGGGAGGGGGGAATTGTTGAGTACAATTAGAGGTGATAGGCTAGTTCAAAGTAGGGTGTGCTTTCAGGTTGTGTGGGCCCAGATTTGTGCAAGGAACCCGTAGGCTTCCCATACCAAACAGCAGTTTGAACCAAGACATTGCCCCTTGTGGGACTTCTATGAGACAGCAGAGAAAGTATGCAGCAGGAGCGAAAGGATTTGCGTAGGACTATCAGGCTGTAGCAGGAGAGTGGAAAGTGATGGAAATCGGTGACTTTAGGTGACTACTAAGCTAACTTTGGCTTTGCTTGTCATTCCAGGGACAAGCTAGGTTGTAAGTCAGGGTTGTCTGCATTATATGTGAGGATTATGCAATTGTGAAGAAAGAGGTGTGTTTTAGATTCATTTCCTTGTTTTGCTTCCTGGTTAGTCTCAACGCTTATCACCTACAGAGAGTAGACAGGGGGATCTTGAAACATTGGAAAATTATCAAAAGGTTTCCAAATCAAGAGATATAAGTATTATCTTTTAGTAAGCTTAATGCCTTGAAAACTAATTGACCCATCCTATGACAGTTTATGAGTATTGAATCTATTAGGTTTTTTCGACAAGTTTTATTGAAGAGTATTGCAAAACTTCTTTCCTCATAGATGGATGGCGACAGTGCTACCACAGATGCTTCTCAACTAGGCATCTCTGCAGACTACATCGGAGGAAGCCACTATGTGATACAGCCTCATGATGGTGAGAAAGCCACAATTAAAGACATTGTCTTTACAGGAAAATTAGCAATCTTGTGTCAAAGTTCAGTGATAGTCTAAAACAAGGCTGTTTTATTAGAAATAGCAAAAGAGTGATGAGTTCTGGATAATTCTAGAAAAGAGTTCTAGAAAAGTATGTTTTTTAGGCACCTGGGTGGCTTAGTCGGTTAAGCATCTGACTCTTGATATCAGCTCAGATCTTGATCTCAGGGCTGTGAGTTCAAGCCCTTCATTGGGCTCCATGCTGGGTGTGGAGCCTACTTTAAAAAAAAAAAGTATGTTTTTTTTTTTTGAGAGAGCTCGTGTGTGAGTGGGGGGAGGGAGAGAGAGACTCCCAAGCAGGCCCCATGCCCAGCATGGAGCCCAATGCAGGGCTTGATCTCATGACCCTGAGATCAAGACCTGAGCTGATATCAAGAGTTGGATGCTTAACCTACTGAGCCACCCAGGTGCCCCTAAGATATATTTTTTGGTAGGCAGTTGGGAGTGGGTGATTTGTTACTTCATCCTGAAACAGATACACATAAAAATGTAACTTGAAAAAAAAATTGTAACTTGAATCAGCTTAAGTGCCTTTCTTTTTTTAATACATAGAAAGAGTACATATTACTTACAGGATATTGCATTTAGTTAAAAAAGGCTATTACTGGTACTGTGAAAGCTACAGTTCTATCTGAGTCTATATAATTTGAGGACTCACTTTTTATAAGAACGTCAGATCAGTGCTACAGCTTTGTTCAAAAACTTACTACATTAGTATTAATCCAATTGGGTCAGTGGTATTCAAGTCCCCTTTTTTCGTTCTATATAAACTTGGCTTTGTAGAATATAACGTCTTAATCTGGCAATATGCAAGGAACCATAGGTCATAGTCTGTAAATTTTCTAGCTAATTTATGTAACAAATATTTATGAGTACTTCTTCTGTGGAAGATGCTATACCAAGTTCTAGGAAGTACACAGAGCTGATCCTGGCCTAAGGTAGCAGATATCTAATAGGCAGGGTGAGAAATAAAAAGAATTATAAAACATATCAGAAAAGACACAGAGAAGCACTTTGTGATATTTTGTGAAAGGAGAAATCGCTTCAGAAGGTGCTGTGGAGATGTTTTTGAGCTTTTTTGAGAACGGATAGGTAACGTTGTAGTAGGCAGAGTTGAGGATCAAAGGATTTGAGGCAGTGGGTTTGAAACTAATGAGTAGGTTCGGTTATGGCTGTGAGAAAATTATGAAAAGAACTGCTATCCTCCTCCCTAAAAATGATTAGGAAATGAACCAGGATGGTTCTTATCTTAGATCATTTCAGGTAGTCTTTTCTATCTTGAAGTAAAAAATGATGAGAAACTTTAAACCTGAGACATTTTTATTTCTTTAGATACTGAGGACAGCATGAATGATCATGAAGACACAAATGGTTCAAAAGAAAGTTTCAGAGAACAAGATATCTATCTTCCAATTGCAAATGTAGCAAGGATAATGAAAAATGCCATACCTCAAACGGGAAAGGTAATGCGGAGGAGACATTTTACCCGGGTTTATTTTTCCAGGGACGAGGGGAGCATAGACCTACGTGAGCGTGTAGTTCTGAATACGGTCAGCTACTGATTTCAGCCATTCAGCCTTCCTGCAGGTCCAGCAGCTCTTTCAGTGCTACACACTTAGTTACTGAGCAGGACTCCATGTGCAGTTCCCACATTCCCCCTGCTTCCCCTTCCCCCGCGTGAAGCAGATAAAATAGAATTAAGAATCTCTTTAAAACAGGTACATTATCAGAACTATCAGGTTTGAGCATATGGAGTTGTGACTTCTATAATGTTGCAGCAAAATTGGGTCATTTTGGACTGATATGGAAAAAATCTGTACATTTGGAAGCAACTATTTTTATATAATCATAAATATTAATGTACGTTTAAATTTAACTGGCATGATTTTTTTTAAAGTAGTTCTGTCTTGAGACAGATAATCGTATAGACAGTTATTTATAACAACTTTAAAAAACTCATCACTCCTCTCTTGGTCTGAATTAAAAGCCACTTTTTTTTTATATATTATATTTCATAATAAACTTTTTTCTCATCATAGCTTATAAAGTGCTTATGAAAGTACTAAAGCTCACAAAGAAATATAATATTAAATTACAGAGCTAAGCCTAGAAGTTCCAATATGAGAGGTCCTTCTTATGCTTTAAGGGGAAATAAAGCACGACTGCTGATTACGGTTTCCGCTGCTAGTCCTGCGCTGCCTGGCACCTCAGGCCACGGGCCCCACATGTTTCTTGAGTACTTGAAATGTGCGAGTCTGAACTAAGATGTGCTGTAAATGTAAAACATAACTTCAGATTGTGAAGGCTTAGTATGAAAAAAAGAATTAAAATACCTCAGTTTTAAAATGGGTTCTCTGGGCGCCTGGGTGGCTCAGTCGGTTAATTGGCTGTCTTCGGCTCAGGTCATGATCCCGGGGTCCTGGGATGGAGTCCCACATCGGGCTCCCTGCTCAGCGGGGAGTCTGCTTCTCCCTCTCCCTCTACTCATCCTCCCTGCTGTGCTCTCTCTCTCTCAAATAAATAAAATCTTAAAAAAAAAAAAAACGACTCTCTATTTAAATGATAATATTTTGGATTTGTTGGGCTGAAAAAAATATATTATTAAAACTAATTTCACCTTTTTTTAAACATAGCTACTAGAAAATCTAAAGTTATACATATAGCTAGCATGATATTATCTTGCCTGCAGCTCTTGTTTTCTTTTCTCCAGGATGTAAAATAGGCATGGAGGTAGAAGACAGTATGTTTCAGCAAGCATTTTTGTCGTTCTGTTAGAAGTGGCTTTGGAATTGCATGCTTTAATTCATTAGAGTTTGACTTTGAAACCCCAAACCCTCAAAAGAAGAATTGCTTTTAAAATGAAGTGGCAGGTGTGTGCTGCTTTTTAATAAACTCAAAACCTGTACCTGACATTTGGTATCTTCAGTAATAAAAATGTCACCAGATGTCATTATTTCATTCCCTTGTAAGCCTTACATGAATTCAGTGTTTTGTCCTTTTAAAATTTTCTGGTGTCCTTATTTGTGGAAATGTTAAGGCAGAAGAGTGATACCTGGGTCTAGCCCACAGAATACTACAACACCATGGGCCTGATTTTCTTGGGGCACTTGGTTAGTAAAATTTCATCTTTATGGGATGGTAGGGACATCCAATGATTGCTTTTTTACCTAAATTATACCTGTTTCCAGTGAAGAGTTGTTAAGACTTCTCTTACTGGTATTCGAGTTTTCATTCTCACTCCAAGGGTTGGAATTTTGATAGCACACATTGTGTCAATGTGATTAGCATATTATTTCAGAGATGAAATGTTAACAGCCACGAACTGAAATTTGTATTCTTCTGAATAGCCTTTTATTTTTGTAGGTTGTTAGGAAGGGGATGGTTATAGTCCCTGCAAATTTACCTGTGATTTTTCTCTTCAGATTGCAAAAGATGCCAAAGAATGTGTTCAAGAATGTGTAAGTGAGTTCATCAGCTTTATAACATCTGAAGCAAGTGAAAGATGCCATCAAGAGAAACGAAAGACAATCAACGGAGAAGATATTCTCTTTGCCATGTCAACCTTAGGCTTTGACAGTTATGTAGAACCTCTAAAATTATACCTTCAGAAATTCAGAGAGGTAAGTAGAATGCCTTCCATTATGCTTTTAAGAAACTAAGATATACTATTCACTTTAACTTTTTAAATGTATCATTTATCAGAAGAAGTATGTAATCACTTACATTACTGTATTTAAATAGTATGTCCTTTCTCTTTCCCTTGGTTACTAATGACATCATAGTTGTGTAATGATTGAGAGCCTGGACTCTGGATTCCAGCCACCTGAGGCTGAGTCCCAGCTCCACCACATGTGACTTTGGGCAGATTATTTAAATATGTTAGGCCTTGGTTTCCTAGTCTGTAAAGTTAGGTTAGTAATAGTACCGACCTCCCAGGGTAACTGAGAGAAGTAAAATAATCTATGTGCAGCCCTTAGCTTGGCCATGTAGTGAGCAGTCTATAATGGTAACACATGCTGTGGTTATTATTAATTTAGAAGAGGTAGCACCTCAAAGCTTGGGGCCTTCTAGATAAGGAAAAGGAAATTCTAACTGTATCCCTTTCTTATTAAATTCTTCTGCATTTCCTTTTGGGTTTATCTTTGCCCATGGTATGAATTTTGTGGAAATAAATTGACATCAACGTATTTATTTCCAACTCCAACTTGGTGTCAGATTCACATCGCATTCAAAATATTTCTTTCTTAATAGCTTTAATGTAAGAATCCCATTAATTTAGTGTTATATGCATTGTCAAATGATTAAAGTAGGGAGGGAATGTAGAAATTCTTCACAGTACTTTTCCAAATCTTTTGCATCATAGAACCTTAGAGTGAGTGGATGGAAACTTAGAGCTCTTTGGTCCAAACTGTAATTTTGATTTAGGATTTTAAGACTTTAAATTTGCTGTTATAGGACTGCCCATTTGGCTCAGAGCTATATATATATACAGTTAAATGATAATTTGGATCATTTATAGTAGATGTATGAGCTGAATATTTATAGTATTTTGCAGACTACTTCATCTGTAAGTAGACTTCTATTTTCCTTTTGATGTATTTTGAAATTAGAATAATTTTATTTTTATCCATAAATATTTTAGATTTTCTAGGTCATTGCTTACACTGTCTTGTGATGATTACTGCTTATATAAAAAGTTAGCATTTTGAAGGGCTTCTTCATATATAATTAACCAGAAGTGTAAATAAATACTCTGTGCAGTGTTTGTAATAATAGAAGCTCCTAATTTTAAGAAATAAGCATTCTCATCTAGAAAACAGTTTCTTTTGAATACCAGTGATTACTTTTTTGATTTTTCCTTCCCCAGGCTATGAAAGGAGAGAAAGGAATTGGTGGAACAGTCACAGCTACAGATGGACTAAGTGAAGAACTCACAGAGGAGGCATTTAGTAAGCAGTGTTATGATACATTTATGCAACTAAATATGTTCTTATAAGTCATGTAGTTAGCAGTTATTAATACTAAATGTAATGGTACTTCTGCAATATCAGCCCTGAGTATTTTGACACAGCACTATTTTGAATAGCTCTTATTAGTTCATGCCCTTATGTTTTTTTTTGGTTTTTTTTTCCATGCCCTTATGTTTGAAGTCAGTGAGGGATAAGTGTAGAAATTTAAATTCTGCAGACGTTATAATCTTTCAGCCATAGTTCTGATTTCCATAGCCCCTAGTTTTTGGTTTAAGATTCACATGAGATAGGAATATTGAGAATTATAGCTTGTAATATAAAATCTTGTGATATAAATAAATTTGAATTGAAGGGTATTTAAAAAAATTGAATAGGGGTGCCTGGCTGGCTCCATTGGAGGAGCGTATGACTCTTGATTTCGGGGTTGTGAGTTCGGGCTCCACATTGGGTGTAGAGATGACTTAAAAATAAAAAATCTTAAAAAAAAAAAAAAGAATATTGTCATATTGATGAAATAAAAGGTCTGCGGTGATTCTATTTTTTACTTAAAATTTATAGGTATATATTTTGTACTTCTCATACATAAAATACATGCTGCTTAGTTAATGTAAGTGTTGCTTCCAGCTAAGCCTCATGGTGTAGGTCTGCTTATGAATTAGAAACCCTATCCAGTCTCTGCAGATTTGTACACATGGGCAGTCAGCTCAAGTACGTTTTAGAGAAATGAAGATTCAGAAAATTGAACACTTGCAATAGGAAAAATGTGCTTTTTAGAGAGCTTTTTAAAAAAAAAAATGCTAAAGTTGAGGGTTTATGATTTTGTTCAAGATTACATTGATTAGTGACAGAATTGTAATTAGACTTTAATGGCATGACTTCCGGGTTCAGACCCAGAGAGGAGATCCAATTCTTTTCCTGGTTTAACTTTTTTTTGTCTTCTAGCTAACCAGTTACCAGCTGGCTTAATAACTGCAGATGGTCAACAACAAAATGTTATGGTTTATACAACGTCATATCAACAGGTAACATTTGATTTTTTTTTTTAATTGATTTAAATTATTTAAAAAATTGTAGTTTTATTTAAAAAATTGATTGTATCCATTGATTTTTATCACAGGTAGTTAATTTCAGCACATTACAGTTGACCCTTGAACAACATGGGTTTGAATTGCACCAAGTGCAGATATTTTACAGTACTATAGGTGTAGTTTTCTCTTCCTTATGATTTTCTTAATAACATTTACTTTTCTCTAGTGTTGTTGTAAGAATGCACTATATAATACATATACAAAATATGTGTTAATTGACTGTTTATGTTCTTGGTAAGGCTTCTGGTCAACAGTAGGCTATTAAGGTTTTGGAGGGGTCAAAAGTTATGTGAGGATTTTCAACTGTGCAGTGTTTGGCACCCCTAACCCCTGTGTTGTTCAAGGACCTAACTGTATTATTTTTAAGGACCTGATAAAGAAATATGTAATTGTGTGTTCTCTTACTGATTAAAAATGTGTACACACATACTCATATTTGCATAGATTTCTAGAAAGATGCATAAGAAATTATTAAAGTAGCTCCCTTGGGTAGACAGATTGGAGATTTGGGAGTCGGAAGTAGACTTATTTTTCATTGTCTATTGTTTTTACTCTTTGAATGTTTATAATGTTATTTTTTTAATAATATATATTTTAAAAATATTTTTTTCTTTAATTCTGCTCTATTTAAATTTTCTGACCTTAGATTTCTGGTGTTCAACAAATTCAGTTTTCATGATCTGAAGAAATGGTGGCATGGGGAGTGGAGAGAAGCGAAAGAGTGTACGATTCTGGAAACAGAGACATTAAGAAAGAAGTGACTGGGAAAACGATGTCTCTTTGTATATTAAATAGCTGTAATGTAGCTTCCTGATGCTTGACTAATTGAGGTGTTAATTCTGACTTGAGAATCTTTTTCATGAATGATTTTAAAGAAAAATTTGGATTTTAAAGGTATTAAAATATTTTTGTTTTGTACGAGAGTTTGTTGCTCTGTATGACTCCTGTATGCATTGTATATTGCAATTTATTACTGTCAGAGATTTGTAGACAGTTTCTTATTTTCATATTGAATCATGTTACTTTTGTAATTCAAGTAAGCAGCTGGGTTAATTCATGATGTTTGCCCTTTTAATAAAATATAAGGGTAGAGTTCATTTTGAATGCAAGTTGCCTTTATTATAAATTTGAGTTTGTCTTGGTTATATAATATCTTGCATGGTAACCTAGCTAGATTTTTAGCATTTGCCATATTTATTAAAATTAATTTTTTGTAAAACATACATAGCTTAAGCAGCACCATTTTTTAAAAATGTAATTGAAAAATTAAGTGTGAATGCAGAAGCAAACATTGTCTGCCCTATTAAACTTGGTGCCCAGTAACAGTGTTTTACACTGTTCATTGTGCCTGTTAAGATAGTTTTAGTTTATTGGAGCTTTTGTTAAGACCAACTTTGTTTCTGAGTTACATTATTATGAGTGTTGGAATTCATTTAAGTTTAATGTAGTCCTAGTGCTCTTGAAATGGTGCCCTTTTCATTATTATATGATTTTTCCAAAGCATATCTTCAAATATTATAGTATCCTCTTCCAGAAGAGGAATTTTATAGTCTGATGGTAAATGTCCTCGTTTTACCTTTTTAATTGAAGTGTCAAGTTTCCTAATTATACTATGGGAACCAAGAAACATCAGACATCATTGTGTGTATACAGACATTTCTCTGCATGGGTGAGTGAATGCAGTGGAGAATAGAGTGAGTGCTGCGAATGGTGTGAAACAGAAGCCCCAACTTCTAGTGCACTGTCTTGATCTTTGCAATAGACTAAACTTAGATAATGTAACTTTGTATAATTTAGTAGTATGTACTTGAGTTGTTCCTTTTTTAAAGTGAGGATTTGTATTTTCTCATCTATTCTTTTTGGTGGTAATTAACCTGAGTGTTTTGGGGTTTTTTTAATATCAACAATTGCTATTGTATAGTTTGCCTAAAAGACAATTTAAATGTCGTCTTGGAAGGACACTCAAAATTTATAAAATAGAAGCAATATCATAGATATAGGCTGAACAGAAATATTTTACCTTGCCAGAAGGAGACTTTGGGGGCACATTTGGGCTAATCTGAGGTTAGTAACTCCCTCACTACCTTCCCATTTAAAAAATAATCTTCATTACAGAAAATTCAAATAGGCAAAAAAGGTGGGGGGCGTTAAGCAAAATCAACTATCATCCTATTGTGCTGAAATAACCAATGTTAATATTTTGGTAAATATCATTTGTCCTTTTACTTTGCTAAATATGTATATTTTTATAAAAATGGGCTCATACTTGCATACTGTTTTGTAACCTGCTTTTTTCATTTAACAATATATTGTAAACATCTTTCCCAGGTCATTACAGTCTTTTATTTTTATTCATTTATTATTCTGTTGTATGGCTGAACCATAATTTATTTAATCCTCTATTGGACATTTTGACTATATGCATCTTTTCACAGTTATAAAACAACACTTCACTGAATCTTGTGTACATCCATGACTGTTTTCTTAAAATAAATTCTTAGAAGTGAATTGCTAAGTTAACAGATACACAAAATTTTAAGGCTTTCGGTATTTCCACCTTAGTGTATTTCTGAAATAGTTTCCATTTGATCCAGGCAGTATATCAGTATATAACTGATAAAAGCACTTGGTCTTTGTTTATCAGATTCTTTCTCTAAAATTAAAGATTGGGTTATGTTTATCAAGGAATTAGACAACTTTAAGATTTATATCAATATAAATCAAAACAAATGTCTAAATTTAGTAATTTGTTGGTAGTACTAAAACTAGGTGAAATCAGGTCCACTTTGGGTTATATGGGCTTCCTCCTCCAAAAGAACACTCGCCTTCTGCATGTGTCAGGTACATTCTGTTTATGTGTGTGCAAAGGAGTGTCGGCTTCTTACTTGGCCTGTGTTGCATTTCACTGTCATGTTTTCTTCCCCTGGAACTTCTTAAGTAGATAATAAGCTCCTACATTAACTTAAAAGTGTTTTCTTTGTAACTTTGTAGTTACTGCTTTTATGAGTACCTGAGAGAGAAATGGGCTTCAGTGACTAAGTCATAAACAGGACTTTAGTAGCTTCTGTCTCTCCCCTCACTGCCTCATAACAGATGCTTTAGTCCAGAGAGAATTATAATTTTTTTTAATGTTACCTTCCCAATGTCATATACTTGGGTATGATGATGTATTAAGCTGTTTGTATTTCTTTTCCTCCTACAGTGTAATATCTATACAGTATCTTCCTTTCCTCAAAAATATGCCTTATTGCCTCTTTTCTAGATTGCTTTAGTGGGTTAAAGGAATACTAGTTTCCTTTAATAAAGCAAATTGAACATAGTTATGAGGGCCAATTAAAAGGATTTCTGCAGCAGTACCAATTAAGCTTGATAAATGAAAAAAATAGTTTCTGCCATTTGCCAAGAATAAAATCTTATAGTACAAGATTTTTAAGATCTATATATTTTCTCTTTAGGGAAAGTTATTTTATCAACAGTACAAAACAAGACAATATTTGTTGATTTATGTGATAAAATACATTTCTGAATCATTCAAATGATAACCAGGTAAGATCTATACCAAAAACTAGGCTATCCTAAATGTATATTTTTGGTTTTTCTGTATTAGACAACTTATATATGTTTATGTAATAATTTATGTATATTGACCTTGAACTCATATTAAGTCATAGTGTATTCATGAGTAAAAAATAGAACAATCTCAACTAATTTTATTTCTTAAGGGACTACATTATATTGTCTGGAAAATATTCAGGTTTAATTTATGGTTTCTTTTAGAGCTACAAATGTTACTTTCCTTACTTCCCCAAGTTTCGCTTCCTCTTGCTTGTTACGCTCCAGTCACCCTGGTCTCTTGGCTCCTTGTGCCATGTTCTTTGCCTCCTCTACCCACGTATACTTCCCTCTGCCTAGAACATTCTTTCTCTTCCTGTGCCTGGCTAAGTCTCACTCATCCTTCAGGTTTTAGGTTAAGCTTCATCAGGAAAGTCTTTAAGAATTTTTGTTACAGGGCGCCTGGGTGGCTCAGTGGGTTATGCCTCTGCCTTCAGCTCAGGTCATGATCTCAGGGTCCTGGGATCAAGCCCCGCATCGGGCTCTCTGCTCAGCAGGGAGCCTGCTTCCCCCTCTCTCTCTGCCTGCCTCTCTGCCTACTTGTGATCTCTCTCTCTCTCTCTCTCTCTGTCGAATAAATAAATAAAATCTTTAAAAAAAAAAAAAAGAATTTTTGTTACACCTTCATAGTAATTACCAAATACAGAAAATACCACACCCAAACCTAAGTAGGTTTGTACACAGTATTTGCTGGTTGCCGCAGCTGCTTACACATTTCTTTGAAGGCTACTTTTCTTTTTATACCTGATTTTAACGATTTTAAAACCATAAGGCAGAATCTCTTCAAATCATGGGCCACAGATGGCACTGGGACGGATGCTTTTCCCTGGCTTCTGGCCATCACCTTTCAAAATGTAAACTTGCCTAAAAACAGTTACAGCTGTCTCTGACTTACTCCAGAGACTGTTTCCTTCTGCACTGCATAGTAGATAGATACCTGTGGAAGGCACCTTACTGTAAACACTGCTTTGCCAAGGTTAATGCCAGCAAGGTGCCAAATAAAGTCAGTAAACATGTACTGGCTTCGTCTGTAGAACTTTAGGGGTGGATACAAGTTGATAGGTAATTCCTCCATCTTCCACAACAATACCTAAGATTAAAATATCCTGACACTGCAGCATAAACATTGCCTCTCTCAGGTATAATTTGAGTCTTCCTTGAGAGTCCCCTAAGAGCAAAGAGTAAGTCTTCTACACCTATTTTCCAGACTCAATTTCAGAGGACATCTGAATGAAAGAGATTTCAGAACCTTAAGCACCAGGTACTTGGTTGAAAACACACTGCTAGGCAAAGAAGCCACAACAGACCGTGCCTTCCAGCCAGGGCAGCTATGCCAAGAAGGCCTATTCATGCATCTATAATGCCCAATGTTCGGTTTGCCAGAAACCAAGACCAAATCCCCTTTTCAGACCAAAGCAAATGCTAATCAAAGAACACAAAGGATAATATTTGGGCTGACAGCCATTTAAGGAAATGGCAGAGCCATTCCTTACTTTGGAGGAAAAGTATAACTTTTAAAACACGGTTTCTTTGTGTATATTTCTTTCTTTTTCTTTTTCTTAAATAGGGTTTATTTTGGGGCACCTGGATGGCTCAGTGGGTTAAAGCCTCTGCCTTCAGCTCAGGTCATGATCTCAGGGTCCTGGGATGGAGCCTCAGCGGGGAGCCTGCTTCCCCCTCTCTCTCTGCCTGCCTCTCTGCCTACTTGTGATCTCTCTCCTCTCTGTCAAATAAATAAATAAAATCTTAAAAATAAGTAAATAAACAGGGTTTATTTTATTTCTAACCTTGCAAGTAGCAGTGCCCACAGCATAGGAGTGCTACCTTGCAGGACAGTGCAAAAGGCAGAACTAAGCATCCTATAATTCTTTGTAGACTACAAACTGCCGTGTGAGTAGGAATACTCACATCGAAAGCAAAGTAAAACAAATTTTAATTAAGTAATTTTTAGAAGGAGAGGGAGTGGGGGAGGAGCAGAGGGAGGAGAGCGAATCTTAAGCAGGCTCCACCATCAGCTTTTGCCCCAAGGGTTCTGTTGAACTCTGGAGACTGAACTAGCTGCAGTTGGGGGGTGGGGTGGGGAACGGACATATTTATTTGTCAGAGAGAGAGAAAGAGCACAAGCGGGGGATCGGCAGGCAGAGGGAGAAGCAGGCTCCCCGCTGAGCAAGGAGCCTGATGCGGAACTCAATCCCAGGACCCTGGGATCATGACCTGAGCCGAAGGCAAACACTTAACTGACTGAGCCATCCAGGCGCCCCAGGGAGGACTAGACATAGTGTCTCAGGCTCACCTAGACTGGAATCTGGTAGGGCCACCACAGAGAAATGGGCAGCAAGGAAACTTGCCTATCTCAATTTTGGTGCTGGGTGGAGGAGGATAAATAACCACCACCCTCAAATTCATAATCCCAGGCCAGCCCTCAAGGTTTGCAATCTGAAGTCACAGAACCTTCAAGCTGATAATATAAAGTGCTCTCAGGTTGGTAGTCACTGGGTATCTGGCAGAGCAAACATATTCTCTCAAGGGTCTCAATTTTAGCCCATACTTCAAATAATCCCTATTTTCCAGCAAAAGTAAGTTTAAAGGAAAATGGCACCATGAGTGGAAAAACAACAACACAGCTTATACGACAGATAGTAGAATCCCCCCAAAAGACTCAATATTGGTATCAATACAGGAAAATTACTGGTATGTAAAGGAATAGAAAGAGGCACAAAAAATATGAATAAGGAGCAAAAGAATCCACAGAGAACAAGATCTATAAGCCAAATAGAACTCATAAAAATAACTGCAATTAGAAACCAATGAATAGAGGAGGGGAGAAAAGAATAAGAATATGAAAAAAGAAAGACAAGGCAAGAAGTGGCGAGTGGACAAAAAAAGAAGACATTTATGATGAAGACCTAGAAATAAATTCAACTTATATTTATAATCACTATAGATATAAATGTACTTAACTATCTAGTTAAAAAGGCAAATTTTCTTTGGCCTTATCTTGTATGAGTCTCCTGCAAACTCAAAATATAAGGCCAAAGAAAGATCCCAGATATTCAGATTAAGACTAATCAAAAGATTGCTACAGTAACAACAATAACGAAAATGAAGGCAATAAGCATTCATAGAGGTAAGAGTCACTACATAATTCTAAAAGGTTTAATTCACCAAGGAAGAGCCAAAAATTCTAAATTAGTATGCATCTAATAATAAAGCCAACAGAAAAAGCAAATACAACTTAAAGAGAAATTGAGAAATCTAGTTATCATGATGAGATCTTGAGACTCTTTTGTAAATAAATCAAGTATAAAGTTCTCAACAACTGGGGATTACATACATACGTACTCTTTTCAAGTACACATGGAGCATACATGAAAACTGATCACATAAATCAGAAAGCTAGTCTCAAGTTT
Organism: Potos flavus; assembly: GCA_028534135.1. NCBI lineage: Eukaryota > Metazoa > Chordata > Mammalia > Carnivora > Procyonidae > Potos > Potos flavus. The sequence continues at coordinate 14,907,550 of CM052897.1, forward strand.
CAGAAAATTAAAATATCGTAGCTCATATTCTCTGACAAAATATTATAAGTAAAGAGTGAGACAACCATAACCCACCCTTAGCATTTAGAAATATACTTTTAAAATAATGATGGGTTAACTATTCAACCCTCTGGCAGGATTAATCAAATGAGAAGGCACAAAATAAACTAACAGGAATGAAAATGGATCATAACTACGATGCTATATGGAAACTAAAAACATAAAGATAATATGGATAACTTCATATCAAAAAAATTTTAATGAAGTGGAGAAATCTTTAGAAAAATTTATTAAATTTAACTGGACTCAAGAATAATATAAAATCCTAATGTTCCTGTAATCTATAAAGAAATGGAATCAATAGTTAAAAATCATTAAAATAGTTTAAAAAAACCAAATGGTTTTCTTTACTTTTTAAGATTTTATTTATTTGTCAGAGAGAGAGAGAGAGTGAGTGCACAAATAGAGGAAGTGGCAGGCAGAGGGAGAAGCAGGCTCCCCAGTGAGCAAGGAGCCTGATGTGGGACTCAATCCCAGGACCCTGAGATCGTGACTTGAGCGGAAGGTAAAGGCTTAACTGACTGAGCCACCCAGGCGTCCAACCAAAGGTTTTAAAAACTAGTTTCAATCTTCAACTCTTCCCAGACAATCGAAAAACTGATTTCATGAGGCTAGTATACCGAAAAAAGACAATGACAGGACATAAAAGTAGAGTACTATAAAGCTAGTTTTACTGATGAACACAGAAGCAAAAGTCCTAAACAAAATATTGGCAAATTGAATCCAGCAATGTATTATAAAACACACATCATGACCAAGTTGGGCTTATCCTAGAATTAAAGGTCGGTTCAATATTAAAGTCAACCACCATAATTTAATAACATTAAAAAACATTCAGTCATTTAAATAGATGAGAAAAAAAGCATTCAATAAAATGCAACATCCATTCAAAATAAAACCATTAGCAAACTAGAAATAGAAAAGAATCTTCTTAACTGATAAAGACCATTTATGAAAAAAATACTAAGATGACATGTTGAAAGCATTCCCTTAAAACTGGGGCTAAAATAAGGATGTTCACTATCAGTTCTTTTCAATATTGTACTATAAGTCATAGCCAGTGCAGAAATGAAGGAAGGAATTTCTTAAAAGTAAAAGGATCAGAAAGCAAGAAAACTGCCACTATTTTCTGATAATGGTTATATAAAAAACTCAAAAGAACATCTAGATACATTATTAGAACGAATAAAAATTTAGCATGGTTGCTGGATCCAAAATCAACACATAAGCAACATTATTTATATTAGTAACAAGTTAGAATAGAAATTGTAATTAAAAAAATTTACCATAGCATTAAAAATACTCAGAATTCCTAGGAAGAAATTTAATATAATACATGAAGGCCTTTATGGAGGAAAAATCATTAAAGTTTATTGAGAGATATTAAAAGAAGACCAAATAAATGGAAACACAGTGTTTTTGGCTAGGAAGACTTATTGCTGAAAAGATACCAATTTTCTCCAGGCTAATCAACAGATTCGATATAATTACAAAAGATAGTACACAAACTGGGAGAAGATATATACAACATGTTTAACTGACAAAGGATTGGTATCCAGAATGTATAAAGAAATCATATGAATCAATGAAAACAAGACACACATTTAATAGAAAAATGAGGAAAAGACATGAATAAGTATTTCACACAAGAGAAAACACATTCATATGTGAAAAAAACACTCAAATTTCATTAGTAATCAGGGAAATGCAAATTAAACCCACAGTAAGACACCATATAATCACTACCCAATTGGCAAATATAAAAGATAGTCAAGACCATACGTTTGCTAAGATGTGGAGCAATGGCCCTCAACCATTGTCAAAGGGAACATAAACTGCTACAAAGGCTTTAAGAAACAGTTTAGCATGACCAAGTAAAACCTGCTTCTTAGAGCAGTGGTTCTCAAATTTTTGGTCTCAGAACCTCCTTACATCCTTCAGAAATAATGAGGACCTCAAAGAGCTGTTGTTCATGTGGGTTATTATACTTAACAATTTTTACCGTAACAGAAATTAAAACAGAGGCATTTCTAAGACACAGTAACACACAAGTACACACTTGATTAGCCGTCAGAGTGAAGAGGTCATCATATCTGGAAGATATTTAAACTCATGAAAAATGAGAATGAAAAGGACAAATAATGTTTTAGTAGTTTTATGAAAATAACTTTGTCCTCATAGACCCCCTGGAAAGGTCTCAGGGACCCTAAGGGTCCCTGGGCCACACTCTGAAAACACACTTCTCTGGAGCAAATCTTGTACATGTGCACCAGGAGACACGTACAAGAATTCATTCATTCCTCAAATATTTACTGAGCATCTCCCATGTGCCCTGCATTGTTCTAGACACTGTGAATGTCTCAAAAGACAACATCAGACAAAACAGGCAAAATCCCTGCCCACATGGAGCTTACATTGTAATTCGCAGAATGATCAGAGCAGCATTGTTTGATAGCCCAAAATGGAAAACAATCCAAATCTCCATGAACAGAAGAACGGATAAACAAACCGTGGTTTAGCATAAAATGGAATACTGTACAGCAGTGAAAACAAATGAAATACAGTTATATGCATAAACAGGGATGGGAATCTCAAAAACAATGGTCAGAAAAAAGTCACGGAAGGATGTAACGCAGCATGATATCATTAACATGAAAGTTCAAAAACAGGTAAGTCTAAACAACATACTATTAGGGATACATACATAGATGGTAGAACCATAAATAAAAACATAGGAATTATTAACAAAAAATCCAGAATAATGTTTGCCTTGTGTGGTATGTAGGTTGAGGACAAATGGGGGGATTCTGGGTATCTGAGAATGTTCTAGTTCTTAAGCTGAAGGTTGAGTACATGTCTGATCATTTTATTTATTTTGCAAGAAATATTTTAAAAGAAAAAAGATATATGATTATTTACTACATAATTTCATCAACCAAGAGAGGGAGTATCTGCCCATATTTCAGCCACTGCTGTACAATGCAAATCAGCTAATTATTTTAACTGGTGGGGAGTAAGTACCTGATAATAGGAAAAGAGGAAAAAGTATGGGCTATTCCTCACAGAAGTTAACTAGGTACCCAAAGGTCAGGATCCAAGGGGATGGCAGTATTACAGGACTGCTCTGCCAAGTTGAATCAGAGTCACTTAGCTGGTTACTTTGTTCACTGGGTATAACCATTTGTATAAAGGAGAGAATAAAAATAGGTGATGCAAATCCCAAAATAAATGGATGAAGACCCTGCCTCTTTATTGAATTCTGCTGACTCTCAAAAGCACAGATTCCCTTTGGCACATTCTCCTAATAATGTATTTATGTACTAAGTAATCCAAAAATACAGAAAGAGCATGGTACTTATTGTTTCTCCACACTGATCAATAACAGGTGTCAGGTTGATCACACGAATGTCATAACAATTTTGCAATCCTGTCTTTGCCAAGGTCATTGCTGGCAGTTCCACTGTGCAGATTAAATAAGACACAGTTAAGGTGTAATTTTTCCTGATTCAAAAATAGCTATTAATTTGGTATATAATTTCAAAATTTGAAAAGAAAAAAAGAAAGATCTTGAAACATTTGATCCAGCCCCTTTACCCAAACAGGGCAAGCTAAAGTTATTATTTTGGGTGAGGGAGTTGGGAGTTGTTGCAAGAGGTAGAGTAGGCCTGGAAGCAATAGGCCTGTAACCCATTCCCAGGAAATGGGGAAGTCGAAGGTGTATTCTCCAGGTCCAGACTCCCCAACTGGGTCTAACACAGGGGTGCCAACTCACCAGAAATTTCCAGACATTGCTGTAGCTATTGTAAAAGTCCCAGGCAGCTACAAGACCTAAAATCTCACCCATATTTAAGCTGGAAGGGACATGCCACCAGGGGGTGCTACATGGCAACTGGTGGCGGGAGGACGCCGTAACCGTGGGATGGGCTGAGCTTAGGGTCCTGCTACTCCACCATCTTGCAGCTCCCGCCCCCGGAGGGAGCGGGGATGACTCTGGGTCAGAAAGTCAGACCTTCAGAACGCTGCCCACTGTCTCACACACTATGCTGTCCTAAGTGGCACACCTACATCTTTGTTATTCCGGATGGCCAGTATTAATACCTGCAGCTTTCTCCTCCCTCTCCAATGAGAAACAGAGAAATTAGGAGGGAACCTTTCTCAAGTTCTTAAGGAACTTCCACTCTTATCTCCCCAGACTCAAGACATGAATAATCCTCTTGGTCAGAGCTGGATATTTATTGGATCTTGATTTACCAGTGGAGTTATCCAACGTTCAAAATCAAATACCAGCTCCTTTTATTTGCAACCTATATATGCTCAGACACAATGGATTCTCCTGTGCTTTCCTCAGTTCTCATGCTGAGGAATCATGGGTCCTTTAGCTTCTCGTCCCTGGGTGCTAAGGAGACCAAGAAGGGGGAGTGGGTAGAAAGGGGGCCATTTCCTTCTCTGCAATAGCTTTCATATCTGATATGCCACTAACTCATACTTTTTACGCTTTTATCTTCAGGAGTAAACACCCTGACATCCCTAAATACTCTGCAAAGACCTTTTGTTGAACCAGCAAAATCAAATCAGGAAAAAGTGAATCCTTCTGTTGCTTCCATACTTTCCTACCTATGACTTCCTAGTCTTCTATCTAAGGCCAAAGGCTTTGTAGCCCTGTATTCTCAAGATTTGAATATGAGGAGTGGTAGTCAGATTGCAAATATGATGACCTTTAAATACCAGGCCTCATCCAAGATACTAAATATACAAAAGAACCTCACACTCAGTTTCAGATAACTTTGCTGAAATTAACAATCTCATGAGTGGACTTTTTTTTTTTTTTTTTAAATTTTAGTTCCTCAGAGGACAGGAAAGAAACAAAGAGATACTAGTAAGATATAGAAATCTATTTTGAACAAGGAGACTGGTATCCTTGGATTTGATAGCCTTTTCTTTCTTCATTCAGTTCATAGAATTTATATCTCCCCAGAATGGTGTAGTTCATGTTTTTCTAGGCATGACCAAAAAAACCACAAAAAAGGACTCCCAACTATAACTGGGAAATGTGGAAGGAAGTTGTGCCAATATCATGTTGTTTTCTAGTAGGGTAAGAAATAAACTCAGAGGTGACAACAGTGGCCTGACGTGGTATGTGTTAATGCTCATGTTCCATGTCTTCCAGCAGTCCCTGTGCTTAAGTATGAAGTAGGTAGGTGGTTTTTTCCTAATGCTAGACAATTGTTCATGGCTTTCCTACAAGGAAATAGTTTGGAAATATTTTTAGCTCATTTTCTGGATCATCCAATGTTAAAAATCATGATTCAGCAATATCCAAGAATCTCACTAAATGCTCAGATCTTTTTAGATCAAAAACTTCTGCTTGAGATCTATACATACCTAGATTAAATCCCTTTTAGCTCAGTATATATTTGACACATCGTTTATTTATCCTAGAACTTCTCTTAGGAACCTAAGTAAGAGCAGGGTAGGATAAGACAAAGTTGGAGTTAGTATTTCCTCCAGAGGCTTACTAACCTGCTAGAATCTCTTTCCCTATCAAAGCCTCCCTCCCATTTTCACCCAATTTGGGAGAGGGGAGTGAGAATAGGGAGAGATGTAAAAATGACAATTTTCTTTAACCATGTGTTAAACATATTTAAGTACCAGCTAAATGGACAATATGTAAGAAATATAAAGACCCAGTCTCTACCTCAAAGACCTACCACCATTCTGGCAGAGAGGGATAACAATGCTAAGAAGTAAGGATACAATGTTTTTTAGGCTGCTATGACAGAAGATTTAACAAAGGGTAGTGGGGCACAAGAAGAAGGGGGCAAATCTACCTGGATATGGAGCATGTCAAGAAAGGCTCTATATTGAAATCTTGAAAAAGGACCTGAGTCTTGGGAAAAAATGAATGGAGGCACGTGCAAGTGGAAAAGGGGATTACAAACAGGAGGAAGTATGGAAAGAGAAAGCGAGCAGTATCACAGAAACCAAGAAAATGTCCAAGTGTCCAGGGAGTGGCTGAGTTACAAAGGACAAGAGTAATCACCAGATTTGGGAAATGAGAAATCCTCGACCTTTGCTAGAGCCATTTTGATGGAGTAGCAGGACAGAAGTCTGGCTGCTGTGAATTAAAGTGAGTGCAAAGCATAAAGACAAAAGATTAAGAGTGAATAGAGGACAAAAAAGAGATGGCAACAGTTTAGATCTGTTTCCTGGAGCCTTGTGCCTTTTCACTTATGAGCTCAGCCACAAAAAGGGTTAGAGAAATACAGGCTTTACATTTCTATGACAACATGACTCCCGAACACAATCCACTAATTTAAAAACAAGTTTTGGGAGACAATCTATTCTTTATGAGACTGCCTATATTTTAAGTGAATGATACAAAGTCAACATTTCTACAGATTTACTCTGTAATCACTAATTTTTCTCTCATAGAGGTCAAAATAAATAACACCTGTAATTGATTATAATAGAAAAGGTGCTTTATTTTACATATCATTGGTACATAATACATAAAACTGCCTAAAATCAGTCCTGGGAAACTTGACTGTCAGTTATACCTTAAGCAGTCAAAGACCAAGTCTGTTTTGCAACCTATTTCATTCATGGTCAGATTACTACAATAACTTTAAATACTAATTATCTCTTCATAGCCAATGTTACAAATGGTTTTTATGCTACAAGTGCTGCAATTTTTTAAAATAAAATACCTTCAGTTATAATAGACAATATCTCTAACCATAACAAATCTTTGCTAGGCTACAAGTCTTTGAAATAATGGATCCATAGTTTTACTTTCTTATAGATGATTGTATTTATGTAATTGGGTTATAGGGCAAGGGGGGCCTCATACATGCAATCAGATTATTTCTGTTTGTTTTTTTTAATGCGGATAAAAGTGAGTTTATAATACCCTATTTCTAGTTAAATTGCCAAAACAGTTTACTAAACTAAAATGAAGCCAATACAATATTTTAGAAAACATAATTCTAAGAGCATGCAACATCAAAATCTTTTTACTACACATGTGAACCAAAGTTTTAGAGCCCAGGAAAGGACTGTGGCACAAAGGCTTGTACATCTGAATTGTCTATCCAGTAGGGAGGAGAAAGAAAGTCATTTAACTCAGCATAAATCCTCTTATGAAAGGTATCTGCATGATCTAGCCCACTGCTACTCAGGGATCTTCACTTAGAAAATGTGCAAATCATAGGAAGCTAAATGCACTTCTCTTGTTATTTACCCTAGTCCATTTTATTCATGTACACGCAGCTTGAAGATCTATTATTAACTATTAATGTCAAGCCACAGAGATTTCTCAATGGCATTTTTCAGTCACCCATAAATGTGACCGCTGCTTAATGTACAAATGCCTAAAAATGATAACAGAATCTGGGCTAATCCTCAAAGTAAAAACATTTGTTATTTTCACAAATCCCTTGGTATAGAAAGACTGCCTTTCTCTCTAGAAAATAAGATGTATGTTAGAACCACAGGTTCACAGCACAGTTGAGGCATGTAAGCAAAGTAAACCAAACTGAATACTAAATAGGTATAAATGTGCACACTCAAATATTCTACTCTTTGCTTAAAGTCAACTTAGTCCTTGTCATTAAGAGAAATGCTTCGAGATACAATTGTTAATTAATGCAGAGAATAAGGAGTTAAAAGCACATTTTGCTAATAAAGCAAACAGATCATTAAAATAATTGGACTTGAAACATATACTCTAACTTTCCATTCTTACTCTTTTTATAACTAAACACACACATATACACAACAAACCCTAGCATTTAATATGTGCAAAATTGCTTACCATTTATTTTAACTTTGGTTAAGTATTTGTTTAGCCTATATCAGACATATTATGTAAGCTACACAAATGATTACAAACATAATAATGAGGTAAGTTAAAATTCTACTAGTGCAAAAAGCAAGCATATGCTAAAAGCAAAGCATATGAATTTAACAAATGCAGAATGAAGCTCTCACCAAGGGAGGTGCTGACATAACAAACCAGAGAAGCTCCTTGTAAACATTGTTTGCAAAATACACATTTAAAGATTAAGGATTCATACAGCCACAAAAAAGGTATTCTAACAACACCAGAGTAGTGCATTTATTTTACCTTTAGAGTTTGGAAATCACTCATTACGTGTCTAACGGCTTGCATATTTTCTTCAAGAGAAACTTAATTAGTGAGACACATTAATTACAAATACTGTAGTATAAAAAATCCCAGTTCTTTACAAAAATTATATATTAAAATACTCTATACACTTTAAATTAGTAACTGGAACATACATATATATCAATTCTGCACAATTAAATCCATCTTGGCTGGGAGTATTCTATGTGAAGCTCGAGGACACAGCTACTCAGTCAACCTAAACTGGCATAAGGTTACATGGTATAAAGAAGATAGGCCTGGGCCTGTGCGGTTATTGCAGCTCGTAGTGTGAACTACCTTTTCTGCACTTATTGCTCTGTATTTCCATTCCAGATCTGAACAGGCAGTGGAACCACGACATTCCGAAAAGGTTCAAAACAAGCTACCTGTGGCAGAGGATCCATCATGCCTATCTGCATCCTTAAGGTTGCAATGGGACCTGAGTGAGCTGTCTAATGCTTATATTTCAGTTGTAAAAAAGTTTATACAATTTTGAGGTAAAAACAATGCAAAAATAAAACATTTAGAGCATTTACAAAAATCTTACAAATGTTTAAAACACTATTTCAAAACTTGTGTTCTGTTAAGGTGCTTCTTTCTTTCTGCAATAAGGAGGACATATATACTTCAATTTTGAATTTTAAATTATGAAGGTTTTATTAATTTCAGCAAAAGCAAAGTCAGAGCCGTTAAGACAGATGTTAAAATGTTCACAGATATACTTTGCTTCTGACGAAAATACAGAATTTTAGTGCTGAAAGAAACCTTAAATTTAAGTTCTTTTAACTCTGTCTGCTATTAACGAGGAAACCAAGGACCAGGTAAGTTAAGTGCTTTGGCCAAAAATGTATTCCAATATACCAGGTATGAATCAAGAAAACCCATTATTCTTTTTGTATTTTGCCATGATTCTTGGAAAATAATAAAAATTCAAAATCAGAGTTTCTAAACTCGCCTCTTTCTTTTGTAATTTCTTAAGCTCTGTGCTAACTGTAGACAAAGAAATGAATCAAATAGTGGCTACTAAAATTAGTATCACAAATATTATCCAGTAGAAGATAGGTGTGAAGAGGACCGCTGCTCATCTAGAATAATAAAGTTAGAGGGAGTACTCAAAGACGGGTCCTTGACAATGAAGAGAACATCTACTATGTAAGACAGCACAGTGTACAACAGCCAGTTACTAGAATCATCTCAATAACTCTAGAATGACTGAGTTACATGGCCTTTAGAAAAGATATTGGGGTAATAAAGCCTTCTAGCTTTTATCTCAATTTTACTATTTTCCTTTATAAAAAAGCAGTTATATAACTATAAGGACGAATCCATATACTAATTTTCAGAGAGTCTTTGCTTCTTTTCTATTTTTATTTGGATCTAAAATTGAGCAAATACATTTTAAGAACAACTTACAAACTCAAACTCATAAGTGCTAGAAATACAGTCAGAGAATACTCTTTTAAATGACAAATCTTCAAAACCAGTTACTAATAAATAATCATCACAATAGCTTCAGTAAAAAAAAAATTCAATTTAAAGGTGCTTTTTTATTGTTACCTTGAAGCCATCGAACTTGCGTAGCTGGTCCATATCCCTTTTCATTCTTTGCCGATATCCTGAACACAATGGCAGGCCTGGATGTATAATCGATATGTGCATTTGCAAGTTGCCCGGCAGTTACTATACATGATGTCTTAAGACCACAATAAATCCTCATAAACACAAGTTGGCCTGGATTATCTTGTATTTGTGCTGTGCGGATAGCCAAGTAGGCTGAATATTCCAAAATATTTCCAGAAGGGGAAGTTGGAGGTTCCCAGGAGAGATGGATACCCTCAACATTCTTGAAGAGAGGAGAAAAAAAAACAAAACCAAACCAGGTAAACGTTCTGAAAGAGTTTTCTCTAATATCACTTACAATGTTGAGTCTATCTTTAGAACACAAAATACTGCTTTCCGCTAAAGTAATTGCATTAGATACTAGAACTTGCATTATTGATTTTTAAAAGCCTAATAGGATCTACAATGTTTAATTCATGCCCACTTTTCAATATCATAACTAGCCTTAAATGTCTGCCTGTACCATCCTAAGAAAGGGATTTTTCTTACCTGAAAGCAGATCTTTTCTTCTCTAAAGAGGGGCAGGACCTTAGGATAAAATATAATTCAATTTCATGTGTTCTATTAAAATTCTCCAGCACAAACTTTTTGGTTCCATACAATAAGAACAAAGTTAATATTAAGAATACCAGATTTCCCTGACTTTCTATAATTTGGATGCTGTAATTCTGCTTGAAATTTGGTCCTTAAAATTATGATTAGCAAACAATTTTTAAACTTATAATCTACCCCTTTTGTTTATTTATTTAAGACCTAAATTTTTTTTTTAATTGAAGTACTGTTGACACACGTTACATTACTTTCAGGTGTACATTAACCCACTCCTTTTAGATACCTCTCATTTTATCAGATACTAACAAGAATCTCTAAACTGGCAGTTTTACTTCATGTACAAAATCTCAATAATTAAATCACCAAGCCTTGACCTGACATCTCACCTTTGAAATTCTGACTGCGGAAGGAGCGCCGGGAAAACCAGGAATACAAGTTTTAAATTCACTGATTTTGCTGAAAGGGCCTATTCCACAACCATTGATGGCAGCAACCCTGAATCTGTATCCTGTGCCTGGAACCAGATCTTGTTTCTTAAGTAAACTGTAGTCAGGTGCGTCTGCATTTCCTATCTAAAATGTAATACATGCAAAAGTCAGAAGGTGTAATTCATCGTTTTGTCATTCAACAAGAAAACTTTTAAAGAATTAATTATGTTTTAAGGTGCTAGTTCACGTTTATTTCCCTTTTTTTACATATGGAATAAACCTTCCAATACAAAAGCAACTAAGCCCATGGATTGGTGATTCTTATCCATAGGAAAAGGGTCGTTTCCAGTTAAAAATCACTGATCATAAAAAGAAATTGAAGTGTGTTCTGCACAATATGAAGGTAGAAAAAAATTGACAACCACTATAAACAAGGTAACAACTATCCATGTAAACTTAATTAGAGTAGAAATCTCAGAAGAATTACTCTCAAATAGTCTAACCAGGAACAATACCCTTTGGATATAGGCAAGCAAGCTTGACAGAAGAGAAGTGACTAGCATGTAGTATAGAGCATTTTAAAAATTAATATTCAGCAGATGCTGAATAAATGTGAAATAACTGGAATGCATATTCTGGGTAGGAAGTTCATAACATTCACAACTTTCAGTTTTTACATGTTCTCCCTAACTCTCACTGCACCACTGTGAGGCAGGTAGTGCTAATGTATCATTCCCATTTTTAAGGGAGCGATATCATTTTTATTTTATAGATGAGGAAACTAAGTCTCAGAGAGGCTAAATAGGTGACTTGTCTGAGGTCACACTGTCGAGTACTAGAACTAAAGATTCAAACCCATGTTTACTGGTTCTAAATTTTATGCTCTGTTTTTCTTTTGGGAAAAACAGGTAGTTAGTAGGCCCTTAGGTATTGTTATTTCCTTATATATGAAATCAAACTACAGCCAGAAACTTCATTAGGTATAATACTAAAAAATTATTAATGAGGATTTCTATTTTTGTCAAGAATTGGAAGAATTCTATATGAAAAAGAGAGATATCAGAAGCAATATTAGAGAAACTAAAATGTAATGATAAATGATAAGTTCTCCATTTGTGTATGTCTAGGCAATTCACTCTCTGAAATTCCCCATTCCGGAAAAGAATCAGTTCAATGTACTTTGGAGCTGTTACTGATTTCATAATTCTTAGGGTTAATGTCTCATTTATATATATGAGTTCTTCTTTAAGGGGTTTCTTTCAGAATCAAGAGAATATTAGATTGTATTCAATAACCTACAGGGGCTCTTAAATTTTTTAAATTGTGAAATCAAGAATTTAAAAAAGTTCTCAGTAAAGGGGCACCTGGGTGACTCAGTTAGTTAAGCGTCAGACTCTTGATTTTGGCTCAGGTCATGATCTCCGGGTCTTGAGATCGAGGCTCCATGCTCCGTGTGGATACTGCTTCTCTCCCTCTGCCCCTCCCCTGACTTGTGCACTCACACGCTAAATAAATAAATACATCTTAAAAAAAAAAATTCTCAGTATGAAAAAATGTTTCATTCTCTAAACACACCAGGTAACAAAATTAGAGATCTTTCAAAAAATCCTTATCTGTACTGGCCAGACCATATTATTTATGACTCAAAATCCAGCCCAGTGATTGTGTAAGGTTTTTTAAGTGACCTGCTTGTGACATATTCCATAAAAGTGCCTTAAGAATACAAGATATTTAGGCATACAGATAGAACTCTCAATTATAGATTGTGAACAGATCCCAATTTCATGCATTCAGGTGACTTGAATCAGGGTTATAAAAAAAGATCTCATTCACGAAATTTATAACTCACAAGGTAGGAAATATATCAATAGCTACCTTTGAGATGCTTTGCTTTCCTTTTGGCAGCAAATAAAACTGGCTCACCAAAGCTGTATTATTTTTAAAAATTCCTACATCACACCACTGTCGTTCTCCTGCTTTCATTGTGGCCACTGGATTTGAAGGAGTCTCCTTCTAATTTCAGAGAAAGGAAAAATTTATCAGGACTCTTACTGTGCAAATAAGAAACTTCAAGATTTAATAAGTCCATGCAGTGGTCTACACATAGGTATATGGGTAAATACCACGACATTAAAAGCTCATAAGTAAATAAACTCTTGACAGATTAGGTCAACTGACAGTGAAACAGGGATGCCGATTCAAACACAGGGAGTGACAGGCATTCTGCAAGTCAGTAGCTCTGTACTATCAACCTAGCTGGAGTTAGCATGCTTTCCAATCAGTGATATGTTAAAATGCCAGCTGTTTTATAGAACATTGTCATTTCAGAGACCTTCTCAGAAAATGTAATCCCTTTAGTGTGACATTATACCTTGCTCCAAAAGGAGCAAATAAGGAAAAATTCATTCCAAGCTGGCTTATTTCTAGATTCAAAAACAACTAGCAGAAATTCAGTGATCTTTGCACTTGAAATACCTGTGATTCTCCAAACCTAAAAGGAGAAAAAATGTTCAAAACTAAAATGCAATTTGAATATACTTTAGTATATACTAAAGAGGAGCAGATTAAACAGTTTTACATTTTTTACCTTGCTTTAAAACAAAGAAACTTCCTCTACCTTAAGCTACTTTTAGTGATAAGTGAATTATACTTATCCCTGGAACTAACCTTTTTAAGCCATCTTCTTTATAAATGAGACACTGTTTCCAGAAGCTCAAAACAAATGTGCACTTCAGTTACTTATTTCTGTCTTAAATATATAACAGCAGAGGTACATGCTTATAATTCACATTATTTATTATTTAGGCTATCACACATGACAAAGTGAGCTACCTAGAAAAAGTCTTTAAGGTTTTTTTTTTTTTTTAAAGGAATATCTTTAAACTTGCTTCCATTTTTAAAGTTGTAAAAACTCTCTTCAACAACTTTTATAAAACAACTGGCTCCAACTGAAATAACAAATACCATTCTGGCTGATGTGTTGCAAAATAGATTTAGGAGAAAAAAAGCTCCCTTAAATAATTCTTCCCTGAGAAGAGTCTAAGAACTTTAGGACTTAACATTCTGGAAAGGTGAAAGCTGATAAAGGTAAAAATCTGATCAAAATCTACAAAATCATGATTGAAAGAAAACTAAAACTACAGACACTTCCTAAAGATTCCAAGAGGTAAAATTAGGTCAAATAAAAACTCTTGCTCATAGCAATAAAGCTGAGATGACTGCTAATTTTAAAATAAATTAAAAAGTATATACACACACATGCACAAACACATATGTATTACCCTTACATTTACCTCATTAAGACAATCATGGTATATTTGTGAGGCATTTTAAGTTTGGTGCCATGCGGACCAATTTTGGCTTTTCATATAATGTCAGAGATTATTGGGATACCCTATAGGTATATCTAACCCAATACTGCAATATTCTGCTGTTCTCCCAATGAATAGCTAGCAATAGAGCCACTGAAATTTTATATTCTGTAGTATGTCCTTTTACTCTTTAAGGCATTAGTGTAACTTACATATATACATATCTATGTACACATACATACACTCATATTGCTGATTATAGAAGCAGCACATTTCACTATACAAAAATATTGAAGGCTCAGAGAGATGAAGTAAAATTATGTGTGGCCACAGAGCCTGGAGAAAGTCATCTAGCATTATAGTGTGGATGTGCGTGGACTCACATGAGAGTGAGAATGTATGTATCGTGTGTATCTTTTAATAAAATTGGGACCACAGTATATATATAAATATATATATAATTTTTTATGCAGCTTTTTTCACTTAACATTACATTGTAAACATTTTTTCTATTCAAGCCTTCATTTCTCAATCTTTGGCAAGTCATTACTAGAGGACACCCAAGAATCTTTTCATGAATTTATGCTGAAGTTGCTCACCATTCCACCTTTAAACACACGTGATCTTCAGGTCATATACTTACAGAAAACGGCATTGCTGTAGCATGTGCTTCTACACGGCTGATCTTAGTTGCAGGCAATGCACATGCTTCATCAACTAAAAACCAAACAATTCATCATATAAGACTTACGTAATCACTTAGCAAACAGACGCATTAAAATATAATTTATAAACATACGAGAAAGAGCCAGAGGGAGAAAAGCACAATAATTAGAAATATGGACCCTCTAACTCGAACTAATTCACAAAGTTCACTTCTCAAGGGTTTGATGACTAGCTAGAACTTCAGAGAATGTTTACCAAAGATGAAACACGAGTCCTACTGCAAAAGAATGAAATGAGAATTTACAAAGTCAGAAATCAATCAAGCTGGGAGAATTGTTACTCCACAGTCTAAAGAATGAATCTTTTCTATGGGAAAAAAATTTGCTGAATATATTCATAGTAGGAAAAATACATTCTGAATGTATTTCAGTGTGTGCTGATTTAAATATTTATGGAAGGCAGCAGAGTATATAATAATTTTAATTGAAATGTTTTATCTGTTTATATATGATTCAATCCAAGATGAAATGCAATTCCCATCTAAACAAATAAGTTTGATGAATTTATATACAAAAATGGTTCAAAATACAGTATGTGAAACACATTTCAAACCTTCAGATTTGGTACTGAATGTTGTTAGTGAAGTTTCATCTTTAACAACTGCCCCATTTGTACTGGATGATTCAGTTTTAATGGTCTGCTGGGTTACCATAGTTTGTGCGCTGGAAACAGAACTGGATACAGAAGTTTCAGGGACTACTGTTCTTAAGTCCAGGCAACTACTTAGAACACTTATAGTTGCTGAAGTATGAGGACCTAAAATTAAAGTGAAAAGATCAATTATTAACATAATGCCTGCAATAACTGTGCTGTCTTATGGTTCTTGTCATACAATTCTCGGTATTTTCAATTTTAAAAATACAAACATGAGTACCATACATGTATTTATATGAATTAACCACTAGGCATAAAATGTTTAGAAAAATAAATCGCATTACACAGATAGCAGATGTCCAATGTCTCAGCTCCTTCTTCCACTCTAAACACTGAATCATTGTTCTTGGACTCTCCTACATCAGAGATCAAATGCCCTGCTTCCCATTTTAGGGAAAAATACAGAAGTCATCAGGAATGCATGCCCTCAGTTTTCTGCCTCTCCTGCCCTGAACTAGAAATGTATTTGTGATTGTGCCCATCCTTTCTGTCTTCTCTTCCATTTCAGAGGATGAACTGACCTCTGTCCTGAGGAAGGATAATCTATCCTGCTGTAGCTCTTGGCCCCATTCCTTCCCATTTCAGGACCCTCTTTCATCAATCATTCCTCTCTCTTCAGGGTTTTCAGATTCTTTTTCATTAGTACTTTTTGGCCATTGGTCCATGAACAGTATCAGGTCTCTCAAGCAAACAAACATGCATCTTCTCTGACCCCACAAATCTCCTCCAGTTACCTTAGCCCCTCACTAATTCCCTTCAGAGAAGTCTCTACTTCCTTGACCTCCTCAAACTTGGTTTCTAGCCCACTACTCTAGTGAAATGGCTCTGGCAAATGTCAATGATTTCTAAGGGATGCCTTTCGATTTCCATTTACTTGACCTTTCTCTAATGTAAACAATGCTGACCACATACTCTTTTTTGAAGCTGTTTCTTTCTATGATTTATAATTACTCCTTCCATAATACTGAAGATTTACTATTTACCAGATACTGCGCTTGTTTCTACAATGTTGAAACAAAGTAGGCATGGTTAATAACCTCATCAAGTTATAATCATGTGGTAGAGAGACATGCATATGCAATAAATATATAGTCACAAACGGTGGTGCCCAGAAAAAGTAGGACACCGATCTCTTTAGTTCTTTTCCTGACCTTCTAGGCACCCCTTTTCAATCTCTTAAGCTGGTTTCTTCTCTTCAAATGACTCTTTAAATGCAGGTGTTCCCAAGCCCTCCCTTTTCTCCATTTACATATCTTCCTATGCTTTAACTACCATTTACAAATCATAAATCTCTCAAATACGTATGTCCTGGGCATTGTGCTAGATGCTAGGAATCTCACGGTAAACAAGTCAGACAAGGTCCCTGCTCTTGTGAAGCTTATATTTTAGATGCTTTTAACTTTAAATTTTACTTCCAGCCGAAAACTACTACCTAAACTCTACACCTAAGTATCCAAATGCCCATTAGAAATCTTTACCAATATGTTCTTCAAGTGCCTCAAAAACACTAAGTTCAAAGTTGAACTTACCTTTTCCCTAAGTCTGTTCTTGGTTCTATATTTCATATCTTGATAAAGAGTATCATCATCCATTGTACTTCCAACCCAAAATACTGGGAGTCATGGTCAACTCATTTTTATTTCTCATATCCAACTAGTTTCCAAGGCTAATAACGGATGCTAGTTTCTGAAAAGTCTGAGAAATGCTATCTTCTCTTCTCTCCATCCCACCCACTGCTTTAGTCTCTGTGTCTCTTGTAGTCCTAAAGGAACACCCCAACAGGTCTTCCAATCATTTCTTACTATAGTTCTGATGGTGAGGCCGGAGTGTTCTTTTCAAACAACAACAACAACAACAACAACAACTAATCATGTCACTCTTCCCACTTTTGAAACATACCAGCTACTCTAACCTACAGAGAAAAAAATCCAATCTTCCCTTGTTAACCTGACATTGGGTAGCCATTCATTCATATAATCGAATGTCTGTGATCTGCCAGATACTGTCATTGTACAACCACTATGGTTTTCCAATTTGCTTAGTACTAATCTTATCCAAACTGCCTTACAACATAGGATTTAGAGTGCATCTAAAATTTCAAAGCTCTTATTTGTTTTCTAAGAATATAAACTTCTTTATAAGACAGACATAGAAAATCACTATAAGAAAGAAAAATAGGGGTGTCTGGGTGGCTCAGCTGGTTAAACATCTGCCTTCAGCTCAGGTCATGAGCCCAGGGTCCTAGGACTGAGCCCCTCATCAGGCTCCCTGCTCAGCGGAAAGCCTGCTTCTCCCTCCCCCCTTGCCTGCTGTTCTCCTGCTTGTGCTCTCTCTCTCTCTCTCTCTCTCTCACTTTGTGTCAAATAAAATAAATAAAATCTTAAAAAAAAAAAAAAAAAAAAAAAAGACTATAAGCTGCAGCCCAGGACCAACCTTTTATAATTTTGACCAAATGATTCCATCAGAAAATCAAGAAAACAAAAGTGTTCTCTTTTCCACATGTAATGAAAGAAGGAAAAATGACAGCAAATTATTTTCCTTGAATACTTTTATCTCTCATGGACTCATAAAGAAAAATGAAAATAAAAATAATATTCATATTGTTAAGTTTGCATCATGGAAGAGGATTTAGATTTTTTTATCAGCTGTCATGATGTTTTCAAATTAAAAATACAGTCACATGTGTCTATGTCACAGACATATCAGAATGAGATTTATAAAATAATTTTAGATATTTAAATCATGCACAATGCTTAATGTATCTCAAATGGCATGAGAATATTCAAATGAACTCACTTTAAATATAAAGTTCACCGAATTACAAGCTGTCCCATGAATGTAATCAACAGTTTTCATAAATGAATTCTTTCTGAGGGTAATCCAGTTACTTGTTAAACAAATATTTACTAAGTGACTACTATTAACTGGGCATGGATTCAAGTGCTGAGTAAATAGAGATGAACAAGAAAATCCCTGCCCAAAATAAATAATTTCAGATAGTTCTAAGTGCTAAGAAAATGCAGTAATGGGAGAGGGACACTGCAACACTGGTCAACCTCAAATGTCATACAAGAGCTTGCCTCATCTGAATTCTGTAGCTCATAACTAAGCGTTACTATTCAGGTAAGTGCTTCCTTGGTATCTTGGTATCTCTAACTAAAGTCAATATGAAAGGCTTATTATTATTTTGAAAATGGATCAAAACCATAGTCTTTTTCAAAGACTAAAATTCCCTATTGTAAAAAGCTTTAGCTTTATTTAAAATGCCATCCTTATACCTTCGTTTTTCCTTAGCACATCCACGACACAACTATTATGATTAGAAGCATTAGTTGCCAAAGATGAATGTAAAGTAGCATTAGAATCAGTTGATGCTTTGATATCTGGTCTGTTTTTCACAGAAGTTCCTTTCATAGCTGTATGTTCAGTTTTTGTACTGTTCATTGTATCACTGATCTATAAGAAATAAAAGTTTATTGTAGCAAGCAATGTTCAATTAAATAAAAATACATGTAAAAAACAAGCAAAATAATTTACAACTTAAATGCTTTTGAAAATAAACTTACCAAGATATAAAAGTTTAAATTATATTCTTAATTTGTATAGGATTATTCTTTAAATTTTACAATAGTTTAAGAAAACAATTTCTTCACTTAATCTCCATTCTCAGTAGTCCAGTACTGAAGGGGAATGGGAGGGTATATTCTGAGGGGAAAAAACCCTACATTTTTGGAAGTAGTAATTAGTATTCAAGTAAATATGTATGTAACACAGGAGATAACGCCAAAGCTACCGAGTTTAACATTTTTATCAAATTTTCTTAACAAGGTCAATATGGATATTAAAGATCTGAGACTCCTAAAAATAAAATCTCAGTTCAAGCAAATGAATTATTCTGTATGATTGAGTTTTCCAAAGAGAAATCAAGATTTAATACATACACATATCAATATTCTTTACCATTAAACATTTTAGACAGGAATCTTTCCAATTCTGTTTTTCTTTGTCTTCTTACACACACTATAATGAATACATTTAAACTTTTTGATAATTCAGGTCATCAATGTGAATATCAGTTATGACTACATAGCAAAACCTATGGGTTTACTGCATCATAAAAGTGATCTGGCTTCATTCAAAAACCCCAATATTACTGCCCCTTTTTACTTACCTGTTTTTTGTTACTTTTCTGTCTCCATCTTGATTGTTAATTATAACTCTATAGTCAGTTATAACTTCTTATGGCCCTAAAGATACTTATCCATCACAGCCATGTTCAGAACACATGCGCTTATACCTACATCATTTTCCTTGAAAAGAATCTACTGTATATTTAGATAGCAGTTTGCCATATAAAACCAGTGTAAATCCTAGTAAGCTTATTCATTAGTCTCTACAAATATCTTTTGTGAAGCCCTTCATAAACAAGAAGGAACCTCACAAACATCAGTGCTCAATTTAGCAACTCATATTCTTTGGTCAGCAAAGTACATAGTCAAGAAATATATTTCATATCCATTTTCGAAGTATTAGTTGAAATTTAAAATGAGTGTGTATGACATTTAGAAATGTCAAAAAGATAGATTTCAAGATACTGTAAGTATAAATTCTAAGGGATTAGCCTCTGATGCTACCCTCTAAATGAGGGTAGACTTCAATCTCTTGGTTAGGGGTTCTTAATCTAGACTACTGTCATAGTGATCTATGGAGTGTTCCTTAAAACCACAGTGAC
The DNA here is from genome assembly GCA_028534135.1 of Potos flavus. NCBI lineage: Eukaryota > Metazoa > Chordata > Mammalia > Carnivora > Procyonidae > Potos > Potos flavus. The sequence continues at coordinate 14,927,800 of CM052897.1, forward strand.
CTGGACATCATCCTAAAGCTTCTTTTTCTTTTTTTATTGTGTTATGTTAGTTATCATAAAATACATCATTAGTTTTTGATGCAGTGTTCCAAGATTCATTGTTTATGTACAACACCCAGTGCTCCATGCAATACATGCCCTCCTTAATGTCCACAATAGCCAAACTGTGGAAAGAGCTGAGATGCCCTTCAACAGACGAATAGATAAAGAAGATGTGGTCCATATATACAAAGGAATATTACTCAGCCATCGGAAAGGATGAATATCCAACTTTTGCATTGACATGGATGGGACTGGAGGAGATTATGCTGAATGAAATAAGTCAAGCAAAGAAAGTCAATTATCATATGGTTTCACTTACTTGTGGAACATAAGGAATAACATGGAGGACATCCTAAAGATTCTGCTTCACTAAATCTGGGGAAAGGCTGGGATTCTGTGTATGCTTGTTTTTTAATCTGAGGTGATTCTAATATGCAGCCAGAGTTGAGAACCTCTGTCCTAGGGTAATATGCTAAAAATATGAATAAAAACTGGGACTCTAACCTTAAACATTCATTTGTCATCATAAATTTTTTTTAACTTACACTGTTAGGAATGGTGCTATTACTGCCTTGTCTGTGAGGGTCCATTCTGACTCCTGTAGGAATAAGAAAGTTCAGACTGACATGCTCTAAATTAGCTTCAATAAAATATATTACAATCAAGTATTTCCAGAAGTTATATATTAAAGGTTAAAAAGTATCTTTATCAAAATTTATCTATTTTCTTTCCTTTTTTTTTTTTTTAAAGATTTTATATATTTATTTGACAGAGAGAGATATAGCGAGAGAGGGAACACAAGCAGAGGGAGTGGGAGAGGGAGAAGCAGGCTTCCCGCTGAGCAGGGAGCCCGATGCGGGGTTGATCCCAGAACCCCGGGATCATGACCTGAGCCAAAGGCAGACGCTTAATGACTGAGCCACCCAGGCGCCCCAAAATTTATCTATTTTCTTAATAGCTTGTTTAATAGTTGACTAAAATCCTTTCTAAAAGAACATGTAAAATTAAAAGTGTTTTTACTTTCCAAGTGCCTGTTACTGTACAAAAATACTTTTGGAAGAAGCTGAAATATTTATGAGCTAATTAAAACCATCTCCTGAAGTATCATGTCAAATTAAGAAAGTACATCAGAATTAACTGCAGAAAAAACATTGTATCCTACATGTCTGTGGATTCTACCACAACATAATGATAGGACAGGCAAGTTTCAGAGTTGAAATGCAACCTACTTGATTAACCAGGCAGGAAACATCATACCATGAAAAATTTTAAAACTAAGCCATAATCACTGGCTTTCCTGCAGTAACTTTTTTAAACAGCATATGAGCATGCATGCTCTAAGGTGTAAATTATGTTACCTTGCATATTTGGTGCTGCTGAAGAATCTGATGATGCAGCTTGGTAGGGTAAGTCTGTATTCAGCTGCAAAAGATAGCCCTCAACTGTAGGCACTTCATCCCATTTGACATGGAAAGAGTTGGTAGTGGCTTTGATCAGTTGCACTTGTGATGGTGCCGGTGGTTTCTCTAAAGAACAATATTGATATTATACATTGATGTTTCAAATGTATCAATAGTTTGCCTATATAGTTTGTGTGGGCCTAGGGCTCTGAAAACACCAGCAATGAGTATTTCTTTTTTTTTTTTAGCAATGAGTATTTCAACTGTTTACCAAGAAGGAGAAAATTTACTCAGATAAACATAGCTATCATAGGTTTGGGGTTCTGATTCTATTTATTTATTTAATTCCATATACAAATAGCTCTACACACAAAACAATCCAGTTCCAAGCTATCTGTGTCATCAGAATCAGAAAGAAATGTTTAATCATAGAGGTGCAGGGGATGGGGGGAAATAAGTATTTTATAGTTATAGCTATATTATTTTACCTTCTTTTTAAGTTTTTAATTTTAATGAGGCAATTTTCAGCCAATAGCATACATGTCAGAAATGCTGTTAATGTTAGCAAAGATGATTTGGATGTGATATTTTGGAAAATCATAACTTCTTAAAGTTAATACCCTCTCATCAAAACTTGTACTACCACAAACAAGTAATTACTTTGGTATAAAATATTACCAACATTTCCAAAACAAATAACAATCAAAGTTTTAGAACTGGGAAAAAGAATCTGAGATTATTTCTACAATATCCTTGTCCTCTTTTTGTTTACCTACCAATTCCAAGAACTCACAATAATTCCTAAAGGAGTACATTCCATCTTTAGACAGTTACATAAGAAAATTTATTCTTCTAGTGAGTTGATATCTGTACGCTATAATTTAATCCTTATAGAACAAGTCTAATATCGGTCTTTTTGTATCTTTTAGAGAAGGGGTCAGCAAACTGGCTGGTTTATGGGCTGTTTTTGTAAATAAAGTTTTATTGAAACACAGCGATGCTCATTTGTTTATGTATTAGTTATGATTGCTTTTTCTACCGCAGCAGAACTGCATCATTATAATAGAGACCATACGGCCTACAAAGTCTAAAATATTTACTATCTAGCCCTTTAGAGAAAAATTTGATGACTGTGTTTCAGAGGATAAGTAAACCTAGTTCCTCCAACTATTTCCCATACAGATTTCTCCATAATCCTATTCACAATCCAGTTCATTTACATTTCTTAAAGTAAGACAATCCACACAAGCAAATAATAAGAAGACAAGTCCAAGAGGTACACCACCCACGTAATAGAAGTTACATGAAGAGAAAATAGAGAAAACAGAAGGGTACAAATCAATGAAATTAATCAAGAAAATTCCCAGAACTGAAGAACATGAGTTTCCAGACTGAAAGGGCAGAATAAGTAGTCAACACAATGGGTTAAAAATAGATGCACAATGAAATTTAAGAACATCACCATGAAATTTAAGAACAGTTGGGACAAAAAAAAAAAAAAAAAATCACCATGAAATTTAAGAATAGTAGGGACAAAAAAAAATCCTAAAAACTATGAAGAGTGAGGGGAAAGTCATATTTGAAAACAAAAATCAGAAGTGGTTTGGGTTTCTCAAAAAAACTAGAAGCTTGAATACAGTGTAACAATGCTTTCAAAATTTTGAAGGGTAATGACTTCCAGTTTAGAATTCTATTTCCATGCAAATGGCCAATTAAGTGGAAGAAAGACTGAACATATTTCCAAACAATGAAATCTTAAAATAAATTTATCACCTATGCACCCTTTTCCTGGGATGTGTTCCACAAAAAATGAAAAAGTAAACTAAGAAAGGGAAAAAATATGGGATCCAGGAAACAGGGAATCCGGCACAGGTGAGAGGCAAAAGATATCCCCAGGAAGATGATGAAGGGAGACTCCAAGATGATAGCTGGGCTCGATTTGTGGAGGGCAATCATCCCAGATTGGAGCAGGAGAAATTTCTTCAAGACGATGAAATTTGATAGAATATCTGATGCATCTAACCATAATGAGAGAAGATTTAAACAAATAACAGAGTATGGATTGAATCAGTGGTAGATACATACAAATATAAAACAAACAAAAGTAACAATTATTAATCCTTGGCAAATAAAAAATTGTGCAAGGAAAGTATCACAATATTCTACATGGCTAACCTGTGAACAGTGTTTACGTGGTCATAATGTAAACAATGAATACTCATCTAACAAAATTATGGTATAACTATATTGAGAGAATCGAGGTAGGAAAGTCATATAGGAGAGAGGCGAGGAATGATGGGAAGAAGAGAGAAATCCTTAAGTTCCAGAGTAGAAAGTGAGCATTTTATGCCTAAACTGAAAAAAATAAAAGTAAAAATATATTCATGTTATATGGAAATATGGAAGTAAATACTTCCATACTTGTTTTATTTTATTTTTTTTTCCATACTTGTTTAACAGAGTTAAAAGCAGATGCTTGTGAAGCAAGGAAAATGAGAGGAAGGTTGGAGCAAAGGATTGCTATTTTTCATAAAAAGTTTTATGGAATTAACCACTATTTTCAATATTAACAAATTCACAAAGATTAACTAAAAGTGAAAAAAGGCAAGATGAAGAGCCTTCATTTCCCCAATCCCCAAAATTCATGCCAATTTATCAAGAGGAGAAGCAAAATCTAAATTTTGACCTTATGACAGTGGCCACGATTACTTTTAGATAGATATTCATGTCTAAAGAAAAGGTTTATGGAAAAACTGGCCATTCAGAGTCAGTAATTTTTAATCTTTTAAAGTCACAGATCCCTTAGATAATCTGTCGAAAGTGATGTATTTGGCCAAGAAAAATTTATACACACATATTTTTCTTCCAATCTCAGAGACTAAAGTTTATCCTTGGACTTCAGGCAATAACTCCCAATTTCAAAGATGCATCAGTAAGTTGGATTTTCTATATTTCCTGCTTGCTAGTATGTGCTTCTTCCACAGAAAATATTTAGTCTCTAACTTAGTTGTTCCATTTATTATTTTTTCAAATTATCTTAATTTTAAAATTAAACTGTTTTTACGTTACCAAACCAATGAATGCCTCTGTAGAAAACATAGATGAGAGAAAAACCTTTCAGAAAATGTTGAATCTCACCTTTTAGATAACACTTTGGTACATAATGTATCCTTCCAGATTTTTCTGTTTATATACTTAAAAGAAACTGGAATCATAGGTATGTTTTATAATCTGCTTTTCTCATGTAACAACATACATTACATCTCCAGATCTGATTTCTTGACTGACCTCCAGATTTCTTTATTCATCAACTATGTATTTGATCTCCTTATTTCAAACGTAGCATAGTCTAAATGAAACTCTTAATTTTCTCCACAAACTGGTCTTCTCCTCAGTCTTCCCCATTGCAGTAAGTGGAAATACCACCAAATTATTCAAGCTAAAACCTTCACCATCCATTCCTCTTTGTGCCACATGCCATACCCAATTCGTCAGCCAGTTCTGTCAACAAGAACTCCAAAACATATCCAGAATTCATCCACTCCTCCCCATCTCCACTGGCACCACTGGAGTCTAAGACTTCTCTGACTCCTGTGAAAGTCTCTTAACTGGTCTCCCTGTGTGCACTTTTGCCCACCTACAATTTATTTTCCACACAAATGCAGTGCCTATTCCAAAATGTACATCAGATCACGACACATCTCTCCTTCCAACTAATAAATAAACTACCCTTGTACTTTATAAACAACCTAAACTCTACCATGATGTGCAAGGCCTTACATGACCTGTCCTGCTGTCACTTCTCTAACCTCCATTCCTACGCTCTCCTCTTCCATTCAGCTCAAATCTGTTCCCGGATGTCCCAAGTACTCCTATCTCAAGGCCCTTGTACTTGCTGTTCACCCTTGCTACAGTGTTTCTCCCCTAGCTTTTTCCATGGATAGCATCTTCTCTCCATTTGGATTATATCCCAAACGTCGTCTCATATTTTTCTAACTACCCACCCTGAAGTTATTAACCCCACTTCCCGATACAGTACCTCTCATCACTACCCCACTGGTCTATCTTACTATCTTTACACGCTTACCAGAAATGGAACTTATTTTGTTAATTTGTCTGATTAGTGCCCGCCATCCTGCTGCCCTCATATTTTCTAAGAATATAAGTTCTTTGACATCAGGGACATCATCAGTTCCTTTCACTGCTGTAACATTTCACCTCTAGGCACGTAAAACAACCTAGAAAAATTCCTGATAGACAGGTGTCGATCAATAAATATTTATTGAAAAAAATGGATGAGTTCCATATTTTAAAATTTTTAGTGTTGTAATACTCATAAAAATCTTTTTAGGGGCAGCTGGGTGGCTCAGTTGGTTGGGCATCTGACTCTTGATTTTGGCTTAGGTCGTGATCTTAGGGTTGTGGGATTGAGACCCACCTCGGGCTCCATGCTCAACCGGGAGACTGCTTGGGATTCTCTCTCTCCCTCTCCCTCTGCCTATTCCCTTCCCCATGCTCTCTATGCAGTCTCTCTCTCTCTAAAAATAAATAAATCTTTTTTAAAAATCTTTTTATTTTGGAATACTTTTAGATTTACAGAAGAAACACAGAGTTCCCATATACTCTTTCCTGTTTCCCTTGATGCTAACATATTTATTAAAACTAAAAAATTAACTGGAATAATACTTTTAACTAAACTACAGACTACTCGGATTTCACCAGTTTTCCAACTAATGTGGATTTTTGTTCCAATCCAATCTAGGGTACCACCTTGCATTAAGTCTTCATGTCTCCTTAATCTCCTCCAATTTGTGACTATTTCTCACTTTCTTTGTTTTTTGTGTTTTTTTAAAGATTTTATTTATTTGAGAGAGAGCAAAAGTGAGAGATCACAGAGGGAGAGGGAGAAGCAGGGAGCCCAATGCAGGGTTAAATCCCAGGACCCTGAGATCATGACCTGAGCCGAAAGCAGACGTTTAACTGACTGAGCCACCCAGGCACTTTGCTTTCCTTGTTTTCCAGCACTTGGAAGTTTCTGAAGAGCACTATTCACGTAGAATGTCTAGGATGTCCCTCAATTTGGGTTCATTGGTAATGTTCTCACAGAGTGAGGTTATGGGTTTTGCAGTAACACAGAGGTGAAGTTTCTTCTCATCACATGATATGAGAGGCAGGGCTAAATGATTCCACATGACTATCACTAGTACTATTAACACTGATTACTTGATTAAGATGGTGTTTTCCAGGTTTCTCCACTGTTAAGCTACTACAGGTCCCTCTCCATATTCTGTGCTTTGGAAGGGAGACACTAAATCCAGTCTATACTCAAGAAACTCTTGGAAAAAAAAAAACAAGGAAATTCTCTTGGAGTGGTAAGTACCTACATAAAATATTTCTTCCAGTCATTTTTAATTATGGAAAAGAGAGGCAGTGGCATTTACACTAAATCTCAAGAGACAGGTAGTACTCAAGTATTTATTTACCTGAAGGAAAAATATTTGTTGAATACTCTTACCTACCAGTATCAAGATACCAAAGATCCTTGCAGCAAACTTGACTATTCAGTGCTTTTTTGTAGCCATCTCTTCCACTCCAAAAATATAATCGAGTGCCAATTGCAACAGCACAGTGTCCAGCTCTTGGTCTTGGTCTTGAATTTTTTTTATCTTCCTGAGAATCTGATACTAGGGTGGTCCACTCTGCTGTATCTAAAAGATAGAAATATCCATGACTACTATATTGTTCTTAACAAAATAACAAAAATTCTTTTATTAATAAATTTTATCTCAGTAAGTAACTCTTAAAAGACTCACCGAGATTTAGGTAAGAAAATGAACTCGTACATCTCCATTCACAATCATGAGGTGAAGTCTCAATATTCTCCCCCTTATGTGGAACCCATCCACCAAAAATGTACATCCTGAACAACAAAAAGAGAGAACATAAAATGATTGATTTTTTTTCTAAAGCTTCAATTTTTTTTTTTTTAGTTTTAAAATGCTAAGAATAGACTTAAATTTCTTATTTGTTGACTCAAAGCTTCAGTACTATTCACTTACTTATCATGATCAAGGCAATGGGAATAAGATAATGAATAAAGTGGTCTTCTCTGAAGAGTTTACAATTTCATGAAGCAATACAGAATCAAATTATTTCTCTCTGGCAAGTTAAATAAAGTGGGGAATATTTCACTTATAATACATTTGAAAATCAGTATTACATATAATATACTAAGTGTACTTCTGTCAGAAAGATAGTCAAATGACCTATGACACCCAAAATCAAATTCAGAGTTATATGCATACAGTAACCAAAGAGGATTAAGTTTCTTATAACTTTTGTCACTGATATAACTCAAATAAAAAACTAAACTATGTCCCTCAGGGCCCTAAGGGTTCTTGAGACATGCCTAATAGGTTCATCAGGCAGTGCCTAGGGCCCATGTGACCTCAGTCAACTAGACAGGCTTGGTTTTCTATTTTGTATATTAGAGTTCCCATGGAAAACCACATTTTATAAAAAGGTTCTGATATTCTAAAAAATATAGCTTATTAGATTTTGTTTATGGCTATTTTTTAAAAAAAGAACTAATGAGGTTCTTGTTGTTTCCTAAAACATTACTTATAGGAAAAAATCCCTACACAAAGAAAATAATTAATTTCTATTTACACAGTAATGCACAAATAAGGGAACTTGTTGATGATAGTAACAGCTAACCTTTATGGAGTGCTCTTTATGTACCAGGCACTGCTTGAAGCATTTCATATGTTTTAATCCATTCAATCCTCAAGACAACTTGTGAAATAGGTTTTATTATTATCTGCATTTTATATGTGTGGAAACTGAGGTACAGACAGATTAAATTTCCTTGCCCCAGGTCATACATAACAAATACCAAAACTGGAGACTTGAATTCACGCAATCTGGTTACAGAGTTTATGTTCTAACCATAACTCTATTCGAAGTTCAATCATTTTGTGTACATACTGAGTACATACCTGAGTACAAATCAAGTGCTACCAAAAATAAGTAAAACGAAACAGTGAGTTAGGTGTATCAAACCTGGCAATGGAGGCCAGGTTAGTGAGAAACACTCTGCCTCATACTTATGTAATAACTACTCTGTGCAAGGCACTGTAAGAAATGTACAGAAACGTAAGAGGCAGGATAAGAAAATGGCACAGTAAGTATTTTAGCTTCTATAGGCTTATTATTTTAGTTTTAGTAGACACAATCATTGTTAAATTCAATAATCTATTTCCAAGCAATTGGTAGCACCGCTCTTCTTTGTGTGTATCTTTCTTAAGTTGATTTAAAAAAAAAGTGAAAAAAAGAAAACCACCATACTTGTTTCCTATAACACTGGCTGTGTGAAGGCTTCGTGGAAGTGGCACTGTCCCTTTAGTTTCTGGTTTTGACCAAGACATAGTTTCTAGAAGTAAAAATAAGTATATCAGCAATTTGGTTTAATAATAGCAAATTACCTCAACTTGCAGAATTTTTTTTTTTTTTAAGATTTTATTTATTTATTTGACAGAGAGAGAGACCGCGAAAGAGGGAACACAAGCAGGGGGAGTGTGAGAGGGAGAAGAAGGCTTCCCACTGAGCAGGGACCCCCATGCAGGGCTTGATCCCAGGCCCCTGGTATCATGGCCTGGGCCAAAGGTAGATGCTTAATGGCTGAGCCACCCAGGCGCCTCTCACCTTGCAGAATTTTTAAAAATAAAACAAAAAAGGACTTACCAAAAAGAAGCAAAAATGTTTCAAAACCATTAGTTGAACTTCATCTTAAAATAAACATTTCCAACTGACATAAATAGCTGATTACAGTAATCTGTTTACACCTGAATGTTAACATTTGTAGTGGAGAAGCGTATTTAGGGTGCCACCAATTTTGAATTAAAACCAGATTAGGGATTTTAACATTTTAAGTAAGCACACATTGTATAGAAGATAGTCGAAAGTGAGAGGCACACCTACCCTCTAATCACTCACTCCTGGGATCCCCTTAAAAGAGCTAGTCACAGTTTTTTCACTGACCAACAATAATGTTACTAATGCTACATTTCCTGTAGACAGAGTAACCATTTATATTTGATCATTCCCAAGTGGGACACTTTATGGAGTGATAATTGGTACTGCTGATAATAACACAGGACAATAAGCATAAATCAGGGCCCTCTCAGGCAAACCACAACATATGGCAACCCTATTTATAAGGAGCACAGGAGAGTTACTATCATAAATCATTCATTTGTTTAACTTCACTGATTAGCTGCCATTTTTATCACATCTCGGCTATCCTAGAGCTGGCTACAAGTGCCTTCTATAAATCTGAGTGTAACTCAATAAATGCTGTAACCAAAAATATTTTTCAAAAGCGATTTTTACATTTGGCCTTATCAATCATAAACAGTTCCTGAGCCTGAATCAAGGTAAGCTTACCTAAGTCAAGTTGCCATAGATCATCCAGGCGAGCACCACACATTCCACCAAATACATACATCTTAGGACTTCCAGAATCTTTTTTGCAATATATGACAGCTGTGTGGGATTCTCTTGGAGAAGGCACAATTCCTTTAGTCACTGGAATGCTCCAACCCACAACACCAGAACCATGCTGTAGCTCCAACTCATAGAAATCATTCAAATATCTAGGATATCATGAAATAAATTAAAACATTAATATAATATATACCTTTTATTTGATTTTTGTTTCTATTTATAAAGATAATCTATGCTTGCTGTGAAAAATTCAGTTAGTACCAAAAAGCATTAGGAGAGCAAAAATCCCATTCCTCATTCATTATTTATTCATCAAACACTACTGTGTTTCAAGTACTCTTCTGGGGATCAGTAGTGAACAGAAGAGATTTTTAAAAAATTCCTGCCATCATTTAACCATCACTCTTGTCCACGACAACTGTGATGGTTTCAAAACATAGCCACAAATTCTGACACTTCCCACCAGGAAGTAGGATCTATGTGTTGGTCCCCACTCGTGATTCTGGGTGAGCCCGTGACTGCTGCCACTAGAATATGGTGAGATGCCACTAGATGATTTCTGAGGCTTGGTCACAGAAGGCTGATGCAGCTTCACTACACAATAGTTGTTCTTGGAATCCTGAAGCACCATAGAAGTCAAACTGCCACAAAAACCCCATGTGGAGCGGCACATACGGGCATGTAGGAGGACGGCCCCAGTTCAGTCCATCCTTCAGTCATCCCAGTGGAGGCACCAGATATGGGAGTGATCATTCAAGACTTCCCATCTCAGGGCCTAGCCATCACTGCTGTGTCCTGTCTGAATTCCTGATGCACAGAATCCCTGAACATAATGTTATTTTGCATGCTAACTTTTGGAGGAGTTTATTATATGGTACTAGATAATCAGGACAATCGCTATTGGCAATAATTGGTGAATACTCTTTCTGACCTCTCTCTACGAACATCCATATATGTATAAATGAGACATATTACAAATGTTGCTTTGCAACTTTTTTCTTTTAAAACTTTCACTCTATAATGTCATAGCAGTGCCCTACATAGCTTTTTTTTTTTTTTAACTCTAGAAATTGGCATTAAACTTTTCATCTGTGACATGGATGTTTTCAATGTTTTGAGCAAAATGACTTTTATAGGAATGTATTTCCTATCAAATTACTACTCAAATATAAGAGCAAAATTAAAAAACTTTAGGACATAAAAAACTTCAAAGTATAGGGGCCCTTGGGGTAGCACAGTTGGTTAAGCATCTGCCTCCTCATTCAGCTTGGGTTACGATCTCAGGGTCATGAGATTGGGCCTGCATTGGGCTCTGTGCTCAGCGTGGAGTCCACCTGAGACTCTCTCTTCCTCTCCCTCTGCCCCTCTACCCCCAAGTAAATAAATCTTAAAAAAAAAAAAAACTTTAAAGTTTAGCCATAAAATTGTTTTGGGAAAAAAGAGATTCTAGATGTTATTCCAAAAAAATAAGAAATCCAAGAAAAAATACACTGAATAAGAGAAATGGTAGTACAAAGAAACCAGTAATTTATAATATACTTAAGTTGATGTTTATTTTTTATTTTATATTATTAAGTTGATGTTTATTTTTTAAAAACTTATTTGACAGAGCGAGAGAAAGAGAATGCACAAGCAGCGTGAGTGGCAGGCAGAGGGAGAGGGAGAAGCAGGCTGATGCTGGGCTCGATCCCAGGATCCTGGGATCATGACCTGAGCCAAAGGCAGACACTTAACCGACTGAGCCACCCAGATGCCCCTAAATTGCTGTTTATAAGTATGGTTGTGAGGTCTAAATAATACTAAGAAAGACTAACCTAAAAATTAACTTCTTAGCGTTATAATCTGGAATAAGATTCAAGAATGCGTGGAACATATGGGAAAACCAAAAGAAGGTAAAGACACTAATCTATTATCAAGGATGACAAGATCCTTTCAGTTTAAATGTATGTGATAATTTCTGAGCAACTAAGGCAAGCACAGAATTAGCATGTATAACTTTCAAATCATTACATGGAAAGAAAAAAACAGTAAATCAAAAAAAGTAAGGAAAAGGAAAAATAAGCAAAGCATGGTCTACGAAAAGCAGTTAATAAGATGGTTAGGGGAAAAAAACACTATAAAGCAATGTCAAAAGAAAGACAAACTATGAAAAGAAATTTGGTACACCTCACAGAAAAAGATAAAATTTTCTAAATGTAAAAAGTTCCTACAAGATCAAGATTATAACCAATCACACAATAGATACAAATAAAAGGATATAAACAGTTCACAGAATGAGAAATAAAAATTGTAAAAATGTGTACGTACACACACAGAGACACAGATAAACACACATACATACACAAATGTTCAACCTTATTATGATTTTTAAAAATCTAGCAAAGGCAGGGGGCTGGAGGTGGAAAAGCAACAAAAGCAGAATAAATGGAAAACATAAAACACAAAAGTAGGAAAAAACTTCTCTATTAGGAGACAAAGTCTCTTGGGGGCAGGAAACCTGTAAGAAAAACAAATAAAAGAACCCTGAAACCAGGGTGCCTGGGTGGCTCAGCTGGTTAAGTGTCTGCATTTGGCTCAGGTCATGATCTCAGGGTCCTGTGATTGAGTCCCACGTCCAGCTCCCTGCTCTGCGAAGAATCTGCTTCTCCCACTGCTTGTCCCTCTACTCATTCTCTCTCTCTCTCAAATAAAATCTAAAAATAAAAAAATTTTAAAAAGAACCCTGAAACCAGCTATAAAGCAATTAACAGCAATGATATCAAAACTGTTTTGACAACTGATGTGGCACAGACTTACACAGATCAGAATGGATGCCAGCCAGTAAGCTATACCACCAGTTCATACTGGTCAATTGTTAGTCCTATTTACAAAAGATAAGTCTACAACAAAATAATACACACAGATTGAAAAGCAGATATACGAGAAATAAACAATAAATTCACAATCACACTGGGAGATTTTAACGTGTCATTCAGAAGTTGGTATGATTTAGATTCACAAAATCAAAAAGCTTCAAATAATAATTTAAAACAGTGATCTAATAAAGAACCTTGTGCCCAAACAACCAAGAACTTACAATCTTTATGAACACCTATGGAATAATCACAAAAACTGATTGACATAGACCACAAAGACAATCTCCAAAAAGAAGAAACCCCACAAACCACATATTTTTTAACACAATATAATAAAGCTACATATTAGCAATAATAATAAAACTTTCCATTTGGAAATCTTTACAAATTTATCCCAAATTACTTTTGGGTTAAAGAGAAAATAAAAAGCAATGACAATAAGAGCACTATATATCAAAACCTATGGAATATGGCCAAAGCCATAACCAGAGGAAAATGTGTAGCATTTATTAGAAAATAACACCGAAAATAAATGAACTAATAGGCATTCAAATTACTAGAAGTTAGAAAAAGGTTAGAAAAGGCACCCAAACTATTAAAAGTTAGAAGTTAGGGGCGCCTGGGTGGCTCAGTGGGTTAAAGCCTCTGCCTTCGGCTCAGGTCATGATCTCAGGGTCCTGAGATCGAGCCCCACATCGAGCCCCACATCGGGCTCTCTGCTCAGCAGGGAGCCTGCTCCCCCCCCTCCACCCCCTCTGCCTCTCTGCCTTGTGATCTCTCTCCTCTCTGTCAAATAAATAAAATCTTTTAAAAAAAAGTTAGAAATTAGAAAAAAGGAAAAATTTAAAGAAATGGAATAAAGAAAATAAATGAAAAATAAAAGTAAATCGATAAAACTAAAAAATGGTTCTTTGAAACCATCAAACCACTCACTCACAAGTCTGATTAAAGACACACACATTTATAAATGAGAAAAGAGATGTGACTACAGATATAGAGATTCTAAAGATATACAGAGAACTGTCTTATAATTTTTATCAAAAAATGTAAAAATCTAAGTGAAACGTGTGATTTTTCAAGGAAAACATAAATTACCAAATGATTCAAGAGAAAGTAGAAAATCTAAATAGATCAGTAACTATAAGAGATATTGAAAAGCTATGCAAAGATCATCTTCCTAAATTATACTAATCTCAGACAATTACGGGAAATTTCTACTAAATATTCAAGAAATTATGTTATTTAAGCATAATAAAAGATGGAAAGCTTCCCATAACCTCAGAACACAGCCCTGATTATATTCCCAGGAATAATAGAATCCTGATACTCAAATCAGATTAGAATAGGACTCCATCCCAAATAAAGTCAATATAGGGAAAATCAGTAGTGACTATAGATAATATAAATAAATGTTAGCAAAATGAATTCAGCAAAGTATGAAAAGAACACTGTAATGCAACAAAATGAGGTTTAACTAAAGATGGCTTATATTTCAGAAACTAATAATATCATTCACACAATTAATGGATTAAAGAAAAGAAACAGGGGCGCCTGGGTGGCTCAGTGGGTTAAAGCCTCTGCCTTCGGCTCAGGTCATGATGTTAGTCCTGGGATCAAGTCCTGAATCAGGCTCTCTGCTCAGCAGGGAGCCTGCTTCCTCCTCTTTCTCTGCCTGCCTCTCTGCCTACTTGTGATCTCTCTCTGTCAAATAAATAAATAAAATCTTTAAAAAAAAAAAAAGCTTAAAAAAAAAGAAAAGAAACAGTAAGTTCATTTCTATGTCTGAAATGAATATGAACATCCATTTTTGGTTAAAAAGAGAGGAAAAAACTAATCAGCAAACTAGAAATTTTTAAAAACTTCTTTAATCTGATCAAAAGCAAATACCAGAGACCTGTAGCAAACATCACAATTAATGATAGAAAGGTAAATATATTAATGAAACAGAATAGAGTCTTGAACAAGAGTTGACAAACATTTGCTGTAAAAAGCGAGACAGTAAATATTTTAGGCTATGGAAGCTATAAGTTCTGTCACAACTACTCAACTTTGCACTTTTTTAAAAAAATATTTTATTTATTTATTTGAGAGAGAAAGAGACCATGAGAGAGAGCACAAGTGGTGAAGAGGGAGAAGCAGGATGCCCATGGAGCAGGTAGCCCAGCACGGGCCTTTATACTAGGACCCAGGGATCATGAGCTGAGCCAAAGGCAGCCACTTAGCCGACTGAGACACCCAGGTGCCCCTCAACTTTGCTCTTTTAATATGAAAGCAGCCAGAGACAACATGTAAATGAATGGGCGTGGCTGTGTTCCAATAAAACTTTATTAACAAAGACAGGCAGCTAGCAGACCAAATTTGGCCCAGAGAGTGTAGTTCATAATTCCTGATCCTGAAAGCCTAGAAAAAGGCCTATTTATATGAGGATTAAGATATGATAGAGATGGGACTTCAAATCAGTGAGGGAAAAAATGACCTATTTAATAAATGGTGGAGAACTGGAAATCCATTAGGAAGAAAAAGTAAAAATCCTCATACTAATCACAAAGATATATTCTAAATCTATTAATATTTTGAACATAAAGAACAAAGCTGAGAAGGTACTAGATAGTTGTGGGGTAGAATAATCTTCCTAAGCAGAAAGTAATAAAAGAAAAATATTGTCAAACCTGGTAAAACAAAAATGAAAACCCTTTTAATAAAAGGCAAATAGAAGACTTGGAGAAAATATGAATTATGGTGATGGATACACAACACAGTAAATTGACTAAAATCATTGAATATGATATAAAAAGGATGAATTTTATAGTATATAATTTATACTCTATTTAAAAAGGAAAAATGAATAAGAATATGGATAATTTCAGAAAAGGAACTGCAAATGTCCAATAAGCATAGATAATCAAGCTCATTGCCAGTTTTTTAAAGAGATTTTATTTATTTATTTATTTTAGATAGAGGGCAAGAGTGTGCATGCACACACCTGGGGAGGAGTAGAGGGAGTGGGAGAGGACAAACAGACTCATCATGGAGCCTGCAGCCTGACATGGGTCTGGATCTCATGACCTTGAGATCATGACCTGAGCCAAAATCAAGAGTCAGACACAACCAACTGAGCCACCCAGGTGCCCCAGTCATTACCAGTTTTTGTTTTTTTTTTTAAGATTTTATTTATTTGACAGAGAGAGCGAGAGAGCGTGAGCAGGGGGAGCAGTAATAGAAGGAGAAGCTCCCTACCAAGCCCGATGCAGGGCTTATTCCCAGGACCCTGGGATCATGACCTAAGCCACCAAAGGCAGCCACTTAACCATCTGAGCCACCCAGGTGCCCCTCATTACCAGTTTTTAAAAAATCAAAATAAATCCATGAAATGTAGTTCACCTATTAGTTTGGCAAAAACCAATAAGAACAAGACAATTCAATACTGTTAAGGGTGTAGGCAGTCCCGTACACTTAGGAGTATCAAATGGTTTTGTCTCTTTGGAGGTTGATTCAGGAATACCTAACAAAGTTGAATGTAAATACCCTTGACCTCCCTCCCACCGATTCCATTTACAAGTATGAATCCTACAAAAATTGGGGCACCTGGGTTGGTCAGTCGTTAAGCATGTGACTCTTGATTTTGGCTCAGGTCATGACCTCAGGATCATGAGATCAAGCCCTGTGACCAGCTCCACGCTATGCATGGAGCCTGCTGAAGATTCTCTCTCCCTCTAACTCTACCCAACCGCCCCCAACCCTTGCTTGCTCTCTCTTTCTCTAAAAAAACAAAAACAGCAAAAACAAAAATAGTTATACATGTGCAAAGACTGTAATAGTAAAAAAGTGGAAATATTTAAATATCTGCCAGTCGGGGAATGGTTAAGTAATTTACATAATTCAGACTACTTTTAGCCATTAAAAAAAAAAAAATAAGGTCAATTTTTACCTACTGCCCTAAAAGATCTCAAAGATACACTGTTAAAGGAAAAAACAAGAACAAAAACAGGTAAACACCCAAAGTTGCAAAGTAAAAAGAAAGATCCCACTTCCATAAAAGAGAATACATGTATGCTGTAGAATCAGATCCATGTTCCCCACCTCCCCTCTCCTGCTAGGCAGAACACTCAGTCCTGGATCGCTGACCAGTGGAATGTGAACAGAAATGAATCTGCTAGCTTTAAACCGAGGCTTTCAAAAGCACTGCATCTATCTATTTGCTCCCTCCAGCAGCATAAACTTGAGAAGCTTGCCCATTATACACAGTAACCTAAAAAAAGCTGACTAATACATGTTACATGAAAAAGCTTCTAAAAGATGCACATCAAATTGAATTATGTGTTTGTCTGTGTTGGAGGACAGTGATGCTGTAAGAAAGAACTTCATATACTTTCTAATTTCTTGCATTTTTATAAGTCTGTATCCAGAAAAATCTGTTTAATATAAAAACAAAAAAGACATGCGCCACAAGTAAAAGTATCTGGATTAGCATGGTGGGATAAATTTTTTTCCTTTTCTCCAGTTTCTAAGTTACCATGATATTTTAGTATGTGTCATTTTTTAAAGTTTGGAAAAGACAAAAAAGCTAAGAGTCTAACATCAATGTAATGTAGGTAATATATTATGGCAACCTGCAAGTTCTCTTAAAATGATGCCAATGATCTTATTTAGCCATCAGAATGACAGTGAAACATAGATATTTAATCACTCCCATTTCACAGTCAAGGAAAACAGGATTAGATTACTTTCACCAAAGGACACACATGGTAAGCAGTGAATCAGAAAACAGTCCTTCAGACTCTAAATCTCCAAATCCTGAGTGCTATAATGACAATGTGATCAAACACTATGAAAAAAAAAAAGAGGTTGTGATTGGTTCTGTTTAAAAAAGAGGAGACAATTGTCTCAAAAAGTATTTGCTTATATGAACCACTATAATAGCTTTCTGTATGAAAAGTGGATATGATAGCCTTAATTTTACAGTGAGATTTTTGTCACCAAGTTCCCAGAGACATCTAATTTGAAAATAACCATTTGTACTTTTTGTTATTATTTATGACAAGTGAAATACATTGTGGTTCAATATATACAAATAGGTTGTTATAAGAAATTATATTAATATCATTAAATAAGATGATTTTATTAGAAAAGGCATAGTTTTGAAAACATATATATTCCAGGGACTAAGGAAAATACAACTGCACACAAATTTGTTCATTGTTAGGTTTAAATGCAAAAGGCTAAGTTTCATCCCTTTTAATAACTGAAAATGGTAAATATTAAATGTTCTTAATCTAAGTCATAAAATACACATTTGGTCCAAAAAAGAATCAGCGTACCTGGGAACATTATTGTTTGAATCTTCACTTTCATTTGCCAGACCACCAAACAAATAGCATTTGTTACCATATAAAGAGAAGCTATGTCCAAGCCGAGGACAAGGAGGTAAACCAGAAGACGGGGGGTGAGGTTTCACTTTTTTCCACAACCAACGACTTGCCTAAAAAAAGAGCATAAATACAATCAGACAATATCAAGAAAGCATTCCGATATTGTAAATAGTATAATGTCATACCAATACATTTTAATCGAAATCCAATCAGAAGGCTCCAATAAGCTATTTTAGGGACAAATGACAAACAGGTAATTTCTGGAACTAAAATAAACACAGTAATAGAAATTCAGTCTAGTCTTCCTAGGGTGCCTGAGTGGCTCAGTCAGTTAGGAGTCCAACTCTTAATTTTGGCTCAGGGGCATGAGGGCCGAGTGTGGGGCCTGCTCAAGATTCTCTCTCTTCCTCTCCCTCTGCCCCTCTGCCCCCTCCCCCAAAAAGGAAAGAAAGTCAGTTTAGTCTTCCATATTCACAGCTTTCCTCCACAGCAACCTAAGCTCATAATAATAAACAGCAGTATTTCCAAAATAGTTTCCAAATGAAAAATTAAATATACATAGCTTTAGGATTAAATGAAATCAATATATTTTTACTTTCTGAAATTAGGTAATCCACAGACAGTATATATTTCAACCTTTAAATAAGCATAAATAAAGCTAATTTAACAAACCAAACTCCAAAACTTACACTCTGGCTATGGATGCTCTATTTATGTAAAACTATTTGCTTATGAACAGGTATAATTCACCTACACCTGTCAATTAGCAGATGTCTTCATGATAATAGCCCTGCGAATATATGCACAGTTTAGAAATAAAAGTCAATTAAGGGCTGTCAGAGAGAACTTTGAGTGCGGTTCAACAGAATCAAATATATAAAGAACATATGAAACTGTACCCTTTTTTTGCAGGTATTGCCAGGAAAAAAAAAATAAATAGTGTTTATTAGTGTAAGGGTAACAATCTCTATAATGAAGGCAGAGGTTTGCAAAGTATGGTTTGGGGACCAGCAGCAGCACATGGGAACTTGGAAGGAATGCCAGGGGTGAGGCTCCACACCAGACAATACTGGTTCAGAAACTCTTGGGGGCAGGGCCCAGCAATCTGTGTTTTCACAAGCCCTCTGTTGCTGCTAAAATTGAAGAAGTAAGATACAAAAACCTAAACATGTAACATGTATAACTGATGCTAAGTAACAGATAGCTTAATGTTACAACTGTTACACTGGGATTGAAAAAAGACTTACATTAGAAACTCTGGCTTTTTAGTGAAGTGGAAACATTTTCCTCCAAGCTATAAAATGTGAAGTTCATACTATTTTAAATATGCAATGAAATATTTTGCAATCTTTCAAAGAATTAGCGATATCATTATTAAAGCTGTAGATTGAGACAGATTTGAGATACACTTACTTGCAACTCATATAACTCATTGCTGTATCTTCCATATTCAACCATTCCTCCAAATACTAATATTCTGGTACCATCACAGACAAATCCATGGGCAGCGCAACCTGGAGGGATGTCTCCTCTAACAGCTGGTAGGAACCACTGATTTGTAACTGGTTGCCAAAATAAAATGAAAAACCAATTATAATAAAGTTATCACAAATTATGAGTATATACTTTATATTTATCATCTATATCAGTGGTTATCGGAGATTGGAGATGACTTTGCCCCCAGGAGCAATTGGAGATGGCTTTGCCTAAGAAGCAAACTAAAAATGTGTAGTTGTCTAACTGGAGGGAGGGGAGAAATGCTCCTGGCAACTGGTGGGTAGAGACTAGAGATGCTGCCAAACACCTTACAATATACAGCGCATGCTCTTACAACAAATAATTCTCTGGTTCAAAGTGGCAATAGTGTTGCTGGTGGTGAGTATCATCATCCCTATTTTACAAGTGAAAATCTGACATTTAAGTTGGGTGACTTCAGCACTGGTCCTGGGCAACTGGCAGAGCAAAATTCAAACCAGGTCTAACTTATTCCAAAGCCAGGATTTTTACACTATACCGAAATGTCGAATAACTTTAAAACCATATAGTAGAGAGCCATAGAAGGAGAGGGTGAAAAAATGAAATTTCTCCTACGCCGCTATTTTATTAACCTTAAAAAGACCACTACAATTAAGTTATTTGGTTAAAGTCTTTGATTATGACATACACCCAAAATTCAGTAATTAGTCTTACACCAAGGAAACAGCTTCCTCTTGATAGCCCGCGCATTTAAAAGTTGGGGAAAAGGAAATTCCACCCTCCTATCCCGAGGCGCTCAAAGGCAGGGCCTCCCTGGCCAGGGGCACTTGTGATTTGTAGCGCTGCTCAAGCTGACGGTCCTCATTCCGAGCGCTGCACAGCTGAGCTTCAGGACACACACCCAACTATGCAGGAACAGGGGCCGGTCTCACCAACGAACCACTTCTCCGCCAGTTAAGAGGGTTACCAGTGGGGTAAAAACTTGACTGCCACCGGCCAGATACGGGGTTGTATTTGGGGTGAAAGTACCAGGCCTCTAGTTTTCCCTCCTCACTACCCCCAGCCCTCTCCCCGCCCGGATTCGTTTCCTCCCAAGGAAAGACCGCAGGCAAAGACGAGAAAGGCCTGGAGCTGCTTTGGTTTGGAGTTGGTTTTGGTTTTTGACAGGGGAGGGATCGCGGACCCCCGGAGTGGGCGAGACTTCGGGAAGAGGCCCTGGCGGGTGGAAACGGTCCCTCTCGGCTACGGCCGCCCGCAGGGCTGGGGCGGAGGGCGGGGGAGGGGGGCGGTCCGGGACCGCCTGCCTCAGGGCCGGCGCGCCCCGCTCGGGGCCCGGTTCTGCCCCGCGGGCCCTGGGGAAACGGAGCTGCCACCCAGGACACTGAGGAACCCCGACCGCCCGGCCGAGCCAGACTCCCCGCTGCCTGCCTGAAGAGGCAGTGACCCGGCGGTGACAGCTGTCAGGGCCTCGGCCGCCGCCTCGTCTCCCCTCCCCCTCCGCGGCTCCCACAGGCGGGGCCGTAGAGCCGCCGCCGCCGCGCCTACCCGTGTTGTAGACGTGCAGCTCGTCCGCGATGCCCTCGTTGCCCCCTCCAAAGATGATCATCAGCTCCCGGATGGCCACGGCCCGGTGTCCGTGCCGGGCGCGGGGGACCGGCCCCGTGAAGGAGGAAACCCGCCTCCAGTTGAGGAGGCTGGGAGCCGCCATCTTCCCAACCCCCGCCCCTCTGCCCACAATGCACCGCGCCCGCTCCAGCGCCGCCGCTCCCGGGGGAGGGCGGGGACCCGCCTCCAGCTGTGCGCCGGGGGTAGGGGTCACGTGACCTCGGGCGCCCGGGGCGAGGCTGGAGGCCGGCGGGGAGCCGAAGGGTCCCTGCAAGGAAGTCCCACCGTCACCCCCGGGCTTAATGTCCGGGCCTGGCACCCTGGGCAACAGGCCTTCGGGTGTAAAGACATACCTATTGACCAAGTCTCCCTTCCCCACCCAGGGCCTCTCGTTTTGTATTTGCGCGAGAAGGTACAGCGTTTTCCTTTACGGTCACTTTAATTGAGTATCTAGGATGTGCGGGCGAGTCAGACCCTTTGAACAGTTACAGCGCAACGGGGAGAAAAGCTCGCGTGGAGGTTCGAAGTGCCTGGAGCGCGGGGAGGAGAGAGGGAAGTCTGCCTCGGCGGGCGGGTAACGCGCGGGCCCAGGGCGCCCAGGCGTCGAGGGTGCCCGCAGTTGCGGGAGGAGGGAGGCGCCTGCCGCGCGAGCGAGCGGCCGCGAGTGCGGCGCCCCCGGCGAACGTGAGCACGCCAGAGGGAAGGTCGGAGCTAAACCTGCTCAGGCAAACCAGGCACTTGAGGTTTTGTTGGGTGTCATGCCAAGAAGTTTAGCAACAGTTAGCCGCGAAAGGTTTTTTTGTTTCAGCGGGTGGGAAACTATCTGTAGGTTTCCGTTTTATTAGTAGCTGACATTTGAGGGTCTTCCATTGCCAAACGCTGTCCTAATTGCCTTATGTGTATTAATTCATGATTCTCCCGACAATCCAGTAAAGTGGCTACTGTTATCTTCCTTTCGTGGATGGGGAAGTGAAGTACAAAGAACTAAAGTAATTCTCCGACGGACACAGCAGAAGTGGATTGGGACCAGGATTCAAACGCAGGGCTTCTGATTCCATAGCCCCCTCGCAGTCATATGTAACCCTATTAAGGCTGAGCTGCCTTATTATCTGATCCTATAAAGAATTACACTCGAAGAGATACAATTCCAGAAGAAAAAAAAAATTGAAAGCAGTTTAAATCCCTACCTCACACTCTCAAGAAGGTACCCACAACATACAGCAAAATTTCCTAAAATTCCTTTTTCTTCATCTCTTACCATTAGCAATTTCTCTCCTAAACCTGTATCATCCTCTCTCCTCCAACTCCCTCAATCCTGAGTCTGCCTCTCCACCTCCTCATCCATCTAAACTTCCCCTTGAGAAGTGATTCTCTATATGTTTAAAAGAAATTCTCACTGTTCTTTCAGCGGCTGCTTCTCAAGTTTTTCCTCTCACCGATTACCTCAATTTTGCAATATGGTCAAAGAGAATTTGGGAAAGGAAGGGGAATATGGCTGAAACAAAGAAAGGAGTCTATGAATATTTGTGTATTAATATTTTTCTTTGTCACATACATAAATGTTTCTGTTATAAAGTATGTATCTGAAACAATACTGGAAACATTGGGACAAAGCAATGAGCTTTTCATAGAACTTAAAATATTTAATTTAATACGAACTGTACTTTCTTCTGAGAGTTTAGGGTTAAGATGTCCTAACTTTTATGAATGATGCTGTAAGTAGATGGTAGTTGTGTGTGTGTGTGTGTGTGTGTGTGTGCATGTGTGTATTTAATGACCTTACAGCAAAAGACGAAGGGCAAAATTGAAAGTTATACAGCCACTATTGATATTCAAATTAAAAAAAAATCAAAACTTGTCTATGATATGTGAAAGGCTGAAAATCCCTGAACTGGAGGAAAGATGAGGGCAAAACCTTATGAGAAAGGTGATGACAAGTCATAACTGGTTGCTCAGATAAGGAGATGCAGGACAATGGAGGAAGTGTGTATTCATTTCCTAGAACTGCTGTAACAAAATACCACAAACCATGGGGCTTGAAACAGAAATTTGTTGTCTTGCAGTCTGGAGGCTAGAAACCCAAAATCAAAGTGTCAGCAGGGCCATGATCTCTCTGAAAACTGTAGAGGAGAATGCTTCCTTGCCTCTTTCTGGCTTCTGGTGGTAGCCATTGATTATAGGCATTCCTTGGCTTGTAGCTACATCTCCAACCTGCATCATCACATGGTGATGTTCCTGTGTATCTATATCTCTTCTCTGCATATAAGTTCACAGTTACATCCTAATGACCTCATCTTAACCTGATTACACCTACAAAGACCCTGTGTTCAAATAAGGTCATGTGTTGGGCATTAGGATTTCAACATATCTTTTTGGGGAACACAATTCAATCCATGACAAGATGTTTAAATCCAATGGAAATGATATTTTACCACAGCAGCTTCGGCTCAACTCTGCTTAATGAGGAGTTTAGAGTAGGTCCCTGGTTCTCAAGAAAGCTACCTTCAACCTTTGAAACTCTAGGAATGGAAGTTACCACCTGGGAGGAGAATGTAGAAAGGGAAGAGTAAGGCAGAAGAGCACCCTGAAGAAGCCAACATTTAAGAGGTAAAAACAGAAGGAGGCGCTCATGAAGGAAAGGGAGGATGAGGAGCCAGAGAGAGAGGTCAAAGGGAAACAGGCGAGGTCAAAAGGGAAACAGGCGAGGGTAAGAAGCCACAGGTAAAGGGAGTTTCACAGAGGCGGAAGTGGTTATCAAAGCCAAAAGCCATAGAGAGGTCGGATAAGAAAAAGACAAGTAAGTGTCTGTTGTATTTGCAAATTAGGAGGTTATTAGTGGCCTAGATTAAAATACTCGAGTGGGAGGAGGGAAGCCAGAGAAGATCAAAGACTGAGTAACAAGTAAGGAAGCTCAGATAAGGTGTATAGTCTACTTACAGAGACTTACCCATGAAAGGAAAGAAAACACAGTGGCTGGAGGGAGAAATGCATACAGGACAAGCTGCATTATTTTGCATGGCTGAGATGATCATGACTGTGGGCCCAGAAGGATGCAGTCGAAAAGGAGAGACTGAAGGAGCAATAGAAATGTCTTAGTCAGTTTGGGCTGCTGTTAAAATACTACGGACTGGGGCTACTCAGTTGGTAGAGCATGTGACTCTTGGTCTCAGGGTTCAAGCCCCACACGAGGTATAGAGATTACTTTAAAAAAAAAATCTTTAAAAAAAAATTGCTACAGACTGGGTGGCTTATAAATAACAGAAATTTATTTCTTACAGTTCTGAAGGCTGGACATCCAAGATCAGAGTCCAGCATTGTCAGGTTCTGGTGAAGCCCCTCTTGCTGGTTGCAGACTGCTGACTTCTAGCTGTATCCTTACATGGTGGAAGGAGTGACTCTCTGGAGTCTCTTTTATAAGAGCACTAATCCCATTCCTGAGGGCTTCACCCTCATGACCTACACACCAAAATACCAAAGGCCCCACTTCCTTGGGGGTGAGAATTTCAACATGTGAATTTGGGGAGGGGGCACAAACATTCATAGCAAGAGAATATGTCATTTGGAAATGCTTTCTGTTATAAGTGGCAGAATATCCAACATAGCAGCTAAATGATAAGGCTGTTCATTATCTCACATAAGAAATCTGGGGTTAGTTCAGTGCTGTCATGGTTCTGGTTAGTGGCTCTGAATTTCTCTTGGCCTTTCCTTTGTGGTCATAAGAAGGTTGGTGCAGCTCTGGGCATTGTGTCCTCATAGAACCATGCCCAAAGATAAAAAGCAGGAAGACAGCCAGGATGGGGAAATAGAACTCTCCTTTTACAAGGAGAAAAAGCAAATTGCCT
The DNA here is from genome assembly GCA_028534135.1 of Potos flavus. NCBI lineage: Eukaryota > Metazoa > Chordata > Mammalia > Carnivora > Procyonidae > Potos > Potos flavus. The sequence goes on from CM052897.1 coordinate 14,952,894, forward strand.
AGAAATCATCCAGCACACTTGCCCTTGGTTTTCATAGGCCAGAACTAGGGCATTTGGTATATTAAGATTACATTCACTATACTCACGGAAATACCAGACTGATGGCTTTAAAAGTGTATATTTCTCCCATATACATGAGTTTTGGAGGTAGCAGTCCAAAGCCGGCAGGCATGGCAGCTGTGTTTCACCAAGTCGTCAAGAATTTGTAGGTTCCGTGGATTGGAATTCCTCCTTCCAACTCATGGTCCAAGATGGCTGCTCCAGCTTTAGTTATTGCATCTGCATTCCAGCCAACAAGAAAGAGTAAGAGAAAGGAATGTTTCCTTCTCCAGAACACTTTCTGGAATTATATATATTATTTCTGGTTACACCTCATAAGCCAATATTTAGTCTTAAGGCCACAGTTAGTTGAAGAATGTCTGGGACATGTAGTTTTCATTTAGAATGGCCATGTTTCCAGCTAACGTTCAAGGTTCTGCTACAGAGAAAGAAGAAGAGAACAGATATTGAAGTTCATCTTGCAGGAGGGTGGCTACAGGAGTCTGGGAAAGTAGTTTTTTTTGTTTGTTTGTCTGTTTTCAGCCTCAATAATGAGAAGCAGGCAAGGAAGAAAAAGTTGGAAATGAGAGTTGCCTGAGCTAACCAATTAGGCCTCCCTCAGGGAGAACTGACACTTAATGGAGCAAAATCCTGAAGGTTCAAGAAAAGATGGATTCAGAAATACACATGGATTTACATGTGCACTAGAGTGGAATATGTTATGTTTCTATACTGTAGATTATAGATTACATAAATATTTCTATTCTATAAGTGTATATAGAAAATGGAAGCTCTCATGGGTGGTGCTGCTTTAGCCATTCAAGGTTCCATTAGAGAATGTACCTTCATCACTCACTACTTTTTCCCCTTCACTCTTGCTCCCCCACACCAAACACCCATCAGGTATCTGGACTTGCAACATAGCAAGGGTTAAGGTCACGGGATTTAGAATTCAGTAGGGGTAGCCATTTACTAGCTGTGTGGTCTCGGTCAAATCATTTATCCTCTTTGAGCCGCTGATTCTTTGTCTATAAGATGGGGATAATAATAGCATCTATTTCTTAGAGTTGTTTTGAAGACCAAATGAGATAGTATATGTAGAGTCCTTGCTTTGTATGGTAGTGTAGTTTTTTTTTTTTTTCTTAAGATTTATTTATTTATTTGAGAGGGGCAGGGAGGGGCAGAGGGAGGGAAACTTCAAGCAGACTACCCCTTTGAGCTTGGAGCTCAGAGCCTGATGTGGGGCTTGATCCTACCACCCATGAGATCACGACCTGAACCAAAACCAAGAGTCAGAAACCCAACTGGCTGAGCCACCCAGGTGCCCCAGTTGTGTAGTTTTGTAAAAATGACCACGTAAGTTGCAAAGCGAACTTAAATTTCAATGGGAAAAATTACAATTGTGCTGTGATCTCTAAATATTTTTGTCAAAATATTAAAACTCTTACTATTGGCTTTAAATGCCTAGGGAAGGAGTGCCTGGGTGGCTCAGTCTTAAGCATCTGCCTTCAGCTCAGGTCATGATCTCAGGGTCCTGGGATCAAGCCCCACATCAGGCTCCTTGCTAGGCAGGGTAGCCTGCGTCTCCTTCTCTCTCTCCCTCTGCCTCTGCCACCTGCTTGTGTTCTCTCTCTCTGTGTCAAATAAATAAATGAAATCTTAAAAAAATAATAAATGCCTAGGGAAATGAGAAAATTAGTAAACCTAGTATTTATTTGCTGTTATTTGAATCATTAGAAACATTGAGAATTAAATGTTTGGGGGAGGGTTGGATTTTTGTTTTGTTTTGTTTTGTTTTGTTTTGTTTAAAACTTATCAAGAGGGGAGCACCTGGATGCCTCAGTTGGTTAAGCATCTGCCTTCGGCTCAGGTCATGATCCTGGGGTCCTGGGACCAAGACCCACATTGAGCTCCTTGCTCAGCAGGGAGCCTGCTTCTCCCTCTCCTTCGGCTCCTCCACTCCTGCTCTCTCTCTCTCTCTCTTTCTCTCTCCCTACCTCAAATAAATAGATAAAATCTTAAAAAAAAAAAAAAAAACTTATCAGGAGTAGTCTGAGTAGTGCTTGCTTTTCTGTCATACAGTTTACGGTACAGAGTAGGCATCTTTTATCTGCCTTGACAAATTGTCATACTCCTTTCCAGGTTTGGATCAGCTTTCTATATTTTATTCTTTGCACTTTCAACATCATGAAATATCTTTGAGAGTTCCTTTAAGATGAGTTTTTTATCCACATCTCTTGGGTGTGAAACATCATCCTTTTCTGCACAACCACTTTCTACATTTATGTTCAGAAAGTCACCTTTACTAAATTCTTCAGGCTGCATGTCTAGAGTTGCATAGCGACAGTGCCATCCCCCAGCCAGCTTTTTCTTCTCTACCTCCATTTACCTTTGATTTGAACTTCACTCAGATCATTGTCGCTTTTTGTTTCTTTGCTCCCCTATTATCTTTGTTGGCCAATTCTCTCTCTTATCCATTTTTGTAAATATCACAAGAGTTTTGTAAATATCCCCGGGAATTAAGGAGGAAACAGGACCCTACGGTTTGTCTGTACATAAACTGAATAACAAATGTCCAGTGACCAATCACTGGCTGACTGAGGGACAAGTGACATGATTGGTCACAGATCCCATTTTGGATCCTTTGTTTGCATAGTAATTTCATGGACTCAAAAGTTAGCAGCGGAGTTTGTCCTTAGGCAAGTACTCACAGTTAATATACTATTGTAATAGATGTGAATTGTGCTGTTGAGGGCCTGATGTCATTGAACCAAACCATGAAAACTGAGATCTGTGCTGTCGCCATGCGAAGCAAGGCTTCCGCTGCCCTGTGTGATGCCTGGCAGGTAGTACTTAGTAAGTAGTAGACTGTTTTACTTGTATCATCGTTGTCATTTTCATTATATTACTCCTGTTTCTACTCTTCCTTCTGAGCGGCAGGCCACTGAGGAGTCAGCCAGAGAGGGAGGGGCTGGTGCTGGGAGGTGGCAGACAGTGCTGTTTCCCGCCAAGCCTGTAAATTGCCCTGTCCAAGGGATACCTTATTCTCAGCTGAGGATTCAGGCCAAGGGCTTCTTGGCAGAGGCCTGGGAAGGAGTTTTGGGAAGTGCCAGCAGGTGGGCCGGACTCAGCAGCAGAGAGGCAGGGCCGGCAGGGCTCCCGAGATGAGAGATGCAGATGGTGTCTGAGAGGTCTGTTCACAGATCACAGGGCTCTGGCCATGGGTCTTGGCTAGAGCTGTGGCCAAGGCATGGTGAGGACAGCTGGCTGAGTGAGAAAGAGGGCCTCCAGGTCAAGAGTCAGGTGCAGGCATAATTCCGACAGCTTAGAGGGTAGCGAAGAGCCCAGAGCGCCTCCACTTGGGACAAGAAGGTGACCCATCATTGAGCCCCATCGGGAAAAGGAGAGGGAACTGAGACTCCTCTAGTTATATTTCCTGCCCCACGTGCGTGACCTTGGAGCCCAGCCCCAGGAGATGAGGTGATAATCGAGGCTGTCAGCATGACCCAACATAGTGATTCATTGCTGCTCTACTAAGCTTCTTCCTTCCTTCCAGTCTGTTTATCAGCCTTAATAGATTTTATCTAAGACCTTATTTACAAAGCGGTATACTCAGCCAGAGCAGGCCCATTGGGTAAGAAGGAATGATGAACATTTGACTCTCAACTAATAAAAAATAAACACAGAATAATAATGAGTCAGATATACACTGTGTCAGCTAATGATACCGCATATAATATAAGATGCATATAAATCCCACAGGACTGCATTCAGGCATAAAAAGACCAAAGTGGACCAAAGTGACATACCCATGCAATGACCTGTTTTCCTCACCAGGTTGGATGTTTCAGAATATTTAGTGCAGGGCTGCTCTGGTGACTCCCAGGGCCAGCAGGGACTTTGGTTCCTCCTATGTTCTTGCTCTGCCTTCCCTAACTTGTGCAGGGCTGCCGAATCAGACGATGCCAGGGGACCCTGCCCACATGGTACAAGGGTATTTTCTGTTTACCGATACAGATCTACTCTCCATTCTCTAGTATATACTCTCTACTCTCCACCTGTTCAGTGCCCTGAGAGGCTGACTTAAAGATAGGACGTCGCTTGATCTGCCGTGCCCTCTGACTTCCAGCAGGGTTTGGCCAGGGGGAGGTACCACCAGCGGAAGATGGCAAACTCAAGGTCATTAGCGCCCTGGTCCCTTTTGCGTGGCTCAGCACCGTCTGCTGCTGTTGGGTAGCCCTGTCCATTCAGCTTCTTTCCCAGTCCTAGTAACCCCTCCCTTGCCTCACCCTTCAGGGTTACAGGTGGCCATACCTCCCTCCAGTTGCTAATACCTCCTTACTGCACCATTTGTAACCATGTTTCCTTAATACCCACCTTTTCAAATAATGCCTTTTTTTCAGAGTCTCTGCCATGAGCCTTTTGGAAGGTCCTGCCAGGACCCTGACCAGTTCAACACTGTCATCTGGGCATAGCTGGTGTGGCCGTGCAGCAGCACAGTGTGGCCCTTTCATCCCTGGAGCTGCAAGATGGATAGTCCCCCTCCAGGCATCCAGGCTGGATTTCAGACAGGAAGAAATGGCAAAAGGCACCAAACGGTCCTTTGCCAGGAAAACAATAGCCTGTTAGGAAGTCACAGACAGCAGGAGGTGTTTGTAACTGGGCCATTGCTGCCCCAAATGAAAGTGTGTTTCTAGTTCAAGGGAAGAAGCAGAGAGGGGTATTAAGTAGGCTACTGGCAGTGTTTGCAACATCATATCACACTTTTGGACTTTTTTTTTTTTTAAGGTTTTATTTATTTATTTGACAGAGAGAGATCACAAGTAGGCAGAGAGGCAGGCAGAGAGAGAGGGGGAAGCAGGCTCCCCGCTGAGCAGAGAGCCCGATGCGGGGCTCCATCCCAGGACCCTGAGATCATGACCTGAGCCAAAGGCAGAGGCTTAACCCACTGAGCCACCCAGGCACCCCGACTCTTTTGGACTTTTTAAGAAAAAGCTACAAATAACCTACTGTTGTAAGTCCTTTCCCTAGTTCATACATTGAACTAGAGGTGTCTTCATCCAACAGTAAAAATACAGTAGTCCTCCCCTCCTTATCTGCAGTTTTGCTTTCTGAGGTTTCTGTTACCCTGAGTCAACATAGCCGGGAAGTGGAGGATCCCCCTTGTGATGATGGATGGTCAGAGAACAACGTGGCCAAACACTTCGTCATCATGCCGACATCATTCATGTCGCTTCATCCACTTCGTCTCATCCCATGGTATTTGGTCATCTCACGTCATCACAAGAAGAAGGGTGAGTACAGTACAATGAGATCTTTTGAGAGAGAGAGAAAGAGACCACATTCACATGGCTTTTATTTCCGTATATTTTTATAAGTGTTGTATTTTATCATTACTGTTGCCTGATGTATAAATTACAATTTATTATCGGTATATATGCGTAGCAAGAAAACTTAATATACAGAGGGTTTTGGAACTAGCCATGGTTTCAGGCACCCACTGGGGGTCTGGGAACAGACTCCTCACAGATAAGGGGGGGTGACTGTGAACTTCCATGTATTAAGCCCTTACTGAATGCTTTACATGCATATCTTCTAACCCTCACTAGGAGGCTTCCCACTCTCTAGCTGCGGAAACCACAAGTGAGTGGTTTTGAGTGATGTGTTCAGTATAATGTCTGAGCTAACAGTTGGGTCTGTCTGTCTGTCCCCAGAGCCCATACTGGGAGCCATCGTACTTCCCAGAGTGTCCCTTAAAACCTGTGTCTCTCTGTTCTCATTTCTTCCCCAGGGAAGAACCTGTGTACACAGTGAGGAAATCTAGGTCATAGGTAATAAGCCTCTCGTGTCCTCAGAACATGGCCCACTAGAAATAAAGGAGAAAGAATCCCAAGTTGGAGACAGTAGGGAAATGAGCAGAGATATTTGGGTCCGTATAGAAGTCAATATGAATAGCGAGCAGAGTCTATGAAAACAACATAATTATTATTTCAATGGTGAGTCCCCCTCTGGGATACTTTGGCTGTTATACTCTCTGAACCTACTTAGTTACCAGCTCACACACTGGGTCAGGCATTCCGCTAAACAGATGAGAGATGCAAAGGGGGAGAAAACCCGGTCTTTGGAGGACACTGGAGTAGGCAGGAGTCAGCTTGGAGGGCCTCCCTCCGCAATGCTTTGGGACACATCTGGCCGGCGGGCCCGCTGCTCCTGACAGCACGTGGTTCTGGAAGGACAGGAAATGGTGCTGTCTTTGCTCCTGTGAGGGCCATGAGGACGGGAGCAGGAGTGCTCAGCGTGCGGTACTCGGGGTCGCCACTGAGCCTTCCCGCCTCCTGTGGGCGATCCATGGATCAAATGGACCTGCCACACCTGAGGATAAATACGTGATCACTATGTCCGTTAGCAAACACACTGGGTAAAGCTGTGCTTTCAAACAGAATCCACCTCCTGGGAGTAAAGAGAAAAGAGGAATGGCAGAATGTTCGGGCTGCTCCAAAGAAAAATGGCGTACGTGCTGGATCGTCTGAGGGCTTTAGGATAGGAGAACACCGCCAGGGCAGCCGATAACTCCACCAAAAGGGCCCGGATGCTGAAGGCCCGCCAAGTGAAGACGGCAAAAGCGCTGGATGCAGTTTGACCCTTAGAGTTGTCCCTAGAGATCCTGGTATGTGAAGGCTGCCTCTAGTAAGGAACAGGTGAGAAGTGCCGACGGGAATTCCAGTCTAGGCTTCGTCACCAACTTGCTTTGGGAACTTGGGACTTTAACATTCTTAAAAGCCTCAGTTTGCTGATCTGCAAATTGGAGCGAACAACATCTCTGTTCAACTTACCCAATGGGACTGTTATGAGAAGAAAATGAAATAGAAGATGTGAAGATGCTTTGTCAATGTTCAGAGTTCTACACAAAGGGAAGCGATTCCAGATACTCCCACCCTCCAAGTTCAAGTCTGAAAAAACAAAAACAAAAACAAACAAACCGACTAAACCCTTTAGGGCTGCACCGTTCAATACAGTAGCCACTAGGCACACTGGCTGTTGAGCATTTAAAATGTGACTAGTGGAACCGAGGGACTGGCTTTTAAATTTTGCTTAATGCTAATGAATTTAAGTTGAAAAACTGATACTTGATTCAGTTATTGGCAAGCTTTTAAGTATGCTTGGAACAACCAGAGTGTGTGAGCCTAATTTTTAAACTATAAATTATATGAAATCTAAGTACATATCAATTATTTCTAATGAAATTTAGTGTTTGAATTGAGATGTGCTACAAGTATAAGATACACAGCAGACTTCAGACTTAATACGTGTTGAAATCGTATTTTGTATATATTGGGTTAAATTGTATTTTGTATACATTGGGTTAAATAAAATATATCATTGAAATTAATTTTACCTCTTTTGTACTTACCTTTTTTTTTTCTTTTAACGCTTAGCCCAGTGCCTGGCACATGGTTATTCTGCTCTCTCTCTCTTTAAAAGTTTATTTATTTAAGTAATCTCTACACCCATCGTGAGGCTCAAACTCACAACCTGAACACTTTAATGACTGAGCCAGCCAGGTGCCCCCTTTTTGTACTTATCTTAAGGTGACTACTAGAAAATTTAAAATTTTGGGCTGGCCTGCATTATATTTCTAATTTTTTTTTTTAAAGATTTTATTTATTTATTTGACACACAGAGAGAGATCACAAGTAGGCAGAGAGGCAGGCAGCGAGAGAGGGGGAAGCAGGCTCCTCGCTGAGCAGAGAGCCCGATGAGGGGCTCGATCCCAGGACCCTGAGATCATGACCTGAGCTGAAGGCAGAGGCTTTAACCCACTGAGCCACCCAGGCGCCCCCTGCATTATATTTCTATCAGAAATGCCACTTTAGGAAGAGCCAATGAGCAGAGGGATCCTCATTTTCTTATAGGAGCTAAGGAGAGAGATTGCAGAAATAAATTCCATGATACCAGGCAAAGTGCTGGCACCATTTCCTGGGTTTCTGAGAATCAATAGCAGAAACAGAACAGCCCAGTGTGGGTGGGGTTGATTCCCTGCCTGATTCCTTTCCATGTTCGGGCTCAAAATACACCATCTTAAAACTTCCACTGCTGTCATTGCTTTGGTAAAATGAGACCATAGCTGTTAGCTGAGCTTTAATTTGGGGACCACAGCATTTTAATGACTGGGGGATTTCAGGAGAAACTAGTGGCTATGATGAGATTCTGAAAATCAGTATGAACTTCATTTTTCCACTTCTGCTCTTTCGAAGTTTATCTTAGACCCGACGTGTGATGGCAATCCACCCTCCAAGCATTTGCTTTTCTCCCGGTTTTGAATCTTTCCCTCCAGCGCTGCCTTGTTTTTGAAACGATTTGCACGCAGACTGCTGGAGGAGGATGCGAGAGGAAGTCTGACCATGCGAGCCAGGCTGCCAAGCACATCTGGAAGTGGTTTCAGGGGCCGCCTCACCCTGCAGCCAGCGCAACGCCTGATTTCCAGCTCTCCCAGCTGCTCCGCGCAGGAGTGGAAGAAACCCGAGCCTCTCCAAAGTCAACGCAAGCAAAGGGAGGGGGAGTTCTAGGGGCAGGGGGAGAAATACTCTCTTGGAAATGTAATATTGGCCTTGGGGCTCTCCAACCCTTTGGGCTTTCCAATGGGATCTTAGAAGCAGCCGAAGCAGCGGGAAGGGCAGCAGCCCCGGGCCAGCCAGGAGTTGAACGCTCTGCCCTACAGCTCTTCTGGACGGAGGAGCCCAAAGCCCTGCCCTCACCATTCACCAGGTAAACAGAAATTGGCGAGCAGTGTGGCAGCCTTTCCATTCTACCCTGGCCCGCCCGCAGCAGCCCTTTGTTTTGCTGTAGACTCAAGAACGTAAATCAGCGGTGGATTGTCCCACATGAACTTTGCCTTCAGGAACTCCCAGCCAGTGTTTATAGCATGCCGAGGCAACCATTTTTCTTCCCCCCCCCCTTTTTTTTTTTTGCCATTGCAGCAAATCCAGGATACTCTGTGCAAGTTTTTCACATGCTGGACCTGGGTTTCCAGACCTGGGTTTAACTCCTCTGACCAATGTGATTTACTATTTTCATCGTATTTTAAGCACGGAAGTCAGCGGTGAGCTAGGACCTGGACAAATGCTAGTATTTAAATGCAGGTACATTTCTGAGCCACGAAAGATTTAATTGAGCTGTGATTCATGTTTTCAAAACCTGAAAAAGAGATTTGGTAGTTGTGGAAATCTAAATGAGGCTTATAAATACAGTAGTTGTTGTGTTCGGGTTGAAAATGCTTTCTTAACATGTAAAAACTATCTTACGTTCACTGTAGGAGCAAATGTAGGACCTTGGGTAAGCCTGATAGATAACTTATGATAGGAGTTAAGAAGGAATAGTTAACACAAGAGTAAAAAGAGGGAGAGGGGGAAAACATGATGCCATCTAAACATCTGGCCCTCCTGTGGGGTGGAGGTGGGGGGATCAGTCCTCTGTGTGGCTCCCCGTGTAGTTAGTTATCAAAGTGACATTTATTGGTTTGTTTCGTCTTTTCCTCCAAATGGCGTTGTGTTGCCTTTCCGTACAGAATCCTGTTTGTGCTTACCGCCCTCCATCGAGTGCAGGGACAAGTAGAGCAGTGCAGGGCGGTGGTGAGAACATGGACTCTGGGGCCAGACCCCAGAGGCGAACCTATGCATTGCCACTTATAAGCTTTTTAAGCTTTGACTCTAATTACTTACTTGTCTGTGCCTCTATTTCCTCATCTGTAAAATGGGAATGAAGTGACATCGTCGGTCTAAAGGACATAACATAGGATCTGCAGAGTAGTGAGGCCCCTGGTGGCGCTGGCGATGACCACGGTGATGATGGATGTGGCAGCCCAGCCCTTGGCACATTGTTCCCTCTGATAGTCCAGTCCCCCAGGTGTTCCTCAGCTCCTCCCATGTTATTTCTCCAGGGCCCTGCTTCCTTCCTTCTTCCCCTCAAACACCTCTCTTTCTTTTTTTTTTTTTTTCCACCTTGGCTCTTTTTATTTCTTCTTCGTTCTCTTTCGTTGCTGAAAAAAAGACATGCTCATTAAGCCACAGTTCACATAGTTTTCATTTCTAGTTCCCAGGGAGCATGATTCTAAATACGTCTTTTATTTCAGCATTTCCCAAAGAATGTTCTAAAGAACATAGGCCCATGGGGAAAATACATTCTGTGAACCATATGACCCTCTGAGAGATCTCAAGGCATTAATGGCATTTTAAAGGTCCTGAGAAGTCCCGCAGTAGAGAAATCTGCTTAAGGTTGTTTACCACCAAAGTTCCCGATTGACTCCTGGAACTGTTTTATCACATAACATTGAGGAACATTTCTCAGAGCACACTTTGCAGTATCCTGTTCTGGCCACATTTGTTTCCATTTTGGTTCCTCTTATAGGCATGCTATTTCACACCTCCCCTACCTGACACCAAAGGGGATGTGGTATTCTTTCTTCCCTAATCAAGGACTTGAGATGATCACCTGTGCCATATCGGCATGTAGACAATCTGGCCTAAAGTGGACAGCTGGGATCAGCAGTTTTTCTGCAAAGGGCCAGATTGGCGGCTGTGCAAGCCATATGGTCTGTTTTGCACCTACTCAGATATGCTGTTTCATGTGGGACGAGCCAGAGTCCAAACGTCAAAGAATGAACCTGGCTATGTTCCCATAAAACTTTACTTACAAACAATGGGTGGGATTTAATGCGGGCCCCACAGTTTGTTGACACCTGCTCTGAAACCATTTTGTGAAAGAATGCTTCATTCCGACATAGGAGAAAGCAGAACGGGGTCTTCCACGAAACGGAGACTCCCTTATCTGGTTTCCCTGTCCTGTGTATTTTGGTGGATCTTGAGTAAACCATTCATGCTAGAGCAAAAAGTAAAAGGGCCAGAGATGTTTCGTGAGAACCAAATTCCTGAGTCCTCATTTTGTCCTTCTTTCTCCTTTCTTCGGGTGAACGCATGCTCTTGTCTTGTTCGTGATTCTGTAGCTTGCATGGTTTAGGATGACATGCTCTGTAAAATGTTTTATGCACGTGCGAACTGCAGGGTGCCTGTCCTATGGAGGCAAGTTAAATCCCTGAGCTTATGGCAGTTGCTTGACACAATGATTGCAATCAGCAATGAAAAGTGGTTGGCTACAGTATCTATTAAGATGGTTAATAATGAGTTCACTCAGAGCCAGACTGCCTGGGTGGGAATCTCTGCCACTCGTTAACTGTGTCATCCTCGTTGGTAAATCAGGGATAGTAACTTTATGGATTGTTGTGAGGATTAAATTAGTGACTGTATGTAAAGGTCATTAAAAAAAAATGCCTGGCACATAGAAATTGCTGTGTTCTACCTGTTATTATTATAGGCTATTTAATTCAATCTGCAGCACAGTCCCATTTTACTCATCGGGTTTTATAAATTGCCCAGGCTTGCATGGCTGAGAAATGGGGCAGAAGCAGGATTGAAAGCTCTGTCTAATGACAAAGCCCATGATATTTCCACTCAGGTACAGGCCCTGACAGATTTAAGTCATTCAATATTATCTTTAAGGAGTCCCTTCTTGGGGTACCTGGGTGGCTCAGCCGGTTAAGCGTCTGCTTTTGGCTCAGATCATGATCCTGGGGTCCTGGAATTGAGCTCAGAGTCCTGAGATCGAGCCCCATGTTGGGCTTCCTGCTTAGCAGGGAGTCTACTTTTCCCTCTCCATCTGCTTCTCCTCTCTGGCTTGTGCTCTCTCTTTCTCTCTGATTTCCAGATTCTTTCCTATTTTTCCTTACCTAAACCCACAGCAGACAGGATTAATCAATCAGAGCTCTTTCTTTACTTCTCTTTCTTTTTTAACCAGCTCTGGTGATAGCTTTATATTCCTTCTCAATTTAGCAATACTGAAAGCCCTTATCCACTGATTAGAGTTGGCATGTAGACTGAAACTTAGAGGCTCTGATTTTTGAAATATTTTTCTGGAGTCCTTGCCACTTTTCCTTTTCTTCCAAGGAAGAGCTAAGTCGCTTAGCCACTGCCAGGTCTTAAAACATTCTTTCCAGATTTGGCCATAGGCCCAAGCTCTTTGGCATTTGGTAAAATAGCTCCCTGTGTAAGGTCTTCAGGGGCCCATTTTTAAACATAACGGTCACTTCTCAGGTCCAGACCATTCTCTGAACTCTCCTTTTCTCCCTAGTCACAGGCCCCAGGACCTCAGCCTTCTTTCCGCTGCTCTTTGAAGGTGCCACTCCCCAGTGCCTTGCCTAGGGAATCCTTCTCTCCAACACTGGCTGCGAGGCGCCATCTTTCTTCCTGTCTTGAAGACAAGCCCACAGGCTCTTTACTGCCAAAGGCTTGGCTATTTACTCTTGTAGAGAAGCCACCACACAGGAGTCACGCGGCCTAGGAAAGCTTGCAAAAGCACAGGGAACACAGTTCCTGGGCCTTCTTGTTTTGATGGTCAGAAAAAGGCTGATAAAAAGACCAGAGCCCTCTGCTTTTATTCCTGGAATAGATCCACAGTCCCCTCCTTCTGGCCTTTTTCCCGGAGTAATGGTATGCTGCCCCCTTTCTTCCAATGGGACTGAGGAACAGAACAAGAGCTTCTTTCCCTTTCTATCTCTCTCCTGTTTCTCATTCATGCATTCCACACACATTTGTTGAGGCGCACAGAGGTGGGCAAGCCACAGTGCCTGTCCTCAGTCATCTCATGATTCAGAGGTGAAGACAGGCACACCCATAACATTTGAACAGTGATCAGAGTGCAGGGATAGGGATAGAAATGGAGATCAGGGAGCACCCAGGCAGGGTAATCAGGTAAGACTTCCTGAAGGAGGTGATGCCTGAATTGAGTCTTGAAAGAACAAGCGACTGTTTACTGAGGAAAGAGGAAGGGAAAGGGCATTCCAGGCAGGAGGGACTGCATGAACCAAAGTTCGGAGGCATGTGGGAACCATGTTAACCCACAAGATGTTCTCCCAGGCTCTGCCCCAAACCTTCCCATTTCTCTCCACCCCAGGGTCTCTGACGCTCCATCTGGAGCCCAACTCCCCTGCTTCCTGGGGTAGCCAGAATGGCCCTTCAACACCTCCAGCTCCTTGCACTTAAAGAGCATGGGCTTTGAAGTCAGAGAGCCCTCATTTCACATCCCTGCTCTGCGATTTAGTTGCTGTGTGATTTTGAGCAAGTTACGGAACCTCTCTGAGCCACGATCTTCTCATTTGAACCCTGGGGATGGTAACATACCCACCTGAAAAGTGTTGTAAGAATTAAAGGAGATGATGGACCTGGTCAGCATAGAGCTAGGTGCAAATTAAGTGTACAATAAATGGTAGCTGTCATTATCTAGCCTTGCAAAGCTCTCCCCATAGGTGCACACGATTCTGGCCACAGGGAATGTATTTATAAGGGCTCTTGTTTGCAAGAAAATGTCATTTCAAAGCAACTTAAGGAAGAAAGGGGAATTTATGGGTTTGACTAATGGGGATGCCCAGAGTAGAGCTGGCATCAGGGACACAGTCTCAGATCCTTTGACCCTTCCCCTCATTCTCTCCCTTGGTGCTAGATGGCCTTCCTTCATGGAGTGGGGAAGAGGGGGCATGTGGCCAGAGACCATTCTAAGCTTACATCATCTCAAAGAGTCAGCTGAGTGTATATCATCTAAAATCGTAAGTGGATAAAAAGTACCCAAAATCAATATCCAAAGAGTCCTAAGTAACATGCTATTTTGACTCAATTGTCTCCCGGGTGCAAGAGGAAAAGAGAAGGGGCCTGTGCACATGTATCCTAAGTCTAGAGCCTAGGGAAAAAAATGGGATCTTGTAGCTGGTTCTTTACAGTGAATTAAAGAGTTTCCTATGGAAGAGTTTCCCAAGATCACTGCCAACACGTTCTCACAACACTGGGATTCATGAGGGAGCCCTCGGGTGCTGTGACATCTGGCCTTTCGTGCTGCCTCCCAGAGGCTCTCTCTGTCATGCTGCTGGTTTCTAAAGGGTAGTATTCCCTGTTTACTGACTGCTGCCTCCAGTCAAATGTCAAGTTTAGAAGTTCCTTTGAAGGACCATAATGAAGCGGGATCAACTTAATTTTAAAATAAACTTTGGGTTTTCAAGACAAATTGTTATTTACTTTATTTTTTAAATGGCCACACTCTTTCTTTTCTTTTCTTTTTAAGATTTTATTTATTTATTTGACAGAGAGAGGGATCAAGTAGGCAGAGAAGCAGGCAGAGAGAGAGCCCCCCCCCGATGCAGGGCTCAATCCCAGGACCCTGAGATCATGACCTGAGCCGAACGCAGAGGCTTTAACCCACTGAGCCACCCAGGCACCCCACTTTTCTTTTCTTTTTAATATTTTATTTGAGAAGGAGAGAGAGAGAGCAAGTGAGAGCACAACAGCAGGGGGAGGGAGAAGCAGACTCCCTGTTGAGCAGGGAGCCTGATGTGGGGCTCCATCCCAGGACTCCGGGATCATGACCTGAGCCAAAGGCAGACATTTAACCAACTGAGCCACCCAGGCTTCCTGCCCCCCTTTTTAAAGATTTTATTTATTTAGATAAGCTCTTTCTTAGGAAGTTAAATACACATCTACCAAATGACCCTGCAATCTGATTTCTAAGTATTTATCATAGAGAACTGAAAACTTAAAATCACACAGAAATCTGTAAACAAGTGTTTACAGAAGCTTTATTCATAATCACAAAAAACAGGAAATAACTCAGATGTCCTTCAGTAGGTGAATGGGTAAACTGTGGTACATCCATACAACAGAATACTACTCAACAATGATAAAGGCGAAAACTATTGACACACTCAACAAGTATGAATCCCAAATACATCATGCTAAGTAAAAGAAGAGAGTCTCAAAAGGTTGTGTACTGCATGATCCCATTTATACGGCATTCTGGAAATGGCAAAACTACAGGGACAGAGAACAGATTGGTGTTTTCGAGGGGCTAGGTGTTGGGCAGGGTCTGCCTGCAAAAGGGTAGCACAAGAGAATTCTTTGGAGGTGTTGGAATTGTTATCTATTCCATTTGTTGTACAAGAATTAGTCCAAGATATAATAAATCCTTATACAGTTAGAATAAGATACAAGAAATTCTTAGTAGAAGAATTTATGCATTGTTAAAATATATAGAATGATATAACCAAAAAAGGGAATTCTACTATGTGTAAATATTTAAATATTTAAAATCCAACAAATCAAATTTTGAAGCTGATAATATGCCTTTAATAAATGACTTGTGTCACAGAATGGAAGCCTATTTAAAACAAAAACAAAAACAAAAACCAGGTATCCTAAAACACAATTTGCGTTTCTCATTATGGAAGTTGGCAATATGAAATTTATGGAAATCCAGAAGACCACAAAGAAATCACCTTGTTAACATGTATCAAAAGTCTTGGCAGAAAAATAGTTCTCATAGGCCAGTTCTTTATTCTCTGAAGAAGCAGCTGGGCTCTCCTGTTAAAAGATTTTGTTCCTGGAATATGTCTGGTCGATAGGCCTCTTAGACTTTGCCCTGAATTTGTATCATGCAAAGCCAAGGAGTCTGTGTAAAAATTTGGCCTGGTAGCATCTGTGTGTGTGTGTGTGTGTGTGTGTGTGTGTGTGTGTGTGTGTGTGTGTGTGTGCGCGCGCGCGCTAAGCCTCTCCTGTACGTAGCTATCTGTTTGAATAGATAATACATCCCCATGATTCAACATTCTGTAGGTGCCAAGTCTTCTGTTTCGTAGAACCTGTCAGTTGGGTCTGCTGGAACCATTTATACCTGGGGCCCATTTTAAGTGTGCGGGGCCGAGGGCCGTGTTGGTTATTAAATAAGTGCAGTATAAGTCCTGTGGGAATATCGAGTGAAAGTCTCCTTCTGTTTTGTATCCTGGCCCCTTCTTTATCTTCTGTAATCTTCAATATAGAGGCAGAGGACTTTTCACCATTAGTCTATATAAAGTTGCAAAGGTGGGCATTTTCATGACCTTTAATGGGTACAGCAGTGCAAAAGAGGAAATCTTATCCCAGGTCTGTCTCTCGCATCCCTCCAGCCTTCCTTGGAGGGCTTTCTTTTCCATTTGCACTCCTGTCTCCGGCAGTCCCCCTGAAAGTTAGCCTGCCCCTCTCTGATGTTTGCCTGGGACTGAGGTCTCACCCTGCCTGTCACCCGGACTGTCATGTCATGAACCAGGGCCTATGAAAACACTCAGGACAAATCTGGCAAATCTTCCAGAGCAGCAGTTTTTCTAGATGTTAAAACAGTGAAAACATTGTCTTGACCCAGATGGCAGCTGAGTCTACGTAGCTCAGGGGGTCTAACCTTTAACCTGGGACACACAGACTGCCGAAGTGTCCATGGATACATTTCATAGGATTTCATGTACTTAGATGCAAAAATATATATATTTTTTTTTTGAAGAGGGAGAGAAAGAGGGTGTGCCTGCATGCGCAAGGCGGGGGTGGGGGGTGGGGGTGGCAGCTGGGGCAGGAGTGGGGAGGTGGGGGGGAGGGGCAGAGGGAGAGAGAATCTCAAGCAGGCTCCCCACTAAGCGGGAAGCTCGTGACCCTGAGATTATGACTTGAGCCGAAATCAAGAGCCCTTCGCTTAACTGACTGAGCCACTTAGGCGTACCTAAAAACATCTTCACTTTCACTAGCCTCTAAGTGGAACTGAGCGCTTCCTTCTATTGCGAATGTAGGCGACAAATCACAGAAGTACTGTGTATCTGTGCCATCATCCCCTGTAGAAATCAGATATTTTCATATCATATTATGGTTGTTCAGGTAGCTCACATTTTTTAAAGCTGACCACTATCTCAACTGACAGTAACTATTACCCTAGCTAATGGTTGCTACTTAATAAAGAAATATATGTACTATGTCACAAATTTTTCCCCCCAATACGCTGATGGCTTCCTTTTCTTTAAAATTCTGTAATTGCTTTTCTTTGTAATACAATACATTTTTTAAGCTTTAAAAAACATTATTCTAGAAAGAAGTCTATGGTCTTCAGCAGACTTTTGAGATTTATGTCTCAAAAAAGGTTAAGATTTCTGCCAGTAGCCATAGATTTGGAGATTCAAATAAAATGGACTCACCTTTCCCCCACCCAATATCCCCTCCAAAATTCCTGTGACTTCCTGATGGCTTACAGTCCCTTACGATGAAAGTGCCCACAGTACTTTGTCTTGGTTGCATCTCTCCCCCAGTCTCCATGTCCAACAAGGACCCCCTTTCCTTAATTTCCCCCAAACACATTGATGTATGTCTTTAGATCCAGGGGGGAAAGCAGTAGGGTGGGGATTAGAAGGTGCAGAACATGGCAGAAGACTGTGGACTGAACATTGGGCCTTCCAGTTCTTGAAAAGTTCTTGGGCCCCATCTATCACAAGGAAAGAAGTTCTCATGAGCAAGTGGCAGCCCCTGCAAGGGGATCTTTCTCCTCCCCACACACTGTTCTTGGACTGCCAGCCGCAGGATTCCAGTTCATCATTTATTTGGACCCATTTAACGTGTTCTTGCTCTCATCCCTGCCCACCCCATCCATGCATGGAAGACTTTGACTTCATGATAACAAAGAGTTTTCTCTCTGAGGAGACCTCTGCTAGCAATGAAAGGAGTCATTATTTTTTCCTCATTCTTGTACAGTTTACAGGAATCTGAAGGTAACGCAAGAAACTTGTATTTTGGAGCTCATTGTGGATGAGTTTGAGTGTTCACTCTCCTTTACCATCAGAATTTCTGTGGGAATGTTTGAAAACATTGGTTTGGGGACTTTAATGAAGACAAACACTTATGGAGGGAGTTGCATGCATTTGAAATAAAATCAAAACTCCCTTACAGACAGCACAGTTTGTCTCCAGTCTCATCCGGCCAGTCTCTTCTTCTTTTTTTTTTTTTCCAGCCAGTCTCTTCTTTAGTCCATTCCATTCCAGCCACATTGAACTTCTTGCAGTGCTTAGAATACTCAGAGCTCTTGTTAGCCGCAGGACCTTTGTGCCTGCTGTTTCCTTTCCTTTGCACTTTGCTGTTTCCTTCTACATTCTCCTACTGGCTCCTACTCTTCCTTCTGATCAAATGCCATCTTATCAGTGAGGTTTTTCCTGATTTCTCTTCCTGAGATGCTCCCCAGTTCTGTTTATCTTTATCCCAGGGCCTCTGTTGTTTCCTTTATATCTCTTACCATAATCTAATTATTTTATCTGTTACTTTTTAATATCTGTTTTCCCCACAGGATTGAAAGCCCCGTGATGATAGGGACTGGGACTGACTTGTTCATTGGTGCATCCCTAGTACATAGCACAGTGCTGGGCTTTTAGTAGGATCTCAATAAATACTCATGGAAGGAATGATTGAATTTAGTGTAAGGTGTACTTCTGTTTCCACAAGGGGTCCCTGAGAATGTAAAAATTTCCTGGTCAAAGCAATGCAGTTATAATGGCAGAAAATATGCATGGGGTTGATATTTTAGATCAAGGAGACGTTCTTGTGTGAGATTTCTTCAGTTAGCCCCATCTGGTTTGCTAACCCACAGAGCTGACAGGGCTCTTTTTGGAGAAGGTAAAAAACAAAAACAAAAACAAAACAAAACAAAAGACCCTGAAGACAAAAGGTTACTCCTTGGAGGCCCTTTGTACTCTTTGTACAGCCAGAGAGATTAATTGGAAGAGGGAACTATATATGATTCAGAACAATAAAGAATGAGTTCATAGTTTGCCATATAGCAGACCATCAAAGACATGGTCCTTAATCATTGTATGATGACTTTTGGGTTGATTCTGTTTTAAATAAATTTTTGTTCTTCAATCCACAGGTCACAGTTTTTGTCTGCGTGAACACACATGGCTTTGTTACGAAAAAGTAAGATTACGGCTTTTGCCAATCATGATTATTAAATATAGATATTTTAAAGGACTGTTTTGATGCTAGATCTTGGCTTTTAAAAAAAAGATCCTTTGATTTTCATGGATAGTTTTCCCACAGGCAATTCTTGGAATCATCATTTCAGGATGATGCCTGTGGAAAGCTGTTAAATATTTTATCCAGAGGTGGATTTATCCTGAGAGGGGTCATACATTTCTATAGACTTGTAAATACAATTTGTTTTCTCATTTTAAACAAACATTCATGTTCCTATTTAATTTAGCGGTTGCAATTTCATGTTCCTGTTCTTTTTATTATTATTATTATTTTATTTTTTTATGGTGGGCAGCAAAGCAAAGTTTATTGAGTGATAGTGAAAAGCTCCCAAAGACGGAGGGGACCCGAGAGGGTTGCCCTCGTGTTCTTAGTCTTAAAGAGTCACCTTAAATTATATAGTCTTCAAGCCCCATCAAAACCTGGGTTTGCCTTTGATTTTGGGTCTAGCAGTTTGTGAACCTGGGAGGAAAACATAGTAATCTAATTATGTTGCTGTTAGCCTCAGGGTAGAGTTGTCTGATGCAGCAGATGAAAAGACAAGATATCCAGTTAAATATGAATTTCAGATTAACTGTGAATGATATTTTAGTGTAAGTATATCCAAAATATTACATAGGACATACTTATACTAAAAAAAAAAAAAAAAATGAGGTGGTAGTAGACATTGAATTGCTTCCGCAAACTGGCTGTGGCAGGTAAATGTTAATCAGACATATGAATAAATGATAGGACTTTGTTCCTTATCTTCTATTTCTCTATAGTTTGATTTTAAACTGAGTCTAGTATCCAGTTGTCTCTGGCTGAATCTGAGAATCCAGAAAGGCAGAAGGGAGCTGGATGTTAGCACAATAGAATCATTGAGCCTCAGAATGTAGTTCTGGAAGACATCCGTGAAGACTGACTCCTTCCTTTTACCAATGTGAAGACAAAGGCCTAGGAGCCAGAAAATAGATCAGTATGAGGCCAATAAATGTAAATACTTTGATGCACAAAAGAGGGAAATGATAACACATAACAATTGTAACATGTCTATTGCCTCTGTTAACTCTTAAAACACCCAGGTGAGAAAATGATTAATATTACAATTACAGTCTTCATGGAGCAGATGAGCAAACTGAGGCTCAGAGAGGTTAAGTAAACTGCCCAAAGCCACACAGCTAAGAGGTGATAGAAATAATATTTGAATCTCACTTGAAATCTTAGCCCTTTCCTCTCCTACCAACATTTCCCAGACTTTAAGTACTTATACTCCATGTAGAGGAATGCACGCCCTTTCAACTTTTCATCATCTGTATTTCTTTTGTCCTATGCATGACTTAACAGTTTTCTTTAAGTTGGCTCACTTAAAGAATTATGTGTACTTTATCATAGAAAGTGTATATCCTTGCTGTAAACAGAATAAGCTATCTCCTCTCATAAAAAGGTGATTAAACAAATATATATGATTAGAACAATGTTATTCAATTCTGGATAGCTTTTGTTGCCTGCCTGCACCTAAAATTAAACTGATTTTTCATGCTGTGATTTAATGTTACTCAATGCCTCGATCATGGATCTCCTAAACCATCTCATGTACAATCAGTGGCCTGTGCTCCATATTAGGAAAACACTGTCCTATATCACTCTGCTTCTCAGTAGATCCCAAGGGCAAGCATCACTGTGCTCGAACAGATGGTCCTGGATGCTTAGAACTGGAAGAGGTCTTTGGGTCTTCCGGCTTCTCACTCAGGGCAAGAATTTTCTGTATGTCATCCTTGACCAGTGGTTGAATTAACTGAGAAGCAGCTGTGTTTTAATAGCTGAGAACGTGTAATCTTCTTAAGAATGGCTCATCATAAGCATTATATAAATGTGAGCTATCAGTCGAAATAAAGTAGTCATGCACAGAAAGTGGCTCCAGAGGCAGCATCATACAGACATTAAGGTTGTAGCCTCTGCCATCAGACTGCCTGGGAGTAGCCCTGGATCCTCCTTAAACTCCATCTCCGTATCCTTGAGCACCAGCAGCATCCCCGGCTAACCCTCTACTGCACGTGCCGTCTGCTTAAAGAAAGGTCCCAGACCACCACTGCTATGCATGTCGGGGAAGGCATCCGCTCCTGTGACTATTCTGAACTCTCCCCAAGTTTCAGCTTGATAGGTTACACTCGAATGTGTTTCTGTTTTTATTTCAGTTAATCAGGTGTTGCTGTTCCTTCTGATTGTGACCCTGTGTGGGATCCTGTACAAGAAAGTTCATAAGGGGACTGTGCTCAGGAATGAAACAGGTATGCTAACGGAAATAAGCCAGTCACAAAAAGACAAATACTGTGTGATTCTTCTTATATGAGGTACTTAGATAGTCAAAATTATCCACACAGAAAGTATAATGGTGGTTGCCAGGGGCTGGGGTGGGGAGGGGTGGGGAGAGGGGGAATAGGGAGTTCTTGCTTAATGGGTAAAAGTTGTAGTTTTGTAAGATGAGTTCATAAAACTCTTGTTTTAGAAGAGTTATGGGGATGGACAGTGGCGAGATTTGTACAACTGTGTGAATGTATTTAATACACTGAACTGTGCATTTAAAAATGGTGAAGATGATAAATTTTATGTGTTTTTTACCACAATAAAAGGAATTTTTAAAAAAGGAACAAAGCAGATAAACAAGTATGTATCCCATCAAGATGGGATACCTAGGGATACCTAGGACTGCAGTTTAAATGCGTTCCTCTGATTCCTTTCCGTAGCTGGGTTTGAGACAAGCCACAGTTTGGTCAGATCTCAAGGACCTGCTTGTAGAATATCCACCCAAGGCCAACTTTTCAGTGATGTTCCAGAATGATCAGTGCTACTCAAACTTTAGCACATATAAGAACCACAATTAGGGTTTGTTACAACACAATACTTGGACCCACCCTGAGAAATTTTGAATTAGTAGGTTTGGGGGGAGGCCTGAGAATTTGCATTTCTAATAAGCTCCAGGTGACTGGTTTTTGGACTACACTTTGGGTTGCTTGTTTTACATCCGTCCATTGAGTCTCTCAATAATTTTGATTATGAAAATTACCTTTTTTCTCTTCTCCCCACTGGTTCATTCCCATCAGCACACCAATAGCCTCAGAATATTCAACTTAAAAAAGATGCTATGTTGACCCTATATCCTCTTCCAGCTGTGCAGAGGAGCCCAATTTCCCTCCTGAGGGGTGAATTGCTTGAAATGGCACCTTCACAACCTCTGAACACGCAAACTCAACCCACACAAAGATTAAGAAGCACTGATAGCATGTATGTTATGTTATGTTATGTTATGTTATATTATTTATAAAGATTTTATTTTTAAGTAATCTTTACACCCACTATGGATCTCAAACTCACAACTCTGAGATCAAGAGTCTCCCACTCCTTCAACTGAGCCAGCTAGATGCCCCTATTTTTAGATAATTTAATTTTTATATTAATCAAACAAATACATTTATGGAAAATGCAGAAGACAAAAATATGGCCTGTTTCTGTATCAGCCAAAGACAAATACAGTTAATATTTTGGTGCATTATATACATTCATCTCACACTTGTTTTCTTAAGGCAGCTTAGGCACTGGACGTACAACAATTAAAAAAACAATGTTCCTGTTCTCACAAAGTTGGCTTATCTTAATATAAAAAATTCATTAGAAAAAAGTTAAGGGGCACCTGGATGGCTCAGTCAGTTAAGCATCTGACTTCGGCTCAGGTCGTGATCCCAGGGTTCTGGGATGGAGCCCCACATAGGGCTCCCTGCTCAGTGGGGAGTCTGCTTCTCCCTCTCCCTCTGCCCCTTTCCCTTGCTCATGCTCTCTCTCAGGCTCTCTCTCGAACAAACAAAAAACAGTTAAAAACACGTGTGATCTGGTCTAAATGAACATGAGGAGCATCTGGAAAGAGACTGATTCCACATAAAGACACGTATGGAAGTGTTTCTAGGGCGTTATTCTTTGTAGCTGCAAACTGGAAGCAATCCACGTGTGAATCAACTAGTGATTAGATAAAATGTAGTATATTGACACAATGAAGTCTTTTTCAACAATAAAAAGGAACACAGTAATATGTGCTCTCTGTGATAAATCTCACAGAGGTTATGCTACATGAAAGAAGTCAGACCTGAAAGCCCACATATTATACAATTCCATGTATAGAAATTTCTAGAAGACATAAATATACAGAGACAGAAAAGAGAGCCATGGTTGCCTGGGGCTCGGAGCGGAAGTGGACTGAGTGCAACCCAGTTTAAGGGAACTTTTCACGGAGGTGGAAATGTTCTAAAATGGGATTGTGGGGATCGATGGGTGTGCAACTATCAATTTACTAAAAATCACGGAACTGTATACCTACAGCAGGAAATTTTAAGAAAATTCCAAAATTTCCAAATTTTAAGAAATCTGTGTTAGTCAGCCTGGTCTGCCTTAACAAAATACCACAGACTAGGGGGCCTAAACAAAAGAAATTTATTTTCTCACAGCTCTTGAGGCTGGAAAGTCCAAGATCCAGGTGCCGGCAGTGTTGGTTTCTCCCAAGACTTCTCTTCTAGGCTCACAGTTCTCCCTGTGTCCTCAGATGACCTTTTCTGAATGTTTCCATCTCTGGCATCCCTGCCTCTTCTCATAAGGACACCAGTCATACTGGATTAAGGCCCCACCCTAATGGCCTCATTTTTCAGTTAATTGCTCTTTAAAAGATCTGTCTTGGAAGGCAGTCACAGTCGGAGTTACTAGGGGTTAGGGCGTCAATATATGAATTTACACAATTCAGTCCATAATGATAAATTATGCCTCAGTAGAGAAAGGAAGCCATACAAAGTCAAAAGTCTGAACTTCAAGTTCTTTCCTCCTCACCTTCCTTACTCCCTGCCCCAAAACCAACACATTTGGCCAGTTGAATCCCACTGCAAACTCCTTTCTCCACAGAGAGAAATGAATAGCTTTTGTAACAGCTGTTAAAACAACTGTAAGGAAACGCACGTCCTGGCTTATTAATTAGCCATATACCGATAAACAAAGTGTTTGGAGCACATGAATGGGTCCAGTGTTACATTTTTATCCCATGCAGTGTTCAATAAAAAAGAATCAGTGTTATGAACTACCATTCAGAAGAATATAGTGTTGACATGGAAAGACGTCTGTGCTATGTTAAGTAGAAAAAGCCAAGTTGCAGAAAACTGTGAAAAGTATGATTTCATTTTGCTTTTAAAATAATACATGTAAGTGGTATATTTCCTTTTGGAATAACATGAAGAAGGATTTGAGAGGCACGCACTACTCCCGTAGCAGAGATCTACCTTTGGAATGGGAGTGGAGAGGTCTGAAGAAAATCATCAGGGTTTATTGGAATTTGGGGCTGGATTTTTTTTTTTTTTAAGATTTTTACTTACTTATGTGAGAGAGAGAGAAAAGGAAAGAGAGAGAGAACATGAGCAGGGTGAGGGGCGGAGGGAGAGGCAGCCTCCCTGCTGAGCCGGGAGCCCCAGATGGGGCTCGATCCTGGGACTCCAGGATCACAACCTGAGCTGAAGGCAGATGCTTAACTGACTGAGCCACCCAGGTGCCCCTGGAATTTTTTTCAAGAAATGCATATTAGTATTTTTAATAGACTTTATATTTGGGGCACCTGGGTGACTCAGTCAGTTAAGCATCTGCCTTCAGCTCAGGTCATGATCCCAGGGTCCCAGAATCGAGTCCCGCATCAGACTCCCTGCTCAGTGGGGAGACTGTTTCTCCTTCTCCCTCTGCTGCTCCCCCTGCTTGTGCTCTCTCTCTCAAATAAATAAATAGGTAGATAAATAAAATCTTTCAAAAAATAGGCTTTATTTTTTAAAAAGAGCAGTTTTATGTTCAAAGGAAAATTGAGTGGCAGGTACAGCGATTTCCCATATAACTCCTGCCCCTACACACACACACACACACACACAGAGCTTCTCCCAGTATTAACTATCCCCTGCCAGATGGTACATTAGTGACAACTGACGAACCTTCATGGGCACATCATTATTACCCAGTGTCCACGGTTTACACCATTGGGGTTCACTCCTGGAGTTATACATGGGCCGTGAGAAATGTATAATGACATTTATCTACCGTTCTAGAACACAGAATCAGTAAAATTCCATATGAACTTTTCTATTTTCAAAGACAGTAATTCAAAGAACTAGTGCTATAAGGTAATGCCCGGAAGCCTTGTCAAGTCACATGCTAAAGAAAAGCTTGGTGCCATTTTGTATATTCTCCTGATAATGACATTTGATGTAATCTGATAATTTAGCTGGTGATTCACTCCTGGCCCATTTGAGATGAGGCAAGTTTACATGCTTGGCTAAAAAGATGCTAATTTGAAATGAAATTCAGAGATTTGGCGTTGGGAGAGCAGACATTTCACTTTTTCTAGGAATGGGCGTGGTCTGATAAGAGCGGCTGTGGGAACAGACTAGTCCAATGTAATACATTTCTAGTTTATACCGCCATTAGTATGGTGTTTTCTAGAGATTTTATGGGCACCAAGCAGCTAAATCTTTTGGCGAATTGGCTTAGGCACCCACTGGCAGAACAGATCCAAATACAGTGGATGATTCCCCAAGAAGCTGCAACAATGAAACAGGCGTGAAGAATTTACCGTTGATAAATCTTTCCCCCTCTTTCTCCAGTGAGCCTTCATCCATATTCTGTCCAGGGAAGACTTCTTGGCAGAGAGCTTTTGGCTTAGGTTAGCTTCCATCTCCTCAGACTGACAGAGGCTCCCGAGAAGTGTGGCAATATGACGTGTCTGCAGCAGGGCTGTAAACTTGGTGTTTGACCTCTTGGGGTGGCCGTCTTTCGTGGGGACACCTTTCTCCTCCCTTACTCTGCCTGTTGCCTGGCAGCCTGGCTCTGCCCCAGCTTTCCAGCCCTCCTCTCTGTCTTTGCGCCTAGGAGTAGTCCAGGAATCATTCCTCCAAAACCCTGCCCTGTAAGAGCTGCACATCAGTTCGGTTAAATCCAGCAGACTTTTATGAAGTGCTTCCTAGGTGCCAGACTCCGCGGGGATAATATAATGAGCTCACAGTCTAGTGGGGGAGACAGACACATGAATAGGTGCTTTGTGTGCAGGGGGGTAAATGCTCAAAGAGAGGTATTTAATAAATTCATCCATCCATTCATCCATCCCTCCAAAACGGATTGAGAATCTACCGTGTTCCAGGCACTGTGCTAGCTGCAAGTGAACAGACAGAGATGAACACATACTGTCCCAGCCCTGACGGAGCTCCCAGGGTAATGGGAAAGGAAAGACATGCAACCAAAAACATTGCAATGCAGCTGCTAAATCCAGCCACAAACAAGGCCAAGGTGAGCACAGACAGGTGGTGAGATAATTTGTGTAAGGAGCTGTTAAGTCTTCTCCAAGGGTCTGATCTGGACTGACAGTGTCAGAGCTAGCCATGCAGGAAGGGCTGGGAGGAGAGTTCCAGGCATCAGGAACAGTGTGTGCAAAGGCACTGAGGAAAGGGACAACCTGCCTGGTGCAGTGTTCCGGGGACCTTGAGTAGTTTGGTGTTGCTGGAATGGAAGCAGCCCGAGCTAGGGAAGTGAGCAGGGGCTAGATCATGAGGCATCCTGAGCGCCAGGCAAAGGAAGGGTGGCTTTACTTTACGGGAACCACTGGAGGCTGGGAAGCAGGGAGGAAACATAGTTGGATTTGCGTTTGGGGCAGTTCACTTCACTTCAGGTGACACGCCACATGATTAGGAAACCTCCCCAAGGTGACAGTTTAGTCCAAAAGGAATAATCCCTTAAGAAATATTTTCTTTTTTGTTTATAAAAGTAGCCATGGTTACTTTAGAGAACTTGGAAAACATAAGAGATGCAAATGAGGAAATGGAAATCACTCATAATTCCATAAACAGATGTAGATCCATTTGAAAATATGTATGTCTGTGTATATCACATTGAGATCATACACTAGATGAGATTCCCGTGGTGATTTTGTGCACCAAATACTAGAGAGAGTTTTGTATTCTTTTCCCCCTTAACATTGTAGTATGAGCATTCTCTCATGTCAGTAAGGATACTGCGAAAACAAACTTATTCTCGTGGTGGACATGTCCGATGTGGAAGAGCCTGTGGAAGAGATGTAGGAGAAGGGGCAGACCCTTCAATGATCCTTAAGTTACACAAAGCACAGGTCCTGGTAATTCGTTTATTATATATTTATTGGATTAAATACCAACTAGAACTACCTTGCTTCTGAGTGGTATTTTGCAAAAAGTATCTGTGAAGGGAGAACGAACTTTTAAGTAAAACCCAGAAGAGCATCTGATAGTGGATACTCTATATACTGATAATTATTACCCTTCATCCTAGAAAATTGCATTGTGGTGCCAAAATGTGATGTTACAACACCAGCATTTTATATCACAGCCACAGCTCAAAAGAATAACCAATTATTCATCTTGTACATTAGTCATGCTCTTTCATTTACCGCCTTTCTCTTGCTGTCAACTTTTGAGACTCTTGACTAGAGGGTGGATAAGGGAAGGAAGATCACAGGCAGTAGATTTTATAGCAGCATAGGCAGAGTAAATATTCCAATTTAGGAAAGAGTTGAGGAGCTGAGGAACTGTTAAACGAAGCTTTCATTTCTTCACATGTTTTTCAACTATGTGTCTGTGTTAGCCTATTTGATTGGCTTCTGTAAGAGAGCCCCAAAATAAGAATGCCCGAAGCAAAGCAGAAGTTTATTTTCTTTCAAGTGAAAGTGTGATGTGACAGTTCCATAGTCACCCAGATCAAGGTTCCTTCTCTCTTAGGATTTTGGTGTCCTCCACAGGTAGCTTCCATCTGGTAGTCCAAGATGGCTGCCCTAAGTCCTGTCAGCATAGCCCCATTCCATACAGTGAGAAGGGGGAAAGGAAGAGGGGAGGCCAGCACATTGCTTTCAAAGGCGAACCCAGTAGTCGCACACATACCTGCAGTAACCTCCCGTTGGTCCGAACTTGATCACACAGACTTGCAAGGGAGTCTGAGAAATAGATCCTTCGTGGTTGGCTGTGCGCCAGCTAAAATTCCAACGTTCTAAGAGAAGAAGAGACTGGGTGTTGGAGATCAGTTGGCAGTCTCTTCCACACTATGGCCCTACTTTGAAATTCCTTCATGTCCTAAGACACTGATTTTGATGTTTCCAGACGATGACTCTGAGCCTCCTGAGGAAATGGAGGAAGAGATTCCTGTGGTGATTTGTGCCGCGGCAGGGAGAATGGGTGCCACCATGGCTGCCATCAACAGCATCTACAGCAACACTGACGCCAACATTCTGTTCTATGTCGTTGGGCTCCGGAACACTCTATCTCGAATCCGGTAATTTGTGCCCTATATCTTTGGAGTTTTCTAC
>CM052897.1:14981698-14998143 GCA_028534135.1 Potos flavus
TTTATTTATTTATTTGAGAGAGAGAGAGAGAGCAAGCATGAGCTGGGGGAGGGACAGAGGGTGAGGAAGAAGCAGACTCCCCGCTGAGCAGGGAGCCCAACTTGGGCCCCAATCCCAGGACCCTGGGATCATGACCCCAGCTGAGGGCAGACACTTAACTGACTAAGCCATCCAGGTGCCCCTAAAAACTTTTAAATGATGAAAAACACTGTAAGTGAAATTAATCATACCATAGACTAGGCAAAATATTTTCAACATGTATTATGGATGAAAGGTCACTATCCAAAACGTAAAAGGAATTCTTACAAAAAATTTTTAAACATACGAGCATCTAGTAGAAAAACGAGCATAGAATACAAACAAACAATTCACAGAGGAAAAAAATACAATGGTCAACAAACATGAAAAGGTGGGAAAAAAAGGTAAAAAGAAAACATGAAAAGGTAGTCTGTGGGGAAATGCAAATCAAAATGACAATGATGTAATTTTTCACACATCAAGATGGTAAAAATTAAATAGGACAATATCCAGTGCAAGAAAATGGACATGCTTATTCCCTATTTAAACAATGTACACTTTGTCAATTGGTAGCGTATTTGGGGAGGGCAATATGGCAATGTCTAATAAAATTTTGTATGCGTTGAACTGCTGCAGCCACTGTGGCAGACTGTGGAGTTTCCTCAAAAAGGTAAAAATAGAACTACCCTATAATCCAGTAACTGCACTACTGGATATTTACCCCCAAAATACAAAAACACTAACTCAAAGTGATACATGCACTCCTACATTTATAGCAGCCTTATTTACAGTAGCCAAATCAAGGCAGCCGCCCAAGTGTCCATGGATAGATGAATGGATAAGGAAGAGGTGATATGTGTATGCAGTGGAGTATTATTCAGCCATAAAAAAGAATTAAATCTTGCCATTTGCAATGACGTGGAGGGAGCTAGATTGTATTCTGCTAAGTGAAATAAGTCCGTCGGAGAAAGACAAATAACATACGGCTTCACTCCTATGTGGAATGTAAGAAACAAAAAAACGAGCAAAGGAAAAAAGAGAGAGAGAGAGACAAGCTAAGAAACAGACTCTTAACTATAGAGAACAAACTGCTGGTTCCCAGAGGGGAGGTGGGTCGGGGGAGTGGGTGAAATGGGAGATGGGGATTCAGGAGTGCACTTGTGATGAGCACTGGGTGTTGTATGGGTATGGAATCACTATAGTGTACACCTGAAACTAATATTACACGTTAGGTTAACTAACTGGAATTTAAATTTTTAAAAAATGTTATATGCATATATTGTTTGACTCACCATACCATTTCCACGGCAGAAATTCTAATACATATTACCAAAATATGGGTACAACAGTGTTAATTTCAGCATTATATGAAATAGCAAAAAAGAGAATTGCTAAGTGCTTAAATGTCCATCAATAGAAGTGTGGAATATGACCCAGCTATTAGAAGAGAAAGAAATACTGACAAAGATCCTTGAGGCATCTTGTCTAGCGGGAGATGCACATTGCGGGACATCTCATATGCTATGATCCATTCTACGAATGTCTTATCCATTCGGGCTGCTGGGATAGAATGGCCCAGACTGGGTGGCTTATACAACTAGAAATGTATTCTCACAGTTCTGGAGGCTGTAAAGCCCAAGATCTAGGGCCCAGCCAATCCATGTCTGCTAAGGGCCTGCTTCCTGGTTCACAGAGGGCTGCTTTTTTGCTGTGTCCTCCCGAGGCAGAAAGGGTTAAGGGAGTTTTCCGGGGTCTCTGTTGTAAGGGCACTAATCCCACTCATGAGGGCTCCACCCTTCAGGACCTAATCAGCTTCTCAAGGCCACACCTCCAAACGCTATCACGGTGAGGATTAGGTTTCAACATATGAATTTGGGGGAGGGGGGGGACAAAAACATTTAGTTTATAGCTTTAAAAATAAAAAGCCAGGGGTGCCTGGATGGCTTAGTCAGTACGGCATGTGATCTTGATGTCAGGGTTGTGAGTTAGAGCCTCACACTGGGTGTAGAGATTACTTAAAAATAAAATCTTTAAAAAAAGAGGGGGGTGTGCGCCTGGGTGGCTCAGTCAGTTAAGCATCTGCCTTGGGCTCAAGTCATGATCCCGGGGTCCTGGGATCAGCCCCATGTTGGGCTCTCCTCTCAGTGGGGAGTGCTTCTCCCTCTTCCTCTGCCCGTCACTCCCCTGCTTGTGCTTTCTCTCTCTCTGTCAAATAACTAAATAAAATCTTTAAAAAAAATCTTAAAAAGAAACCCAACCCAAACTATAAATGCGTACATGTACATATATGTGTTTCTGTAAAGAAAAAGGCCCAAAAGATCTCTATTGGTTAACAATGACTATCTCTGGGGAGGATGGAGGGATTGGGGAGATCAGTGATGAAGGGAAGTTCAAGGTGTTTCAAGTGTTATTTCCATTATTTGGAAAGAGAGTAAGAGTGCTTGGGTGGCTCAGTTGGTTAAATATCTGCCTTTAGCTCAGATCATGATCCCAGGGTCCTGGGATTGCCCCACGCTGGGCTTCTTGCTCTGCAGGGATTCTGCTTCTCCCTCTGCCTCTGTCCCTCCCCCCATTTGTGCTCTCTCACTTATTCTGTCCCTCAGATAAATAAACTCTTAAAAAAAAAAAGGAAGAAAGAAAGAATTTACTTTTCTTAAGTTTATTTATCTTAGTAACCTCTACACTGAATGTGGGGCTTGAACTCATGACCCTAAGATCAAGATCTTCCAACTGAGCTAGCCAGGCTCCCCGAGAACGTATTTATTTATGACTTTTACAATTAGATTTTTAAGTCCTAGCACTATTAGGAGGTACTGAGATACAGAAGACACTCATTCCTCATCTAAATGGTCCTTGGTTCCTGTGCGTTTTGGGCTTATGTATACGTTCTAGATTTTCTTTCATATCTCAGTCTTCTTATCATTTATTGTTGCACATTGTTCCCTTAGTCTGCTGTTAACAGCCCTGTAATTACCAGATAACCAAACCCCAAAGGGTAGCGTGTGTAATATGTTCGGAGCAAGGGTTTGTACTTGAACAAAAGGCATGAGCTCCAGGCCTCTGAGCAGGGACTGTCTCCCAGCTCTTGGTTGTGTAGTCTACTACCCCCTGTTTTAAATAATTAAAAACAAAAAAACCCTCTTTTTGTCAAAGTATAAAACAAAAACAGAACATTGCATTAATCCTGTGTGCAGCTTAGTGAGGCATCACAAAGTAAACATACCCCCATGTAACAACCACCACCCCAATGTTGTGTGGTCAGCCTTTTTAACTTTGCCGTTCCGACGGGTGTCCAGGCCTATCTCACTGTGGTTCACCTTGAGATCCCTTTATTTTTTTTAATTTTTTTAAAATTTATTTTAAAGATTTTGTTTATTTATTTGACAGAGAGAGAGAGATCACAAGTAGGCAGAGAGGCAGGCAGAGAGAGAGGGGAAGCAGGCTCCCCGCTGAGCAGAGAGCCCGATGCGGGGCTCCATCCCAGGACCCTGAGATCATGACCTGAGCCGAAGGCAGAGGCTTTAACCCACTGAGCCACCCAGGCGCCCCTTTGAGAGATCCCTTTATAGCTAATGAGCTTGAGCACTGTTTTTCCCACATTTCTTGGCCACTTAGATGTACATGCTTGAGTCTCTTCTCAGTTTTCCAGTTGGATTGTCTGTGTTGTTGACATGACTTCTCCCCACCTCCAGGTGTGTTGAGATATAATTGATGTAGAACATTGTGTAAATGACTGGTTTTTATGGTTCAAATTTTGCAGATCTAAATGTTATTCAGGAGATCGATTCTTTTGTCGATTTTTGAGCAACAACAAACGCTACCACGTGTGGCTTTAGTCGTTGACCATTGTATTTTGAGAGAATTTCTACCAAGAATTGTATTATGAATTGGATAAAAGATAGTGTGAGTCTCACATTGTGTGAGACTGAGCGAACATGAGGGGAGAGGGTGGGGACAGGGAGGAGGAGAAGGTGGGAGGCGAGGACAGGTGGGGAACAGTGAGAGGCAGAGACAGAAAGAATAACTTCAAATCATCCTTGGAGGCCAAACAGCAGAGTAAGAATGACTTCCATCGAGTAGAAGATTCCGAATGTCCTGCTTCATAACTTGATAAATCTGTTAGCCCATGGCAGGAACATTTTTGTTCTTCCAGTTTCCTGTGGAGATTATGTGGATCTGGGGAGATATTTGGTTATTACTATTTTCCTTCATTTCCTTTGCAGAGTTATGCGAATTAAAGGAAAAAAAGAGGAAAGATTTGAAGCCAGACCAGATTGAGAAAAAAAAAAAAAATCAGAAGGATTTATAGACTAAACTCTACTAAAGTTATACACATTTTATTTTTAACTTTCTAAGGAGGCAACAGATTGACTCTGAGGCAATAGGCAAATTGAGGAAAGGTTGGAGGTGTATACTAGAGCTTTCCTTTTATGTTTTTTTTTTATCATCTCTTTAGAAAATGGATCGAACATTCTAAACTAAGAGAAATAAACTTTAAAATCGTGGAATTCAACCCTATAGTCCTCAAAGGGAAGATTAGACCAGACTCATCGAGGCCCGAATTGCTCCAGCCTGTGAGTAGGAAATACGCACGTGCTGGGGACAGTCTTTGGTGAGACCCTTGCTCAGTGTGGAGCATGAGCCACTGGGATGAGGATGGCATATTTTTGAAGCCATGTTAGATCTCCACCAAGCTCTGCTTATTTATAATTTATAAGCCACCTGCTCCAGAAGGATTTAACGTGGCTTACATAAATATAACGAAGCTATTAAAGAAGAAATGAAGCATAAGAAAATGTAGGATGCATTTATGTGTGTGAATATGCCTGTGGGAGGGGGAGGGGAGTAGGGGCCAAACAGTGAGGCCAGGAAGAAGTATTCCCAACCCAAGGCTGTTGTGTGTACTGCAATTGGACATTAAATTCAGCCCAGGGTATCCCAGCAGCTAAGGAAAAACAGTAGCATGATAGATTATATACCTCATAGGATCAACTAAGATATTTTCAGAAGACACCCACTGTTTTTCACAGCATTGGGAATCTTAAGGTATTTTACTGCGAGAGCTCTTACCAAAGGGACTCTTTCTTGCATAGAGAGTAGTGTTGATGGCAGGTTCACAGAAAATGCAGTCACCTTCTACATGTAATTGTTACTGAAATCCATCCTCGAAAATGTACTGAATTCTAAGCCCTTTGATGACATGGATCTTTTCCCAATCCCTTATATTTATTATCGGAATGTGCGCTGAGATGGGATTTTGGATTAAGTGGTGCGACTAATAAAACTACATGACTCCCACCCTCAGCTCATGCTTGTCTGATGTTTTTCTGGTCCAAGGAGCTAAGAGGTTGAACTTGAGGCTGGGACGTCTCTGTGCCCATGCCCATGCCCATGCATGCATGTGTGTGCGTGAAGCTGATTTAGTTGACAGCAGTCCAATTGCTAGTGTAGAGGGGAGCAGGCAATTTGTGGCCTGAAAGACAGACCAGGAAGGAAGCCTCCGACTCCCGCTGTAGCCGTTCACAGAGGGGAAGTGTCCGGTCACCGTCTCGGCAGCTGAGGCCTGGGATCTAGGAGGGCGCTGATTTGCCAGCACAGGTTGCAGCCCCGGGCCCCCATCCCTGGGCACTGAGGCATCTCTGCAGCCTATTGTATTTTGCTCCGCACCTGGAGTTGAGCTAAGGCCCACCATTGCTTCTTTTGTTGTTTTAACAGCTGAACTTTGTTCGATTTTATCTTCCCCTGCTTATCCATCAACATGAGAAAGTCATCTATTTGGACGATGACGTCATTGTACAAGGTATACTTGCCGACTGCCAAGAACGAACTCAGAACAGGAGCAGCTGATAAGTAGAATGAATGACTTACCTCCTTCATTTTCCAAATAGTGAGGTGCCCAGTGATTTTGACTTGTGTACTCATGTGGGGAGAATACCAGGGTTATAAGTTTGGGAATAGTTTGAAAACAGGAGTGGATACTCACTTCCTTGGATAGTCCTGCTGACCTCCTGGGAGCTACTCTGTCAAAGTCAGCAGTAAATAACCTGGTAGCCTCCCCTTTCTCTGCATCCCTAAAATGTAGGGCAATAAAGTCTCCCTGATGACATTCTCAGAAGTGAGCTAGGTTTGGGTGTTTCCGTGTTGTTGTCTCCCACGTACAAATAAGATGAGCACAGGTGTGGAAGCTACACGGCAACAGAAGTGAAGAAATCGGCCCAGTGCTGATCCGAGCTTACCATCGAGTGGCTTTCTGAACAGAGACAAGCTAGGTTATTAAGTCAATCGCCAGGCCACTTGAAATTGGGATCACATACTTTTCCTCCATAGCAAAATCGGGGACTGCCTGACCTTCTAAGGCTCTATCTAGCTCTAAAACAAATGCTATAATATTTTAACTCCTGGTGTTTCTAAATTCAGGTGATATCCAAGAACTCTATGACACCACCTTGGCCCTGGGCCACGCGGCAGCTTTCTCGGGTGACTGCGATTTGCCCTCGGCTCAGGACATGAACAGATTTGTGGGGCTGCAGGTGGGCTCGCTGCTCGGAGGTCCTGCCTTCGCCCTGCTGCTCTCCTCCCTTCCCTTCCCCACGGCTCACCATAATCTAACCCGGGAGAACCCTGCCCGGGAGGGGCCTGGGCTGCCCCTTCCACCTCAGCTCCCTGCGCACCGAGTCTGGGGCAAGACGACCCTACAGGTCCCGCTCTCCGGGTCTGAAACACGGCAAGAACGGCACCTGTTTGGTTGTTTTGTGAGCCGCGATGGGATACCATGACGCCCAAGTTCCCACCTGCAGTCATGCTCCAGGAGGGACCCTGGTTCTGGGGGTGGCTGGAACCACACTCTCTGTCCGAGACGGGGCTTTCCTCTAAGAGGCTCCCTGTGCTTTGGGTTCTGCTTTCAGAGATGTGATCACCACTTACCCCCAACCTTCCAATGGAGGCAAGGGTAAAGAGCTCCTTACCCTGGAGGAAAGGAGGAAGACGAACCTATATGGAATACTGAAGCCAAAAGGATGGCTTTTGGTGCTGTTAAGAATCAAATGGTGTTCTCCAAAAAAAAAAAGTTCCAGGAAATAATGTTATATGTGTGACAACAGAGATGTGACGCACTTTGAGGCCTGGGCTTTCAGGCCACCCTGACGTGGTCAAAAGCTCGGCTCCATCACTTAGTCGGTTTGTAACCCTGGGCCAGCTACTTACCCATCGTCTTCTCCTCAGTTGTCCAACAGAGGGAGGAAGAGTACTTCCTTTGTAGAATTGTGAGAATTAAATTAGCTAATACATGGAAAGGGACTGCATGCAATTAAAATGAGGTAATGTGTGCCACGTTCCCAGAACTGCCTGACGCCCAGGAAATGCCAAGTGTTTTCGTTTTTCCGTTACCTTGAGCATCACATGGAGGTGGGTTAGGACAGGGCGTACACGGGAAACAATCTGTCCTGCCTCGTGTCATATCCATTCGGCCGCGCCCTATGTGCCTGACAGTTTTAGGTACCAGTGATATAGCAAACAAACAAAAATTCCTGCCTTTGTGTAGCTTACCTTTTAGTGGGAAGAGACAGTCAGTAAACAAAGTATTTAACAGAGGATCAGAGTGCAGATCGGGCTGTATTTTAAATTGAGTGATCAGGGAAGGCTCCCCTGAGGCGGTGACCCTGAGCCTGCACCTGAAAGAACTGAAGGAACCACCTCAGCAGGTATTTAGAGGAAAAACCTTCCAAGAAGAGGTAACAGCGAGTTCGAAGATCCTGAGGCAGAAGTGTATCTTGCATTGAAGGAACAAGGAGATTGGTGTGGCAGAGGAAAGCGGGGCGAGAAGAGACATTAGAAGGGTAATGGCGGCGGGGGCAGAGGGCACGGGGTGTGGCAGTCCATTACTCTGAGATGGGAAGCCACTTGAGCAGATGAGTGACATAGAGACAGAGAGGAGTTGAAAAGGGTGGGGGCAGGAAGAGCTGAGGAGCAGCTTGCAGAAGCCCCGGGAGTGGTCAGGACAGCCTGGACTGGGAAGGGAGCCATGTCGGGGAGGGGGAGAGGGAGAAGCGGGCCTCCCGCTGAGCAGGGAGCCCGACTTGGGGCTCGATCCCAGTGTAGTTTGGAAGACAAGACCAACAGGACTTGCCGACGGATTTGGATGAAAAGTACATGAGAAGGAGCCACGGAAGACCTAATGACCCTGGGTTTTTTGCCTAAGTATCTGGAAGAAGAGAGTTGCCAGGAACGGAGGTGGGGCAGGTTATAAGGAAGTAGGTTTGGGACAGGATGGGATCGGTGTTTGGATTAAGGGGAGCTGCCTTGGTAAGTCCCCAGGAGACAGCGTTTGCAGATGTGGCAGGAGTTGGGAATCCAGAGACGTCAGGGCTGGCTCTGCAGATAGTATTCGGAGCCATGAGGCTGTGGAGGGAGTCAGCGCTAGAGAACGGAACAGGTGCTGGAAGTGAGGCTGAGGAAATGAGAAAACCAGCCAGGGATGCTAGGAAGTCGCTGGGGACCTAGCAGGAAACCCAGAAACTGCACGGTGGTTTCAAGAAAATGATTATTTTCCAGAAACGAAAGATTCGGTCAAAAGCATATCCTGTTCCTTTATAGAACACATACATGGGCTACCTGGACTACAGGAAGAAGACTATAAAAGACCTCGGCATAAGCCCCAGCACTTGCTCTTTCAATCCGGGTGTGATCGTGGCCAACATGACGGAATGGAAGCACCAGCGCATCACCAAACAACTGGAGAAGTGGATGCAAAAAAATGTGGAGTATGTGTAAACCTCTCTGCCATCTTCCTTCCTTGGCAACAGAATCATTCAATTGATTTTCTATGCGTAACTCGGGTTAGAAATAGTTCAGACATCTTAGATCAGATTTTCTTACAGACGCACTGATGAGAAAGAATGGGGACAAGAGATGAAAATCTAATCTCAGATGGTATGTCAGCGGAAGCGAGATCCCGCAGAATCTTATCATGCAAACATTTTTCTAATGAATTAATAATGTAATTTTAAGTACTCTCCCAGAAGCCTAGTGAACCTTCTCCACTGAAAATCATTTATCTCAATTGAGTGTCTCCTTCTTATATAGATTTAAGACTTATTTTATAAATTCAACTTTGTTTTTGAAGGTTGAATTTTTTAAAATGTAGCATTTTTTTATTATCGAAGTTTTTAAATAGAGAAAAAACCCCCTCTAACACAACCACTATTAATCATGTCATTGTATTTCCTGTTCATCTTTTTTATCTGGATATTTTAAATACCATCATAACCTTGAATTCGTAAATAGGTATTCTATAATGTAGGATCAGAATTTGATCTATATTTGCCATAAAAAAAGGCTGAAAATTAACATGGCAAAACGGTATGCTGTGAGTGTAGATGAATTATATGGGAATTCGTGGTATTCTTACAATTTTGTGTGAGTCTGGCAATTTTCAAAATAAAAAGTTGGGGGACAATGAAAAACTATAGTCTTATAATATAGCAGGAGACGGTCTTACATCTTTCAAAATTAGAAGATGCTACTTTACCTGAGTCTGTGCACCTCGAGGCCAAATGTTGCTTTTCTATTCCATTTCTTAGGGAAAATCTCTACAGCAGCTCCCTGGGAGGCGGGGTGGCCACCTCCCCAATGCTGATTGTGTTTCATGGGAAATACTCCGCAATCAACCCCCTGTGGCACATAAGGCACCTGGGTAAGTATTTTAGGGAGACAACACAAATATGCATTTTATAGACCTGCGAGCGCCAAGGGGAGGAGAGCGTGCTGTAGCACCAGCTTCCTCAGTGCAGATCCTCCAGGTGATCTTGGAAGGGATCCATTATTTAAACTTCGTTGCTCAGATTCTACAAATGCAGCTGATAGAAATGGCCTGAGAGGTGCGTTTCTAGGAATTCATGGGAAGCAATTAGATTGATGCTTAGGATAGAGTATGTGCTCAATAAATATTACCTATTGTTAAAATAGAACTTTCACTGTCAGAACTTTTTCACTTGCCTTTATTGTCTGTCCTCTTGCAGTAGCCTGCAGTGGGCAAAACCAAACAAATTAGCATAATGGTTTACGATGCATTTAGACAGCTCACAACTTCTCTTTTAAAAAGTCGTTTCCTGTGTACTATGTGAGTCTTTTCTTCATTCCTCACTGCAGGAGTGCAGGCTCTGCAATGTGGACTGGAATCCCAACTCTGCTATTACCTATGTTGGGCAAATTATTCAGTCTTTCTATGCCTTAGTTCTCCATTTGTAAACCGATGCTAATAGAACCTTATAAAGTTTTCATAAGGAATAAATCACCTAATACTTGTAACTTGCTTAGCACACAGCTTGGCACAGAAGACAGTCACATTCATTCAAATATATGGCCACAATCCCTTAGCCAAAATCACTGGGCCAGACCTGTTTAGAAATGGGAAAGGTTTTGAATTTTAAAAAGGTAATGTGAAGGGTGCCTGGGTGGCTCAGTCATTAAGTGTCTGCCTTCTGCTCAGGCGATGATCCCAGGATCCTGGGATTGAGCCCACATCGGGCTCCCTGCTCAGCAGGAACCCTGTTTCTCTCTCCCACTCCCCCTGCTTGTGTTCCCTCTCTCACTGTCTCTGTCAAAGAAATAAGTAAAATCCTCAAAAAAAAAAAAAAAAAAAAAAAGGTAATGTGATGCATACATTTATGTTATGCAAAACCCTGAGTGGGATCTGGGTTTTGCTACCAAAAAATTCATTAAAAATCCTTTTGTTTTCAGACATTTGGGCATTATTTTAGAATTGGAGACAATGGGTTGTGGATGTATATTTACTAACACCTTCTACACTGTCAAGGACTGAGCTAGGTTCTGGTGACAAAGGTGAATATTATTTCTAATTCTCAGAACAACCTGCAAGGTGGTATGTCCCGTACTCTCCCTTTTAAAAGAAGGGACACATGATCGGCTGGGTGGCTCAGTCGGTTAAGCAGCTGCCTTTGGCTCAGGTCATGAATTCAGGGTCCTGAGATGGAGGCCAGCATCGGGCTCCCTGCTCTGCGGGGAGCCTGCTTCTCTCTCTGCCCCTCCCCCTGCTTGTGCTCTCTCTCAAATAAATAAATCTTAAAAAAAAAAAAAAAGGGAGGGACATATATATAAAACTATAGTAGCTGGGTTCCTGTCTCTTGATGATCTTGTATAGATTTGCTTCTGCCTCATTACCAGAATATTCTTTGATTTTTCTGAGCATCTGTACGCATACAGGAGCAACACAGGGAAGTTAAGGACACTAATTTTCCATCTAGTTTGATTTATAATAATGTTGGGTTCACTGTTAGGTCAAGTGTCAATGTTTCCTGTAATGAATGTGCAGAAAATCCCATGAAAGTTGTAGGTCTATAAAAAAGGTGGTGTAGGAATAGTTATGCAAAGCTTAGATTGATTAGGTTAGAGCATTCTGTGACCTTGCAGAGTCTCAATCACATTTTAGAAATATCTAATTGGTAAGTAGGAAGGGGCAGAAATCTTCCTAAGGGAAAGGAATCATTTTTCTTTGTAGAACAGAGACTACATCTGTGCTGAAAGTTTTGGAACCAGGGAAGTCTGCAAAGTAAATCTACACAGAGACCATTTGAAAAATGATTCCATTTTAGTGCATTTTGGAAGCAGAAAGCAATGTAACACTAATGGGTATTCAGTTTGGGTCTAAGCAGGTAAGCTTAAGATTTTTAAAATGTAGGATATATATTTAGCTAAAGGCAAACTGCAAGCCTATAGGGAGTCCTCGGATCATGGAGCAGACAGATGATGTCCCACTGAGTGGAGACTCTAAGGTGCTTCTTCCCAGATGAGCATTTCCTTTGTATGGAGTCTTTGGAAGTTGATAATTATTCCAATTATGTTCCCATAGCCAAAACACCTACCTCCTCTTCTGTGACGGCCTTCACAGCTACGTTTATGAATAATAGAAAATGGGTTTTGTTTTTTTTTTAAAGGTTTTATTTATTTGACAGAGAGAGATCAGAAGTAGGCAGAGAGGCAGGCAGGGAGAGAGGGGGAAGCAGACTCCCTGCTGAGCAGAGCCCAATGTAGGCCTCGATCCCAGGACCCTGAGATCCTGACCTGAGCCAAAGGCAGAGGCTTAACCCACTGAGCCACCCAGGTGCCCTGTTTTTTTCTTGCATCATATGTCAAGAGGGACTAATACACAACTCCAGCCATTCACTCTCTCATTTATTTATTATTTATTTATTTGACAGAGAGAGAGAGAGAGATCAGAGAGAGATCACAGGTAGGCAGAGAGGCAGGCAGAGACAGAGGGGGAAGCAGGCTCCCTGCTGAGCAGAGCCCGACGCGGGGCTCGATCCCAGGACCCTGAGATCATGACCCAAGCCGAAGGCAGAGGCTTTAACCCACTGAGCCACCCAGGCACCCCCATTCACCCTCTTAAGGGATTTTCAGCTTTAAAGAAATATCAAATTCTCTCTCATAGAAAGAAAATTTAACACCATAGAGGATATTAAAAAAAAAAAAAAAAAGATTACATTCACAAGATCTTAATGTACTTCTGGAAGAGATATTCTAAAAACACTCTGAGCAATGGCAGTATTAGGGTAAACATACCATCTCTGACTCCTTATGAGGGTAATAATATGCAAATGGGGAGAGCTTTGTGTTAGAAAGTGAATCTTACTCTTCATCACATTCCATCTGGTAAAAATAAGATCATTACAGGAAGATGTTGCCATACCAAGGAGGAAAAATGCAGAGAAAGGAGAACTCCTATAAACTCTTGGTGGGAGGGAAACTGATACAAGTTCTTCCAGGGACAGTCTGGCAATCTCTTATCAGAAACATAAGGCACACACCCTTCAGTCTAGCGATTCCACCTACAAGATTTTACTCAACAGATCTGTAGACACGTGCCAAACATGCACAACCTAGATAGTCTTAATAAGGAACTCGCTATAATTATAAATAATTATAAACTAACAATTACATATCCATTCTACATGTGCTATACTATACACACACTTGCATACAAGTAGAATGTTACTGGAAGGATTTCAGGAAAAACTCTTCTAACAGTGGTTATTTAGGAGATTTAGGGTGATAAATTCTTATATACTTTTTGATTTGCTTAGTTTTTAAAATAATGGGCTTGTATTCAATTTTCAATATAAAAATTTTAGTTTCTAACAAGCCTATTATTTTCTTCTAAACACCACAAAGGCTGGAATCCAGATACCAGATATTCGGAGCATTTTCTGCAGGAGGCAAAATTACTCCACTGGAATGGAAGACATAAACCTTGGGACTTCCCTAGTGTCCACAACGACTTATGGGAGAGCTGGTTTGTTCCTGACCCTGCAGGGATATTTAAACTCAATCACCACAACAGCTGATACAACCTGACATTTTAAGTATTTCCTACATAAAAATGTCGAATTGTGCATTTGTAGCCCTACTATTTCATTGTTCTCTATGAATAGCACCTTCGATACATATGATCCACAATGTAAACCACAAAGACTACTGTGTGCAAACAGTAACCTGGGTCGTGCAGGCATGGACTCCTCAAGTCCGGGGGGAGTTACGGAAATCGTGATGACGTGCGTGAGCTGGGCTGCTGGAAGGAAACAACCCCGTCTCAGTTTCAGCAATTTGCCTAACTCTAAATGACAACTTGTATTTACAGTTTAAAAAAATTTCTAAATGTGTTTTTTCACATGTAGATATTTTTTTTAACAGGTTGCCAGTCTTGTCTTTTGTAAAACAATATATTACATTTAAAACATGAATGTCTGAGAAAATAAAATATTTGCAGATTTTCTAATGATTTTCAGTATATATATTATTCTATAAATTAAACATAATACAGGGTAGACTGACCTCACATGTAAAGGGGGAAAGAATACCAGTCACTCCTACTGCAGAAAAACCTGCAACTTAGGATAATCATTCTTAATATTTTTATTGTAAAAACCATCAGACTTCCAAATGAATTTAAAAACTTTTTCAATATTATTTAATGAAAAAGTCTCGTATTGTCATGTATAGGATATATCAACATTTACTACTCATCTTTCATATATAATGGAAAACACCATTACTGTATGCTTGGAAAATCCTCAATCCCATTCTCTAACGAGCGTCCATCATAATTTAAAGGGTATTTTCTCCACTCAAATTAAAAAAAAAAACTATTATAAGGCTACAATCATTATATACCAAAGCAATTCCTACTTACATGCTTTACATAGTCCCATGAAAAAATAATTCAATTGTTCCTAATCCCTGATGCAAGGCACCTCAAGCACCCGCATAGAACAGCCATGTAAACAGCAGTACAGTACATGAGTGAGATAACATGGGCTGAATACCTTTTACACAGCTTGACCTAGACTAAGGGAAATATAAAATCCATCACAGCCACAGCTAAAAAGCATGTTAAGATTCACAAGACTTTGTTTCTCTTATTATATAGAGAACAGGCCATATAATCTCTTAGAAAAAAACAACTCATAAATATTTTCATATTGAAAAACAGCATGCTCCCTGGGCATGTGTGACATCAGGATATTCAGAAGTGACCAGGAGTTACTGCAAATGGCATTTCTAAATACCCAGCTTCACCATCCACCAGGCCTAGTAGTCTGGACTCTTTGTAGCACCATGGAAAAGGCAGTAGAAAATCACAAAGGTACGTTACTTCAAACTAACCCTGCCATGAGGCTCACTTGTCCACAGTAACAGACAATGATGTGGAGATTTTTTTAAATTATTGATTAGATACACCTAGCAAGAAAAAGTGTTATCTTAATACATCTCTTGTACATAAAGCACCAATTTAAATAAGATCATCAAACACCTCCAGCAGGTTGTTCCTCAGCCTAAGAGTTCATTTCTCACCACTTTGCACGTTATACCCTTAAAGCCAAGGAGGATAAAATCAGAATGGTGATAGATATTGTAAGAAAAATTCAGTTCCTTCCCTATCAAATGTATGTCACTCAAGTAAAACACAGAGGAAGTAACGAACTTAAAAAAGGTCTACTGCACTCTCTGGAACTGAGCATCCCAGCGCAACAGTTTCTACCTACACTAGAGGATTAACACCCAGGGTGAGCAGGCCACGACCAGGCCTCAGGGCCTGTCAGGGAAGGCCAGGCCAGTCTTGCTGCCGGAAGGCCGCACTTACATTTCCACTGCTGGGTACCTCTCGCACGCTCCCCACTGGTGAGGCAAAGAGGTGTGAACGTGACTACGATTCAGGGAGCCCGTCAAACATCGCTAAAAACTACCAAATGAGACTCCACTGTGGGTTAACTTCATATACAAAAAAGAACACATCTGCCTCTTTACCAGTGATAATTATTATTAGCATGCCCTTCTTAGGCATAAAAGGAATAATGTGTATCTGGGTTTATGCACAGTTAATAATCAAGTATAAATATTCAGACTGTTTCATTTTAAAATTACAGATTAAAAGTGACTCCCCAAGGAAAATCAATTTCTTCATAAACGAAGTATAGTTCATAAAAAGCTGGAATGATGGTTAATTCAAATACAAAAACTCATACACAAAAAACCCTACCTTTCCCTTCCCAACTTACTTACTAGGTTCATACAGTTGGTTCTACCACTCAACTGTACTATCCTTCTATCACAGAGTAAAGTACTAATAAAATGCCTCAGTTAGCAAACTGAGGGCCACTTCTTGACGACTGCATTAAAACTGCAGCATTTAGGCAGAGCCGAGAAACACCACTCTTAAGCGTGGTTTCCTTCTTCCTGTTCTTGCGTCCCACAATGATTATTAAACGAAGGAATCTGGTCTGTAAATGACTGGGTCATCCACTGCCCATTTGGAATGTCACCGAAAGTTGATTCTTCACTGTCATCTGCGAGCGGGGGGAGAAAGAATGTTAAGTGTTAGTTTATTCTACC
The DNA here is from genome assembly GCA_028534135.1 of Potos flavus. Taxonomy (NCBI): domain Eukaryota; kingdom Metazoa; phylum Chordata; class Mammalia; order Carnivora; family Procyonidae; genus Potos; species Potos flavus. The sequence goes on from CM052897.1 coordinate 14,997,623, forward strand.
TAAAAACGTTACAGGATTCAATCAGAAGGTCTGAGCAGCCCAGTGAAGGGGAACTGCCATTAAATAGTTACACAGGCTTCTTGACTACAGTGACAGATCTCTGTTCTCGTGGCAGACACAGGACTGAGAAAGCCTCACTGTTGTTCACGGAGGGAATGCGATTAGGACGACTCGGTGACTCACAGAGAATAAGCTGTACACACACGCGAGTGGGGGAACATCAGTTCACCACCACATCTGCACTACCGGCCACTGGGAAGATTTTCATAGTCCCATTCCTAGGCTTCGACAATTCATTCTCTTAAAAAAACACACCCCTTTTCCCCAGGCCTGACAAAACCAAGCGTTGGAAAGGAACGCACATACGGAGGGGAACATACTTAGCCCCCTGGAAGAGAAGCTGCAAGGGTCGCCAGCGCACAGATTTTCTGCATAAGCACCGCCATACGCTGCTTCATAACCTGGGTCGTATTTTTCTTCCTTAACAGCCATCTTCTTTGCATCCTCTGTGAGGAGAGTAA
>CM052897.1:14998643-15031411 GCA_028534135.1 Potos flavus
GAATGCGCTTAGTTGCCATGTCTTCTTCAATCTATTTCTGTCCTTGGTTTGACCTTGAAACTTTTGAAGAGTACTGTTCATATACTATGTGAGTGTCTGACGGTAGAGACAGCAGCACCCTCCTTACTACATCCCGTCGGGATACAGGTCACTGGGGATATGAACCCTGACCACTAGGTTAAGGTAGTGTCTGCCAGGTTTCTCTGCTACAAAGTTAATGTTTTCCCCTTTCCATACTCTAGAGGACAACCACTAAATCTAGTCCACTTTCAACAAGGAAAGGAGAATTAAGCCCCACCTCCTGGAAGGGGGAGTGTATCTGCATATATTATTTGGAATTCTTCTGTAAGAAAGTCTTTTCTCTACATAGGTGACTTTTTAAAAATACTGGATCTAAGAAAGACTTTTCTGTGATCTATATGAATTATTTTTGTAAGGGAGAAAACCCCCCCATAACACAGGATTTAAAAAAAAATCAGTTAAGTATGTACAATCATTATGAAGACAAGCAAGACGCAGAGTATTTGGGATCTTTTTTATTTTTATACACATGACAAGATTTTACACCAAGAATAGTCAGTTAAATAGTACAAATTTACATTCATGAGGAATGTTAAAAAAAATTCAACTAAAAAACCCACTTCTTTCTGTGACCCACAATCCCAACATTTTACAGTGCAGGGGACAAGGGGCTGGGGGGAGCATCCAAAACAAGTCTCTCCCAAAAGAAATGACTTAAATTTCACATTCCCTCTCCACACAGGATCCAAATGGTGAGAGTATAATTTATAATTCATCTTTTTCAGCTGTAGATTTCTGTGAAAAGAGAAAAATCAGAAGACGTGAAAAACCAGCAGAAAAAATCGTTCACAGAAGGTTCATGTGTGGAAAAAAACAACTGAAACAGGCCCCACAAAGTTCCATTATTTCAGAGGTAGGCTAGAACCTCACCTATTAATCTACAAAATAATTTAGAACTCAACAATAAGATCAATGGCCCCTGAACACAAATAATCAAGAATTTAAAACTGGCCTACTGCTGCTATATAGCAAGGCAGAAGCAGGTGACAAAAGACTATAGAAGCCTTACGGGCTTAAAAATCTATTTAACAAGATCTCAAGAATGGATGGCTAAAACAAAGAAACAAAAGGAATGGGAAGATGAAAGCATATACTTCATTTAGAGAAAAAAAGGACTTGCTCCAGCTTTTGAATTTGATATTAGATGCTTGTTTTTTTGGCGGATTTCCTGAAGTCTGACTTCTGGAAGCTACACAGTCCTAACGCCAGAACTAAAAATAAAAGTTTGCCTAATTTTCTAAGAACTAAAATGCAAGCCCCATTCTTGACTTGCTATACCTTTACTGTTTCTTCTTCTTCGTCTGTTCCTGCATCCATTTCTTCTTCTTCGTCTTGCTCTGTGTCGTCTGTGGTGTCCTCTGTTGTTTCTTCAGGTTCTTCTTCAGGTTCTTCTTCCACCTAAGGGCAACATTTATGAGCTCATTAATGGATCCAATACCTTGGGTCTATTTTCACTTAATTCACTTAAATGTATAATATCGTAATTAACTTCACTCCTGTTCTATCCAGAACTGTAGAGTGAATATGCTAATTAGACTTGTCAAGCTAACAAAGGGCGACAGATTAAAAAAAAAGTCTATAAAAGAGAAATTTCTTATTAATTCTAGGACTGTGTGACACTGGAGGATTCAAACATTCCATAAATTGTTTCAAACCTTTGCATCAGGGTCAATATTTAAACTGAGGCGAAGCATTCTTTCTATTCGATCTCCATATGCTTTAGTGTCTGGTAACAGATATCCCGACCGCAGTGTTGCCGTTTCAAACAAAACTACAGCAAGATCTGAAACAGTTTTGTCATCTTCATCTTCCTAAGATGGAAGAAGGGACATCTGATTAATATTAAAAGGTACAAAGTATGCCAATTAAAAGATGAAGGAGTACGGCTGCAGTATTACTCACATTAACCCGTCGAAGCATGTCTTTGATCAGGGGATGTCTGGGATTAATTTCAAATGTTTTCTTCTGGCTGGCATAGTAACTGGTAAGGGGTAAAAATGAACATTAAGAAACATCAAATTTCAGGATCCATACATTTCCCATTTTCTATACATTTTTAAAATCACAGAGAACTCCTGGGGGGAAAAAAAAATCAACACTTATTTATATCACTACACCATGCTTTGCCTTTTAAATAGGGATGGGCAAGGTGTGATGGAAGAGTGCTATGACGAGAACTATTTACTAATGCGTCTCAAGTGCCCACAGCTTTGTTGAATGTATGAATGGATTTAGTGTTGTCTTCATCCCCTCTTAATTTATTCTCACTTAACTGCAGCTCGGTGTCCCGCAGAGTTCTGAAACATCTAGGCAGCTTCTGCGTGTGGATCTGTTACTACCTTCTACGTGATGCCTTCACCAGTATGGTTCTTTTATTGGAGCTCAGTTCTCAATGTATTCTAATCTACCTTTCATCACGTTTGGTTTTTCACTGTCCGTTGTGACTGTCCTCCCTCCTACAGCTGAGGAGACGGAGGACCTACATCTATCCCTGTCTTGGTATACTTGGTATAGATGCAGAGTTTCAAAGATTATGACTTGATCTGTTATCCTGACTGCCAGAAAGACAGCAGTGATGTCTACTTAGACCACCAAGGTACACACAGTAGGTGTGTGTTTGTTGAATGGAAGGTAACTTCCCGTTAATAAATGACTGAATTAAATGGACATTTATATAATAGCTACTATACTGCTTCAATGGGATATAAGTAGAAACCTGTTTTCCACCTGAATTTTATAATCTGTAAAATCTTGAGTGGGGGCAAGACATGCAAGCAAGATGCCACTTTAGCATTTTACAGCGGAAACATTATACGTTGGGGAGTCTTGCTAAATATGGAATAAACCTTATATAAAAAATTACAGATAAAGTTTTGGAACTGTGACAATGGAGACTACACTTGTGAGAAGAATCCTAAGCTAGGCCTTGGGGAAACGTAAGAACAGAGAGGAAATAAAGACACTCCTGGTGGGAGAAGGGAGAATGAAAGCAGGGAAGAAGTCATTTTCAAGACTATTGCTGTGACATTAATATAAATTTGGCATATATATTTGCTGGAAATAAGGGATACTGAAGACCCAGTGTAACTCCAGTACTTAGCCCCTTAGTTCATAAACTTGTTAACTCATGGGTCCTTTACCCTTTATTTTGTGGGGCATACTATTTGGGGAAAGGGGGGATGGCAGTTAAAAAAAGGCTGAACTCATTTATCAAACATCATTGTCATTAACCTCATCTGCAACTATTAGTATCTAAAAATGTCAAAGAAGCCCAGATACCAGGCCAAGCATATAATCAAGTGCAAAAATAAAAACAATGTATGTGCCAGATTAAGAAAATTTCCTTGTGTATAAAAATACCGTAAAATAAATCACGAGCCCAACACCTCTCCTTTGTCAGTCTAACGTCAGAGGAATCCGCTTGTAAACTTGTCTCATCTAACATATAGCAGTATGGTGGACGCTTAAAGCCATCAGCTCTTTGTACAGAAGCTGGCATCGTCTGCTAAAGGCAGGCAGGACAAGAACTAACACCTTGCCAGGGACCTTCCCAAGGATGCTTACTTGGTAGAGATGTCTTTGCCTGTCTGGTATGCTTGAGCTTTCATGATTCTCTCCATGTTGCCAGACCACCCGTACTGGCTGGCGACGAGAGCACACGGAGACTCTGTCAGACGCTGAGATACCACAGCCTTTTCAATCTTAGGGTAAGAAACCAAAAGTGAGATACATGTAAATACCAACAGTTAAGGTCATTCAGTAACTAAGGATTCAGCACATAAGATCATAACCAGATGCAGGTCATATACCTCTTATTCAGATTCTTAGGAGACTCTTGTCTTTAATAATCTGAGTTTTTCAGTCAAAAATAAACACCTTTAAAGCACATGTAAGACAAATTTACACAGTAAAAATTTAAATTATTAAAAAAAAGTATTAAACTACAGGAAACTTTCAGTAACAAAGAAAAAAACTGAATAGTACCCACACACAGAAAAACCACTATTTTCCTTTTAATTCTTTGTAATTTTATAACATTTAAAAAATTTAATTAATTAATTTTTAAAAAGATTTTATTTGACAGAGCGAGAGAGAGCACACAAGCAGAGGGAGCAGCAGGGGGACAGAGGGAAGTAGGCTCTCCATTGAGCAGGGAGCCCGATGTGGGGCTTGATTCCAGGCCCCTGGGATCATGACCTGAGCCGAAGGCAGACACTTAACCGACTGAGCCACCCAGGCGCTCCCATTTTCTTTTTTTCTTTTAAACTAGGGGCGCCTGGGTGTCTCAGTTAAGAGTCTGAGCTCTTAAAACCGGAGCCAAAATCTTTTGATTTTGATCTCTTCCCAGTCATGATCTCAGGGTTGTAGGATAGAACTCCCCCTCTGCTCCTCTACCTGCTTGTATGCGCTCTTAAAAAAACAAAAAACAAAAAAGGGCTCCACACCCGACAAGGGGCTCAAACTCATGACCCTGAGATCAAGAGTCACACACTGTACCGACTGAGCCAGCCAGGCATCCCTGTAGTTTATAAATTTTAAGCTCGGGGTGCTTGGGTGGCTTAGTCGTTAAGCGTCTGCCTTCACCTCAGGTCATGATCCCTGGGTCCTGGGATCGAGCCCTACATTGGGCTCCCTGCTTAGCAGGGAGCCTGCTTCTCTCTCTCCCACTCCCCCTTCCTTGTGTTCCCTCTCTTGCTGTCTCTCTGTCAATTAAATGAATAAATAAAATCTTAAAAAAAAAATTTTAAGCTCATCCTCGCCAAAATTTAACAATATTAAACACTGTTCTGTACAACTTTTAATGTTTACAAGGTAACCAGATGTAAAGTTTAATTTGTTGACAAAACAATTTTTTTAAAAAAGAAAATGCAGTTGCTAAAATTTCACAAGTTCTAATTTCCCAAAGAATACCTTGTCCTTGAGAGCTTTATCTTTCATCCAGTTGAGCAGAGGCTCAAATTCTTTCTCAACTGCTTCACGACTCTCCTTCGTTTTCTCACTTTCATCAAATTTCACGCCTTCTTTGGCAACATTCTGGAACCTTTTGCCATCAAACTCAGGAAGAGCCTGAATGCAGTATTCGTCCACAGGTTCTGTGAGATAAATCACTTCATAGCCCTTTTTCAGAAGTCGCTCCACAAATGGAGAAGACTCAGCCTATAAAATGAAGGGAAGTGATAAAGTTTCCAAGATCAAGCCTTGGCATGCTTGTTCACCCTAGTAGCTACATTTACATATACGAACCACCCCATTTTACAGGTGGAGAAATAAGAAGTGCAGAGAATATAATGACTTTTCTATCAGTGACTGACCAGGTCTCATAATGACTCCAGTTCACCATTACAATTTTTTTTTCCCTCAAGAGTTGGCTACATACCAGGATGCCTGACAGTGGGAGTTCACCTCACCTCTTTTCTGCTGGACCCAGCCATGAAATAGATTTTGTCTTGTTTCTCCTTCATTCTTTCCACATACTGGTCTAGACTGGTAATGTCACTTGGATGATGAGAAGACTGGAATCTAAGAAGTTTAGCAAGACGTGTTCGATTTGAGTGGTCTTCAATCACACCAAGCTTGATGTTGGTACCAAATTCTTTCCAAAAAGTATCATTGTACTTCTCATCAGCAATCTTCTTGATCATGTCCAGAGTTTTACGGACAAGCTTCTTTCTAATCACCTAAATGAAATTGAAGAATAACTTATTAAAGAATGTCATCTCAAACTTTTGAGAACCTACCATATTTAAGACAGCAGAGGAGTATTGGTGAAAAATACAAAGACAGGGCACTGTCACTGCCATTTATCAAGAGGTGCAGAATGGGGAGCAAGCCTATGTCACACTGAGCAGAAACTAAGTTGTCAGTGGAAACAGTCACAAGATCACTTTGATGTTTATATTCTATCTTTAGACCAGATTGTGGGTTTATATAGGTGTTTACTACGTTAATTCTTTCAACTTTTCTATCGGTTTGAAACTTTCATAAAATAGTGGGGGAAAAACAATCAGATTCTTAAGATTTAATAATAATTCCAGAGTGAAATTAAGTTCTTCAGCTAAAGAGCCAAGGACTAGTCTCATTATCTGGTGACTCCACTAACTGAGCCTGTCCTCTGCAGCCCAATCAAAGAGCAAAGCAGCCAGTCTCTTCCCAGAGACACTCACCTTAAGCAGTTTATGCTGCTGAAGAGTTTCCCGGGAAACATTCAAGGGGAGATCATCTGAGTCCACCTTTAGACGGCACAAGAAAGGTTCAGTGAGCAATAGAAACTGGGAAAAAACCAAACCAACAAACCGAAAAAATACTTCCATCCCTTGTTTTTAATGACCCCCTCCTCATTATCTTTAGATACTTACAACACCCTTGACAAAATTAAGGTACTTGGGCATCATATCGTGGAAGTCATCTGTGATGAATACTCGGCGCACATATAGCTAAGCAGGAAAAAAAAAAAGTCACTTTCTGGAAATTAAACTTTCAAATTCTAAACTCAGTTTTTACATTTAAAAACTCACCTTAATGTAATCACTCTTCTTAGATCCATATTCGTCAAACAGACCACGTGGAGCAGAAGTAGGTACAAATAAAATGGATTTGAAGGTAACTTCCCCTTCAGCAGTAAAGTGGATATAAGCCATGGGGTCATCACTTTCCTATGGAAAGATGGCATTTAGTCATTCCAAAGGCACCGGAAAAAGGCAGTGCAAAGGCTAAGTGATTTATTAGATGGTACACCCTCAGTTAAGCCTTTATTTAGCAAAAAAAAAAAAAAAGGTCCCCTACCAACAAAAGGTGGGGCGGGATGGAGGAAAGACGAAACGGTTAAGACTGCTATTCTAACTGGCTAGACATGGTGGTTTTGCTGATGATCACTGATGATCATCAAAAAATAGCATCACTGGATCTCATAAACTCAGGGAAGAATGGACGAGTCTAGGTTCCACATTTGTCAAAGAACAGGGTAGAAAAATCATCTCGTCTCAACGACAATATACGATGCTGCACGAGTGTACTGTTCAACTACAAAAAGTTCTCAGGAACAGTTTTCTTCCATTGGGATATGGACTGTAGTAGTGGCTATAATGAGGTATGTAAATAAATCCTAAAAACAGGTTCCCTAGATTTGCATTATCCATTACCGTACCCATTTGTGGGTACTAAGCACTTGAAACGTGGCTAATCCAAATTGAGATGTATGGGTAAGTGTAAATACAGATAACCAGACTTTTAAGATACAGTACAAAAAAACCAAACAAACCCCAAAACCCCCCAAACATGTCATTAATTTGAATAATGATTACATGTTGAAATAAAAATATTTTGGGTATGCTGGATTAAATAATATAAAATTTATATAAAAAACATTAAAATTAACTACACTCGTTTCAACTTTTAAAGATTGTATCTATTTGAGAGAGCACACGCGTGTGCAAGCGAGCATGAGTGGGGGGCAAAGGGAGGAGGGAAGCAGACTCCCCTCTGAGCAGGGAACCCAACATGGGGCTTGATCCCAAGATATGACCTGAGCTGAAGGCACTTTACTGACTGAGGCACCCAGGCACGCTGTTTCAACTTTTAAAAATGTGTCTTCTAAAAAACTTAGAATCACATATGTAGCTCACATTACATTTCTAATTTAGCTATCCTAGAAAAAAGTATGTTACATTTGTATACACTAAGACTGTTCATGGGAATAAAAGTGGAGGCAGAACCAAGGGGACAGTTTTAAGAAATAAAACTTAAGGTATGGTTGGATGTTAAGTTAAGGAAAACAAAGGTTAAAGAAACGAATCAATATAGAATAAAGATTAAATAATTAAACAACAAACATAACCACAGAAAATCAAGTTTTATCTAGCCATGCTAAATATTTTGTTTTTTGTACAAAATGCTGTATGAGGAAATAATAACTTGGAACAATCTTAATCAATGCTAATTTTGGGTTCTACAGTTAAAAAGGATCAGTAAAAGGAAATAGGTAAGGAAACAAAGATCTAGTAATTATTCCTAAGCATATGACCTCACAATAAATGTTTGAGGTTGTAAATAGGCTTTTTAAAGGTTAGGTTAAAAGCTAAATGAATCAACAAACATAAGGCAGAATCACATCTATAAATATAAAACATACAAAATTAAAAAGGAAACCAACTGTGTTGACATAGTTATAAAACAATCTAAAAACACTTTTGATTTAGTAATGTTCATCACATTATTCTAAAATAATATTTACCTTTGAAAATGATTTGTAGAAAGCTTTGTATTCATCATCTTCCACTTCTTTTGATGGTCTCTGCCATATCGGTTTGATGTCATTCATAAGCTCCCAATCCCAGACAGTTTTTTCAACCTGAAGTTACAGTACATGATTAGTCAGCCATGGCATTCACCAACAGTAATACTAGAGGGAACCATAACCTTAGAACACAGTTCAAATGATTGTGGGAAGCACCAAAAGAACTTCTAATCTACTATGGCTCCTGCCAATGGGATCAAAAATCTAAAAATACTTCTCTCAACATTTAAGACTAATCTATAATGCAAAGAAGACAACCAGTTATCATTCTAACTGATAGAAAGCCAATTAAAGGTTTTTTCCATTATTAGCTAGCTAAAATGTTACTTCTTGAAAATATGTTTTGATGCCAGAAAGATACATACATTATTCCTACTTCATGACTTACAGCAATCTAACCTCTTATAATAAATATCCCTCAAACCTACTACCATTACTTCCACCTAATCTGCCACCAGAACAGGTCAGAGAGCTAATATTATGGTTAATATCTGTATGACAAAAGATGCAGAAAGATTTGTAAGGTCTTAAAATTTAGAACATGATAAGCTGCTGGTCCTGGGCAATATACAGAACTCAGAAAACTGCATGAAGATGACCTGTGTTTGCTACTTAAAACTTCCCACAGGCAGAAAACACACACACTAGCAAATAAACTTAGTTGTTGTTTTTAAGTTGGGCCTATGGACTTAACATCTGGAGAAAAAAAGACCTCGAAGAATTAAAACTTAACTCCCATCAGTCTGTGCATACTTGGGGTTCTGTGTTTTCTCGAACATGTCCTAAACAACATTTTAGTGTGGAGATGAACCAGACTTACTTTTTTGGTTTTCGGTTTTTTTTCCTCTTCTTCTTCTTCCACTGCAGCTTCATCATCAGAATCTTCTTTTTCTTCTTTTGCTGCTTCTTCTTCCTCCAAGGGCTCCTCAACAGTTTCAGTCTGTTGAAGTAGAATTACAGTTAAATTCTCTTATTTCATAATTCTGATTTCATCTAGCAAATACGAAATGCAATTACAGTCAAAAAAATAGGTCTTCAACAAGAAAATCCTGAGTATCCTGCACTGAAAGAACCACATTGAGCCTTTGTCTTTTTAAGTGTTATTTAAATATGTGCCCACATAATACATATAGATTTTATCAATGTAGATTTATTTACCTTGCTGCTCCACACATAAATAGGGAAGTTTATAAACTGTGAATATTTCTTGACCAGATTTTTAATTGTGTCCAATTCAAGGTAATCAGATGCTTCTTCTTTTAAAACAAGTCTGCAAAGGAAAATAAGACATTTATAGAAAGAAAGATATCCAGTTTGGTGTAATCCAGGATGGCCTGTTTTTCATGTTAAAAACTCTTATCACCAATAACGGTTTGTGAGCTAAATATACCAAACATGAGTACAGTAGAGGGAAGAATCTTCCTTGCGTCCCTCAAGTGGAAAATATCCTTAGTTCCAAGTAAACAGTGCAAATGTTCCAATCTTCTGAATACGTTGGGTTTTTTGTTTAGGTTTTGTGTGTGTGTGTGTGTGTGTGTGTTTTTTCGTTTGAAGAACTAAAATGTTAAATTAGCTCAAGGTAAGAAGGCACTGGAACATTCTGGAGAAAAATGGAATGACATGCACTCTGATAGTTACTCTAGAAATCAAGTGATTATCATAGATGGCGAACCCAGGGGCACCTGGCTGGCTCAGTTGGAAGACTGTGAGATTCTTGATCTCGGGGTTGTGAGTTTGAGTCCCATGTTGGGTGTACAGATTATTTAAAAATAAAACCTTAAAAAAAAAAAAAAGTCTCTCCTATAGAGAGCGAACACGTAATAAAACATGTTCCTTAAAAAAGCTAGAAAATTAATCTTATTGTTTATATCTTCCACTGTCCAAAACAATACTCGGTCACATTTTATTTTTTTAAATAAAATTTAAAGTTAGTTCTTTAGTTGCACTGCCATATTCTAGGTATTCAGTAGACAAATGTGGCTAGTAGCTGCCGTACTGGACGGGGCAGAGGAAGAATATTTCCAGGGTTCTACTGGACAGCACTGGCTTAGATAAATCTAATACTGAAAATTGCAGCATTGTTTCTTCTTCCTTTCTGCCCCTTCTGCAAATCCCTCCTCCACTCCCACACAACACATCATCATAATATACCCTCAAAAATAGTGAGGAGCCCACGTCTTGGTGTTTGTGTTCCCAATAAATAAATATGACCAATGTTGTATCATGGGTCCCCTCCGGCTTCAAAAAGCTTACAGTTTAGTGCCATTACCAAGAGGTAGATAGTTCATGATGACACAGCCTAATAATGTGGCCAACCCTCTGGTTTCAGATCATGTATCTTGGTGATGTGGGGTTGGAGGAAATTTCAGTTGGATCCAAGTTCAAGATGATGGTTACATCTTAGAGGTATTCAAAAGGCCACTGGATACATGAATGCAGAACCCAATAGGGAGATCTAGACCTAGATCTTCAATCTAGGATTGGCAAACTATGGCTGGCACCCGCAAGAAATTTTACTGGGACACAACCTCATCATGTATTGTCTATAGTCACTTTTGAGCAAGAACAGAGTTGTGACATATGACAGATCTCACTGTCCAAACGTTTAAAATATTTACTAGCTGGCCACTTAGGAAAAAGTCAGCTGACTCCTGATCCAGACTAAGAATAGAGATTTGAGAACCCTGAGCAAGAACTGGAAGCTGAATCCATCACGGTAGGAAGACTGCACAAGGAACACAAAAATAATGAGAAAGGGCTGACGGTTACCTTTGAAAGAGAGACACTGTCAACATTTAAGCAACAGGCAAAGGAAACAAAAAGAAATGCAGGGCCATGGAAACTAGGTACTAAGGGGATGGTGTTAAGTAGATAGCAAATTATGTAGGAAACACAAGACGAAAACTCAAGAAAAAAGAAAATCTATTGCTGGGAGCAAAGTCAATTTAAAAACCCCGAATCCACTGGATTTAGCAACAAGAGTCAGCCAGCAGGTGGACTTATTGCAATGGAAAGGTGGCGGCTAAAGTCAGTGCCTGACTGTAGAAGGGCGCGCAGCACCACCTCTCTCTCTTCCTTTCCCACCGACACTTGAACATGTTTACATTTTGATGGGAAAGAGGGAGTGTGTGGGGAAGAATGACTTTAAAAGATGGGGTTATTAATTTATGCTTAGCCTCTGAGGATGTAGGAGGCAGGCAGCAGATCAGAAGTAGTGACCAGCTTTACGGAAAAATGTAGAATACCTCCTTCACAGTAGGAAGGACAGAAGCAAATGTACTAGTTAGCATTTACTGGATGCTAATTTCATGATCTCATTGAATCCTCACAAACTCGCTTGTAAGAGTACAGCAGGGGCTAATTTAGGGGTGGAAATAGAAGTAGGTAGGCACTAAATTGTTTGATGGCTTCTATTTTATTGGTCAAATAAAAGATGAAATCCTTTATTTAAGGTGGGACCTTGACCTCATCACTTTCTTGCCTTCTCATTCCTTTCTCTTTTGGCCATTCTAGACCGTCAGTTCCTTAAATGGGCCTCGTCTTTGGAACTTCCAACAGACTGCTTGCTGCCCAGAATATCGGAACCTAACCTACCATGATTTCAGAAAGTCCTTCTGATAAGGGAAGTGTCCTCTAACTTCCTTTCTGGCATTTGCCACTCTGAAATTATTTCATATTTTTCTTCTTTACTAGAACTAGCCATATGGAAGCAGTGACTGCATTGGTCTTACTCTCCACTAGAGTCCTAAACCCTAGCAGGCGATAGGCACTCAAATGATTATCTGCTGAATAAATGCTGGGGTAGAAGGACTTGAAAAAAACAGCAATTTTGCTCAGGGAGAGCACTTGTTAAGATTTCACTCATCAGCCACCCATGCTACCCGCACGAAGCTGTCCTGATTACCCTTATTCACTCCTAGAAACATCTGCCAGTCAAGTGTTAGGCTCTAGGAGTGGAACAGTCAAGCCAATGTTTGCTTCCATGGAGCTTCCATCTAGGTACTCTCACCTGTCCCTCAGCACCCTAAGACATCAGCCCTCTTGGGATGTTGTTTTCTAGCTCACTGTAGTTAAGAGATGAGACTTAACCTATGTTCCTTTAAAACCTAACAGAGAGGGCACGGGGGTGTAACTATTAGTGATGCTTCCAAATGAAAGCTGGAGAGAGGACTGTGAATAACGAGGGCAGAGAAAGGTAAATTGGGAAAAGTTAGTAAAAGTACTAAAATACACTCATTTAATTAGTCTTTGTTAAAAGACCATTTATGAAAATGAAGACAGGAACTATTCACCTTCTGGGGTAAAGAACATTGGTCAAAATGATAGATATATGCTTTCTTATATTCTGACTACTTAAAAATTCTTATGTTGAGAAAATTTAAATCTGGATTAAGGAAAAAAGTTGAGGCTGTAGGCACATTTTCACCGGGCAACAAGCAAGCCAAACAACCTCTGAAACGGGATTTCTCTGATGTGGCCTAAAGCTGGTAGCTTCATATAGCTCAGTATTTACTCGTCATTCCCTACGTATTAAGCAAATTTAAGTATCTTGTTATATTTTTTGGGGGAAAAAAGGCAAAAAGCTGCTTAGTTTACTTTGCAGGGCTATAAACACCAAGAGACCCTGGCCATGAGATCTGCCTCATCTATACAAGTAACGGTTACTGGCTTAAACCAAATTCTAGTTTGAATTCAACAATTTGCAGCCATCCTTAAAGGAGACATCTTTCTCTGAAGAACTTTAACTTTCTTCAAGCTCTTTATTTGTACCTGTTCTCTCCAACCAGTCCCCACCCAGCACCAGTTACTACCATAGTTCAGTATTTTCAATAGTCACCCCGAGAGTATCCTCTCATCCAGTCCTGCCACCCTCCACATCCATCTTCAGAAAACCTTAAAAAAGCCAATCCAAAATTCTCTCACTAATTGTCGCCAATGGAGAGAACTTTCTTTAAGCCCGTGAACATGCTGTGCCTCCCTGCCTTTACAGCCACAAGCCTCCACAGATCGGACACTTCTTTCCCAAGTCTTGCTTCCCTAGAAATCTTGAATCAACCCACTTCTGTGAAACCTCCAATTTGCCTTCTCCCCTACAAGAGCTAACCCTTCTGACTTTTTGCCCTCTATGTATAGCAGCCATTATAACTCTTTGCCCTTAGGAGGTCCTCAAAATATTTCCTCAAGTGATGGGAACAGGACAATTTTATACAAAAGGAATGAAAGCCCCGAATAAGTGCTTTGCTCAGAGTCACGATCCTCGCTAGGATGGTTACTTCTTATTATGAATCAGTAATACTCACGTAATTGTTGTTCCCCGTCCTAGAGTGTTTCCTCTTGGGTCGGCAATTACAGAAAATTCGTTGGAGTCAGATTCCCAGATGTGCTGGGTATCGTTGTTATGTTTTGATGTGACAATAACCTTATCTGCTACAAGGAAGGCAGAATAGAAACCGACACCAAACTGGCCAATCAATTCAGAAGTTGACTGGCCATCTTCTTGTGCCTCAGTCATTTTGTTTAAAAACTCGCTTGTTCCAGATTTGGCTATGGTACCAAGGTTTTTCACCAACTCTTCCCGGGTCATTCCTACACCAGTGTCTGTGACATGTAGCAGATTCTTCTCCTTGTCACACTGAAAGCAAGACAAGAACAGGATAGTTTTATTTGCTTAATATTCACAGTATGACAATAATGGGCTATATATTCAGAAACTACCAGCTTTGGGCCACCTCAATTCCAATACAGAAAACTAAACTGGGTAATTTTCCTCCATATAGTATTTTATGGCCTTTTCAGAAAATGTGCACCTTACATGCAAGCATCTTTCTTTATAGAGAATAACCTTAAATTCAGTGTATTTGAGAAAGTATGAATATAAAGACAGAGTCTAAATTTCAAAGGGCATAGACCTAAACAAAACAAGTTATTTTTGAAGAAAAAAATTTAAGAAAAATAAAATTTTATATTGTGACTATTTCTTTCACAGAAAATAAAAAGGTTCAAAACTTGAATGACTTCTGTATTTAGAATCTATGGTGATCAATGTTCTTCACTAAATATTCCCAGCTCTGTCTTCCAGAAACATAGCAAGAATATGCTTCCTTCATTTTTGGTTATTAAGGCCATGTGACCGGTTCTGGCCAATGAACTGCAAGTGGGAGTCAAGAACGTAGCTTTCAGGCTAGAGCCTTTACAGGATGGGAGGCCCTCCAAGCTCTCTGTACCATGGTAACAAGCTACAGTCCAGATGGCGGCTACTCAATCAGCCTGTGTCCAGGAGTGAAGATGATGCAAAACAAAGGCCACAGTGGCCTGTGGTTCATGAGTTAATCCATGGGTTAGCAAACTTTTTCTGAAAAAGGGCCAGAGAGTAAATTATTTTAGGCACATGGGCCATATAGTCTCTGGCACGCCTATTCAAACCCACTGTGTAGCACAAGGGCAGTCATAGCTAACACATAAACAGGCACGGATGTGTTTCAGTAAAACTTTACTTACAAAAACAAGTAGGCTGGATTTGGCCCACAGGCCGTATTTTGCGAAACCCCAATTTAAGTCCCTAGGCTTGGGGGTTATTTGTTACTGCAGCATAACCTGGCCTATCTTGACTGATTCAGATTCCTTATCTCTAAGGATTCTTTCTTTTTGCTTTAAAAGAAAAAGAAAACTTTTAAGCTTACCTTAATTTTGACAGTTAGTTCCTCATTTCCAGCAAGAGCATTTTCATCAGTCAGTGATATCAACCTTATCTTATCTAAAGCGTCAGAAGCATTTGAAATCAGTTCTCTCAAGAAAATCTAAATGGAAGCCAGATTTAACACACACTTTGATTACCCTCAAGATATACAAAACAGCAAATTTAATGTCAAACTCATTTTAGTTCTCTTCTGTACTCTGAAAAAGCATTCTTGAAGAAATAAAACTTATGGTACAGAAGTGGCCTCTCTTGGTAAAAGGAGGTACAGCTCTTTACACGTAGGACTGTAGCAACTGTAAGGGATACCCGAACTGGTAAGAGTATTAACACTCTAGTCTCATACTAGTGATCTTTACGTATGTAACAAACAGGGCTTAGTTTGTGTGACTGCCCTCAACACTGACTATTGAGCAGACTACGAACATATTTGGAGGAGAAAGGACAAAAGGAAAATGTTTAACCACCATTCCCCACAAGTATCTAGTCACAATTTTTATATATACTGAGTATTTAAACTGTGCTAATAACTACTCACTTGGAATTACTACCTAAATATGATTATAAAGGTAAACAAGTATGCTTTTACACAGAGAGAAAATAATATTATCCCGACCACATGTTGCTTACCTCTTTATTTTTATACAATGAATTGATGATAAGTTTCATCATTCTATTAACTTCAGCTTGGAAGGCAAATTTTTCTGACTTCTCTCTAAGTTCTCTTATTTGGGATGCATTTAATCCATCCAACTGAATAGCTTCTTCCTCTCTAAGGAAAAAATGTTGATGAACAACTACTGCATTGCTTACTGAGTTCTCCCTCAAAACACAGATCTGTCATGAAAGCACAGTGGTCTCAGAAGATTGTCTTAGGGTTAAAAGAGTAAAATGGAAGCCTATTATAAAATATTACCAATCCACTATTTCTATTATTTTGCCACAGTAAAATATTACCACCTTAGCACTGAGTTGTAATACTCAGTTCCTAAAACTGTCAGAAAAATGAACCTGACTTTCCTCTACTAAAAATAAAAAGGAAGGTCAAATTTACATGTTCCCTGGCATGTGGGACTGCCTCTTTGCCTGGGAAGCTAACACTCTACAAAATTGTCAATTAAGTCCCAGGGGGCCAAATTTGAAAAAACAGCTCGACTAAGAGAAATCTTTTTCAAAATTATGAAGTTTAGGGGCACTTGGATGGTTAAGTCAGTAAAACATGCAACTCTTGATCTGGGGGGTCAGGAGTTCGAGCCCCACAGTGGGGGCAGAGGTTAAAACAAAAATTACTAAGTTTACACACTTACTGATTATAAAACCAATGGGTCTTAGGAAAGTCACAGAGCTTATATTCTGCAATCTATTTATCCAAATAGTTTTCAAAAGAAATTCATCCCATTCTGACCAGTCATTCCTAGGGGCAAGTTAGGAGATACCTAGGGATGAACATGTCTCATAGCCCTAACATTTTCTTTGACCATTTCTTAGGTATTTAAGTTTGGGGTGTTACACGTCATCTAGACATTTGAAGAAAAGATAACGAGCTATTATATTCGTGTTCATAAGGGCTAATCTGTTTCAAAAGAACACAAACCTCTGTACTACTTCATCATCTGTCCTTGAACCTTCTCTACTTTTACCCAGATCCTCTTCCACTGTACCATCCACATCGACTTCATCGTCAGCTCGGACGGACCCTGAAAGATTTCACACCAGAAAACTCTTAAACCATGTTGCTTTGTGCACTTCTGAGAAGAAATACAATCAAACAGGGCAAGAGCAGGGGTTGCAAAATTCAGGTTGTAAATATGGGATGTGGGGTTAGATGAATGGATCCACTAGTTTAAAGACCCACTGTAAACCCAACTTGGTATATTTCTTATTTAAGTTCAGATACTGAGTCCTCCAGTAGATTCTGAAACACGGAGGCTGCCATCACGTCTGAACAGCGGGCCCTCGGATGCTTTATAAAAGTTTAGCTGACTTGATACCAGGTCCCTTCTACATTCACACGTGTTGCGTGCAGGCCGAGACAAGGCCTCCCAATTGACCATGCCAAAACTTAGACCTGCAAGACCGCAGGTCAAACTACAAATAGAATTTGTGCAACCACTAGCGAGAGGAACTGAAATCGGGCCCAACTGAGCGAGGGAAGAGAAGAGATTGTGAGATCTTAAAAAGCTCGAGCAAAAGTGAAGCAAACACGCTGACACCGCCTTTCTTCTGACTCAGGGCCCCACACTCCCCAGTCCAGCACCTAAGAAAGGAAACCCGCGTTCTGACTCGCAGACTGGGTGCGGGGGTCCCCAAGCTCAGAGGGCCAAAGGCTCTTGCGTCTGACAAAAGTCCTCCGGGATGGGCACCCACAAGGTTTCCAGGGGACCAAGAGCCCGAGAGGCGCCCCACCCCAACTTGATCGAGACCTCTGAGCGCGAATACTAGGAGACCAGCACGGGATTTAAATGTTCTCGGTTCTCGTTTTTCCTTTCCACAGAAAGAGGAGAGTGCGCGAACTCCCCTGAGCCTCTTTCGAGGAAAGGCGATGAAGTCCCCTCCGCCCAACGGAGACCCCGTAATCCCCCTCCTAGGCTCAACGCCCCCAGAATCTTCGAGAAGAGGCCGCGCTTGAGGAGGGGGGGGCGTCTGGGGGTGCCCGCTCCCCTGGGATCACTCACCGAAGGTCAGCAGGACGCAGAACAGGCCCAGTACCCACAGGGCCCTCATGGCGCGCGGCCGGTGAGAGTCTCAAGTCCCTTTCGATCGCAGGAGCCGCCTCCACCCCCCACCACGGGGTTCAGATCCTCACACCACAAGCCGCGCGGTCCGCCCACTACCCCCAAACAGGTCGGGCCGCTTTTCACCCCAGCCTCTCGCGGGCGGGGGACGGGAAACACGAACCCACCAATGGTGCCGCACCACGCACCCCCTCTACCCAATGGGGACTCGTGGGGGGGACCGCAGTGTACCAATCGGAGCTGTCCAGGTGCGGCGCCCGATGCCCGAAGCGTGGCTCCCTCCAATTGGTCATCCGTAGCCTCTCTTCTCCAATCACATGGCTCCGCGGGCCCCTCTCACATGGGACCGCCCCTTTGCCTGGGTAGCTCTGGCCTCTCAGGGAAACGGCCCAATGAACGTCAGCACAGAACAAATTCCTCGTTTTCGAGAGGTCGCAGAGGAACCACTTCCGGATCCTTGAGCACGTTTATTCCGTGACCAGGGGAAACGGTAGTCATGGCAACGGTTCTTCGCTTTCTCTTTCTATGCACGGGGGTCACTTTGGGAATGATTCCCGCGCGCCTTTTCGCAGTCCGTTTTCCCTTTGGCAGTGCATCCCGGAGAAGAGAAACACGTGAGAGGTTGAAAATCTCCGGAGTACTTTTTAGGTGGAGGTGGTGAGGAACTACAGTTCCCGGCATGCAACGTACCGGGGGGGGGGCACATTGTATTGCATGCTGGGAATCGTAGTCTTTCGCCTCTGGACCAACTGCGTAGTTTAGCCCTGCGGCGTTTCCCCATCGTGTCTTTGCGGGGATTATGCGCCTAGTGTTTTAGAATTTACGTCTTGTTCTGACTGTGGTGGAGGTTTGTATTTATTCCAGGACTCTCCAGTGTACACAGCCTGCAGAAACAGGCCTGGAAAGCTCCGACACCTTGGCCGCGGCCGCCCTGTGTTGGGGGGTCGGCCTCTCCGAGTCTGGGCTCCGCCTCTGGCTGGTAAACGCGTATTTGGCTTCTCATGCGTCATTTGGGGGCCGCCGGAGCAGGAGAGGATAGTGGAGCTTCTTTTTTTTCCCTTGAAGGAGATTGAGAGCAACTTTGATGCCTTCAACTCCCTCCCAAAGTTGAGAGGCGGTGACTGGCGGCCCTAGAATCCCTATTGTCAGGCGGAGAGCGTGTTTGTGAAGGTCTGTCTAGCGCAAAAAAGGAAAAAAAAAAAAAACCTCGTTTACCCGGTGCAGGAGGATACACCTGCAGATATTTGAAAGCAAAACCTGTGGGGCTGCAAATGAGAGAGTGTGCAGCTTTGTAACTTCATAGAAATACCTACTCAGCGTTTAGAAAGACACAAAGGACCAGGTGTCTTTCCAGCAAGGGAAGTCCCTCACCCTAAGCTTGCGCCTTTGGAAGTATCTTTTGTATCTATTTAACCTAGTAGTTACGTACCTCTCCCCCCACCCCAACTCCGACCTTGTTTCCAGCAAAAAACACTCTCTTCCTTGTTGCTTCCTGCAGGAAAATGGAACTTTGAATTTGTTTTCAGATATTCATTCGAATTCCTGAAAACAAGCTGTTCAGTGACAGGCTATCATAATCTTTTCGCAACTTCCCCTATTTAGGTTTGCCAATCTTAATTTTGTGGTTGGTGTTTACACATTGTGGTGGTGACTTATTTACATCTGCTCAAATTACCATTTGTTACTAGTAAGCAAAGGTGCCTTACAAAGCTTTTTTTTTTAATGCTTTTGTGCTTTTTCTTTTTTTTTTTTTTAAGAGTATACTAGGGTGAGAATTACATTCAGAAATCTCAAGTAATTGCATTTTTGTATATTTTAACTCTTTTTCTTTCAGAAAAGATGAGTTCTTTCACTTTTTCTGCATTTCACAACTCAACTTCCTCACCTCTTTCTCTAGCTCTAAACAAGTAAGCAACCAGCTCTGAAATTGCAAATTCTATCTTAATGGGTCAGTGGTGGCTAGTTCATGTTGCACCTGGAGGGAACTGAGAATGAGACATGTCCTCCAAAATCGATCCATTGCCTGTGAGTAGACATTTCACCAGATGATGGTGGGAATTTATGAGGCAGGCAGGACGTAAGACAGACTGGCAGAGGATGGCCAGCTGTTGTCTGGCTTGGCTCTGCCCCTTTAAGATAGGATCCCTGTCTTTGCGCCCTGTGCAACGAAAGGGCAGCTTATTCAGATCCCAGCCTTGCTTTTTCTCACCTGGGGTGCCCACCTCTTCTGACTTTTTACCCATTATTGATTCTCACTTCCCATCTTGGTCTAGTTCCTCTGGAACTTATACTCCAGGCTGTTACCAAACTCCCTACCTTTGGATCTGATTCCCTTGCTTCCTAATTTTAATTTTTCCCTTTGACAGTGTATATCCATGGACACTACGGGAAACAACTACCTTTGGTGTTGTTGGTAAGTCTCTTCTTGGAAGAAAAAACCATACAGGCAAAGAGGTGCCATTACGGGCAACGTGTAGCTAACCTGGTAGACAGGTATAGGCCAGCAGTAAGGAGGCAGAGGGCAGACCAAGGAGATTAAGGCAGGAAAGCAGTTGGCATTAGGGAGCTTAAAGAATGGGGGCGAGCAGCAAGGTGAATTTGTTGGTTGATTGGTTCATTCATTCATTCATGTATTAATTCAGCAAGTGTTGATCTGGTATGTGCCAGGGGTTATGCAAGGTGCTGGCTGCATAGGGGTGAGCAATATAGATGCAGTCTCTGTGCAGAAATTGGACAGATATTAGCAGCGGAGTTGCATAAGTGCACATGTATCTTATTTAAAGTGAAGCAAAGATGTAAGAGAATGACTGCAGAAGAGTATGAGGGGCCTTTTGGAGTGATGGAAGTGCTTTTGATCTTGATTTTGGTGGTGATAAAAACACATGGTGGTAAAAGCTCTATACTTAAAGGAGAGTGGATTTTGTTATATGTAAATTATATATACATACATACATATATATACACATATATATACATATATATATGTAAAAGGTATACGTATACCTTGATCAAAAAAAACTGATAGCAGCTATCATTCTAAACAGCAAAACACCAAAATCTTTTTCAGTAGGAATCAGGAACTAGACAGACACGCCTGATTTTGTCAGTATTGTCCCACACTGTTTTGGAGGGTCTAAGACAAGAAAATGAAGTAATAGACATTAATTTTAGGAAAGTCAAAGTCTTTTATTTTGGAATTCCTTCTTACTGGTGAAATAACTGTATACCCTGGAAACCCAAGAGACTCTAGTTAGGGAGAAAACATTATAATGAGTATGAAAATCTGGTAAATTATTGACTGTACGATAAATATATAAACACCAATAGACTTGCTCTAATCTTGCAAAAAGCACACAGAAGTGGAAATTTGAAAGACTAAATTTAGGGGTGCCTAGGTGGCTCAGTTGGTTAAGCGACCGACTCTTGATTTCAGCTTAGGTCTTGATCTCAGGGTCGTGAGTTTAAGCCCCACATTGGACTCCATGCTGCGCATGGAGCTTACTTAAAAAAAAAAAAATCAGCTTAGAAGAGAAGGAGAGCACCTGTGAGCACACACTAGGGATGCAGGAAACCTTTGCAGATTGAGCATCCAGAAAATACAATAGAAAGCCTAGGGTATTTACCAGGTCTCCTGCCTGCTGGGCCCTGAATTCCAATTTTCATCTTTCTAGCACTAGCACTGTGAGGCTGCTGCTTTTCAGCATTGTGCTTTCTTCCAAGAATGTAGGTTCCGTGTGGCATAAGAATCAGCAAGTATTTTGAGAGAAAAAGCAACAGAGTGTAGGGCTCACTTCTCAACGCTTCCTTTCTTTCTGGAATCTTGTCTCGTCAAATCCTGATGCCTTTAAACAAATTCTCAAGTATCTTATCTAGCTTCTCTTGTTCTGGGCAAAAGGTTGTCTGCCTCACATTGTCCATCATAGTAAATTGTACAAGTAGATGTGGCTCTGCACGGCAGATACTGAACTCTTTGGTCCTATTTGAAGGTTTCAAAAAAAAAAAAAAAGGATTTTAGAGAAGACACTAAACAACCATAATTATTTTCTTATATTAACTTTTGGGTGGTTTTTCATCAAGCAATTTATGTAATGTTTAATGTTTCCAAACTGTAGAACTTGTATTATTTTGGCTATAGAATAATAAATGTGTTTCTAAATATTTAATGGAACTGTAGTTTTATCTTCTTTTTGATTACTTTTAGCTGTGAAATATTTGTGATCTTTTCCCTATACCCTGCCCCAGCTTACAGTAAATTAGCTTGCTTGAGAATTGACTTTTGGATTTATAAAATGGTTACCTGCATTTGCTAATAAAATCTCTGGGTGCTGTAACTTTCTTATGCAATTACAAAATTTAAGCCTTTTTTTTTTTTTAAGATTTTATTTATTGGGCACCTGGGTGGCTCAGGTCATGATCCCAGGGTCCTGAGATGGAGGCCCACATCAGGCTCTGTTCAGCGGGAAGCCTGCTTCTCCCTCTCCCACTCCCCCTGCTTGTGTTCCCTCTCTCTCCATGTATCTCTCTGGCAAATAAATAAATAAAATCTTAAAAAAAAAAAGATCTTTATTTATTTATTTGATAGCGAGCGCATGTGAGAGTGCACAAGCAGGGGGAGCAGCAGAGGAAAAGGGAGATGCAGGTTCTAAACTGAGCAGGGAGCCCTACTCTGGGCTTGATCTCCGGACCCTGGGATCATGACCTGAGTAGAAGGCAGTCACTTAACCAACTGAGCCAGGACGGTGCTCTTACACCTGTTTTAAATTAATTCACTTGTATTATTATTGTTTATATTTTATTTTCTAGTAATTATAAACTAATATCTCCATAGATTCTGCCTTAGAAAAATAGGTCAATGAAAAAATATCTATCCAATTGTCTTCTATCAACTTTGGACACTTGTAGAGTGTAAAAGGAATTGAACTTCAAATAAGATTTGTTATATTTTAAGTTGTGGTAAGTTGATATTTTGCATGATCCAATTAGCCATGTTGATGATAATTTACATTAGGAACTAAATAGAATTTTAGAACTGGAAGGAATCTTGGAAATCATGTAGTTCTACAACTTGCCCTTTCAGTTTAAAATGACAAAACGAATATATTTTCATGGTTTAAAAAAGTGCCCAGTTGGTACAGAGAAGTACAGGTCAAAGGTAAAAGCTCTAGGTTCTTCCCACATCATTGTTCCTATTCTCTAGAGGTCAGTACCGATGGAGGTTCCTTCCAAAGATTTGTTTGTATGTGTGCAAAGTACATATGTGTGGTAAATTAAAGATGAAAATTTAATTTTCTCTAAAGATAAAGGGAACAATACACATTAGCTTATTCCATTTAATACATCTTTGATGTCTCATTCTTTTTAATTTCTTCTATATGATAGGCATTTGTATTGTTTCCAGTTGCTATTACAGTTAGTGCTGCGGAGAATGCTTTAATATGCACAGGTTTTTTATTTTTATCTGGAAGATAAATATTTAGTTTTGGAATAGTTAGATCAAAGTGTATGTGCGTTCAAAATTCTATGGGTATTTACCAATTCCTCTGAAAAAAGCTATACCAATTTATCCCCCATATGAAGCCTTCCCCGCCCCTCTTTTTAAAAAACACCTTAGGAAATTTGAGATCCTGAGATGTTAAATGATGTAGCTGAGTTAGGTATTGGTGGATCAAGGGAGAACTCATATTTTAAAAATTTCTTACATTGTCCTAGCCACCACATACCTCTTGACTACTTTTTAAAGACTTTGAAATGCTTTTTTTAAAAAAGAAATTTTATTTTTTTGATTTTAAAAGTCATGAATGTGTATTATTAAAAATTTTGGAAATTAAATAAAAGGTCAAGGAAGAAAATTAAAATAAGAAATGCCTTAATGAGATATATCACTATGGGCATCTTGGTGTCTGCATTAAAATTTAACATATATATTTTTTAAAGATTATTTTTATTTATTTATTTATTTATTTATCTACTTATTTATTTGACAGAGAGAGAGATCACAAGTAGGCAGAGAGGCAGGCAGAGAGAGAGGGAAGCAGGCTCCCTGCTGAGCAGCGAGCCCGATGCAGGGCTCAATCCCAGGACCCTGAGATCATGACCTGAGCCGAAGGCAGAGGCTTTAACCCACTGAGCCACCCAGGCGCCCCAAATTTAACATATATTTTTAAATTAAAATTAGAATCACATAATAATACTGTTTCGAAACTTTCTTTTTCACTTGCCAATATATGGTAAACTTTTGCCCATATAAACATTTTTTTAAAAAAGATTTTATTTTGGGCTCCCTGCTAAGCAGGGAACCTGCTTCTCCCTCTTCTCCCTGCCTGTGCTCTCTTGCTATCTGTCTCTCTCTTTCCAATAAATAAAATAAAATTAAAAAAATCTTTAAAAAAATTTTATTTATTTGCTCGAGAGAGACAGTGAGAGAGGGAACACAAGCAGGGGGAGTGGGAGAGGGAGAAGCTGGCTTTCTGCAGAGCAGGGAGCTCGACTCGGGGCTTGATCCCAGGACCCTGGGATCATGACCTGAGCCGAAGGCAAGGCTTAACAACTGAGCCACCGAGGTGCCCCCATATAAACATTTTTACAAGATATCTTTTAATGGATATACACTGTTTCATGTTATGACTACGCCGTGATTGTCCAATTTATTATTGTTAGGTCTTTAGTTTATAACCAATTTCTAAACTGTCATAAATATTGCTACAATCAAAATCCTTATTGATAAATCCTTATATACAGAATGAATTTTTAAAATTGGAATGCTTGGTAAAAAATAAGACTTGTTTTGGAAGGATTTTGACAGCAAAAATTGCCCTCTAGAATAGTTGTACCAATTTACATTCCCACCATTGACATTTTAAGCATTAGAAGCTTAAAAAAATCTGGGGCTGTCAGGGGTAAACTTACCAAAGTTAGAACCTGCGGTCAGTGTGGGTGGGGAGCAGGGGATGTGGCATTTGAATATAGAAATTTCTAAGCCTTAAAATATCGAGAGAAATTTCTGTAAAAGATCAGAGGAACTTTTGACCTGTTAATAGATATTCTCATAACTTTTAGTTATAAAGTACAGTGATGAAATATGTATGAAATAATGTATGTTGAGCATGAAATAATGCTGTTGAGGCTGCTTTATCACAAAATATGAAGGCAAACATTTGCAGTAAAGGTAATATTAACATTGACAACAATAGGAATAGCAAACACTGAGGGCTTAGTATGGACCTTGTAGATTATAAATAAATTAAACAGTGATAACTTGCTTAAAAAATATGTTGGGCAGGATATTTCTTTATGAGAAGCCCATTTGATCAGTGTTAAAACAAATTTTTAGCACAAGTAGATGCTCGTTATGCAAAGTCTCATTTAATCCCGTCATCATTTCCAGATTTACAGGTGTCACAGTCAGTTTGGGGCAAGGTTTATGTGACTCCAACACCCATGTTCAACGTCCGGGTTGTACCCACTCCGATGCCCCTTTCTACTCTCAGATGGGCCAGGGACAGATATTAAATAACTTTGATTCCCTGGTGCACATATTGGGCCTTTCAATTCTACTTCGGTCTTTTTGATTAGGCCAAGAGAAAGTTAGTTTGGTACAAGTTTGTCTTAAATGTCTCTAGTAAGTACATGTTAATCTATTCAGTAAAAAGAGAAGTATATCTAACTAGAATTTTTTTCACACTGTTTGCTTTTTAAGGCATTTATTTTTATGGCTACTATCTATTTGTGGCATATGATAAGGATTTTTGTCCTTATGGTAATAATGAAACTTCTGGTTAAAATTCTTTTTGTCCTAAATTGTTTTAACAATTAAAAGTCACGTCTTTTGTATATTTTCCTTCCACTAAAAAATAACTCCTTCCATTTAGGTTCCTTCTGCTTCCCCCCCCCATCTTAATCCCATTTTTCTGCAAAAACTTAGAAGGCTCATTATTAGCAATTGTGGAGCAAGGTGTGGAGATCATTATTTTTTATTTTATTTCATGTTTGTTTTAAGATTTCTTAAAAAAGATTTTTATTTATTTGTTTGAGAGAGAGAGAGCACACTGTGAGCGTGAGGTGGAGGGAGGGAGGGGCAGAGGGAGATGGACAAGTAGACTTCCCATTGAGCAGGAAGCCTGATGCGGGGCTCAATCCCAGGACCCTGAGATCCAAGACCTGAGCCAAAGACAGATGTTTAACAGATTGAACCACCCAGGCACCCCTAAGATTTTATTTTTAAGCGATCTCTACACCCAGAATGGGGCTCGAACCCACAACCCTGAGACCAAGAGTTGCACACTCCGTCAACTGAGCCAGCCAGGTGAGCCAGCCAGGAAAGAGATAAGCCAAAATCTGCCATAATTAGCCATTCTGACACAGCTACCATACCATTATTCTTTCCTGGTTTTTTCTCATGTGCACTTTTTCTAATAATGATAGTTAACATTCATTGAATATTCATAATAGGTACTGTTCTTAACATTTTGCCTCTAATAACTTGTTTGATCTTCTCAACTATTTTATGATATAGTGTTATCCCTATTTTACATATGAGGAAACTGAAGCATGGTGAAATTAGGAAACTTACTAGAAGAACTTGAATCCAGGGAATTGGGCTCCTGAGCTTGGACCTTTCACCTCTGTACTGTGCTGTTTCCCATACTTAGCTATGTTTTGTTGACACTGTTGTTATTATGGCCTATAGTTTTTTTTTTTTTCTTTTTACCTAATCCTTATAAATATTTTCCTCTTGCTAGTTCTCAGACTTTTTAAGAAATAACTTTATCTCAGTATAACTTACATTAAATTTAAATGCACCCATTTTAAATGTTCAGTTGATAAATTTTAATGAATGCTTATACCTAACCACCACTATAATTAAAATTCCTGGGGTGCCTGAGTGGCTCAGTTAGTTAAGTGTCTGCTTTCAGCTTAGGTCATGATTTCAGGGTCCTAGGATTGAGCCCCACATTGAGCCCTACATCGGGCTCCCACTCAGCAAGGAGTCTGCTTCTCCCTCTGCCCGTTCCCCCTGCTCGTGCTCTCGTTCTCTTTCATATAAATAAATGAAATCTTTTAAAAAAATTTCCATTGCCCAAAAGAGTTCCCTCGTGACCCTTTCAAGTTATTTCTTTCCCCACCCTCCACCAGGTAAGCAGTAATCTGCTTTCTATCACTGATTTTTCTTTTTTACTTCCTTTTCCATCCACAAGTTTAGAAATTTAGAAATGTAATGTTTAATTCCCCAAATTTGTGAATTTTTCGTGTATCTTTCTATTAGTTTCTAATTTAATTTAACCACTGTGGTTAGAGAGCATACTTTATATGGTTTCAGTTCTTTCAGATTGCTGAGTTTTGGTTTGTGGCCCAGAATGGAGGTCAGTGAACATCATTTAAAGGGTCAGATAGAAGATATTTCAGGCTTTGTACTCAAAACCTGCGCACAGGCTCAACTGCTCAACTCTGGTGTTGTAGCATGAAATATATAACATATGAATGGGAATGTTGAAATCTCTATGTTAAGGGTCTGTTTCTCCTTTCATTTCTGCCAGTTTTTGCTTTGTGTATTTTGGAGCTCTGTTGTTAGGTGCGTACACTCTTAGGACTGTTATGTCTTCTTGGTGGACTGACTGCTTTATCATTATGTAACCTCACTCTCTATTCTAGTAACACTCTTTGTTCCGAAGTCATCTTTTTCTGATAAACTTCTCTAGTTCGCAGGATTCACACTCCCATACTGCGTGAGGTCTATTTAATATATTTTGTCCAGTTTTCTAATTTTCTGAAGAGGATAGGTAAGTCTAGTCCCTATTATTCTATCATGGCTACAAGCAGAAGTCCATAGCTGTTTTTTTAATAGATATAAAACCTGCCACCTGTGGTTGTACTTCTATCCTCTTAGTTATTCCCTTAGCAAAGCAAAGACCACTTAGTTCGCTTGCTTTTATCATTTTTGTCTATCATAAACAATGTAATGGCATTTTAATGGCTATGGTTTTTTGCTATTTTGATTAGTTCCTTGGAGTGATTCCCAGAAAGTAGAATCACTGAGGCAAAAATTGTAAACACTTTAATATATTTTGAAATATATTGTCATTTATTTTCTAAATATACCTTCCAATAGCTTTCCAAGATTACCAATTTACAATTACATAGCTATATATGAGATAAAATTTCACCAGTGTTACATACTTACACTTAAAAGTCTATATCATTGCTTTAAAATTTTTTTTTGAATTCTAGGAAGGTTGCATGTGCTTTTATATGTATTCTTGTATTGTTTTTCTTTTTATCTGTTTGTACCTTTTGCTTATATGTCTACTAGGATGCCAGTTTTTTTTTTTTTTTTTTTAGAATAAAGATAAACTTATTTGTGGCAAATATTTTTTACGGTCTGTTGATTGTCTTTTAAGTCTTTTAAAAATGTAACCATATCTGTCCATCCATTGTGATTTCTTCTACAGCTTGTAAGTTTCGGAAATCTCTCCAGGTTTGATAAATATTTAATTATATTTTCTTTTCATTTAAAAATTGTATTAAATATTTCATTCAACAAATATTTACCTGTCACCCACTCTTAGCCAGTCATTATACTAGGTATTGAGGATATGCTAGAGACTAAAATAGAAATGACCTCTGATTGCATGGGACTAGGAGAAGGTGGATGTTTGCAAGGGCTGATGATCTAATTCCAGCCTCCTACATGGCAGGAGAGAAATCTGTTAATAAAGCACCCATGACACCTATTCTGTCATTTTTTTAGATTTTTTTTGTGTGTGTGTGCAGTAGTGTGAGATTACAGCTTAAACTGATTTTTTTTTAAGTTGCTACCTATTTATTACAATATCATTTATTGGATAGGTATTTCCACCCATTGATTTAAGGGATTTCATTATCTCTATAATATAGAGACATTATAAAGTATTTGTTCTGGAGTCAGGCTAACCTGTGTTTAGGTCCTGGCCCTCCACTCACTAGCCAAGTGACTTTGGACATGTTGCTTATCCTGTTTGAATTTTCATTTCTTTGTCTGTAAAGTAGGGTGGCAATATTATCTATTATTGAACTACTGTGACGATTAAAAGCTAAAGGGTTAACACTTTTTAAAAAGGTACTGTATTATTCTTGTCAGGCGATTGTGATGAAAAATTGCCCTATACACGATAACATGATGTTTCTCCTTAGGTGGAGGCAAAAACATAACCCAAAAAGCAACGCTTGGTATGGAAATGAGTTGCATTAAGAAAAAGCTCATAAAAAGGGGTCGTTTTCATTTAATTTTTTTGCTTCTGAGCAAGGTGCAAGCATAACTACATCAGTGTTGGAGGGTGTGTGTTTTATCATTAGCTCAGTGGAATTGAATTCCCACCTCATGTAGGTGGATGGAATTTGTATGAGTCTGCTCAACTTAAGATAAAAAAAAAAACAACACAGAACTCTGTGAAGGTCTTAGATCCCAACTTCCTCGTGTCTCTCAGAGGCCAGGTGCGTTACTGGTCTTGGGCCTTGTGACGTTTTGATATCTTGTTCTTACCCCAACCTCAACTTCATACCTATTCATGCTTGCTTCTGGTCTTGGTCATGGGTCTTGGCTAATTCTGCTCGTAGGTACCTGAGGATCCTTCTCTGGGTTTCTCTTCCTTTTCACACTCTCAGGAAGTCCCCTTGCATGATTTCCAAATTTATAGGGGGCAGAAGTAGCAGTGGCTGGAACGAATACCGGGAAGGTGGAATGGTAATCTGGGGAAAGGGGGAGAGCCCTGGGTCCAGTGCTTGCTCACCTCGTGGCTCTCAGCTCTTCAGCAAAAGCTTTGGGGGAGAAGGGAAATGTGAACTTCCTTCAATCCTAAAATGAATTTTTTTTTTCTTTTTCAGTCTTACTAGATTTTCAACTCTGATCTGCCTGTTGGTTGGCACCTCTCACCTTCACATGTCAATAAGAAAGAAACCATCTTGGGGAAAGTTTTCAAAGTGTTTGTGGCTAACATAATTAGGAGGAAGTCTTAGAAGCAGTGGAGGTCGGCAGCTATGCCAGGATGAAAATGGTTATATTTTAAGCACGATGTCATCCCCGGAGCAAAGTGAAATAAGCCAGAAGGCAAATGTAGACAAGTATGCCCAATTTGTTTTAAAGTTCCAGAAACCCATTCAGCCTTACATCTGCTCAACTCTGAATGATTTTCAAGAAGAGAGAGACTTTCTGGCAAACTACATCTTTCCTCAGCTTAATGAGCTCTGCAATTCCCGGGGCACATATTTCAAAGCTGTAGACCTGAGGTGGTCGGCGTTGATGGCCCCGCCGCCCTTATCCTCCAACCTGTCTAGACAGCATTCTTGTCTCCACTCCCAATATCTGAAGCTCTGTCTCGACTATGTGAACAGCTGCTTTCCCTTTCTCATCTGCATGCTGGGGCAGACTTACGGGGACTTTCTCCCTGACCACGTGCCTTTAGCGTTCTCCAAAGCAACTGACTTGTCCAGTTTATCCACAATAGAGCAGAATCTCTATGTTGCTGCAAAAAATGGTTATCCTTGGGTCCTGGAGAATCCTAACTACAGTTTGACGGAGTTTGAGATCATCCAAGCAGCATTTCTGAATAAGTCTCGATTCCAGTATTTTTACTTTAGGACTGGAACCACGCTGCTGAAGACTTTAGACGAGGAAAAGGAGAGGCTGCCCTCAGGCTCTCTGAATGATGAGGAAAAATTAAGGATCGGAAAGCTTAAGGCCAAGATTATTAGCGAAGGACTCCCTGTCCGATTTTATAAAGATCTGCACGAGTTGGGTGAGCTTGTTTTCAAGGACTGGTCAGCTGTGATAGAACAACTTTACCCAGCCACTTTCATGATTGAACATATTGGTGAGTAACTATGGAGAGAGCTAAGTCTCTTATCAACATAAAGTTAATATGTTTTGCATGTCTTCCTTGTAGGAGGACTTTTGAAATGATTGAAAATATTCCCTAAGCATTTAAAATTGTTACCATATTTCTGTAACATGCATTTCTCCATTTGAAGATTTTCAAAACTGGAAATAAGAGCAAATAAAGGGTCATGGAAGATTATTTAGGAAGTCCAGGAGCTTGGGGAAGACCTCAAATATCTGGCAGTTAAGGCAGTAGATCTAGAGCAGAGCTTCTCAGCCCCAGCTGGTTGTCCCCCCATGGGACATTTGGCCTCGTCTGAAGTCATTTTGGTGTCAGAGTTGGGGGAGTGCTTCTGGCACCTTAATGGGTGGAGGTCTGGGATACTGCTAAACAGCCTTCACCCTTACTACTCAGTAATCCGTGGGCCCGCAGCCTCGGCATCACCTAGGAGCTTGTTAGAAAAGCATTCCAGGTCTACTGAATAAGAGTGTACATTTTAGTAAGATGACCAGGTGACTTGCGTACACATTAAAGTCTGAGAAGCACAGCTTGCCATTCTCCCTCTAAATGAAGTGATTACATTTATTTTTTAAAGTAGTGTCTTGTAGACACAGAAAGAAAGGGTAGAGCAATATTAGAGTATGGCAGAGATTTTTCACCTAGACAGACTTTGGGTCTGTCTTTGGGATGCCCTTAAAATTATATAAAAAATAGAATGTTTACGTGCATATGTGTGTTGGTAAGAAGATGGCCTGTGTCTTTGATCAGATTCTCAAAAGGTTCAATGACCCAAAAAAGGTTATGAATTACTGTTGCAAGGGCTCAATCAATGTGAAATTGCAAAGTGACGGCAGGTGTGCATTCCCAAATGCTTTCAGGGACCGGGCAGGCAATAGGCCTTATGATAGGGAGCAGGTGGATCTTGGTGAACTGAGCAGGACAGAGTTGACTCACCTAAACTCATTCAAATGCAGTGTTGGTGGGGAGAGAGGCTGGTGGTGAAATCCCACCGGTGCTAATCAACTCTGCCCACAAGCCAAATCATTTTGGAGTCCTAGAAAAGAATATTGTGTCAATCATAACTCTTTGGGTTGCAGGTGACTCAAACTGCCTGAAACAGAAAGGGAATTTATTTGCTTATATAACTGTAAAGCCTAGGATTAGGTCTGGTTCAGCTCAGGCTTCAACCAGTGGCTCAAACGGTATTACTGCCCTGGTTTCTTACTATTTCTCAGCATGGCTCTGCAGTCCTGCTATTGCCTCAATTTCTTGGCTCCTCCATCATGGAAGGAAGATGTCTGTAATAGTTCCACGTTCAAGTCCAGCAGAAGTCACTCAAAGTCCTAGCACCGAGTCTTTTTGTCTCTGATTAGCCGGACTGGCACCACATGGATGTAACTGATTTAATTATGGTGCCAGGTGATGCTCTGATTGGCTAATCCTGGGTCATACGCCCCCTCGAGCTGGAGGTGGAGTCAGACCCACGGGAATAACGTGAATTGAGAGTCGGGACAGGTGGGATACTGGATGATAATCTGGGGCTGTTACGGAAACTAGAGTAGGTGAATGGGTGTTGAGTGCCAAAAAATATCCTGAACATTTACTACAAGCTTGGAGTTTTAGAATGTCTAGGGTTACTCATGTTCTCAGATCTCAGATTTTTCAGTTCCTAGATGTGTGTGAGTTTGAGCAAATGACAATATTGGTAAGCTGAGTTTCTTCTTCTACATAATGAGTTAACATTAGCCACCTTGAGAGTAATAATGTATGTAAGATAGCTAAAAGCAGTGTCTGACGCACGTTAGGCACAGAGTAAATAGCTCACGAGACCGATAGCAACAAACGGGTCCTGAAAGAATAGATGATTTGGCTAAAGCTCGAAATATGATCAATAGTGATATTCTTTGACTAATCTCAATCTGAACTGCATGTATAGATTAATACTTCCTAATGTGTTCAAGAATCAGGTCTGTCCACAATTATATGATCTCTCTGATATGAAGAATTCGAGAGGCAGGGTGGGGGGTTGTGGGGGGTGGGAGAGGGAAATGAAACAAGAGGGGATCAGGAAGGAGACAAACCATAAGAGACTCCTAAACTCATGAAACAAACTGAGG